>CM060685.1:81575287-82239037 GCA_030686995.1 Artemisia argyi | reverse complement strand
CCGAGAATTTCACACTCGTCGGATCATTTCTGCAAAAATCACGAAGCCGTGTCCGAGATTTACTGTTAGGTTTAAACGTCATTCCAGCATCCCGATGTGTCCATAAAACATTATAAACAATAGAAATATGATTTTCTCTCATTTTATGACAATTCCAAAAGTTTTGGAATTTTACGTTTTCTAGTTCAGCGTTTTACGCGAATTACGCGTTTTAGACCCGCGTTTCCAGTTTTGGCAGCGTTTAAGCAACCTGATAGAACTTATCACTCATTAAATATGCTAAGATAGGTTATATTAATAAGTTCTAACATATTTATAAATTTCATATTTTTAGGATACCCGATTTTAAGTTTCATGACTTAACGAGTTACCGTTAGCGATTACCGGGACCAAAACTCACTCCGTAACTTAGATAAGACCATGACTACTCATCTAGTCACCCCTTATCCCATATGAACGTGTATCACAAGCCTTGTTGGCTTGTGATAAGTCTTGAGGACTTTAGGTAGCAAACATGTGTAAAACTTCCTAAGTAAGCCTCCTAAATATCCTAAAAACTAACCTCCTTAAGGCACCTTCCTAGGCACCTTCCTTGCACCTCCTCTTCATGCTATAAATACAAGACTCATTTCCTTCCTTTCTCATCACTAAAAACGCCACACAACAAATCCCTAGCACCATGATCCTTTGATCTTCAAACTATAAGTTACACATAAGAGTTCAAGGTCTTAGTATTCTCTACCTAGTTCTCAAGTTTGTTTGGTGATTCCATGGTTGATTTAGGAGCTACACAAGGTTACTAGGGCTGAATTTAAATGATTTTCACAAGGGTTATATCAAGGCTAGCAAGGGTTACAAGAGTTATGGTGAAGGGTTTACAAGCTTAGGTTTAGTGTCCTAGTTCTATACTTGACTTCCTTTCTTTAGAAAGCCAAAAGTTGTAAGCAAACCCTATTACACTTTCTTGCTCAATATCATTTTCATGCTTATTATGTTTCTTTCATACTATATATGGTCTTTGTATTGTGTTCATGATGTATAAAAACTAGTAAAACAAGTTATGTATATATATGTTAACTTATGACAAGTAAACAAGCAAACTAGTGATTTTTATGGAGAACCACGACCAAAATAGTATAACTATGATACTTGACACTTACTTACTGTTATTAAGGACTTCAAAAGGAAAACATAGCAATTTGAATCACCTAAAACGAGTACACGAGTCAAAAGTTATGGCCATAAGAAGTTAGCGAAACCAAAACGCCGAAACTGCCTATACCCTACTGTTTTGCATTCTGCCAATTTGAAAGTCACCCTTCTGGTCCGATTCATCAAAAAGTTAAAACACGAAAGTTGTCCGGAACGACGTTTTCGTTCAGGAACAAAGAAGCTTGAGCCCTAAAAACGCTTTCTGAGTGATAATTTTCTTCAAATTCTTCACAGCCCATTTTTAGACCAAAGTAACTATATAATGGTTATAATTAGATGAGACCAAGAGGTCTAATGACCTAAAGCCAAGACCACAACCATGGCTAAAGCCAAGGTTGAGTCTCAAGACCATGGTAACAATGACCAAGGTCACGGCAAAGCCACGGCTAAAGACCATATAACTTTTAAAGATCAAAAACTTATATATATGTTATCAAATACTATAATAGTAGGGAGCCTCATGTGAGGAGTTCATTAAGTAAGCCGTCGATATGAGTTGTGGATTTATGAATTAAAGTGTCCTGGCTCCTCGAACGTTTACTCCATGACTTCTGAATTATGTCGGCCCGAACGGTAGTAAGAGATGTACAAACTATACATGTTTCATAAACGACTTATATTCAAAAACTTACATTATATACTAAGTACTACATCATGAACATTATGCAAGACATATATAGGCAATTCGTCGTATTCTTAGACGTTACTCCAAACCTAAGTCGCAACGTTCTTTTATAGGCTGCTCTTAGAGACTTTTGCGACTCGACTACCACTTTCATTTCTCATTACATAAGCTTAAGGTGAGTCATAGCCCCTACTTTTTCATACTTGTTTTAACTCTTTGTGGGAGATACATGCACAACTACTTGCTTACTTGTACAAATACTCAAAACATTTATACTTGATTGTTTTATACTTGATTGTCTTATACTTGATTGCATTATACTTGATTTCATACATACATGACTGTCTTTTATCTTTGGGAAGTGGCTCCCAGTAAACTTTTTTCTTTGAGAAGTGGCTCCCAGTTTTCTTTGGGAAGTGGCTCCCAGTTGTCCTTGGGAATTGGCTCCCAAGTGAGGTCTTCGGAGATGAAGTAGAGACTCACTACTAATTGCTTAATTGTTTTGATGAACTTATACATGTCTTTATCATACTATATTGTAGCAGTGGGTTGTGAACACACAGGTTACAAGTCTCTTATGGCGGGACTTGTAACTGAGTGGATTCACGATGCCTTTGCTGTGCGAATATTCTTTTAAGGCTTTTCAACTATTTTAAGACAAACTCTATGAACTCACCAACCATTGTGTTGACACTTTAGCATGTTTATCTCAGGTTAGTAAGGCGATAGCTAGTGCGTGGAACTTAGAGTCAAGCTGCATATTCTGAAGACTTACGCTTTTATCATTTACCATTCAAAACATTTTGTATACATTTATGTATCATACTTTGGAATCTCATGTTTGTAACTTTGAATTCATTAATCGAATGGTAACTTTTCAAAACGTCTCATTTAGAGTTCGTTTTCTATACCTTGTACTTTGTATTATGAAGTAGCACCCCTATGACACAGTCTTCCGCTGCGGTATTTTGGGGGTGTTACAAGTAGTGTTTGGAAAACCGTTCGTTGAGGTCTCTAAGATGAGTTATGATCCGACTCTAGGGATAGTTAGATTCAAGGAAGAGAATGATGAGAGTGCTTACCAAATGCCCTATAAGATTGAACAATACCGCCTCCTATCAAACATAGAAAAGGAACACAAACAAGCGGTTTACTATAGGAATGATGAGGATAGACGTAAAGGAGTAGAGTATGTTATGAATAAAATACTTGGTTTCTACAAAGAATGCTTGCAACTAGGTCCAGAATACAAAACTAATATAGGAGATGACCTAGAAAGTGAGACCAAGGATGAGGTCACGTAATTTCCCATGACCTTGAGTCTAGCTACAAGACTCGTAAATAAAGAAAATCGCTTCTTGGGAGGCAACCCATGCTTTGTGTGATTTTTATTTGTTTGATTGTTATTTGTTTCCGTATGCATGCTTTATTTTTATTGTTGGTAGATCATGTTTCAAAAATAAAATGGTGAAAATACTTTATTTTGTCGTTTGGCTTAGTCTTAACTTCATCCAAAGGTATTTCGCAAACGATAAGTGTAAGGGGAAACCCCAAATATGTTTTTAAGAAACAAAATTGATCATGATTCTCCACAATATTTAATGGACATGTATATTCGTATTTGTTAGAGTCAAATGCTTGTATCGAGTCATAATGATGCTTTGCAGGATTTTCCAGGAAGTAGGACATAAGTTTTCCAGAAATTTTCCGGAAACTTAACGTAAGAATTTCTGCAGATCACTTCTGACGATGTCAGGAATTAATTCCTGACGGCGTCATGTGTAAAAATCTGGAAATTTTGCTAGTTTTGTTTTTCTAACGGAGTCTTAAAGTTTTTGTTAAATCTTTAGTTTTATAAACTCCAAGAAATCTGCAAACATTCATTCCACAAGCATTATATCTTACATTGTTTTCTAAGATTTGTTACCATATATAGATTGCTGCCGATTTTACGCGAGGTTGCCTTGTTTGTTTTCTCAGGTTTAACAGGTTATGTATGACAAGAAGATGATTTATATTCTTGAAAAGAGGCTTTGATTGTTCATTTTCTTGGAGGAAGATCTAACCTTGTTACCGCACTATCCATACCGAGCGAATCAGGGGAGTATTTGATTTCATTCTTTTACCTATTTCACTTTTACATTCTTTAATTGAACATTGGGGACAATGTTCATCCTAAGTGTAAGGGGAGGGTAAATGATGATACCTTATAGGATACTATTGCACTTGAGTTTGTTTGTTTGATGGTAGGTGTGTAATAAAACTAAGAGAAATACTTGTTAGTGTAATTTTAGCGCCAAATTTAAAATTTTTTACAACATTTAGGAGTGAAACTTTAGCCATAGCAAGCGTCTCATGGATAGGAGTTGTATGACTAGCACAAAACCGTACCATTCAGAAAAATTTTCCACCGAAATATGTGAGGTTCGCCTTTAGATTTGATAGGAAAAGCATTTACTATTAGTGCTTATGAGTGTACCGGTAGCATTTAGATTCTAGAACTTGCGTTAGTGATGCATCCCGAGACCGCTAGTGAAACTACATTCGTGTAGTAGGATTTACTACATGATAAGAGGCATTAGGATCACCCTTGTGTTAAACCCGTATCATAATTACTTGACCATTTAAGTCATATTACTTGGCTAGTTAAGTCAATTAATTTTTCCCACACCTTAGCGTTGTACTCATTTTTAGTACGCGAAACCCCTAGTACACCCCTCCGAGCCTATCTTTTCGTTTCTAAATTTAAGCATCTTACTTAAAGGAAGAATTTGTTACAACCCACTTAAATGTACACCCAAATCGCCTTAGCCTTCCGTGTATGCACTCATCTTTAGTGGATTATTCTTACATGTTTAAACCCTTAGTTAATTATCTAATTGATTACATGGTTGCTAAGTCGAGTCATACCCTTGTACATATTGTTTTGGAACGATTGGGATTCATGGGTAAAGTACTTATGTTATGGAGTAATGGGGAAGAACATCATTTTATTACCCCCATATATGCATTAATCTTAAAAGTACTCCAAGTGTTTTGATTTTCTTGATTCGAGTCATTAGAGTAGTTTATTGTAAAGTATGTAAAAATTCAAGTGTAAGGGGAATGTTCATTCCCTATGATGTATTATTTTGGATGGTAGGGTAAGAGTGTATGCAAAAAAAAAAAAAAAAAAAAAAAAAAAAAAAAGAGAAAAAAAAAAACATTCGGACTACCATCCCGTTTCATTCTATGTTTATTTTATGTTTTTGTTATTTTTCATTTATTAGCTAAAGTCGAGTCGAGTCTTGGCTTAGCAACGCCATGTTGTACATGTAATTAACCAAGATGATTAACTCGCCACCAGTAAAGATTGCCTTTATCCAACAAAACCGTGTATTCCATATCCCTACACCTAACGTTATAACCCTTTAAAAGACCTCTTTGATAGTTTATCCTAGGTGCTTACGCCATGTGGTGGAGGTTTGATCCTTTCCCAAGCCTATGGTAATCTATTTTGCTATGACAGGTAGTGAGAGATGTTTTCCATTTCCATATTGTGATATATACTTTATTACACCTGAGAGATGTGAGAATCTAAACACTATTTGTGAGGTGCTAGTGTATGACCTCCGTGCTTGTCTTTGGTCTTTAGTGGAACGATTATTTGTTGTAATTAATTTTATATTAGTGTTAAATGACCCCTAACTTGTATTTTGATTAGACTAAAAGCACATTTGCTTGAGGACAAGCAAATCTCAAGTGTAAGGGTATATGATGAGGCGAAAAATGATCCTTTTTAGGGGGTCATTTAAGCCTGGAATTGAATTTATTTGATCAAATATTGCCCTAAATCGTTCCTTTTGTGATTTTAGATACTTTTGGAGTGAATTCTGGAAAAGGAAGCATTTCAGACGTTTTTGGAGCATAAAAGTGAAGAAAACGGCAAAGTCTTAATTTTCCTTGCTGGGAACAGTACCTGACGGCGTCACCAATTCCTTAATGATGACGTCAAGAGGAAAACAAGAGGTGAAGAGGGTAGAGTCCATGACGATCCAGAATGTTTTTACACTAGGGCGTGACGGCGTCACCTTAGGCCGTCACGGCCCCATTACTCTTGATGGCCCAGAGAAAAATCACTCTTGACGGCGTCAGATCTGGATCTAGGCAATCCGATTTTATTATGGGCGGCGGGTTGACGACGTCAGAATTTTCTTCTTGACGCCATCACCTTGGAAAATCTATATATACTTTTGTAATTTTCTTTCATTAAAGGAGGACAATTTTAGGGACGACTTGAATAAACCCTAGTACGATTTTAACAGTATTTTCAAGGGTTTTCACGCCTTGAATCCTTTCATGTTCAATTAAGATAAGTATCCTTTCAATTCATTCAATATGTCTATGTGTTGTTTGAATATATCTTACGCTTGTCTTCATTTCAACATGCTAGGCTAGATCTCTTGTGTGTTTGCTTAGATGTAATGAAACCTAGATGTTGATTATAGGTTGATTGCTTGTTTATAGTTGTAATGGATGAATGATTTCGATGTTAGGCTTAAGAAAACTGGCAGACTCCCATAGTGTAACTTGCTTGAACGTCTTAAGAAGCATGAACCAATGCGTACTAGGTTTTTATGGTTGTATTTAATGCATCAGCGAATTCTAATGATCCCATGTTAGGAGCTTCTTGCAGGCTCGACATAGGAGTGAAGTAGGAGCTTATAGAGTTGGGGAAGTACATACGCCACTCCACGATTGGTATTAAGGAATATAACCCGTCATCCATGCAATTGTAACAAACTATCAACCTGTAAAAGATATATAGGGAGTAATGAAATCTAAGTAAACACAATTTTCCCATTTATTGTTTACACCACTAGTTTAATTAGTTTATTTACATTTCTGTTATTTTATTTTGATTGCATCTTTTGTTATTGGGTTAGTTGATTAGCAACTAATTCCGCCCACTCTTTCAAAACCCGAGATTTTACTTGCTTTTCATAAAATATAAAAATACAAAAAGAATCATCCCTCACCTCTAGACCTAGTTTTTAGGCTTTCTAATCCTAGCGACACTATTCCTGAGTTGAACGATCAATCCCCCGGTACTTGTCACTATACTATACTACAACGATCAGGTACGCTGCCTGGTGGGGGTTGTAAGCTTCTCAAGATCCCTCAAGAGGTAAAGCCTGGTGCAATTCCCACGCATCACTTATGAAACTTGCTTCCCCTTGTTCTTGGTTTGGACAAGCAGTAGCAATATGACCTTTTCCATTACAATTGTAGCACCACACTGCATTCTCAGAGTCTGAATTCCTAGTTTCAACAATTTTAGCCCTTTTCTGAGGAGCACCTGAGTTGTTTCTGAACCCTCCATTGTTGTTAAACCGCTGTTCATTCCCAGAATTTCCCGAATAACCACCTGAGCCTGATCTTCCATAATTACGATTCTGTATCTCAACCCTTCCATCTTGAATGACAGCTTGATTCCTTGTGTTAGATGAAGAGCGAAGACGGTTGTTTGTCTTGTTTGAGAATTGGCTGAAGGCACGAGCAATAAGAGCAAGTCCTTAATTCAACGTATTGAAGTCTTCATCTTCATCTTCATTGGAATTTGAGTAGTACATTGAATCACTGCTTTCAGAAGGAACAAGTTGATTTGTAGCAGATTGCTGTGAAGAATCATATGGGATCATCTGATTTGAAGTTGTAGGTTCTAGGTAACTGAAGTAATTATGTTCTTGAACATAAGCATGATTTGACATTGGAGGTAGAGCATTGTGAGATTGAACTATGAGTGCCAAAGAATTTGGTGTTGGTGGTGGTGAGTAACCTCCTCGGAGAGCTCGATCTTTTTTCACTTCAGGTTCATGGTGCTTCAGAAAATCATACAACAAACCATATGGTGCATCATGAAGATTTTTGGTTTGACGACAAATCTCACATACTTTTGCCAATCAAAACCAAGGCTACTGACAAACTTAGTATTCACTCCGATCCTTGGTATTGTAATTTTATGTCGTTCCAAATCATTAACAACATTAGTGAAACGGTGATAGTATGATTCAAGTGTCTCCCCTGTTTCAATTATGAAGTTGGTGTATTCCATATAGAGTTTTGATTCCATATATTTTTTGTTCAATTGAGTGACTTCCATTAGAAGATGAACATGTTCCCACATGGCTTTTGCCATTTTCTGAGCATCAACACTTCGGTAGATTGGATTTGGAATTCCTTGAAGTATGTAAATCATGGCATATGATGAGGCGAAAAATGATCCGTTTTTAGGGGGTCATTTAAGCCCGAATCCGACTTTATTTAATCAAATATTGCCCTAAATCGTTCCTTTTGTGATTTTAGGTACTTGGAGAGTGAATTCTGGAAAAGAAGCTATTTTGGACGTTTTTGGAGCATAAAAGTGAAGAAAACGGCAAAGTCTCAAATTTCTATGCTGGGAACAGTACCTGAAGGCATCAAGAGTTGTTCTTGACGGCGTCAAAGTCCCAAGAATAAAATACCGTGGTTGATGACGACGTCACATAGGCCATCATAAGTAGATCAAGGCCGTCTGAGGAAGTATTTGGCGGCGAGATGACGGCGTCACACCCTTGCTCTTGACGCCGTCACCCCTGTTTTCCTATATATAGTTTTCTAGTTTTTTCACATTAAAGGGAGAAGTTTTGGAGAAACCCTAAAGACGAATTTGGTGCAACTTTTACAGGTTTTTCAAGGGTTCCAAACCCTTGATACCTTGCATTGTAATTGAGATAAGTGTTCTTCTAATTCAATCAATATGTCTATGTGTTGGTTGTCTATATCTTGTTCTTGTCTCAATTCCATTATGCTAGGCTAGATCTCCTTTGTGTTTGCTTAGATCTAATGAACCTAGATATTGATTATGTGTTGATTACTTGTTTATTCTTGTCTTGGATGAATGATTTTATATGTTAGGCTTAAGAAAACTGGCAGATCTCCAAATGGTAACATGCTTGAACGTCTTAAGAAACATGAACCGAGGCGTACTAGGTCTTTATTGGTTGTATTTAATGCATGAGCCACTGTTTACAATCCCTATAGTTGTGCTGGGTCATGGTGTAGGAGGAGATAAGAGCTCATAGAATTGGGGAGTTATGTATGCCACCCCATGAATGGTATTAAGGAATACAATCCGTCATCCATACAATTATAACAAGTAATTAACGTGTAAAAGATATCTAGGGAGTAGTGAAATCTAAGTAAACACATTTTCTCCAATTACTGCTCACAACTTTAGTATAATTAGTTTATTTTCATTTTTAGTATTTTATTTTAATTGCATCTTAGTTTTGGGTTAGTTGAATAGCAACTAATTCCGCCCACTCTTCCAAAAACCGATATTTTAATTGCTTTCATAAAAATATAAAAATACAAAAATAATCATCCCTCACCCTTAGAACTAGTAATTTAGGCTTTCTAATCCTAGCGACACTATTCCCAAGCTGAACGATCAATCCCCCGGTACTTGTCACTATACTATACTTCAACGATCAGGTACACTGCCTGGTGGGGGTTGTAAGCTTCTCGAGATCCCTCGAGAGGTAAAGCCTGTTGCGATTCCCACACATCAAGTTTTTGGCGCCGCAGCCCGGGGAATAGTTATTGTCTAGGTTAGGATTTCTTTTTATTAGGTCTACTTGCTAGATTCCTTTCTAGTAAGATTTTATTTTTTATTTTTAGGTTCTCCTTAGTCTATCTCATTTCTTTGTGTCTTTGTTCGTAAACTATTTCGATGGATAACAATAACACTGATCTTTTGATTCCTGTTATTCGTGTTTTTCGTCGTAGGATTTTCCAAATGCCCGCCCCACTTCCTTTAGCAGAAAATGAGAACCCACCTAACCTCTCACCCAACCACCACTTTGACAATAATTCTGAGTTAGAAGAGTCTGATCATGATGATGACCATAGGGCTAGTCCTTTCTACTATTCAGACTCCGATGAGGATCTTGATGATGGGGATGTGATTAATGAGAATAGGATCGAAGAAGAAATAAACCCTCTTAGGTATGTTGACCCTAGAACCAGGATTGAGTGTGATAGCTCATTCAACGTGCAATTTCCTTGTAAAATCGGATTTAAGAGCTTTAACGCCTATCTCAACTCATCTCTTCCAATGAACATAATCTCACGTAATGAATACAATAAAATCATGATAGATGAGTTAGAACACAAAGGAGAAAACATTATTGCTAAGGCAATACCATTGCATGTGTTTGTAGGAAGCTTGGTTTATCTTGTTGAGTTCATGGTTATGGAGAATCTAGGAGAATTTATTGATGATAAGTTGACCCAAGTTGTGTTTGGAAAACCCTTCAAACAGTTGACCAACCTTGATGAAAAACTCATAGAAGGGTTAATTACATTCTCAGATGGGGGAGAAGATTTTGTCTATCAAATGCCCCGCACACACCCTAGGTTCAAGGATTTTCCCATGGAAAAGTGTAGTAGATATCCGCTCATAGAGATGCTAAGTGAGAATGATAAGAGAAAAGGACTTAAGTATACTCATGAAAAAAATAAAAGATACTATCGCGGATGCTTAGAGTTAGGAGATGAATATAAGAAAGATGAGGCGACTATTAGATGGCTCACACTTGGTTATGTGAGCATAAGCGATACACGATAACCCATAGCCTTGAGTCTAGCTACAAGACTCGTGAATAAAGAAAAGCGCTTCTTGGGAGGGAACCCATGTTTTGTGTGATTTTAATTGTTTGTTTGTTATTTGCTTCCGTATGCATGCTTTATTTTTATTGTTGGTTGATCATGTTTCTCAATTAAAATGTGGAAATACTTTACTATGTTGTTTTGGCCTAGTCTTAACTCCAACCTAAAAGTATTTTTGCAAAAGATAAGTGTAAGGAGAAACCCCAAATATGTTTTTAAGAAACAAACCGATCATGATTCTCCACAATATTAAATGAGCATGTATATTCGTATTTGTTAGAGTCAAATGCTTGTATTGAGTCATAATGAAGTTTTGCAGGATTTTCCAGGAAGTAGAACCAAGTTTTTCCAGAAATTTTCCGGAAACTTAACATAAGAATTTCTGCAGGTCCATTCTGACGGCGTCAGAGTTTTACTCTTGACGGCGTCAGGAGTTAAAATCTGGAAATTTTACCGGTTTTGTTTTTCTAACGGAGTCTTATGGTTTTTGTGAATTATTAAGTTTTATAATCTCCAGGAAATCTGCAAACTTCATTCCACAAGCATTATATCTTACTTTGTTTTCTAGGATTTAGTAACTTATATAGGATGCCGCCGATTTTACGCGAGGTTGTCTTGTCTATTGTTGTCAGGATTTACAGGTTATGTTCAACAAGGAGATGATTTATATTCTGGAAGGGAAGCTTTGATTGTTCGTTTTCTTGGAGGAAGATCTAACCTGGCCAACCTATAATCCATACCGAGCGAATCAGGGGAGTATTTGATTTCATTCTCTTTACTTTTTCACTTTTACATTCTTTACTTGAACATTGGGGACAATGTTCATCTTAAGTGTAAGGGGAGGGTAAAAAGATGATACCTTACATATGCACTTTCGCTTGAGTTTGCTTTGTTTGATAGTAGATGTGTAATAAAACTATGAGAAATACTTGTTAGTGCAATTTTAGCGCCAAATTTAAAATTTTTTACAACATTTAGGAGTGAAACTTTAGCCATAGCAAGCGTCTCATGGATAGGAGATTGTATGACTAGCACATAACCGTATATTCAGAAAAATTTTCCACCAAAAAATGTGAGGTTCGCCTTTAGATTTGATAGGAAAAGCATTTACTATTAGTGTTTATGAGTGTACCGGTAGCATTTAGACTCTAGAACTTGCGTTAGTGATGCATCCCGAGACCGCTAGTGAGACTACATTCGTGTAGTAGGATTTACTACATGATAAGAGGCATTAGGATCACCCTTGTGTTAAACCCGTATCATAATTACTTGACCATTTAAGTCATATTACTTGGCTAGTTAAGTTAACTAATTTTTCCCACACCCTTAGCGTTGTACTCATTTTTAGTACACGAAACCCCTAGTACACCCCTCCGAGCCTATCTTTTCGTTTCTAACTTTAAGCATCTTACTTAAAGGAAGAATTTGTTACACCCCACTTAAATGTACACCCAAATCGCCTTAGCCTTCCGTGTATGCGCTCATTTTTAGTGCATTATTGTTATTTGTTAAATCCTAAGTTAACTTTCTAATTGATTACATGGTTGCTAAGTCGAGTCATATCATTGTACATATTGTTTTGGGATGATTGGGACTCATGGGTAAGTACTTATTTTATGGAGTAATGGGGAAAACATCATTTATTACCCCCATATATACGTTAATCTTAAAAGTGCTCCAAGTGTTTTGATTTTCTTAATTCGAGTCATTAGATTAGTTGAATGTAAAGTATGTAAAGATTCAAGTGTAAGGGGAATTTTCATCCCCTATGATGTATTATTTTGGATGGTAGGGTAAGAGTGTATGCAAAAAATAAAAATAAAATAAAAAATAAATAAATAAAAATCAAGAAAAAGAAAAAAAAATAGAAAAGAAAAAGAGAAAAAAACATACGGACTACCATCCCGTTTTCATTCTATGTTCATTTTATGTTTTGGTTATTTTTCATTTGTTAGCTTAAGTCGAGTCTAGTCTTGGCTTAGCAACGCCATCTTGTACATGTAATTAACCAAGATTGTTAACTCGCCACCAGTAAAACTTCCTTTATCCAACAAAACCGTGTAATTCATATCCCTATACCTAACGTTACAACCCTTTAAAAGACCTCTTTGATAGTTTATCCTAGGTGCTTACGCCATGTGGTGGAGGTTTGATCCTTTCCCAAGCCTATGGTAATCTATTTTTCTATGACAGGTAGTGAGAGATATCTTCCATTTCCATAATGTTATATTACTTTATTACACCCGAGAGATGTGAGTATCTAAACACTATTTGTGAGGTGCTTGTGTATGACCTCCGTGCTTGTCTATTGGTCTTTAGTGGAATGATTATTTGTTGTAATTACTTTTATATTAGTGTTAAATGACCCCTAACTTGTCTTTTGAGTAGAATAAAAGCGCATTTGCTTGAGGACAAGCAAATCTCAAGTGTAAGGGTATATGATGAGGCGAAAAATGATCCGTTTTTAGGGGGTCATTTAAGCCCGAATCCGACGTTATTTAATCAAATATTGCCCTAAATCGTTCCTTTTGTGATTTTAGGTACTTGGAGAGTGAATTCTGGAAAAGAAGCTATTTTGGACGTTTTTGGAGCATAAAAGTGAAGAAAACGGCAAAGTCTCAAATTTCTATGCTGGGAACAGTACCTGAAGGCGTCAAGAGTTGTTCTTGACGGCGTCAAAGTCCCAAGAATAAAATACTGTGGTTGATGACGGCGTTACATAGGCCGTCATAAGTAGATCAAGGCCGTCCGAGGAAGTATTTGGCGGCGAGATGACGGCGTCACACCCTTGCTCTTGACGCCGTCACCCCTGTTTTCTTATATATAGTTTTCTAGTTTTTTCACATTAAAGGGAGAAGTTTTGGAGAAACCTTAAAGACGAATTTGGTGCAACTTTTACAGGTTTTTCAAGGGTTCCAAACCCTTGATACCTTGCATTGTAATTGAGATAAGTGTTCTTCTAATTCAATCAATATGTCTATGTGTTGGTTGTCTATATCTTGTTCTTGTCTCAATTCCATTATGCTAGGCTAGATCTCCTTTGTGTTTGCTTAGATCTAATGAAACCTAGATATTGATTATGTGTTGATTACTTGTTTATTCTTGTCTTGGATGAATGATTTTATATGTTAGGCTTAAGAAAACTGGCAGATCTTCAAATGGTAACATGCTTGAACGTCTTAAGAAACATAAACCGAGGCGTACTAGGTCTTTATTGGTTGTATTTAATGCATGAGCCACTGTTTACAATCCCTATAGTTGTGATGGGTCATGGTGTAGGAGGAGATAAGAGCTCATAGAATTGGGGAGTTATGTATGCCACCCCATGAATGGTATTAAGGAATACAATCCGTCATCCATACAATTATAACAAGTAATTAACGTGTAAAAGATATCTAGGGAGTAGTGAAATCTAAGTAAACACATTTTCTCCAATTACTGCTCACAACTTTAGTATAATTAGTTTATTTTCATTTTTAGTATTTTATTTTAATTGCATCTTAGTTTTGGGTTAGTTGAATAGCAACTAATTCCGCCCACTCTTCCAAAAACCGATATTTTAATTGCTTTCATAAAAATATAAAAATACAAAAATAATCATCCCTCACCCTTAGAACTAGTAATTTAGGCTTTCTAATCCTAGCGACACTATTCCCAAGCTGAACGATCAATCCCCCGGTACTTGTCACTATAGTATACTACAATTATCAGGTACACTGCCTGGTGGGGGTTGTAAGCTTCTCGAGATCCCTCGAGAGGTAAAGCCTGTTGCGATTCCCACGCATCAGCATACTCATCTGCTTCGCGATGTAGTTTTTGTTCATCTGTAAGTTGAGTCTCTGGAACAGGTTTATCAACAGGAGGACGTGAAGGATCATCAGTTGGATCACCTCCTTCAAGTCTGGTTGGCCACTCAAATGGTCCTTGAAGTATCACTTGTTTCATGAATTTACCATGGGGTTTCTTGAGTTAAATAAACCGTAAGAATCGACTTGCCCACTGAACATAATTTCCAGGTGTAAGCATTGGGGGTGTGTCAATTGATCCTGCCTCATGTCTGGATTGTTGATTTGTTATTACTTCACACATCCGATCAAATGATTGGCTACAAACGGTCAACCTAATTGACCAGGGAATGGTCAACCAAGTCAAACTGCCTAGAATCAATCTTCGTGGAAGTATAGTGTTTCCCCGGGTCGTTATGTCCCAGCGAGGTGTGAATGGTTATCAAAACGGGTTTGTGATCAGGTGAATTTGGAAAGGAAAGGATTTGGGATGATTAAACTAAGGAAAAACAAATGAGAACGACTTAAACATACTATATTAACAATGACGTGAAACCTAATTAACTTAAAACGCAATCTAAAAACTTAAAATCGGAATTTGCTTATACGTAAGCAGAAAAATAAGCCAAACGGCTTAAATAGAAGCTATCACTTTATTTATGTTTTTGGTTTTTTCTTATTTAACAAACTACTTTTACAAATGTAACCTAAATTTAAAAACGCAAAAGTTATTTAAAATAAAACGCGAGTTAAAATTAAAATAAACGCGAGTGCGCGAAATAAAAAGTGAATTTTGAGCTACGCTAACCCTACGGACATGAAAATCATATTTTTACGAACCTAATGATAAAAGAAAATTTTGTGAAAAAGAAAATTATTTTTTTGACTTTTTAATTATTTATTATTAATTAAAAACTAAATAAACTAACATTAATTATTAAAAATACTAAACTAATTATGAAAATTACCAAATTTTTCCTAAAATTACTTTATAATAATATTAAGCTAAGAAAAATAAAAAAGTGGCAAAAGCTTATAAATAAGCTGGAAAATAAGCAGAAAAGCTTATTTAAGCTTAATAGAACAAAATGTGGTTAAATAAAAAGGAAAGAGAGAAAAGAATGACAAAAGACCCTAGGGCAGTTGGTGATGTTGTGTGTGGTGTGTGTCTGTGATGAGCTAAGGTCCCAGGTTCGAATCCTACAAGTCTCAAGATTTTTACAACTATTTTTTTTCTTGGTTTTTATGAAAAAGACAAAAAGCAAAGTTGTTAAGTACTGAAAATAATGACTTTTTGTAAAAGATTTTTTTACTTAAAACCACAAAATAAGCTGGGATAAGCTGTTGGCTTATCAGTGATCAAAATCAATTAAACACAACTAATTAAGCTAAGATTAGCTTAACTGTTAGTGCTTAAATGCTTGAACAAACTCAACTAAGCTATCTATACTACGATTATATTAAATCTACCCTAAATATAGATGATCTAACTGAAATAAGCAAATAAAGGGCAAACAAATAAGAAAATAAACACCCCCAAAACTGCCACAGAAAACAGGCTAGATAGGCAAGTTTGGAGCACCAATTAGGCTAGAGATCGAAAAGCACAAGTATCACTAAGCTAGGTTACATGAGCATAAGCTAACAAGGAACAAGTGAGAGCCATTTTTGATCAAGTCAGAAGCTTTTATGAAGCTTATGTGGGGGCTGCTAGGGGACTGATTTGGTCAGGTGCATGTGCAGATCCATAGTGATGTGGGGGGTTGATTTGCAGCCAAGACACAAGCCACAAACAAGCTTTAACCAACCAAAAATAACAAGATATAACAACAACAAGATTTAACAACAACAAGATTATTTCAACAGGAACAAGGACATCAACAAGAACAGCAAAGATTAACAATGATACACAAGCAGTAGCAGTACACAAATAAGCTCATAAGCTGTAAAAGCTTACACAAGCTTAAGCAAATGACTAAACAACAATAACAGTGGGTAATAACAACAATGGAACCAATAATAACAACAATTAATCAAGAAGAACAACAAAATTACACACTAAGTATAAATTGAGTATATGCAGGCTCAAAAGGGTCCAAGAGATGGCTTATTTATAAGAACTGAATAAGCAGTTAATGGTAAAATCCAACTTGACTCTTAATTGCCACCTAGGGGGCTTCCTAAATCAACAAACTACAAGGTCTAACTCCTACAAATGAATAGTCTAGGTGCACTTGAATTTTGGCAAAACCTGAGATACAGGGGAGCAATACAGTCAAACAAGCAGTTTTGAGCTTATTTTTAAGCAGACAAACAAGTTTCAAAAGCCCATTTTCTTATTGATTCAGGTCCACAAGCCACCAGCAATTACAAATCAACAAGAATTTTTAATTTCCAATCTCTTTTGAACCCTACAATTGACCTAGAAATCTGTCTCATTTTGGCAGTTAAGAACATTTTTGACTTTTTTAGTAACATGCAAGGCTGACTTTATTGAACTTAGCTTACTTCTAATCTATTGAAAATGAAATAATAAGCTACTAAGAGGTTAACTCAAGCTATAATTACTACTTCTAAACCTAAAATGAGCATAATGCACTCAAAATTCCTCACATTAATAACTGAATTGATGAGAAAGGGAGATTTGACTTTATTACAAAAGGGTAATCTACTTATGGACTTAAATGAACTAAATGAACTGAACATAAACTGTATCCACCAAATTTTACACTTGCAGCAACCTAGAACATATTAGAACACTCTATGCCAAACACCCCCTTAAAGTATTTCTGTCATGAGATTTTGAGCTACCAAGGCTGTTAAGGGACAATACTTAAGCAAAAACAGCTAATAGGGATAACTTAACTTTAAATGAGCTTAAATAACCTAGACTAAGCAATAAGAGATAAACAATAAGCAAACTAATAAGCAGATAAGCATTTGACAGTTAACTTGAGCAAAGAAAATAGAGAAATAGTAACTGATAAAGAAAATTTACATAGCTTAAGTAAAACAATCCTTATGAGCTTATAACAGCTTTTGAGAGGCTTTAACAACAATAAGAATCAAGAAAAATTAAACTGGCAAATCTTTGGTTTAAAGCTTAAGATTTCATTATCCTTAAAAAAAGTACAATCGTTGGAAACAAATTACATATTAAACTTAAACAAGCATAATGAAGATTATACTAAAAAAACTTAAGAACTTAATCTAAAAACTACAACCTACTACTAAAAAAACCCCACTGCCAAAAATGGCTTACAAATGGATTATTTATATATGAAAAACTAGGGTTACAGATTGGTCTTGTCTTGTTTCTTCTGCTTTCACCACAACCCTTGGATTGCTTGGACATCATCTCAGCCATTGGTTCAATTTCTTGGCGGGAAAAAAAGGTTAACCTACTTTGGCAGTTAGTATTTGGAAGGGGGGGGGGGGGGGGGCAAGGTTTGGAGTCTTATGGTGGAAAGTAGTAATAGGGTGCGGAGTGTGGGCTAGTGGTGGTAGGGGTGAATGATGGTATGTTGGTGTTGCAGGTTTTTGCAGAGGGGGGGGGGGGGGGGGGGGAAGGTTCACGTGTGGTTTGGGAGGGAAGAGGTCAAAGGGTTTGACCCTGGTGGGAGGTATTAAAACGGGGTGGAGGGTAATATTAAAAAAAAGTTGGATTAGGTTTAGATGGGTGGGCTGTGTGGTGATGTATGGGCTTTTGGAGGGATAAGGTGAGTGGAGTGGGCTTGGGGTGAGTTGTTGGGTTTGTGTTTTGGTTTTAGTAATTAAGGGTGTACGTATGGTTTGTAGTTTAAAAGTACAAGGACCACATTTGCCATTTCTGAAAATTAAGGACCAAACCTGCCAAATTTCCAAAGATATTTTTAAGGATCAATTTTGCCACATTCCAACAATATAAGGGGCCACAAAAGATATTTTAAACTTTAAAATTCCCAGGGACTAAAACTGCCTAATTTGAAACTTGAGGGGCCATTTTTGTAATTTTCTCAAACATTTCACCCAAGGTCCGTTTTTGATAACTTTTGATTTTTTAGGGACTTGGGTTGACTTTTATTTCAAAATAAATGCATAGGGACTATTTTTGACAAATTTTGAAACTTGGGGGACTAAAACTGCCAATATTGCAAACTTTGATCGTTTTTCTTTTTTTTTTTGCTCGTTTTGCATTTAAAACACATAAAACACAATCCCTGGGATAATTTAAATATTTTTATTACTTTTCGATTGTTTTTGTATGTTTTGGCAGTTTAAACATGATAAAAATGATGAGTGTTTGCGCACTCATCAATCCTCCACACTAAACTATTGCTAGTCCCTAGCAATATTTTTGGAAAACTTGATGGATTTTAAACTCTTTATCAAAAGCCATCACTTCTGGAGTAGCCAGGTGTAAGAACTGTGGCACACCTGATAACCGTGTGATTTTGAGCAAACCACCAGCTGTCAACGGATTTGAGTAGTCTTTACCAAAAGCCGTTTGCTTCTGGACTAGCCAGCTCTTGATGGAATAGTTAACATCTTGGTGAGCTGAGTACCAATTATGGATTTTCCACGGCCTTTACCACAAGCCATAATCTTGCGGGCTAGCCAACTCATTTGTTTTCGGGGAGTTGAGGAACCATACAATTTTGGGCAAATTGCAAGCCGTAAACGGATTTGAGATGTCTTTACCAAGAGCCGTTTGCTCTTGGACTAGCCAATCCCTTTTGTCGGTTAGACAAGGCGGACTGATTACCACAAAAATTTTGAAGCACCAGTGAAAAATTTTTAATTTTTTTTTGAAATTCTGGCTAAAACGGGGGTATTATATAGTAATATGTGATAAAATTCGCTAGAATAGCGAATACCCCCCCACACTTAGGATGAATATTGTCCTCAATATTCAAAATCCCGGCTATTATGCCGACATTTTGAACGTAAAAGGGCAACATTACAAGCTAAGCGTGGAAAACACCATTTTGTTTTTTCACTTCATAAGTAACCATAGTATGGGGGCTCCCCCACACTTAGGGTGAAAACCCTATAAGCATGCTACTGTTTTTGTTTACCGAGTCGCTAGCTTGACTCGACCCCGAATTCATTTGTCCTTGGGGAAGCATGATGTGGAAGAAACAATCTCAATCGGACTTTCATTCAAGATGTTTGGACAAACATTTAAAGCACGTGAAAGTTCCACATCGATGAGATAAGTATCCGGCTCAAGATAATGATACATGAAAATGCCGGGATCAAAGATGGTATCTTCATTCCCGAAGGAGTGAAGAACAAGAGAAGTCAGCTTATAGGTGAAGAAAAGGAAGAAAACCATGACGAAAATCATGAGTTGATCTTCTTCCTCGAGAACAGGCTCCGTAGCCTGAGTTTGGATTTCAAAGGGTAAGCTCGTAAATATCCCGGGAGGGTGGGTGGGAATTTGCAAATTCTCATAATTGAGAGCATCTCCCCCGGGCTATCAAACTCCGGAGGAGTCATGATATGATGAGTGAGTTCACCGGAGAACTCCTCATGAAGAGAATTATTCACAAGATGTGAATCTGTGAACTCATGTTCCGGAATAGACTCATCACAATCCTCATTCCGAATACCAAAGATTGGATTATCAGAAATCAAAGTAAATTCATATTTGAATTCAAATAAAGGATTGGTGAGAGTAGCATTGAATGTTTTGGGAACAAAGTGATTATTATTCTCAATTGGATTGTCGGGATAAGAAGTGAGTGACGGATCATGATAAAGGAGACTTTCAATTTCTCCAAAATCGGCTTGGAAATCGAGGAGACCATCATCATTTTCCAATGAAAATGGATTGATGTGAGCAAGTTCATCAGCGAAATCCTCAAGAAGATGATCAGCATCAGAATGTGAAACTGATGCCTCAACATACTCGATGTCTCCATAAGATATACAATCATCGCTAAAATCTGAGAAAGTCTCAAATTGATCTTTAGGACACTCAATGGGTGAAGGAATATCACATACATGATCCAAAGTTCCCTGTGACTCTCTCGGGATTGGGATAAGGATCTCAACACTAGACTTTATTAATTCGTCCGATTCCTTATTAGGAACAGTGCTAAGATGCTCATCCGCCATGTTCAGAGAGTGAGTGTGAACTTCGGGTGTGATAGCAGTTGTTTGAGATGGAATCTCAACTGCTGGGGTATCAACTGATGAACTTGAAGTTTTATAAAATTCAAGGATGTCAAGTGTATCCTCATCATCACTGTCATCAGGAATGAAATGGAACAAAGAGCTAGATTTGGCTGCTTTTTCTCTTGCAATGGATTCCCTCACAGATTTTTCATAGGCATCTTGGGAATTTATTCTAGCAGCCTGCTCTTCGGCAAGCAATTCTTCCATGGATTTTTGATGAGTGTGTCTTTGGGCAAAGTCTTTAACTAAACCCTTAAGCTCATCAACGATTTTCATCATATTTTGCATTTCTGGAAGAAGTGCTTGATTCATATCGTACCGTGGAGGTTGGTCGTAATAAGGTGTGTCAAAATTGTCACAAGGGTATGGATTACCCGTTTCACAATCTGAGCTGAAGTGTGGACCTCCACAGTAATCACAACAGTAAAACTGTTGAGGCTGTGAGTCGTATGTGCTAGAGTCATAATCGTTATCGGGAAACTGCTCATAGACAAGCGTGTTTCCCAATTGACAATCAGAACTGTAGTGTGAACCACCACAGTACTCATAACAGTAAAACTGCTGAGAATCATGGTGCGGCAGCTGGTGGAATAAATCAGTCGTGTCATGGTAGGAATAGGGATCTTGGTTATAGACAAACCCGTTTCCTGATTCTACCATGCCACAGCTGGGGCAATTTCCACCATTATAAGGATTACCACACCATTGGCAAACCAGAAAGTGTGGATGAGACATAGAAAGAATAAAATGGTTTGGGAGGGGTAGGGATGAAGAATCAAAGATGTGAGAGGTTAAAGGTGAATATTTTTGGGTTTTTGGATAAACATTTTGTACAACTGAGAAAGAAAATGTTTTTGTGTTTTTTGTGTTCGTTGAAAACTGAGTTTAAAAAGTTTTCGGGAACGGTTTTGTTTTGATAATAAGAGAATATGAACAAAGGATGGATAAATGTACAATGGAACGAATTCCAAAGACACTAATCAGAAAAACCGTTTAGATACGCACACAACCTCCCCGGCAACGGCGCCAAAATTTGATTGGCTTCAAACGGTCAACCTAATTGACCAGGGAATGGTCAACCAAGTCAAACTGCCTAGAATCAATCTCCGTGGAAGTATAGTGTTTCCCCGGGTCGTTATGTCCTAGCGAGGTGTGAATGGTTATCAAAACGGGTTTGTGATCGGGTGAATTTGAATAGGAAAGGATTTGGGATGATTAAACTAAGCAAAAACAAATGAGAACGACTTAAACATACTATATTAACAATGACGTGAAACCTAATTAACTTAAAACGCAATCTAAAAACTTAAAATCAGAATTTGCTTATACGTAAGCAGAAAAATAAGCCAAACGGCTTAAATAGAAGCTATCACTTTATTTATGTTTTTAGTTTTTTCTTATTTAACAAACTACTTTTACAAACGTAACCTAAATTTAAAAACGCAAAAGTTATTTAAAATAAAACGCGAGTTAAAATTAAAATAAACGCGTGTGCGCGAAATAAAAAGTGAATTTTGAGCTACGCTAACCCTACGGACATGAAAATCATATTTTTACGAACCTAATGATAAAAGAAAATTTTGTGAAAAAGAAAATTATTTTTTTGACTTTTTAATTATTTATTATTAATTAAAAATTAAATAAACTAAAATTAATTATTAAAAATACTAAACTAATTATGAAAATTACCTAATTTTTCCTAAAATTACTTTATAATAATATTAAGCTAAGAAAAATAAAAAAGTGGCAAAAGCTTATAAATAAGCTGGAAAATAAGCAGAAAAGCTTATTTAAGCTTAATAGAACAAAATGTGGTTAAATAAAAAGGAAAGATAGAAAAGAATGACAAAAGACCCTAGGGCAGTTCGTGATGTTGTGTGTGGTGTGTGTCTGTGATGAGCTAAGGTCCCAGGTTCGAATCCTACAAGTCCCAAGATTTTTACAACTATTTTTTTTCTTGGTTTTTATGAAAAAGACAAAAAGCAAAGTTGTTAAGTACTGAAAATAATGACTTTTTGTAAAAGATTTTTTTACTTAAAACCACAAAATAAGCTGGGATAAGCTGTTGGCTTATCAGTGATCAAAATCAATTAAACACAACTAATTAAGCTAAGATTAGCTTAACTGTTAGTGCTTAAATGCTTGAACAAACTCAACTAAGCTATCTATACTACGATTATATTAAATCTACCCTAAATATAGATGATCTAACTGAAATAAGCAAATAAAGGGCAAACAAATAAGAAAATAAACACCCCCAAAACTGCCACAGAAAACAGGCTAGATAGGCAAGTTTGGAGCACCAATTAGGCTAGAGATCAAAAAGCACAAGTATCACTAAGCTAGGTTACATGAGCATAAGCTAACAAGGAACAAGTGAGAGCCATTTTTGATCAAGTCAGAAGCTTTTATGAAGCTTATGTGGGGGCTGCTAGGGGACTGATTTGGTCAGGTGCATGTGCAGATCCATAGTGATGTGGGGGGTTGATTTGCAGCCAAGACACAAGCCACAAACAAGCTTTAACCAACCAAAAACAACAAGATTTAACAACAACAAGATTATTTCAATAGGAACAAGGACATCAACAAGAACAGCAAAGATTAACAATGATACACAAGCAGTAGCAGTACACAAATAAGCTCATAAGCTGTAAAAGCTTACACAAGCTTAAGCAAATGACTAAACAACAATAATAGTGGGTAATAACAACAATGGAACCAATAATAACAACAATTAATCAAGAAGAACAACAAAATTACACACTAAGTACAAACTGAGTATATGCAGGCTCAAAAGGGTCCAAAAGATGGGTTATTTATAAGAACTGAATAAGAAGTTAATGGTAAAATCCAACTTGACACTTAATTGCCACCTAGGGGGCTTCCTAAATCAACAAACTACAAGGTCTAACTCCTACAAATGAATAGTCTAGGTGCACTTGAATTTTGGCAAAACCTGAGATACAGGGGAGCAATACAGTCAAACAAGCAGTTTTGAGCTTATTTTTAAGCAGACAAACAAGTTTCAAAAGCCCATTTTCTTATTGATTCAGGTCCCAAGCCACCAACAATTACAAATCAATAGGAATTTTTAATTTCCAATCTTTTTTGAACCCTACAATTGACCTAGAAATCTGTCTCATTTTGGCAGTTAAGAACATTTTTGACTTTTTTAGTAACATGCAAGGCTGACTTTATTGAACTTAGCTTACTTCTAATCTATTGAAAAGAAATAATAAGCTACTAAGAGGTTAACTCAAGCTATAATTACTACTTCTAAACCTAAAATGAGCATAATGCACTCAAAATTCCTCACATTAATAACTGAATTGATGAGAAAGGGAGATTTGACTTTATTACAAAAGGGTAATCTACTTATGGACTTAAATGAACTGAACATAAACTGTATCCACCAAATTTTACACTTGCAGCAACCTAGAACATATTAGAACACTCTATGCCAAACACCCCCTTAAAGTGCTTCGGTCATGAGATTTTGAGCTACCAAGGCTGATAAGGGACAATACTTAAGCAAAAACAGCTAATAGGGATAACTTAACTTTAAATGAGCTTAAATAACCTAGACTAAGCAATAAGAGATAAACAATAAGCAAACTAATAAGCAGATAAGCATTTGACAGTTAACTTGAGCAAAGAAAAGAGAGAAATAGTAACTGATAAAGAAAACTTACATAGCTTAAGTAAAACAATCCTTATGAGCTTATAACAGCTTTTGAGAGGCTTTAACAACAATAAGAATCAAGAAAAATTAAACTGGCAAATCTTTGGTTTAAAGCTTAAGATTTCATTATCCTTAAAAAAAAGTACAATCGTTGGAAACAAATTACATATTAAACTTAAACAAGCATAATGAAGATTATACTAAAAAAAACTTAAGAACTTAATCTAAAAAATACAACCTACTACTAAAAAAACCCCACTGCCAAAAATGGCTTACAAATGGATTATTTATATATGAAAAACTAGGGTTACAGCTTGGTCTTGTCTTGTTTCTTCTGCTTTCACCACAACCCTTGGATTGCTTGGACATCATCTCAGCCATTGGTTCAATTTCTTGGCGGGAAAAAAAAGGTTAACCCACTTTGGCAGTTAGTATTTGGAAGGGGGGGCAAGGTTTGGAGTCTTATGGTGGAAAGTAGTAATAGGCTGCGGAGTGTGGGCTAGTGGTGGTAGGGGTGAATGATGGTATGTTGGTGTTGCAGGTTTTGGCAGGGGGGGGGGGAGGAAGGTTCACGTGTGGTTTGGGAGGGAAGAGGTCAAAGGGTTTGACCCTGGTGGGAGGTATTAAAACGGGGTGGAGGGTAATATTAAAAAAAAGTTGGATTAGGTTTAGATGGGTGGGCTGTGTGGTGATGTATGGGCTTTTGGAGGGATAAGGTGAGTGGAGTGGGCTTGGGGTGAGTTGTTGGGTTTGTGTTTTGGTTTTAGTAATTAAGGGTGTACGTATGGTTTGTAGTTTAAAAGTACAAGGACCATATTTGCCATTTCTGAAAATTAATGACCAAACCTGCCAAATTTCCAAAGATATTTTCAAGGATCAATTTTGCCACATTCCAACAATATAAGGGGCCACAAAAGATATTTTAAACTTTAAAATTCCCAGGGACTAAAACTGCCTAATTTGAAACTTGAGGGGCCATTTTTGTAATTTTCTCAAACATTTCACCCAAGGTCCGTTTTTGATAACTTTTGATTTTTTAGGGACTTGGGTTGACTTTTATTTCAAAATAAATGCATAGGGACTATTTTTGACAAATTTTGAAACTTGGGGGATTAAAACTGCCAATATTGCAAACTTTGATCGTTTTTCATTTTTTTTTTTGCTTGTTTTGCATTTAAAACACAATCCCTGGGATAATTTAAATATTTTGATTACTTTTCGATTGTTTTTGTATGTTTTGGCAGTTTAAACATGATAAAAATGATGAGTGTTTGCGCACTCATCAATTCCCCACACTAAACTATTGCTAGTCCCTAGCAATATTTTTGGAAAACTTGATGAATTTTAAACTCTTTATCAAAAGCCATCACTTCTGGAGTAGCCAGGTGTAAGAACTGTGGCACACCTGATAACCGTGTGATTTTGAGCAAACCACCAGCTGTCAACGGATTTGAGTAGTCTTTACCAAAAGCCGTTTGCTTCTGGACTAGCCAGCTCTTAATGGAATAGTTAACATCTTGGTGAGCTGATTACCAATTATGGATTTTCCACGGCCTTTACCACAAGCCATAATCTTGCGGGCTAGCCAACTCATTTGTTTTCGGGGAGTTGAGGAACCATACAATTTTGGGCAAATTGCAAGCCGTAAACGGATTTGAGATGTCTTTACCAAGAGCCGTTTGCTCTTGGACTAGTCAATCCCTTTTGTCGGTTAGACAAGGCGGACTGATTACCACAAAAATTTTGAGGCACCAGTGAAAAAATTTTAAATTTTTTTTGAAATTCTGGCTAAAACGGGGGTATTATATAATAAAATGTGATAAAATTCGCTAGAATAGCGAATACCCCCCCACACTTAGGATGAATATTGTCCTCAATATTCAAAATCCCGGCTATTATGCCGACATTTTGAACGTAAAAGGGCAACATTACAAGCTAAGCGTGGAAAACACCATTTTGTTTTTTCACTTCATAAGTAACCATAGTATGGGGGCTCCCCCACACTTAGGGTGAAAACCCTATAAGCATGCTACTGTTTTTGTTTACCGAGTCGCTAGCTTGACTCGACCCCGAATTCATTTGTCCTTGGGGAAGCATGATGTGGAAGAAACAATCTCAATCGGACTTTCATTCAAGATGTTTGGACAAACATTTAAAGCACGTGAAAGTTCCACATCGATGAGATAAGTATCCGGCTCAAGATAATGATACATGAAAATGCCGGGATCAAAGATGGTATCTTCATTCCCGAAGGAGTGAAGAACAAGAGAAGTCAGCTTATAGGTGAAGAAAAGGAAGAAAACCATGACGAAAATCATGAGTTGATCTTCTTCCTCGAGAACAGGCTCCGTAGCCTGAGTTTGGATTTCAAAGGGTAAGCTCGTAAATATCCCGGGAGGGTGGGTGGGAATTTGCAAATTCTCATAATTGAGAGCATCTCCCCCGGGCTATCAAACTCCGGAGGAGTCATGATATGATGAGTGAGTTCACCGGAGAACTCCTCATGAAGAGAATTATTCACAAGATGTGAATCTGTGAACTCATGTTCCGGAATAGACTCATCACAATCCTCATTCCGAATACCAAAGATTGGATTATCAAAAATCGAAGTAAATTCATATTCGAATTCAAATAAAGGATTGGTGAGAGTAGCATTGAATGTTTCGGGAACAAAGTGATTATTATTCTCAATTGGATTGTCGGGATAAGAAGTGAGTGACGGATCATGATAAAGGAGACTTTCAATTTCTCCAAGATCGGCTTGGAAATCGAGGAGACCATCATCATTTTCCAATGAAAATGGATTGATGTGAGCAAGTTCATCAGCGAACTCCTCAAGAAGATGATCAGCATCAGAATGTGAAACTGACGCCTCAACATACTCAATGTCTCCATAAGATATACAATCATCACTAAAATCTGAGAAAGTCTCAAATTGATCTTTAGGACACTCAATGGGTGAAGGAATATCACATACATGATCCAAAGTTCCCTGTGACTCTCTCGGGATTGGGATAAGGATCTCAACACTAGACTTTATTAATTCGTCCGATTCCTTATTAGGAACAGTGCTAAGATGCTCATCCCCCATGTTCAGAGAGTGAGTGTGAACTTCGGGTGTGATAGCAGTTGTTTGAGATGGAATCTCAACTGCTGGGGTATCAACTGATGAACTTGAAGTTTTATAAAATTCAAGGATGTCAAGTGTATCCTCATCATCACTGTCATCAGGAATGAAACGGAACAAAGAGCTAGATTTGGCTGCTTTTTCTCTTGCAATGGATTCCCTCACAGATTTTTCATAGGCATCTTGGGAATTTATTCTAGCAGCCTGCTCTTCGGCAAGCAATTCTTCCATGGATTTTTGATGAGTGTGTCTTTGGGCAAAGTCTTTAACTAAACCCTTAAGCTCATCAACGATTTTCATCATATTTTGCATTTCTGGAAGAAGTGCTTGATTCATATCGTACTGTGGAGGTTGGTCGTAATAAGGTGTGTCAGAATTGTCACAAGGGTATGGATTACCCATTTCACAATCTGAGCTGAAGTGTGGACCTCCACAGTAATCACAACAGTAAAACTGTTGAGGCTGTGAGTCGTATGTGCTAGAGTCATAATCGTTATCAGGAAACTGCTCATAGACAAGCGTGTTTCCCAATTGACAATCAGAACTGTAGTGTGAACCACCACAGTACTCATAACAGTAAAACTGCTGAGAATCATGGTGCGGTAGCTGGTGGAATAAATCAGTCGTGTCATGGTAGGAATAGGGATCTTGGTTATAGACAGACCCGTTTCCTGATTCCACCATGCCACAGCTGGGGCAATTGCCACCATTATAAGGATTACCACACCATTGGCAAACCAGAAAGTGTGGATGAGACATAGAAAGAATCAAATGGTTTGGGAGGGGTAGGGATGAAGAATCAAAGATGTGAGAGGTTAAAGGTGAATATTTTTGGGTTTTTGGATAAACGTTTTGTACAACTGAGAAAGAAAATGTTTTTGTGTTTTTTGTGTTCGTTGAAAACTGAGTTTAAAAAGTTTTCGGGAACGGTTTTGTTTTGATAATAAGAGAATATGAACAAAGGATGGATAAATGTACAATGGAACGAATTCCAAAGACACTAATCAGAGAAACCGTTTAGATACGCACACAACCTCCCCGGCAACGGCGCCAAAATTTGATTGGCTTCATACGGTCAACCTAATTGACCAGGGAATGGTCAACCAAGTCAAACTGCCTAGAATCAATCTCCGTGGAAGTATAGTGTTTCCCCGGGTCGTTATGTCCCAGCGAGGTGTGAATGGTTATCAAAACGGGTTTGTGATCGGGTGAATTTGGAAAGGAAAGGATTTGGGATGATTAAACTAAGGAAAAACAAATGAGAACGACTTAAACATACTATATTAACAATGACGTGAAACCTAATTAACTTAAAACGCAATCTAAAAACTTAAAATCAGAATTTGCTTATACGTAAGCAGAAAAATAAGCCAAACGGCTTAAATAGAAGCTATCACTTTATTTATGTTTTTGGTTTTTTCTTATTTAACAAACTACTTTTACAAACGTAACCTAAATTTAAAAACGCAAAAGTTATTTAAAATAAAACGCGAGTTAAAATTAAAATAAACGCGTGTGCGCGAAATAAAAAGTGAATTTTGAGCTACGCTAACCCTACGGACATGAAAATCATATTTTTACGAACCTAATGATAAAAGAAAATTTTGTGAAAAAGAAAATTATTTTTTTGACTTTTTAATTATTTATTATTAATTAAAAACTAAATAAACTAACATTAATTATTAAAAATACTAAACTAATTATGAAAATTACCAAATTTTTCCTAAAATTACTTTATAATAATATTAAGCTAAGAAAAATAAAAAAGTGGCAAAAGCTTATAAATAAGCTGGAAAATAAGCAGAAAAGCTTATTTAAGCTTAATAGAACAAAATGTGGTTAAATAAAAAGGAAAGAGAGAAAAGAATGACAAAAGACCCTAGGGCAGTTCGTGATGTTGTGTGTGGTGTGTGTCTGTGATGAGCTAAGGTCCCAGGTTCGAATCCTACAAGTCCCAAGATTTTTACAACTATTTTTTTTTCTTGGTTTTTATGAAAAAGACAAAAAGCAAAGTTGTTAAGTACTGAAAATAATGACTTTTTGTAAAAGATTTTTTTACTTAAAATCACAAAATACGCTGGGATAAGCTGTTGGCTTATCAGTGATCAAAATCAATTAAACACAACTAATTAAGCTAAGATTAGCTTAACTGTTAGTGCTTAAATGCTTGAACAAACTCAACTAAGCTATCTATACTACGATTATATTAAATCTACCCTAAATATAGATGATCTAACTGAAATAAGCAAATAAAGGGCAAACAAATAAGAAAATAAACATCCCCAAAACTGCCACAGAAAACAGGCTAGATAGGCAAGTTTGGAGCACCAATTAGGCTAGAGATCAAAAAGCACAAGTATCACTAAGCTAGGTTACATGAGCATAAGCTAACAAGGAACAAGTGAGAGCCATTTTTGATCAAGTCGGAAGCTTTTATGAAGCTTATGTGGGGGCTGCTAGGGGACTGATTTGGTCAGGTGCATGTGCAGATCCATAGTGATGTGGGGGGTTGATTTGCAGCCAAGACACAAGCCACAAACAAGCTTTAACCAACAAAAAACAACAAGATTTAACAACAACAAGATTATTTCAACAGGAACAAGGACATCAACAAGAACAGCAAAGATTAACAATGATACACAAGCAGTAGCAGTACACAAATAAGCTCATAAGCTGTAAAAGCTTACACAAGCTTAAGCAAATGACTAAACAACAATAATAGTGGGTAATAACAACAATGGAACCAATAATAACAACAATTAATCAAGAAGAACAACAAAATTACACACTAAGTACAAACTGAGTATATGCAGGCTCAAAAGGGTCCAAGAGATGGCTTATTTATAAGAACTGAATAAGAAGTTAATGGTAAAATCCAACTTGACTCTTAATTGCCACCTAGAGGGCTTCCTAAATCAACAAACTACAAGGTCTAACTCCTACAAATGAATAGTCTAGGTGCACTTGACATTTGGCAAAACCTGAGATACAGGGGAGCAATACAGTTAAACAAGCAGTTTTGAGCTTATTTTTAAGCAGACAAACAAGTTTCAAAAGCCCATTTTCTTATTGATTCAGGTCCACAAGCCACCAACAATTACAAATCAACAAGAATTTTTAATTTCCAATCTCTTTTGAACCCTACAATTGACCTAGAAATCTGTCTCATTTTGGCAGTTAAGAACATTTTTGACTTTTTTAGTAACATGCAAGGCTGGCTTTATTGAACTTAGCTTACTTCTAATCTATTGAAAAGAAATAATAAGCTACTAAGAGGTTAACTCAAGCTATAATTACTACTTCTAAACCTAAAATGAGCATAATGCACTCAAAATTCCTCACATTAATAACTGAATTGATGAGAAAGGGAGATTTGACTTTATTACAAAAGGGTAATCTACTTATGGACTTAAATGAACTGAACATAAACTGTATCCACCAAATTTTACACTTGCAGCAACCTAGAACATATTAGAACACTCTATGCCAAACACCCCCTTAAAGTGCTTCGGTCATGAGATTTTGAGCTACCAAGGCTGATAAGGGACAATACTTAAGCAAAAACAGCTAATAGGGATAACTTAACTTTAAATGAGCTTAAATAACCTAGACTAAGCAATAAGAGATAAACAATAAGCAAACTAATAAGCAGATAAGCATTTGACAGTTAACTTGAGCAAAGAAAAGAGAGAAATAGTAACTGATAAAGAAAACTTACATAGCTTAAGTAAAACAATCCTTATGAGCTTATAACAACTTTTGAGAGGCTTTAACAACAATAAGAATAAAAAAAAATTAAACTGGCAAATCTTTGGTTTAAAGCTTAAGATTTCATTATCCTTAAAAAAAGTACAATCGTTGGAAACAAATTACATATTAAACTTAAACAAGCATAATGAAGATTATACTAAAAAAAACTTAAGAACTTAATCTAAAAAATACAACCTACTACTAAAAAAACCCCACTGCCAAAAATGGCTTACAAATGGATTATTTATATATGAAAAACTAGGGTTACAGCTTGGTCTTGTCTTGTTTCTTCTGCTTTCACCACAACCCTTGGATTGCTTGGACATCATCTCAGCCATTGGTTCAATTTCTTGGCGGGAAAAAAAGGTTAACCCACTTTGGCAGTTAGTATTTGCAAGGGGGGGCAAGGTTTGGAGTCTTATGGTGGAAAGTAGTAATAGGGTGCGGAGTGTGGGCTAGTGGTGGTAGGGGTGAATGATGGTATGTTGGTGTTGCAGGTTTTGGCAGGGGGGGGGGGGGAAGGTTCACGTGTGGTTTGGGAGGGAAGAGGTCAAAGGGTTTGACCCTGGTGGGAGGTATTAAAACGGGGTGGAGGGTAATATTAAAAAAAAGTTGGATTAGGTTTAGATGGGTGGGCTGTGTGGTGATGTATGGGCTTTTGGAGGGATAAGGTGAGTGGAGTGGGCTTGGGGTGAGTTGTTGGGTTTGTGTTTTGGTTTTGGTAATTAAGGGTGTACGTATGGTTTGTAGTTTAAAAGTACAAGGACCACATTTGCCATTTCTGAAAATTAAGGACCAAACCTGCCAAATTTCCAAAGATATTTTCAAGGATCAATTTTGCCACATTCCAACAATATAAGGGGCCACAAAAGATATTTTAAACTTTAAAATTCCCAGGGACTAAAACTGCCTAATTTGCAACTTGAGGGGCCATTTTTGTAATTTTCTCAAACATTTCACCCAAGGTCCGTTTTTGATAACTTTTGATTTTTTAGGGACTTGGGTTGACTTTTATTTCAAAATAAATGCATAGGGACTATTTTTGACAAATTTTGAAACTTGGGGGACTAAAACTGCCAATATTGCAAACTTTGATCATTTTTCAATTTTTTTTTGCTCGTTTTACATTTAAAAAACATAAAACACAATCCCTGGGATAATTTAAATATTTTGATTACTTTTCGATTGTTTTTGTATGTTTTGGCAGTTTAAACATGATAAAAATGATGAGTGTTTGCGCACTCATCAATTCCCCACACTAAACTATTGCTAGTCCCTAGCAATATTTTTGGAAAACTTGATGGATTTTAAACTCTTTATCAAAAGCCATCACTTCTGGAGTAGCTAGGTGTAAGAACTGTGGCACACCTGATAACTGTGTGATTTTGAGCAAACCACCAGCTGTCAACGGATTTGAGTAGTCTTTACCAAAAGCCGTTTGCTTCTGGACTAGCCAGCTCTTGATGGAATAGTTAACATCTTGGTGAGCTGAGTACCAATTATGGATTTTCCACGGCCTTTACCACAAGCCATAATCTTGCGGGCTAGCCAACTCATTTGTTTTCGGGGAGTTGAGGAACCATACAATTTTGGGCAAATTGCAAGCCGTAAACGGATTTGAGATGTCTTTACCAAGAGCCGTTTGCTCTTGGACTAGCCAATCCCTTTTGTCGGTTAGACAAGGCGGACTGATTACCACAAAAATTTTGAAGCACCAGTGAAAAATTTTTAAATTTTTTTTGAAATTCTGGCTAAAACGGGGGTATTATATAGTAAAATGTGATAAAATTCGCTAGAATAGCGAATACCCCCCCACACTTAGGATGAATATTGTCCTCAATATTCAAAATCCCGGCTATTATGCCGACATTTTGAACGTAAAAGGGCAACATTACAAGCTAAGCGTGGAAAACACCATTTTGTTTTTTCACTTCATAAGTAACCATAGTATGGGGGCTCCCCCACACTTAGGGTGAAAACCCTATAAGCATGCTACTGTTTTTGTTTACCGAGTCGCTAGCTTGACTCGACCCCGAATTCATTTGTCCTTGGGGAAGCATGATGTGGAAGAAACAATCTCAATCGGACTTTCATTCAAGATGTTTGGACAAACATTTAAAGCACGTGAAAGTTCCACATCGATGAGATAAGTATCCGGCTCAAGATAATGATACATGAAAATGCCGGGATCAAAGATGGTATCTTCATTCCCGAAGGAGTGAAGAACAAGAGAAGTCAGCTTATAGGTGAAGAAAAGGAAGAAAACCATGACGAAAATCATGAGTTGATCTTCTTCCTCGAGAACAGGCTCCGTAGCCTGAGTTTGGATTTCAAAGGGTAAGCTCGTAAATATCCCGGGAGGGTGGGTGGGAATTTTCAAATTCTCATAATTGAGAGCATCTCCCCCCGGGCTATCAAACTCCGGAGGAGTCATGATATGATGAGTGAGTTCACCGGAGAACTCCTCATGAAGAGAATTATTCACAAGATGTGAATCAGTGAACTCATGTTCCGGAATAGACTCATCACAATCCTCATTCCGAATACCAAAGATTGGATTATCAGAAATCGAAGTAAATTCATATTCGAATTCAAATAGAGGATTGGTGAGAGTTGCATTGAATGTTTCGGGAACAAAGTTATTATTATTCTCAATTGGATTGTCGGGATAAGAAGTGAGTGACGGATCATGATAAAGGAGACTTTCAATTTCTCCAAGATCGGCTTGGAAATCGAGGAGACCATCATCATTTTCCAATGAAAATGGATTGATGTGAGCAAGTTCATCAGAGAACTCCTCAAGAAGATGATCAGCATCAGAATGTGAAACTGACGCCTCAACATACTCGATGTCTCCATAAGATATACAATCATCGCTAAAATCTGAGAAAGTCTCAAATTGATCTTTAGGACACTCAATGGGTGAAGGAATATCACATACATGATCCAAAGTTCCCTGTGACTCTCTCGGGATTGGGATAAGGATCTCAACACTAGACTTTATTAATTCGTCCGATTCCTTATTAGGAACAGTGCTAAGATGCTCATCCCCCATGTTCAGAGAGTGAGTGTGAACTTCGGGTGTGATAGCAGTTGTTTGAGATGGAATCTCAACTGCTGGGGTATCAACTGATGAACTTGAAGTTTTATAAAATTCAAGGATGTCAAGTGTATCCTCATCATCACTGTCATCAGGAATGAAATGGAACAAAGAGCTAGATTTGGCTGCTTTTTCTCTTGCAATGGATTCCCTCACAGATTTTTCATAGGCATCTTGGGAATTTATTCTAGCAGCCTGCTCTTCGGCAAGCAATTCTTCCATGGATTTTTGATGAGTGTGTCTTTGGGCAAAGTCTTTAACTAAACCCTTAAGCTCATCAACGATTTTCATCATATTTTGCATTTCTGGAAGAAGTGCTTGATTCATATCGTACCGTGGAGGTTGGTCGTAATAAGGTGTGTCAAAATTGTCACAAGGGTATGGATTACCCGTTTCACAATCTGAGCTGATGTGTAGACCTCCACAGTAATCACAACAGTAAAACTGTTGAGGCTGTGAGTCGTATGTGCTAGAGTCATAATCGTTATCGGGAAACTGCTCATAGACAAGCGTGTTTCCCAATTGACAATCAGAACTGTAGTGTGAACCACCACAGTACTCATAACAGTAAAACTGCTGAGAATCATGGTGCGGTAGCTGGTGGAATAAATCAGTCGTGTCATGGTAGGAATAGGGATCTTGGTTATAGACAGACCCGTTTCCTGATTCTACCATGCCACAGCTGGGGCAATTGCCACCATTATAAGGATTACCACACCATTGGCAAACCAGAAAGTGTGGATGAGACATAGAAAGAATCAAATGGTTTGGGAGGGGTAGGGATGAAGAATCAAAGATGTGAGAGGGTAAAGGTGAATATTTTTGGGTTTTTGGATAAACATTTTGTACAACTGAGAAAGAAAATGTTTTTGTGTTTTTTGTGTTCGTTGAAAACTGAGTTTAAAAAGTTTTCGGGAACGGTTTTGTTTTGATAATAAGAGAATATGAACAAAGGATGGATAAATGTACAATGGAACGAATTCCAAAGACACTAATCAGAAAAACCGTTTAGATACGCACACAACCTCCCCGGCAACGGCGCCAAAATTTGATTGGCTTCAAACGGTCAACCTAATTGACCAGGGAATGGTCAACCAAGTCAAACTGCCTAGAATCAATCTCCGTGGAAGTATAGTGTTTCCCCGGGTCGTTATGTCCCAGCGAGGTGTGAATGGTTATCAAAACGGGTTTGTGATCGGGTGAATTTGGAAAGGAAATGATTTGGGATGATTAAACTAAGGAAAAACAAATGAGAACGACTTAAACATACTATATTAACAATGACGTGAAACCTAATTAACTTAAAACGCAATCTAAAAACTTAAAATCAGAATTTGCTTATACGTAAGCAGAAAAATAAGCCAAACGGCTTAAATAGAAGCTATCACTTTATTTATGTTTTTGGTTTTTTCTTATTTAACAAACTATTTTTACAAACGTAACCTAAATTTAAAAACACAAAAGTTATTTAAAATAAAACGCGAGTTAAAATTAAAATAAACGCGTGTGCGCGAAATAAAAAGTGAATTTTGAGCTACGCTAACCCTACGGACATGAAAATCATATTTTTACGAACCTAATGATAAAAGGAAATTTTGTGAAAAAGAAAATTATTTTTTTGACTTTTTAATTATTTATTATTAATTAAAAACTAAATAAACTAACATTAATTATTAAAAATACTAAACTAATTATGAAAATTACCAAATTTTTCCTAAAATTACTTTATAATAATAGTAAGCTAAGAAAAATTAAAAAGTGGCAAAAGCTTATAAATAAGCTGGAAAATAAGCAGAAAAGCTTATTTAAGCTTAATAGAACAAAATGTGGTTAAATAAAAAGGAAAGAGAGAAAAGAATGACAAAAGACCCTAGGGTAGTTGGTGATGTTGTGTGTGGTGTGTGTCTGTGATGAGCTAAGGTCCCAGGTTCGAATCCTACAAGTCCCAAGATTTTTACAACTATTTTTTTCTTGGTTTTTATGAAAAAGACAAAAAGCAAAGTTGTTAAGTACTGAAAATAATGACTTTTTGTAAAAGATTTTTTTACTTAAAACCACAAAATAAGCTGGGATAAGCTGTTGGCTTATCAGTGATCAAAATCAATTAAACACAACTAATTAAGCTAAGATTAGCTTAACTGTTAGTGCTTAAATGCTTGAACAAACTCAACTAAGCTATCTATACTACGATTATATTAAATCTACCCTAAATATAGATGATCTAACTGAAATAAGCAAATAAAGGGCAAACAAATAAGAAAATAAACACCCCCAAAACTGCCACAGAAAACAGGCTAGATAGGCAAGTTTGGAGCACCAATTAGGCTAGAGATCAAAAAGCACAAGTATCACTAAGCTAGGTTACATGAGCATAAGCTAACAAGGAACAAGTGAGAGCCATTTTTGATCAAGTCAGAAGCTTTTATGAAGCTTATGTGGGGGCTGCTAGGGGACTGATTTGGTCAGGTGCATGTGCAGATCCATAGTGATGTGGGGGGTTGATTTGCAGCCAAGACACAAGCCACAAACAAGCTTTAACCAACCAAAAACAACAAGATTATTTCAACAGGAACAAGGACATCAACAAGAACAGCAAAGATTAACAATGATACACAAGCAGTAGCAGTACACAAATAAGCTCATAAGCTGTAAAAGCTTACACAAGCTTAAGCAAATGACTAAACAACAATAATAGTGGGTAATAACAACAATGGAACCAATAATAACAACAATTAATCAAGAAGAACAACAAAATTACACACTAAGTATAAACTGAGTATATGCAAGCTCAAAAGGGTCCAAGAGATGGCTTATTTATAAGAACTGAATAAGCAGTTAATGGTAAAATCCAACTTGACTCTTAATTGCCACCTAGGGGGCTTCCTAAATCAACAAACTACAAGGTCTAACTCCTACAAATGAATAGTCTAGGTGCACTTGAATTTTGGCAAAACCTGAGATACAGGGGAGCAATACAGTCAAACAAGCAGTTTTGAGCTTATTTTTAAGCAGACAAACAAGTTTCAAAAGCCCATTTTCTTATTGATTCAGGTCCACAAGCCACCAACAATTACAAATCAACAAGAATTTTTAATTTCCAATCTCTTTTGAACCCTACAATTGACCTAGAAATCTGTCTCATTTTGGCAGTTAAGAACATTTTTGACTTTTTTAGTAACATGCAAGGCTGACTTTATTGAACTTAGCTTACTTCTAATCTATTGAAAATGAAATAATAAGCTACTAAGAGGTTAACTCAAGCTATAATTACTACTTCTAAACCTAAAATGAGCATAATGCACTCAAAATTCCTCACATAAATAACTGAATTGATGAGAAAGGGAGATTTGACTTTATTACACAAGGGTAATCTACTTATGGACTTAAATGAACTAAATGAACTGAACATAAACTGTATCCACCAAATTTTACACTTGCAGCAACCTAGAACATATTAGAACACTCTATGCCAAACACCCCCTTAAAGTGCTTCGGTCATGAGATTTTAAGCTACCAAGGCTGATAAGGGACAATACTTAAGCAAAAACAGCTAATAGGGATAACTTAACTTTAAATGAGCTTAAATAACCTAGACTAAGCAATAAGAGATAAACAATAAGCAAACTAATAAGCAGATAAGCATTTGACAGTTAACTTGAGCAAAGAAAATAGAGAAATAGTAACTGATAAAGAAAACTTACATAGCTTAAGTAAAACAATCCTTATGAGCTTATAACAGCTTTTGAGAGGCTTTAACAACAATAAGAATCAAGAAAAATTAAACTGGCAAATCTTTGGTTTAAAGCTTAAGATTTCATTATCCTTAAAAAAAGTACAATCGTTGGAAACAAATTACATATTAAACTTAAACAAGCATAATGAAGATTATACTAAAAAAACTTAAGAACTTAATCTAAAAACTACAACCTACTACTAAAAAAACCCCACTGCCAAAAATGGCTTACAAATGGATTATTTATATATGAAAAACTAGGGTTACAGCTTGGTCTTGTCTTGTTTCTTCTGCTTTCACCACAACCCTTGGATTGCTTGGACATCATCTCAGCCATTGGTTCAATTTCTTGGCGGGAAAAAAAGGTTAACCCACTTTGGCAGTTAGTATTTGGAAGGGGGGGCAAGGTTTGGAGTCTTATGGTGGAAAGTAGTAATAGGGTGCGGAGTGTGGGCTAGTGGTGGTAGGGGTGAATGATGGTATGTTGGTGTTGCAGGTTTTGGCAGAGGGGGGGGGGGGGGGGAAGGTTCACGTGTGGTTTGGGAGGGAAGAGGTCAAAGGGTTTGACCCTGGTGGGAGGTATTAAAACGGGGTGGAGGGTAATATTAAAAAAAAAAAAGTTGGATTAGGTTTAGATGGGTGGGTTGTGTGGTGATGTATGGGCTTTTAGAGGGATAAGGTGAGTGGAGTGGGCTTGGGGTGAGTTGTTGGGTTTGTGTTTTGGTTTTAGTAATTAAGGGTGTACGTATGGTTCGTAGTTTAAAGGTACAAGGACCACATTTGCCATTTCTGAAAATTAAGGACCAAACCTGCCAAATTTCCAAAGATATATTCAAGGATCAATTTTGCCACATTCCAACAATATAAGGGGCCACAAAAAATATTTTCAACTGTAAAATTCCCAGGGACTAAAACTGCCTAATTTGATACTTGAGGGGCCATTTTTGTAATTTTCTCAAACATTTCACCCAAGGTCCGTTTTTGATAACTTTTGATTTTTTAGGGACTTGGGTTGACTTTTATTTCACAATAAATGCATAGGGACTATTTTTGACAAATTTTGAAACTTAAGGGACTAAAACTGCCAATATTGCAAACTTTGGTCGTTTTTCATTTGTTTTTGCTCGTTTTGCATTTAAAACACATAAAACACAATCCCTGGAATAATTTAAGTATTTTGATTACTTTTTGATTGTTTTTGTATGTTTTGGCAGTTTAAACATGATAAAAATGATGAGTGTTTGCACACTCATCATCAAACCAGTGAGGTTGTTTGGACGAATACTGAATTGGTTGTTGTGACATTTGATATGGTTGTTGTTGAGGAATGAGTTGATGTTGTTGCATTATTAGATGTTGTTGTGGATATACCGGTTGTTGAAGATACTGTGAGGTTTGAAGATTCTGTTGTTGTTGATGATATTGATTCTGTTGATGATACTGTTGTTGCTGTGGATATTTTTGATGAGAGAAGTTGTAGTACGGTGGTTGAGACATATTGAACTGGAAGTTCCTTTGGTTAAAACTTAAAATCTTATGGATAACTTGAAACTAACGCGTAACTTGAAACTTATGCGTAAGTTTTAGCTTATGGGTAAGCTTTAGGTTTATGTGTAAGGTTAAAGAACCAAACAAATCTTTCAAACTTGTCCAAGCTTGAAAGATATCCTGTGTCGAAGTATTCCACTAACTTATCCAAGCTAGGGACGTACTGAGTCACCGTTGTACGAAGAGTAGACCGTTGAACCAACTTTAAGCTTAGAAACAGTAAACTTACGCGTAAGATTTCCAACTTAGGCGTAGGATTTGAACTTAGGCGTAGGATTGGAACTTAGGCGTAGGAATTCAACTTAGGCGTAGGAATGGTAACTTAGGCGTAGAAACTTCAACTTAGGCATAGGATTCTTAAACTTAGGCGTAGGATTCTGAACTTAGTCGTAGGAAAAGGGTTTTATGCCTAAAACTCAATCTTAGTCGTAGAAAAAGGGTTTTAAGCTTAACTTTAGGCGTAAATAGTACAAAAAGTACACTTTTCAGAGTAGTGGTGTCCTTTTTACGCGTAAAGTGACCAGAAACTTTAAAAAATCACAACTTTTTGATGAAAAATGCTTAGAAAAAGTTTCTTTTGATCAAGTAACTTCAAAACCACTTAGAAAACACTTAATAGGAAAGATTTGGCTATCAAAAACAACTTTTCTAATACCAAAGAAGCTACAAAAGACAAGAAACTAGAAGAAAAAGTAGAAAAACCCTTAAAAGATCACAACTTTATGCAAAATCTAAGCTTCTAAACACTATATCAACCTTAAAACTTATCCAAGCTTTAAGATTTAAGTGAAAGAAACAAAGAAAAAAGCAAAAGATGAAGAAAACTCTACCCTAAATCCCACGTTAAACCCAAAAACTTCATTTATATCACTATTAGGCGAATGATACCACTTGTTAGGTCATCATATTATGATCACACAAGTGTTGTAAATGTAAGAATGAGATAGATATAAGGATTGGTTGATTATATGATATATGAGAAATAAAAGTGCAAGAGTTTCATTAATTTAACCAAAATAACCAACAAGAATAATGTAACCATACGTGTAGTATTTATAGGAAGGGAACTAGGGCAACACTCCTAGAACCTTCCATGGATTAAACGTGGGCTTACTAAGCCTTTTGGGATTTTACATGTTGCCCATTAACTTAAACATAATGAATAATAATACTAAAGCAACCTATTACAAAATGTAATGACCGAGACTTGAATAAATATAAAAGTGTGTTCCCAATATTTAGTTTAGGAATTAGGGTTTTAGAGATAACTATAACTACTTAGGGTTTGATTAGGGTTTGTTTTGGTATTATGGTAGATTTATTATGTTATTGTGATAGATTACTTATTATGGTGTTTTAGTGATCTTAGATTAGGAGTTTATGTTGTATAGTTGTAAGGATATTTGGATTAAGAGGATACGTGAGTAGGTCTAGAGAGTCATGCATGCTATGCAAAAGGAAGAAAAGCAAAAATTTACCTGTGAAAATACCTACTATATGTATTGTAGAGGAAATGGTGTTGATGGGATTTTATGGGTGGTTACAGTCTTACCCCCTAAGAGAAAATCTCGTCCCGAGATTTAGTTGAGTATAAGAGTAGAGGCGGAGAGGAAAGAATGAGTTTATGATTCGAGGGAAAGAAAGGGGTAAGACTGGTGGAGGAAGGGAATTCTTTTGTACAAACGGATTAAGAAATGTTTGTACGGATGCCAAATACTTAGACTCATTTATTTATATCTCATTGCTTACAAGTAGAGGCGTCCCAATTCTTGTAGGCAAGGATTTATAAACTCATGGTCTAGTGATTTATAACTTTCTTTTGAAATGAAAAAGCGTCCTGATTCATTTTAATAAGATGATTATAAATCATCCTTAGATAGTATCGGCATGAAAGCAGAGAGTTGACCACACTAAGGAAGTGTGGTACGGGAGCGTTTTGGGGAAGAGTGAGCAAGTATTTTGACTCGGAATTGAAAGTGAGAGACTCCATGAGATTGACTCACGAAGTTTAGGAAAACGTTGTGGAACTTACAATGTTTTGTTTAGAAACCGTAAGCTATATGATTACTGGTAGGACAAGGAGTTTTATCGATATTTTTGGCCATGTTGGGAGCTCAAGTTTTCTAGTTCTACAGTCATTCTGTCAGCAACTAGTTACTTGATTGTATCCCGAGTCATGGTTGGAGTAACGAACGTCGACGATCTCAATCTTACAACTTTTGCAATATGAGATGATTTAATATCATAGTCGAACATAATGAGGATTAAAGTTTGACATAGATATTCTTACAAGTTCTAACTAATAGAAACTTGTGAAATGACGAGAAATTTGGGAATACAAGTTCTAACACTTAGAACATTGTAGGAAGACGGAGGAAAAGAGTATAAAGATAGGGTAGGATAGGGTAGAGAATGGAATGAAGGGATAGGAAAGAATAGAAGAGAATGGAGGAGTGGGAAAGAATAAAAGGATAGGGTTAAACAAAATAAGAGATGTGGGAAAGAACGAAAGAGTGAGATTAAACGGAAGAGTAGGAAAAGACGGGAGAGTAGGATTAAACGGTAGAGAGAGGAAAAACGGGAGAATGGGATTAAGCGGTAGAGTGAGGAAAGCCGGAGAATAGGATAAAGCGGTAGAGTGAGGAAAGACGGGAGAATAGGATTAAGCGGTAGAGTGAAGAAAGACGAAAGAATAGGATACCTGGGAGGATGGTATCCTAATGAAGATAAGATTTACTAGATTCCCTTGAATTTTGTTTCCCTCCTAAAAATCTTAGTATAATTCTAGTTTCCTATAGACTTAAAATCTAGGGGTGGGGTATTTGACCTAACCGGTAAAGAATATCCTATAAAGGGAGGAGGGCTAAAGAGAGGAAAGGTTTCTATAGCTAAGGGTTTAATAGAAGTATCAATGTTTCTAGCTGAAGTTTCTTGCTTAGTTCTTTGGTAAAAATTTTCTAGCTTATGTTCTAGGTACTTATAGCCAGGTAAGGTAATATCCATATTATCTTCCGAGATAAAATCCTGATACGGGACATATAGCTTAAGAAACTAGGTATAGGTAAACTAAAATTTCCTATTGGCTTATCTACATGGTGAAAACCTTAACGAATGCCCGTACAACTAACCTATATAAAAATCTAGGATTCTAAGTCAATAACTTATTATTCTAATCCTTTGGTGTTTTCTTAAGGATTCCTTTCACCTAATCTTAACAACTAATTCTAATATCCTCAATATTAATGTGATAATCCTATCATAGGCTAAGTTTATCTATTTGTAACATCTTTCTTATTTCTTACTTATTTGGTATAAATTTTTCTCTAGTTGTGCTTCTAAAATTTTTCAAAATTTCTATTCTTACTTTCTATTTCCTTGACAATTTCTTAAAGATGTTTCATCTAGGGGATTTAAGGTATCTTCTAACTATTCTTACATTTTTCTAAGGGTAAACTATTTCTAACCTCGAATATGGGGAAACCTAGAGAGTGTACTACGTGTTTTCCTAAAAGAGGAAACTACTTCGGAAATCATAGTAATCTTAAGGGAATAGGGAGTAAAGAGGGAATGATAGGAATATGCTTTGTATATAACCGTTATATACTTGAATATAGGAATAGTTAGGGGTAGATTCTCCAACTAGGGGAGACTAAGAGATTTCAGAAAAGTAAGAATTTAGAGTCAAGGAAGAATTCGGATCGTCATGATGTAGAATAAGGATTCTCATCATTAGTATCATATAAAATGCTAGGAGAAGTGACTTAAGGAGTTGGAAGAGGGTAATGAATAGAGTATAGGGAGAGTTGTAATACATGACATACAATGTCATAAAACAACTAGGAAGAAGATCGAAACCACATATGGTCATAAACAACTTGTCATACATAAGGTTTAACAAGTGTCGGTATCTATGCCATATGTCTCGGGGTTGGATTTGAAAAGGATGGGGTTTTTAGGTAGATTGCCAGATATGGAAGGGAGGAAATTTTTGTGGGGAGAGGTAAACTATAGGGAGTGGATTTATTTCTCAGAGCCCACTCTGTCAGCACTTACTAAGTATCTAAAGGGTAGTATCCTAGTTTTATCCTTATAATGCCTAAAGTTTAAGAACAATATTCCTAAAGAATATTTCTCTATCTCATAGGGTTTTGGGTTAAGGTATCGAAACTGTCTATCCTAAATACTTAGAGGTTGATGAGTGCTCAAACACTCATCATTTTTAGTCAGTCTGAACTGCAAAAACATACAAAAACACTCAGAAATGCATCAAAATACTAAAAATATTTCAAAATTGTGTTTTATATGTTTTAGATGCAAAATGAGCAAAAACAGATGAAAAACGTATAAAGTTTGCAAAATTGGCAGTTTCAGTCCCCCGACTTTCAAAAATTAACAAAACTAGTCCCTGTGCATTTATTTTGCAAGAAAAGTCAACCCAAGTCCTTTTAAAATAAAAAGTTATCAAAAATAACGCTTGGGTAAAATTTTTGGAAAATTTACACTTTTAGTCCCCGGAGTTTGGAAGTTTGCAAAATTGGTCCTCGGGGTTTAAAATTTTGGGAAATTGTAACTTTGGCACTTCTATTGTTCAAATGTGGCATAAATAGTCCTTACGATAAAAGTTGGAAAGTTACAGGTTCAGTCCTCGAAGTTTGATGGAATTACAATATTGGTCCTTGTGTGTTAATAACCAAACGGACCCTTGGTTTTATTATCCATTACCTAAACCCAAAATACAAATCCCAGCCTACCTTATTTTCCCCCAAGCCCAACTTCCAAAATCAGCCCACCCCCTAATAAAAACTTACCCCGTTTTTATTAAAAAGCCGGTCAAACCACAAGTCAACCCTCCACCTCAAACCATCTTCCCCCCCCCCCCCACATGTCTGATAATCAACTGCCATCCCCATCATCACCCCTAACCTATATTCCCCTGCAACACACAAACTCCCACCCCCCTCCTACACACCAAACAAACACTACCCTCCAAATCCACCCCACTGGCATCAATTATCCAAGGAAAATTCCAAAAGGTAATTTTGGCGCCAAAACTAATTGAGGGCCAAGATCAAAAGTAGCTCATCCAATGGTCCAAGTTAATGGTGGGAAAGCTCAGAGGAACAAGACAAGATGGAAACCCTAATAAATTTTTAGTATAAATAAGTCATTTGTAAGCCAATTTTGGCAGTAGGTAATAGTAGGTCTTAGTAAGGGTTTTAGTTGGTTTTAGTTTTTATGTCAGCTTCTTTTTAGAATTAACAATCTCAGTTGTAACGAATTTAAAAAAGTTCAATGTAAGTGTTTAGTTTGAAATTTTCCATTATCCTTTATTACCATTACCAGTCAAATTACTTATTTGAGTTTTAATCATTGTTTTTACATCATCATTAGTGTTTGTTTAAGTGGTTTGTTAACAATCTTGGCATTAGAAAATTTGATTCATTCTAATCTTGCAAAACTGATATCTAAGAGGGTGTTTGGTTTAGACCTGTATTGCTTGCTCTAGTTGTTTATCTCTTCCTTTGTTGGCACCATTAGCTTACTTAGGGAACAGTAGAGTAAGATAGGCCATAAAATTTGCACTCATAGAACAAAAAGTCAAAATTAGATCTCAATTAGAATTCAACCAGCATATAGTATAATCTGATTCTGCAATCTTGTTCCTTAGCTGCAGTTTATGTTTGTGTATGGGATTTTATTGTTTAAACATCTTAAATTAACATCTAGGAATAGATTTAGGCATTAGGAATCCAGATTAGTCAACTTAAGCTAGCAATAAGAAAGTCAAAAGGTTCATAACTGCTGATGTGGGACAGATTTCAACAGCCTCTGTAGGGTGTAGTTTTGGTTAGAATTAGATAAGATTTGTTGTTTTACAATCTCTGGTTGCTTGTCTATCTAAATCAAAAAGAAAATTTTAGTTTCAAGCTCATTTGCTCATTGAAATTTATGTCCAAAGTGACTCATTTGAACCTATTTGCACACTGTATGCAACCCAGCAGCCATGTCCCAAACCCTGTCACTCAACCAGTTTTAATTAACTTATCTTTAGGTGTTTAGGTTTGAAATGTAATTCACAACTTATTTTCTAGCTTGTCTTTATGTCCTTGTTTTTATTTTATTTTTGTGATTTCTTTTGTAGCTTATTTCAACCTCTAAAAGTGACCCTCAGACCTGTTTAACCCATTTGCAGCCCAGGATAGTTCATGCTTGGTCAAGTGCTTATTAGGCTTACCCAACTGCTTATTCTTGACACTTTAGTGCCTTCTAGGTCTCCCTTATTTCCCTTTGCATGTTCCCCATTAGTTTGGTTCACTCTAGCTTATTAATCAGCTTTTAGACCACTTGCATATGCCCTGCTCTCAGGATTTTGCAAGAAATTCAATTGATCATAGATTGCTCAAATTTGAGCTCTAGGTTGTACTTCTTGTTGCTTTTGAAAGTGCTTCAGTTAGTAGTCAAGGTTTAAGAGTTAGAACCCCTCATAGTGCTTGTTACACAGCTTATTTAAAGCCATCTTTTGGTTTATCTTGGTGAGTTGCTGCTGTATCAACTCAGCTGGTTGATTGCTCTTCAACTTTGATTATTTGTTTGATCCTCAGTTGTTAGTATTAATTAGTGTAATTCATATTGGTGCCATTAAGTTCAAATTAACTTTGTTTTAGCCTTTTTGCTCATTTGGTTGTGAGCTGTTGAGTTGGCAGACCTCAAAAAAGCATACCACAGATCTCACTTAGCTCACTGTGAGCTCAGCTTATTGACCCAACTTCTCAAGGACACCACTAGCTCAACTCTTGAGCTAATTCCCTGATATTGGGTGTTTTGGAAAGCCCCCCAGGGTGTCTTTTTGGATCTCCAATTTACTTGGCCTCCAAGGTACTTCTGTGGACCCCACAGAGGTCCAAAGTACCCTCATTTACCCTGTTTGGCTCTCAAGGAAATTGGATATGCTTATTTGCTCAGTAGTGCTTATTCTAGTGCTTTTTCTCTCTGCTTTAGTTTACTTTAAGGTTGTTTAAATTGTTTGTAGCTTGTTCCATATTAAGTTTTCAGTTTCTAGCTTATTTGTAGCTTATTAGTTAAATAATCCAAGTTTTTGCCAAAAAAAAGCCATCTGTTAAGCCTTAGTGCTTATACAGGGCTTATTTATAAGATTTGACAAAGTTGGTTTTATCAAAGTTTGCTTAAATTGTTAGTTCAAAGTTTTTGTAAAAAGAAAAGTTAAAAAAAAATAATAATTTGCAAAAAGTGGGGAGTGGGATTCGAACCCTGGTCTATCTGGAAAGCATGCATGCATAATAACAACCCCACTCCCACTTGATCTGGAGCACCAGTTCTGTTCTAACTCTCCCACCATGTTTACTTAAACCATTTTTTTTCAAAGTGGTTAATTAAACTGAATAAGCTGTTTACAGCTTATTTGGAATAGCTTATTCAGATTTAGTATTTTTCCTAGAGTTGTCTTAGCATAATTTAATTTCCAGAAAAAATTCAGATTTTTATAAATAGTTTTAGTATTTATTAGACTTTATTTTAGTTTAATTAGTAATTAATTCGTAATAAATAGAATTTTTATTGAAAAATTAATTTTCTTTTTTCTAAAATCTTCTTTTGTCTTCTAGTACGTAGGAAAATTAATTGTACACCCGTAGGATTAGCGTAGCTTAAAATTCACGTTTTATTTTGCGCACTCGCGTTTTATTTAATTAACTTTCGCGTTTTTAATTTTAGATTACGTTTTAGGGTTCCCTAACTTTCTATTATCATTCCTGTAGACTTTTAAGTAGTTTTTGATTTTTAAATTTCATTCCTTGTTAGAATTCATGTTTTAGTTGCGTTAATTTTACTTTTCGTACGATATTTGCAAATTCGCGTTTTATTTAAATAACTTTCACGTTTTTTTAAATTTAGGTTACGTTATTAAAAGTAGTTTTGTAAAATAAGAAAAACCAAAAACATAAATAAAGTGATAGCTTCTATTTAAGCCATTTGGCTTATTTTTCTGCTTACGTATAAGCAATTTCTGATTTTAAGTTTTCAGTTTACGTTTTAGGTTAATTAGGTTTTGCGTTATTGTTAATATAGTTTGTTTACATCGTTCTCATTCGTTTTTCCTTAGCGTAATCACTCAAAACCTTCATTACCCTTTCCCGTCCAAATTCACCCGATCACATAACCGTTTTAATACCATCCACACCTCGTCGGGACATAACGACCCGGGGATACCTTATATTACCCGGAGCATTGACCTAGGCTATTTGATTGTGTTGACCATTATTTGGTCAATATAAGTTAGGTGGTTTAGCATCAATCAGAGGTCATACTAAGTAGGGCAAAATCTAAGGTGGATTATAACAAGTACCTGACTTGTTATGTTTCTTAGGGATGGATAACTTTCTATGGTTCGGGATGTCCTAAAGTAACTTAATAAAGGATGGTCGGAAGGTAGTATTTCTATTCTAGGAAGTACTTAAGGATTTCTGACTTAGGGTAAGGTATCATAACTTATCTTATATTATATACATTCTATCTTACATATTTAATACCTAACTAGTACCATTATTTATAGTACACATCCTAAGGTGAAGTTCTAACTTAAAACTTATGGGATATCAAAAGTGTACTAGTTGATGAGTTTTCTAAAACTTAAGGGTTAAGGTCGGAAGGACTTCCTATATCTAATTCATGAAGGACCTGATTATCATCGATTATCTTTTCTAAGGTAGTAATTCTAAAGCAGGCAAAGGCAATATTGTTATGTTTCATTTGTTCCTTTTGAATTTTAGAAATCTGGGTACGGGTTTGCCTGAGCTTATCCTTAAATTTAATAAAATCCTGTTGGTTTTCTACTTGCCTATTACTATGACCTTCTTCTATCTTCTTTAGAAGATCAATAGTAAGTTCATTTAAAGTTTTAAACTATTCAATATGTTCTAAACCTGATCTTCCTGATTTTCTAAAGGTGTCCTATGGGAATCTCCTCCAACCTCAAATTTCCAAGATGAGGTAGGAAGATTTGTGGGGAAATAGGAAGGTGCTAAGTCATAAGTTCATCTTCTAAATAAACTAGGCTCATTACTAGGTAAGTGCGATAGAGGACGCGTGGGTCTCCTAGGAAACATTAATCCTTCAGGAATAAAGAATCCTTGAGGATCAAATGTTGATGAGGGTAAAATAGTGGGAAAAGGAATAGGGGTTGGTGGAGGAATAGGTGGTGTATTAGCATAGAATTCTCTTAAGCTTTTTAGGTGTGGGTCGTCTAGTAAAGATGTAAATCCTAAGGGTGATGGTGTAACTATATTATTCCTAGAGTCGTCTAAAGAGTCAGGGAAAAGGTGTTTTGAGGAATAATCCAGTACTTCGGAGAGGGAAGAGCATTCTCCGTATGTAAACTAGATGAGGCGGGGGTAGGATAGCAGGGAGTAGACATAATTATGTATTGAAATAAAGCATTTAAAAATTATGTACTATCTATTATGCTAACCTTTTAACACGTATTGTTTCATAGGATGGCAGTGGCACTGAGGACTTTCTTGGACTTTAGAAAATTAGTTGTAGTTTAGGTTTTGACCTTGTTTTCTACAACTGAGGCTCTGATACCAATCTGTAACACCCCTACTTTCACAGATCGCAGCGGATTTAGATCTGGGGTATTACTTTTTGGAATCATAGTCACAATAATAGAAAACGACTCGAAAAGAGATGTTTTTATAAAATGACTTATCATTCATTAAAATATCAGAGTCTTTGTTAAGAAAAGGTCCCGTAAATCTAAGTGTAAAAGTAGTATTTTGAATGATAACAGGGTTGAAAGTCCTCCATGTTTAGTGCCGCTTCGTGCCATGGATTCCGTAACAGCTAATACCTAGGATACATGCTTAAAAATCAACACTAGGTGTTGAGTGAGAGTCATGGGTTTAAGTGATAGTGTGAATACAAGTTCCACGTGGTTCAGTTGTTACACCCTTCAAGGAAAATGTAGTGTTTATGATAATTGCAATGCATATACAATTATCATAAAAAGAGAGTTATTGCACTAAGCGCATGAGACCGCACATTAACATTTCCAGGTCATGGGGCACTGCAGACCCTTACATGACGAGACGGAGATAAGGTTAACTTGCCAAAGTTAAACCTAAAGGGGTGTTTTCAAATATAGTACTTATTGGTACCCGGACGGGGCAAACCAACGGGAGTTGTCAAACTCTAATAGATCTATCAACTATATTCACGTTCACTCGCAAGTGATTATGGTTCATGAATTTCAGTTATGTAATGGTGGCAGAAAGTAACACTCATGCAATAACAAAAGAAAAAGACTTGTATTCGGTTTTAAAGAGAAAAAGTAAGCATGTATCCCCCTCACAATAGAAAGAATGAGGCTATGAACTCACCTGGGCCTAAGGATGATCTGATTGATGTGAAAAGTGACTCGGATATTAGATTGCCTTACTCACGTGTCCTGGGAGTTTTGTAGGTGTGTTTGTGTGGGTTAAGTTCGTTAGTTGTTTTAATTTTCTTAAGTAATTACTCCTAGGGTTTCTATGTTTAGTTATAACATAACACCGTTCGGGCCATCATAATTCAGAAGTATATAACTCCTCACATGAAGCTCCCCACTATTTTATTATGTTGTATATACAACATAATACCGTTCGGGCCATCATAATTCAGAAGTATAACTTCTCACATGAAGCTCCCTACTATTGTGTCATGTTGTTAAGTATTTTAGATTTAGTTACAACATAACACCGTTCGGGCCATCATAATCCAGAGGTCATGTAGTATACGTTTGAGGAGCCATGGCACTTTAATTCGTAAATCCATCAAACTCGTCAAAACGAATACGCAAATGAAACTCTCACATAAAGCTCCCTACTATTGTGTCATGTTTTTGTTTTGTGATAATACTTTGCTTAATACCCTTTAAGTTTTATATATTTATAATATTTACCCTAAACTTATATACTTTATGTAATTTGGACTTTAACTTTCTAAACTATTCATTTTTAGTCCCTATACTTATATATTTTGAGAAAATGACAGAAATGACCTTTAGACTTATTAATTTTCAAAATTTACCATTTATACCCTTAACTTATAAAATTTAACAAACTAGTCCTTATAAGTTTATAATTATATTACTTTTTATCATAAGGTTATATAATTTTGTAAAAAGGGTCCTTATATCTAATACTTCTAAGAAATGTCAAAAACAGTCACTAGACTTAATATTTTTAGAAATTTACCATATATACCCCTATGCATGGTAAACTTTGCAAAACTAGTCCTAAAACCATGCAAACTATATTCTTATGAAACAAAAAATTTTCCTAGCTTATGATTAACTAATATTAACTTATCTAAGTGACTTAAACTAGCTTATAGCTTATGATAAGGTATTATAGCATATAATTAGTAATTCGATCATAATTAAGGTTTTGAAATGAAAACTAGCAAATGAAAGTGATCAAGGCTCAAGCAAGGGTTCCTAAGTGATCTAAGGCATATCCTGACTATCCTAGGTTAGTACTAAAGCTAATAGAACAAGTAGAAAAGCTTACATGACCAGAAATGGAACTAGCGATAGTTTAGGGTTTCTAGGTGGAAAAAAGACTCCCGAGATGAAACGATATGATGCATTTAATAGAAAACTAGTTATAATAATAACAAAAGTAGTAATTAGGTTAACACTTTTCTCCTATTGATATCTCTTTTATCATTTAATTGCTTTTTTCTATTTTATTTCATTTCATTTGTTTAATCAATCAATTACAAAACCCCCTTTTTAAACCAATGACATTAGGGCTTAGATTAAATCCGCACGCATGGCTCTTGGGACGACCTCGGCTTTACCGACAACTATACCATATACGACCGGGTACACTGCCCGGTAGTATATTAGATAGACCTTAAGTAGACGAGACAATTATAAATTTAAAACCTGGTCATTAAAACATGTATCAGCTACCAATAAAATATTAATTATCTTTGTCACATGTTATACATAACTAAACTAAGGTTATCGACTTGGGATAAAAGTGGTGGTCGAGGACAAGGGGTGATGCGTATCTATTGGTTAAACGTGAACACGCAAGTATTTTGTACAACTTGTACTGTATTTTATTATTATTATTATTATTATTAGTATTATTATTATTATTATTATTATTATTATTATTATTATTGCTATATTATTGATCTCTAACTTAAAGATTTTAAAAGGAGGTATGCTACACCCACCTACACTTTACAAAAATTTTCCCACACGCTGACGTGGCGGAGTGTTGATTGGTTGATTTTCTGTGGCCCACAGAAAACCAACCAATCAACACTCCGCCACGTCAGCGTGTGGGAAAATTTTTGTAAAGTGTAGGTGGATCTAGTATTTTTCTTTTAAAAGGTACTAGTTGATCATAAACCTATGGGAATAACATCCTTGCGTGCAACAACTATCTTCCTTACGGCAAGGACCATTTTCAACATTATGAATTATACATAAACCATCCTCTGCTATAGCAGGCATCTTCCTTACAGTTTACACCAAGGATCATTTTCTTTATATCTATATCTGAAAATGATAAATGTGAGTTTAACCATAATTAAATTTATATCTCTTTTGAAATGGCTATATATTAAGGGCCCATTTGGTTGGGGGCATAGGTTTAGGATTTACACATGAAAGTAAAAAATGTTGTTTGTTTTAATATTTGGATTTAAAAAATAAGGTTAATGCCCATGATTATACTTTTCTCAAATCCTGAGGTAACTTTTATGAAAAAGATGCGGGTCTTATTTTCTTTCTCTCTATCTCTCTATAATTAAGTATAATTAATTTCTATTTAAGTTTATATAATTAATGAATAAAAAATAATTTATTTATTTTATAATATATTTTCTCTCTTCTAAATTTCTTTCATACACATCCTAAATTCTTAATCCTAATCTAAACCCATCAACAAACCAAACGGACCCTAAGTGGTTGGTGATCGTGTAAAAAAATACAACTTCGTATATAAAATAAATTTGAAGAGAAACAATTTACTTTTGTTAAATTAGTTTTTCTTTTTTTAAGATAATTTATTTTTGTAATTTACTTTTTACCATTTTTTGCAAAATCCTGTACAAAAACCATGTAAAAAGTTCAATAATTATCGGGTCGGGTATAAAACTTGAAAAAAGAAATCCAAACAATCCATGACCAAACTAAATTACATTTATCAGAGAGATAGATAAAATTTTTGAAAATCAATAAAAATCTGAAAGAAATATAACAAAAATGGGTGAAGAAGAAGAAGGATCATCATCATCACTATCACTTCCAGATACTCAGTTTTTTGGCCTTCTTTCTAATCTCCTACAACAGGTCTTTTTTTTCTTTTATGTTTTAAAGTAATGATCTTTTTACTATTTTATGGTTAATGATCTGGGTATGTTTCAGATTTTCTGTTTTTCTCCTAATTCTGCCACTTTTTGGGATTTTGATGTGTTTTTATGATTTGGGTATTTTGGGTATTTTGATTGTATGTGTGGAACTGTGATTTTGATCTATTAGTTGATTAGGCAGTGTTTGGAATCATGGAATTAAGAGGTCTGATATCGGAATATGAGTTGGGATCATTCCTGTTGGAAATGGAGTTCCATAACATATTTATGCTGTTGTCAATCTCTCTGAGTTGTTTCGAAATTGTGAGGGGTGGTTGGGTAAAAGTGGTTACTTTTGTTCCACTTAGATTAGTGTACTTACTTTTAATCTCATATTAGGCCCTGAAAATCGTGTTTTGTGCTCCACTGTGGTCATTAAAACTATTAACTTTGCTTTCTGGAAGGAAAAAAATTTGTTCCATGTTGGTCATAAAAGACACGCGAACATGTTCTGATGGAAGGAATGACCCATAAACACAATCTTCTAACTGCCAATACTTAACAGAAAAAATAGTTTTAGGAACGAAAATTAGGTACAATGACTTAGGTGCACCATTTGTAAGCACATTACTGTCTTATACTCTTGTGCAATTTTCCGAATATTATATACTCCTTCTTGCTTGGATGGAACAAGTATTTTTTGTACGAGTTAGGATTTGAGGTATCACTAAGGATCCTACACCTCTGACACCGACCGATAAGTAAATCAGGGACGGACCTACATGCATGTTGGCTACTTACTTTTGATCTGATATTTGGCCCTGAAAATTGTGTTTTGTGCTCCATTATGATCATTAAAATGATGCTTTCTGAGTTTTTTTTTTTTTTTTTTTTTTTTTTTTTTTCGTGTTGGTCATAAATAGCAAATGTCATTTCCCTGGTGCAATCAATAACACAATCACTCGAACATGTTTTAATGGAAGGAGTAACCGATAAACAGAATCTTCTAACTGCCAATACTTAACAGAAAAAATAGTTTTAGGAACGAAAATTAGGTACAATGACTTAGGTGCACCATTTGTTCAAGCACGTTACTGTCTTATACTCTTATGCAATTTTCCCAAGATTATATACTCCTTATTGCTTGGATGGAACAAGTATTTCTTGTACGAGTTAGGATTTGAGGCATCACTAAGTATCTCACACTTTATTCTTAGATGGAATAAAGTGTTGAAAGGCTACGATTGGCGTAACCACCTAACTTATGTTATAATATTAGGCTGTCTAGTTGACTCATGATATATTGAGCTGGCAAACTTGATTGTTAGGTTAACATTTTCACTTAATTACTAGATGTCAAAATTCTTGCATGTGAATATTATCTAAATAAATGTGTAGTCCGTGATGTTTGTTGGATTAAATATTTCAAAAGGTCAAGGTGTTTTTACACTATGAGTATGTTAGGTCGGTTTTAAATATACGAACGAGATAAAGTAGGCATGCATATTTCAACTAATGATTAGTTAACTTGAAGTTCTTGGTCTTACTGAGAGATTGGGGTGAAATGGAAATTAAGTGGATTGGAAGTGTATGCGAGCCAACTCGAACTTGAGCATTCTAAGCTTGTACAAAACTTATTGAGGGTTTCCAAGCTTGGATTACTAAGCTTGACACTTGGCTTGGCTAGGTTTTTTTCCTATGGGTTTCTTTAGACTTTTATACTTCAAACTCAAATTTCTTTTTAGAAAGGTCCAATAATTTAACCTCGTTAAGGTACCAACCTTAGGCCCATGCTCAGCTTGGTTAGTCAGCCAAACACAAACTCGAGTTTTGTGCTCACTAGTTCTCATCGTCTCACATATAACTAAGATTAATGGTTTATACCTGCAATAAAATGAATGCCACCGGGAATTCCTGCCATTAGAATAGGAATTAGCTGGGTTTTAAGTGGTCACTGGTAATTGTATTCAATCATTCATAGAAGGTAGATAGAGAAAGTGTATCTGAATTGTCAAGAGGTTAGATATTTAATGCCCATGTGCCATTAATTTTTCATATGTACTTAGGAACTCCTGTTATAATCCTCGTGGTGGTGGGTACAATGGGCAGGCCGATCAGGATAGTTAACTGGTCAAACAGCTAATTTCTTAGTTCAGGCCAGACCAACCCACAAATTTTTTTCCTAAAGATAATTTCAAATATGATTCCAAACACATCACTTTTACAGTAGTTTTCTAATATTTTAAGAAAACAATCAAAGAGGTTTTTGTGTATTTCTAATACACTTGGGCAACTTTCCAACCTCTTTGACCCGTAACCCAATTCCACTTTAGCTAACTTTTTATCCATTGGACCCAAATCGACCCTTCTACTTCTAAATGGTTCAAAATTGCCACCTCTACGTTCCTCCAATAATGGAAGAAACACCTGATTTCACAAGAGTTAAATGAAAACAATATGAATATTTTTCCGAGTTTTGTTAACTTGTGACTAATATAACATTGGACATTACACAGTGGATTTTGGGCCTGATAGTAGGCCGATGCAACATAGCCGAGAGTTTTTCCGCCTATTGGTCCCACTCCACACGTGATTTAGTTTTGTTGCAAGTTATAGCCGCTTGTAGTTAACTCCTCGGTTTGTATTGGCTCATTCATTTGTATGCTAAATTAACTAGTGCATATGTCAAACATTGTTCAGGTGGAATCTTTAAGTAATCAAGAAGAAGTTGAATTGCGTTCCAAAATACAAGCTCTCGGGTTAGAAGTAACCAAAGTTCCTTCGAAATCTACACCAGTTCTTGACGAGGTAATTAATTTCAAACTTTGAACTCATTCCTCACCATATTTTACATAATTTCAAACAATGGTTTTGTTGATTGATCAGCTAGAACTAGCCTCGGAGTTGGATAGGTTATCTGCAAAGCTGGACAACGTGGATGAGATGATATCTTCAGCGATGGCTTCTGATCCACAAGTGAAGGCATTGTTGAGTAGTACTGCTGATGTATGGATGCCAGTTATCACTGCAACTTCGAATGAAAGAGAGAGCCTTGCAGCATCGGTTGATGATAATGATCAAGCTAAAGAAAATTCTTCCAAGTAGTATGTGTTGTCGGATCTCAGTTTTCTTTGCCTTTGGTATAATAAAACAAATTCATTCCGGCTATAGGCATCATATATATTCAATTGAAGTATGAAAAAATAAGTCTCCAGGTATCATGCTTTGACTGTTGTTTTGGGCATCTGGGAGATCTTACGACCCTGTTAACATTTCTAACTTGCAAGTGGTTGTGATATATTTGTGATCAGTATTTGTCTTGCGACGATTTAAAGGTATTCATAGTGTCATTTTGTGAAAATATTGTGCAACGTAATCTATAGTTGTTTAAGTTTTAGTGCCATACTTATCAAACTTGGACTTAAATTTTCGTTGGTTATTTATTTTTATTTTTTTCAAAAATATAAATTTGTCCGTTATGGGCGGCTGCCTCGATATCGACTCTTATCATGTCAAACGTAAAAATTAAAGTTAATTGTCAGAAGAGGCCAAAAACTTCCTTTTTCTAAAGTAGTACAAAAAATAACATAGCTTTCTCAAAAACTTAAGGTGCGAATATCCGAACGTGTGACTCCATTAAATGTGCGATGCCTGTTCAATTTTTTAATAATAAAGTACAGTGGCATGTGGGTGTTTTCCTATATATACTTTTTTTGTCTTATTACAAGAGTATTAAGACTAAAATACCCTCTTTTTGATTATTTACCTTTATCTCTATATGAGTCAATTAAATGTGTGACTGTACTACTCTTTTAAATGTGCGAATGTGCGACTTCAATTTATTTCCAGATTCCGACAATACTTCGGCGATTATTCTATCGAAAAAAGAAAAAAAAAATACTAACAAAAAATAATTTATATCTTTTATTCCATCGTAAAAGATGATCAATATTTTGGATCATTGGGATACTTTAAAGAATGAGAATAAAAATAAATAAAGACTATGTGCATTTTCTTTTTGGGTGGTGATATCCACGTCCTCCCTATATTTGTTATCCAAGCCCTACATATAACTTTGTGTTTTTTTTGTTTTTTTCCCTTTTTTGTCGTTTTTTTTTTTTTTTTTTTTTTTTTTTTTTTTTTAATAGAAAGGAGTATGCATGTATAATAATGTAATGTATATGTATAATGTTTGGTATATTTGTGTTTAATAATGTTTTGTATATGTATAATATTTTGTATAATAGCACGTTAAATATTACCACGTTAAATAACTGCAACAACGTATATGTATAATGTTTTGTATGATATCACATTAAATAACTGCAACAACAATTGTTATTATTAAATTAAACGACAACGTTATACATATTATTTAAAAACAACAACATCTACGATATATGAAGATTATTCATCTCATTTAAAAGATCATGGAGCCGGGCACTTGACTGACAAGCGTGATCCTCAGGATTCCTTTGCCATTTCTAACTCCATCTCCAGCGCCTTTATTCTTGCCTTCAACAACTTGTTCTCATTTTTTGTAGCAACGCAGTTTGAGTAATGCGTTGAAGAAGAGGGTTGATTAAAGTGCTCTGCTTCAAATTCATCTTTTCACGCGAAGTATCGACACCCATAGTCTTTTGTACCTGGCTGTTACATGTTAAGAAAATAATAAGAAATGTATTTTTAACAAACAAATTATTTACATAACTAAGCAAACGTATGGTTATTTACCACTGAAAGAGGACATGCATAAAACAGTCGTCCACGACTACCATCTTGCCAGGATTTCCATTCTATAATAAATCCTCTATTACATCGGCACCAGAAAGGATTTCTTTGGCTCATCTGACCAAAGAATTTGCATAATAATTTACATCAGCAATCAATAATATTATTATTAATTTAAACAAAGTAATAATAACTGGTGCAGAACTAACACTCTACAAAAAAAACAGACTTTTAAGTTTCAAACAATTAACATTTAAACGATGTAGAATAATCATTTACAACATATGATTCACTATGTTTACAATGGTTTTGTCGGTGTCTCTATTATTTACAACATAAATCAATGAACCATTAGTCGATGTTGATACAAAGTTTCCCATTCGGCTGCAACTGGCTGGTGGTTCTGTGTTGATATGGTTGGAGTCTTTAGTCTTTGTGTTGATATGGTTGTAGTCTTGGTGGATTATGGTTGGTGGTTCTGTGTTGATATGCTTGTAGTCTTTGTGGTTATGTGATTAAGCTTTGTTTATAGTCAGCAAAGCTATAGCTTGGGAATCTTACTGTTGGGCTTGTTTGTTTTTTACAGGCATGCAGTTTGGGAATCTTACTGTTTTGAGACATTTGTATCAATTTGTGATTGTGGAAATCTACTTTTGTGGATTGGATGTGATTGTGGATATCTGCTTTTGTGGATTGGGATTGTGTTAACAATCTGTGATATCCAGGCCCTCCCTATTTGGTTATAACCCTTGTGTTTGTGTGGAATCTGCACTTGGACAATGGTTTTAACTTTGTGTTTCACTTTTGCTTATAAGGCGATGACGAATGGTTTCTAAAACCCGAATGGATGGCGAAGTGATATTTTTATCACTTGCGCAACCTTCAAATCCGAGCCTAACTAAAAATCTACATTTTTTTTCGATAACGTTTTCAAATCTGAGCCTAAAAGGCGATGATAAAATATGTGTTATGTGGAATCTGCACTTTTAATTTTGTGTTTCACTTTTGGTTTAAACTGTGTTTCACTTTTGTGTTTGTGTGGAATCTGCATATGGACAATGGTTTTAACTTTGCTTTGGTGTGAAATCTGCACAATTGGACCGGACAAAAATTACATAGACAACAAAATAAAAGTTATTACTTTAACTTAAAAAAAAAAAAAAACCTGACACAATAGTGCCCTATATCCTACACCCTCCCATAGGGAGGGTTGGGTTAACACAACCCTTTCTTTTTTCTTTGCACAGACCTCAGTGAACAAATCGATTCCTTTTGACAGAGAGTAATAGGGTTTAGCTGGAAGAATACACCTTTACTTTTTAGAAAGTTTCGGTAAACAGAAATCGTATTCAAATTGATTTTATCTTTTCCCAAAAATTCTCGTTAAAACTGAAAATTTCTATTTTCTAAGAAAACTACAACACATTCTTATTGTTATTTTTATTTTTTTCTATTTTATGTTGTTGTTTTGTAGCCTTTTCTTTAGTATCTCCACTTTTATTGCTTTTAGTAAGGTTAACTTGAGTCAAGAAAAGATTGCCCAACAATTCCGCATTTTGCTATTTGTTGAATTGTAATGGTCATTTTTCCACGAGAGTGGTTTTATTATGTTTCCAAAAGATTAATTTGGTCATAAAGGAAATAACGTAGCTGTGTGTGAGTCCTGTTATTTTGTCCCAATGAAAATAACTTATGTCTGCCTTGTATTGGCGAGAAACTAAAATTTTATTTTCATATGGACAACTCTTTAAACATTCATAGTTTCTTACACCTTTGACACTGATAAAGGGGCGGACCTACATGCATGTTGGGTGTGACATGGGCTACACCCTGTAATACTTTTCAAAAAATGTCATTTTTAGTATGTGCAACCCTCAATATTCGTGTTATTTATTTATAGTGCAACTTTACCTTAGCTCAAGAATATTTTTTGGGGCGAATTTTAGCACCAATTAAAGGAAAGAATTTGTTTAACACCCTTTTGAAAATCCTAAATCCGTCCTAAACTACAATGGTTTGAAATGATATACCACGTGAAATTTGCACATAAGTAATGTAATAAAAGCAAAAATGGAATCATAAAACAAGGTTGTCAATGTCATAGATAATCATTTCACATCTGTCTCTAAAAAAAATTGCCAAAGTCTATAGAAATGTCAAATACTCTTTCATGCTTATTTTAATGCATGATTTACAATATAGTTAAAGCATACAGAAATCGTAAACTGAAACTGAACCGAACTGAATTTGTAGCCAAACCAAACTCGTCAAAACCGAACCGTACCGAATCAAATATTCGGTTTTCGGTTTGGAAATGATTTTGACAATCTAAACCGAAAACCGAGCTCATATAAATATATATTTCATTTATATATTTTACATAAAATGACCATTAAAACTCTTTCATAATATAAATATGACATTTTTTAATCTTGATTTTTTTACAAATTTATATAAACAAATAGTTAATATTAAGTAATTCGGGTTATTCGGTTCAATTTAATTAAATTTGAATTCGGTTCGGTATGATTTTCAGTTTTACACATAATAATAATAATAATAATAATAATAATAATAATAATAATAATAATAATAATAATAATAATAATAATAATAATCGAATAAACTGAAAAACTCGATAAATCGAACTAATAAGCACCTTTGTGATTGTGAGCGTATACGGAATTGCCCTTAAAATTTAAACATGACAAATAAATACAACAGTCAACAACTTTATGAGACTTAACTTTTATAGGCCACTTAGCCCAGTGGCCATTTGCTTCTTTTTTTCTTACAAAACAAAGTTATTCCCCATTTACTTTTTATTGAGCAATGTGTTTAATAGAGGAATACTCGCGCAAAACGATGATATCATGATATGTAGTGATAAATAATTATACTAGCCAAATCGTAACTTTGGTTTGACACTTAATGCAAAACTTATGGTTTCAATTTGTAGTCATTGGAAGAAAAAAGTTCATAAGTTGGAAACAAAAAATGATAAAAGTTTAAGGGTTAAGTAATTTTTAAAATATTAATTTAGTTTAAAGGGTATTACAAACAATTAACATTACTCAAATTCTAAGTATTTTAAGTTTAAAAAATGCATATACACATATAATTAGTGAGTGAGGCGGTTAAGTCTTTAATCTTTGATAAAAGAAATCGTTTACCCACCCTCCTGAAATGGAATCGGTTTGACTTAATTACTGACGGAGATATCACCAATTTAAGCCAAGAAAAATGAATTGGCTCCACTCGAGATTGCGATTTTATCAAAAATTAAAACAATCCTATGCATTATTGACCCGTGTTCATGAGTAGAAATTGTAAGAGCGAAAGATCTTAACAGCATTTAGCATGAAAGTTTGACGAAGATAAGATGGTAAAACTACTACATCAAGCATGCTACTAAAAATCTTTCAAAGCCATGTGACTTTTTTACTATTCATTGAGTTTGGGTCTTCATGAGATGCATTTCTGGGTGCCAAATCCTCCATATTTATTGCACACCTAAAAAGCATATAGACGTATAATAAAGAAAGGATTATTTGTTTTCAGAAGAAAGAATTACTTTAAGGAAACGAAAACTACAAAGTTTCCCTACTAAAGCAAAACCGACATAGTTGGAACTCAACAGCACCAAAATTCCAAAATTGTAGCTTTAAAACTATGTTAATCGATTTACTTGCAAAATCAATATTACAAGAAGCTGGCCAACCCAATCACACAATAGTAGTATAGTACTCAAATACAGAAGTTTTCTGCTTTCTCTGTTCAAAGAGGCACACTCGTACCGAGGATTCTCATATGGCTACCGTGTATCTACAAGCAATTTTTATTATTGGATTTTAGAAATAATGAACCCATAAAACTTGGTTCACAAAATTATGCAGACTTCTTGCAGTGATTTTCAAGCCATTCCATTTTAACACTTTTCGGCCTCTCCAATGGCAACCCAAGAGCTCTATCCCATATGAGCTGCAAAATAAACAGAAAGACTAAGACAAGGCCTGAAGAAATAAATGATATAACATAATAACAATAGAGTCCTGATTGAAGGTGTTAAGATTAGTGGCTAACCTGAGAACAAATTCCAATAGCCCTTGACACACCAAAGAGAAACGTGTAATATCTGAAAGTGTTTGAATGTTAATAACCAAAAGCGTTATATAATAAATAGTACAAAACATGATTATGGCATGATTAATTTGCTTATCAAAAGAATTAGGAATGAGAGCATTGTTAAATATCTGATAAACCAAAGTCTTATCACATTACCTTGCCACTATTCAAGGTTTTCCAGACGTAGTCCTTAAGTTGGTCCTTGGTTATGTTTTCTCCACATTCATCTACCACAGACTTGATCCATAGCAGAACTTCCTGCACAAGAAATGAATACCTTTCATATGTAACAATTTCCTAGTATATCCAAGAATAACAAGGTACAAGATTACATATTGGTCTGTCAGCAAAAGCCTACCTGATTAGCCAGACCATGGAGGGGTCCAGCTAGACCATTCAATGCTGCAGCAAATGAGAGATACGGATCCGAGAGGGCACTGGCAACCTACACAAGCATAAAAGTTATTTAGGCAAGGATTCTGCTTCATAATAATTACATTTTTGGCAATAAAATCATACTTAATTTATTCCTATATGGCTTAATTAATTTAAAAACATCCATATGGGAAAAGGAGTATATGCTTACAAGATGACCCATATGAGCACTGACATTTCCACCTTCATGTTCACTGCAACAATTGATATGTCAGTTAGGAACATAATTCCTTTTAAATGCAGGCTTGAATATTATAAGTGCATAAAAAAAAGTTCTGATAAGGTCACAGTGCAGACAGACATGGCCTCACCTATGGATGGTAACATAGAGCCTCATTAGCTCTTTCATCTCGGGACCATCAAATCCAAACATGTGCGCGAAGTTGCCACCATAATCTAGAGAGTCTACCTGGAACAAGAATGAGTATATGAATGTTTAGATATAATAACTCAAATATTGGCAGCAATAGTTTAATAATATGATTTCAAGGTAAAAAATAGTTGATATAAACAACGGATTTTGAAAATCCCAAACAGTGATATCTCCCGTGTTTGTTCCAACTGCCAACACGACAAAATAAGTTAAAAAAAGAAACTTAAATTCCTGACTTCATAATTCAGTTTAGCAAGTATATGTAGCCTTGAGTTAGTCGGTTAAAACACATATCCGGTACTATTAACCACCATGTCTTACGGACATGTGTTTTACCCAACTAACTCAAGGTTACTTGTTAGTTAGTTTTCATATACTATAAGTTGTTGAAGATATTTATAGTGTAGGAGAGTACCGGCAAGGAATAAAAAATCACATGTTATTGATGCCTGTAGGTAATACCACAAATTTATCACCATAGCTTTTGATCGAATGGAATGCGATGCCATACATACGGAAGGAATTCTAGCCTAGCCTAGCCTAACTATATTCTTATCTTTGAGAATGTACAATAGCTAGCTCCCCTGATGATTCAATACTGGTTAGACAAATGGCTGATAGACACCGGCTGAACTATTAAGGGACAGGGGCTCAAATTTTGCATATGATTTTATATGACCATGATAAGCAGAAAGAAGGAAAAATGAGAAAGAAATTGTGGCCGAAGATGTTCACTCGATATTGTTAACCAGGGCAGATCTAGATAAGAAAAGAAAAGAGAAAGACAGATCGAAATTTTTGGTAATGGAGGTCTTAAAGCTTGTGACTGGATATTGTTTTGTGATAAAGAAGAAGACCAAACTTACTTTATCTTCATGGGCAAAGTACATAGAATAACAACGTATTTTCTAATTTTACCGAGATGAAACACTTAGGGCGCTTGGTTGGGGGTTAAGAAGGGGTGGGGAATTGGTAAGAATTTAATTTGGGCCCATCTTATTCTTTTTTTGTTGCTTGGTTAGACTAGGTAAAGGTATTGATTACCCCATAGTGGGTAATCAACCATTATAGAGTAAATTGGAGGGTAAGATATTGATTACCCACCTTAAGCATTCCTTTGCATTCCCTTTCCCTTTACCTTTCCCTTTCCCTTTCCTCACTTTGAACCAAGCTGGCCCTTACTTTTTTATTAACATTTAAGCCAATGAAACTTTTAAATATTGTTATGAGGTGAAACACTTTCGTTTTTATTAACATTTAATTAAGCCAATGAAACTTTCAAATATTGTTCTGAGATGAAACATTTTTTTTCAAGGGTACTTTTGTTGATCTCAAAACAATATTTGAAAGTTTCGTTGGCTTAAATGTTAATAAAAAAGTAAGTGTTTCACATCAGAACAATATTTGAAAGTTTCGTTGGCTTAAATGTTAATAAAAAAGTAAGTGTTTCATCTCGGTAAAATTGAGAAAGTACGTTGTTATTCTATGTACTTTACCCTATCTTCATTTTAGTACTTTGGGTTTATTCAAAGTTTTATTTTAAACCCTCTCCTTTAGCTCACTTATGATTTCATACCATTTTACAAGAAGCCAAAATGCATGGATGATATCGCTTATTGTTGTTATGTTAAAAAAAACTTACTGTACTTATCTATACTACTTATAAAGCATTTAGCACTCTCTCTTCTAATTTTTTAAGATTTTCATGTATAGATTTTAAGTAAATACAACTAATTAAGCTATATGTACAATTAACTTATGCATAAACATCTACACATATTGAGTGGTCAACATTTTTCATTAATGTCATATTTAAAACACCCATTTGATAAAAGGTATAATTAATAAAACACAATGTACAAACTATTTGAAGCACAAATACAACTAACAAACAATATTCAACACATACAATTAATACATTATTTAATTCACCTCTTCATCAAAATATACAATTATTTAACCACAATGTACAATCTAATAAAGCCACTAAGCCAAGCACTTAAAAATAAAGCCATTAGGCTACCCGCGGTGGTCGGTCGACCGGTTCGGTCGCCGCTGCGCCGATCGAGGAATGAGGGTCGAACTGGGTCGGTCAGCTCCAAAATTGACGAAGGGTGATTGTGCTGAAGGAACGAATCAAGATTTTATTTGTGGTATCTTTGGTTAACATAAGATGGAATTATACCGGTTCCTTAACTAGAATTATTGTTATTTATAAATTAATTGTTTAATAAAAGAATGGCCGCATAACATCACATTGTCATAAAATATAGTCACAGGGTACCCGCCGCCGCATCACGCGGATATCCTGCTAGTTTTGTAGATGCATTTATGTATAAATAAATGAATTTGATTGACAATTTAAATATTTTTATTTTCATAAGTAAAGGTGTTGAAAATTTTAACATTTATTTAATAAATGATTGCTTAGTATGTCGTATAAAAAAATAATGTTCTGAGAGGTATAAACATCTTTAGCTTAATGTATAAGATAGATATTCCGTTGTATCAATGCAATTATTTTTAATTGGACCTGACCTGACCCAACACGTTGACCGAATAACTGGTGGAACCGTTGGAATGTTTTATATTTATAGTATTAATGAACCACCTTAGTTTTCCGGCTGGTCTGTGACTGTGTGCGCTACGTGTATATGTAGTCCAAGTAGTTATTAACAGTTATATGTTAATTATGCTTTTAAGTTTTTATAAGTTAGAACTTGGGTTAAAAAAAAATTGTGCCACACATAAATAAAATGTCTGGATCCGCCACTCTTGTTAACGGAATATATGAAGTTGTTGAAGAAAGATGGTGCTGCAGTACTTAGCAAATGACTATATGGGATGACTTTTTGTCGGTAATGAAACTTTTTGTGTGGTGTATATTAGTCCACAACATACATGCTTCTACTATGAAATTTGAATTTAGACAATTTGTTTATTGCTTTGCTTTTGTGATAACAAATTGTAGCATATGTCTCAAAAAAGACTAATTCTTTGCTTTGGTAGTAATTTTTTTTTTTACTGGAGTTTACATTTTTCTCAAATATGACAAGACGAACGATTTTGAGCTAAAAAAAATAATCCGTTTTTAACTAGAAGATTTCGGCTCCCCAAGGTAATGATAGAGTTTAGAAGTAAAAAAGTAATAAAGAAAGAAAAGAGATGGAGATTGTGTCTTTTTGTGATTAGTCCACGTGGGGTAGAGTAAAAAAATGTAACTTAAGAGTTGCGATCCCCTACAAAGGATCAAAAATTAAAAAGGCTAAAAAGTGTTTCTAGCCACTAAGCTAGTGACATGTGTCCCCCACCCACTCCCTCCTTTTTTTCTTTAATATTTTTTGTTAAAGGACATTTTGGTCATTTGGCTCATTTTTTTAATTTCACTTTAAATTTCAAATGCAAATAACTTTCAAACGACAAACTTTTACAAAAAAACCGATTTCACCATAATTTTTAAAATTTAATCCTCTTTAATTTGGTATAGATCTTTTTAATTTTTTCAAAACTTTTTTTTTGACATATTCATTGGGTCATGATTTTCTTGAAAATTTTAGCATTTTCGGCTCTAATTTTGTCTAGTTTAAAGGCCGAATTTTGCAAAACTTAAAACACGAAAGTTGTAGCTTCTTTGCCATTCTTTACCCAGAAATTTGAATCACTCAAATTCAATATGATATGAGTGAGATATCGTATGTTAAAGATGACGTTTTAGTTATATTTGTTGCACACAACGTGTTTGATGAAATGTTTAGCTTAGATTTTTAGTCTTAAAATCGAGTTAAATGCACTAATTTTTGTACAACAATGCACCTTTAGTTATTTTATTAATGTAAGATTCAAAAAGTTTTGTTTTTTCTTGTTTTTTTGTTGTTTTTTTTAACTGATGAACCATATTAACTGATGAACCTTATTAACTGATTTTAAAAAAAAGACATTTCGTTCATCAGTTACTTTGGTTGAACTTATTAACTGATGAACCTTATTAACTGATTTTTAAAAAAGACATATCGCGTGTTAAAGAGCCTTATTAACTGATGAACCTTATTAACTGATGAACTTATTAAATCAGTTAATAAGGTTCATCAGCCTTATTAACTGGTTGAACTATATTAACTGATGAACTTATTAACTGATGAACCTTATTAACTGATGAACTTATTAAATTAGTTAATAAGATTCATCAGTTAATAAGGTTCATCAGTTAAAGATCCTTATTAACTGATGAACTTATTAAATCAGTTAATAAGGTTCATCAGTTAATAAGGTTCATCAGCCTTATTAACTGGTTGAACTATCTTAACTGATGAACTTATTAACTGATGAACTTATTAAATCAGTTAATAAGGTTCATCAGTTAAAAAAACAAAACTTTTTGAATCTTACATTAATAAAATGACTAACTGATGAACCTAATAACCTAACTGATGAACCTAATTACCTAACTGATGAACTAAATGTATATTTTAAAAATATAATGATTAAAAAAGTTTACTTTTTGAGTCTTACATTAATAAAATGATTAATAATGCATTGAGAAACAAAAATTAATGCATTTAACGCAATTTTAACACTAAAATTCTAAGCTAGACATTTCATCAAACACATTCTGTGCAACAAATATGAGTTAAACACTATCTTTAACGTGTGATATCTTACTCGTATGACATCGAATTTGAGTGATTCAAAAACCTGTGTAAAGAGTGAATCAAAATAAAAAAACTTTCGTGTTTTAAGTTTTTAACGATTCGACATTTATGAGGGTAAAAAATAGGGCCGAAAATGACAAAAAAATCAAGAAAATCACTAACCATTTGATATGTAAAAAAAAAAAAAAAAAAAAAAAAAAAAAATTGAAATATTTAACAAGATTTATACCAATTTAAAGAGGATTAAATTTTAAAAATTATGGTGAAATCGGTTTTTCGTAAAAGTTTATCGTTTGAAAGATATTTGCCTTTGAAAATTGAGGTGGAAAAGTAAAAAACGAGTAAAATTATGATTTTGCCCCTAAACGGATATTTTAAATAAAATATGTTGGGGACACGTGTCGCTTGCTGGTTACTTTTTATACTTTTTAAATTTGTTTCCCTTTCTAAGGGATCCGGTACCTGTAACTTAATGTGGAACTTTATCGAGAATGAGAATTTGGAACAATATGTTCAAATCAACAACACACAACTAAGTTAGTACAGATAAGATTTGTAAAACCAAGTTTATAATGAGAAATTACATTAGGCAAAAATGTTGCCATACCATTTATCCATCGAAGCCCAAAAACTCTGCATATCCAAATATCACTTTTATAATTCATCAATACCGCATCAAAAACCTTCATGCACTTTTTCAACCACACATACAATAACGCCGACGTGTTTCATGTTAGCATGTATTTTCTTTTTTGCTTTGGTAAATCTTTTAGATTATATATATGATTATATCCCATAGAAAATGACGTACTTTTGCTATGGGCTTTTCCCGCCATTTTTTCTTGGCCATTTTTAGCCAACCTCGCATGATCCGTATCGATTGGGTTTAGTTTGCTCACCCATCAAATGAGATAAAGTCATATACATACCTTTAATTGAACACGCATCGAACATAAACGAAAACAATCCTCCCACATCAAAAGTCCCCAAAATAGAAACCCCATCTGGGCCACTTTTGGCCTTATTTTCCAGCCTACTTTGGACAAATACGATCCGTTTATGGCATGATTAATAGTCCACGTTCCAGAACATACACAACCAGTGTTTATTATACCTTTTTTGTATCTACTGTATGAAACCCTAGATCCAAAACAGTGTACCACGCTAGATCTTATTGACGGTCGAACCATCTTGGGGGTCATCGTGGTCTTGATTTAGGTGATGATTGGGGTACCAGAAGACAACTACGAAAATCAGCAAGGTATGCATTCTTATTATTGTTGGAGTTTTTTGATTTTAAACATAATCCATATTCTTACATATAATAAGTGGAGTGGACCAAACCGGGAGGAAAATGGATCAAAGTCACCAGCCCAAAGGTTGATTATATGCACATTTTTTTATTAGTATTATAGAGGTGAGATCAATATAGAACTCATATTTACCATATAACCAATAAACCAATCATAGCCATCCTTTTTTTTTATCAAAATTAATAAAAAACCATTTTCCATTTTTTTTTAAACAACATATCTTGCAAATGGTAAATCTTCAAGCTACAAAAAATACATCATCACAACAAGAATTAAACTATCTTTCTATAGATTTGCAGTTCTATATACTTTTGACGATTTTTTTTTCGATGACTTTTTTTTTTAAATTTCCGCCCAGAAAAATCACATGTCATTCGTAAAAATCACATATGATTTGATTTTTACAAATCACATATGATTCGTAAATATCGCATATGATTTGATTTTAACGAATCACATGTGATTTTTACAAATCACATGTGATTTTTCTGGGCGGAAATTTTGAAAAAAAAAATTGTCGAAAGTATATAACTATGCATATCTATAGAAAGATAATTTAATTCTCGTCGCGATGGTATGATCTTTTTGGCGTAACGATTAAGGGTTTGCGAGATATTTAATTTTTAAAAGAATGGTGAAAGTTTATTTATTTATTTATTTATTTTTTGATAAAAAAGAAAAAATGAATTGTTAGAATTGTTTCATTGGTTCTATGGCAAATATGGTTCTATATTGGTCTTTTGTCTAGTATTGTATCATCTTGGTATCGTCTTATACTTATCACATAGAAAACGTCGACGTTTTGCACACTGTTTTCTACCACTTTTAACCTGTTTTTCCGGTCCGTTCATCTGCCGAAATGACCCCATTTATATGCGATAAACCCTGACCGTTCCATAATCCTCTGCACATTAAAAAATAATAATAATAATAATAATAACACGGAGAAAAGAAACAAGCCCGCCCGCAACGCGGTGGCCCGTCGTCATTCTCGTTATTATTATTATTATTGTTATTATTATTATTATTAGTATTAGTATTATTATTATTATTATTATTATTATTATTATTATTATTATTATTATTATTATTATTATCCTCACTTTATTAAAACCAAATAGGGTTTACAAGAAATTAGTGGGGAGCCGAGAGACTAACTGGGCCCCCACACCATCACTTTATTATTATTATTATTATTATTATTATTATTATTATTATTATTATTATTATTATTATTATTATTATTATATTTTTTTTTTATTATAACATCACTTTACTTTATTATTATTATTATTATTATTATTATTATTATTATTATTATTATTATTATTATTATTATTATTATTTATTTATTTATTTTATTTTTTATTTTATTTGTTATTTTTTTATAAACCATCACTTTATTAGAACAATAAAAATTTACATGAAATTAGATGAGAGTCTAGATACAAGTTGTGCTCCCACTCTTTTTTGAATATAAAAGCTTATTCTATGAAAAATAAAAATACCACTCTTAGCATTATTTGAGTGGCTAATGATAATAGACTTAATACGTGAAAGTGTGTTTAAAGCTTCTGTATCAAATTCCCCAAACGTAGAAAAAGCAAATGATATGAACTTGTATCTGTTGTCATCACATTTCGATGCATACTTTCTCTTTTTCTTCTCCACGGCATTGTACAAGGCTACCCTAGGAGCCCATGAAGTCGCCCTGATACCAGCAAATGGAGAGATACCAGTCACAACTAAGCATGCATCTTTACCTTGAAACCAATTAAATAATAACAAATCTGCAGGTCGTAGCTCCTTCCCATCCTCCGAAAGAAGCCCCATAGGAGCCTCCTTACGCACCATGATCCCAACCTTAGAACATATATCAACAAGTATATCACACACCAAATTATGCCTGAACTTCACGCCCACTTCACTAGAACAGTGGACCGCATGATCTCTCCATTTGTCCATACGATGCACATTACAACTCGGACAAATGCTACCTTCAGAGAACATAGGTACAGTAAGCCAATAAACAACACATATCGGAATTGGAGATGATTCATCATCTGTCCCAAGCCATCAATAGGGATGGTGAAAAGAAAAATCATGTGCATGTGGGGCTCGTATACAACTGAGGATAGCAACCTGTCTTGGACTCGGTGAGTACTTAGAAACAAGGTATTTCTCAATGATATCAAAATAACACTTTGCCAATGTTTTCATCATTTGGGGGCAAAAGCGCCATTAGTGACAGAGAGAGCGTCCATGTTACAAGTAATGTTGAAACTATCAAGAGCATGCTGAAAAGAAGGAATATAGGAGACATTACCAGTTTTAGACAGTATCTTGTCCTGTAGATCACTCGTTTGCATACAAGAGGCGAGAAAAGCATACTAGATAATATTACCTGTTGAAAGGATACCAAGTCCACCCAACTTGATTGGGAGAGTGGCAAGCCGCCACTGCCAATCACCAAACCCCGGCCCTGAGGCAGTAACAATCTTCTCTAAGGAAGTGCGTAACGACTTATCAAACTGAATTTGGGCCTCCTGTAAATACAAAGGGGAGCAGGTCCTCAAAGCATAAGATAATTTTGCAACCCCGACACAACTACGAAGAAGAAGAAGCTCACATTGAGGATCATGAAGTTTGTGGATTGCCTCCATTAAAGTGATGGTTTTAGAAACCCTTTTCAAACCCAAATCCCGACAAAAACTATCATCCTCTGTTATAGCACGCATCTTCGCTACAGTTTGCAGAAGGATCATTTCCTTATATCTATATCTGAAAATGATAAATGCCAATTTAACCATAATTAAATTTATCTCTTTTCAACATTAATTTCAAATATAGCCAAAACACAATCATTAAATGCATTGTGTACAATACTTTTAAAGCATCATTTGGTTAAATATAAAATTTCCATGCTTTTGTTGGGTGGATATGAAAATGCCCCTTGTGCAAAAAAACGACAACTTCGTATATAAAATAAATTTAAAGAGAAACAATTTATTTTTGTTAAATTAGTTTTTCTCTTTTTACGATAATTTATTTTTGTAATTTACTTTTTACCATTTTTTGCAAAATCTTGTACAAAAACCTGTGTTGCAAAAATCGGCCAACTCGGCCGATTAATCGCTACACGGCCCTAGAACTTGGAGAGATTTATAAGGAAATCGGCCGATTAATCGGCGATTACAAGGTAATCAGCCGATTAATCGGTAAAAAAACGCTACTCGGCCATGAACCGCCTCAGTACCGATTCACGATTTTTGCAACATTGAGTCAAAAACCATGTAAAAAGTTCAATAATTATCGGGTCGGGTATAAAACTTTAAAAAAAATCCAAATAATCCAAGACAAAACAAAATTACATTTATCAGAGATAGATAAAAATCTGAAGAAATATAACAAAAATGGGTGAAGAAGAAGAAGGATCATCATCATCACTATCACTTCCAGATACTAAGTTTTTTGGCCTTCTTTCTAATCTCCTACAACAGGTCTTTTTTTTTTTTTTTTTTTTTTTTTTTTTTAATGTTTTAAAGTAATGATCTTTTTACTATTTTATGGTTAATGATGAATTTAATGATCTGGGTATGTTTCAGATTTTCTGTTTTTCTCCTAATTTTGCCACTTTTTGGGATTTTGATGTGTTTTTATGATTTGGGTATTTTGTGTATTTTGATTGTATGTGTGGAACTGTGATTTTGATCTATTAGTTGATTAGGCAGTGTTTGGAATCATTGAATTAAGAGGTCTCATATCGGGATATGAGTTGGGGTCATTCCTGTTGGAAATGGAGTTCCAACACATATGTATGTTGTTGTCTCGATCTCTATAAGTATTTGATGGTAAACGGGCCTTTGTTTCCAAAGTGTGAGTGATGGGTGGCCTATACTTACTTTTTATCTGATATTTGGCCCTGAAAAATGTGTTTTCTGCTCCGTTATGGTCATTAAAATTATGCTTTCTGAGTTTTTTTTTTTTTTGTTTTCTTCGGTGTTGGTCATAAAGAGCAAATGTCATTTCCCCGGTGCAATCAATAACACAATCACCCTATGTTTTAATGAAATGAGTAACCGGTAAACAGAATCTTCTGACGGTCAATACTTAACAGAAAACTAGTTTTAGGAACAAAAGTAAGTACACTTAGGTGCACCATTTGTTCCAGCACGTTACTGTCTTATACTCTTATGCAATTTTCCCAAGATTATATACTCCTAATTGCTTGGATGGAACAAGTATTTCTTGTACGAGTTAGGATTTGAGGCATCACTAAAGATCTCACACTTTATTCTTAGATGGAATAAAGTGTTGAAAGGCTACGATTGGCGCAATCATCTAACTTATGTTACAGTATAGTATTAGGCTGTCTAGTTGACTCATGATATATTGAGTTGGCAAACTTGATGGTTGGGTTAACATTTTCACTTAATTACTAGATGTCAAAATTCTTGCACATGAATACTATCTAATTAAATGTGTAGTCTGTGGCGTTTGTTGGTTTAAATATTTCAAAAGGTCAAGGTATTTTACATTATGAGTATGTTAGGTCGGTTTTAGAATGTAAGAATGAGATAAAGTAGGCATGCATATTTCGACGAATGACTAGTTAACTTGAAGTTCTTGGTCTTATTGAGAGATGGGGGTGAAATGGAAATTAAGTGGATTGGAAGTGTATGTGACCCAACTTGAACTTGAGCATTCTAATCTTGTAAAAAAATTATTAAGGGCTTCCAAGCTTGGAATACTAAGCTTGACACTTGGCTTGGCTCAATAGGTTTGCTTCCTATGGGTTCCTTTAGACTCTCTTATACTTCAAACTCGAATTTCTTTTTAGAAAGGTCCAATAGACGAAGACTGGTGTTAATTGTATACATCTAATTATTTAACCTCGTTAGGGTACCAAGCTTAGGCCCATGCTCAGCTTGGTTAGTCAGCCAAGCACAGACTGAGTCTGACTCGAGTTTTGTGCTCGCTAGTTCTCATCAGCTCACATATATTCCTGACTAAGATTAATGGTTTATACCTGCAACAAAATGAATGCCAACGGGAATTTTCCTGCCATTAGAATGGGAATTAGCAGGGCTTTAAGTGGTCACTGGTAATAGTATTCATAGAAGGTAGATAGAGAAAGTGTATCTGAATTGTCAAGAGGTTGAATATTTGTTGCCCATGTGCCATTAATTTTTCATGTGTACTTAGGAACTCCTGTTATAATCCTCATGGTGGTGGCACAATGGGCAGGCCGGGCAGGATGGTTAACTGGTCAAACGGTTAATTTCTTAGTTCAGGGCAGACCAACCCACAAATTTTTTTCCTAAAGATAATTTCAAATATGATTCCAAACACATCACTTTTACAGTAGTTTTCTAATATTTTAAGAAAACAATCAAAGAGGTTTTGTGTATTTCTATTACACTTGGGCGACTTTCAACCTCGTTGACCCGTAACCCAATTCCAGTTTAGCTAACTTTTTATCCATTGGACCCAACTCGACCCTTCTACTTCTAAATGGTTCAAAATTGCCACCTCTACATTCCTCCAATAATGGAAGAAGTCAAGAAACACCTGATTTCACAAGAGTTAAATGAAGACAATATAAATATTTTCCGAGTTTTGTAACTTAATGGAAGAAGTCAAGAAACACCTGATTTCACAAGAGTTAAATGAAGACAATATAAATATAGAGTTTTGTAACTTGTGGCTAATATAACATTGGACATTAAACAGTGGATTTTGGGCCGGATAGTAGGCAGATGCACAACATAGCCGAGAGTTTTTCCGTCGATTGGTCCCACTCCACGTGATTCAGTTTTGTTGCAAGTTATAGCCACTTGTACTCTTGTAGTTAACTCCTCGGTTTGTGTTGGCTCATTTATTTGTATATTGCTAAATTAACTAGTGCTATGTCAAACATTGTTCAGGTGGAAATGTGGAATCTTTAAGTAATCAAGAAGAAGTTGAATTGCGCTCCAAAATCCAAGCTCTCGGGTTAGAAGTAACCAAAGTTCCTTCGAAGTCTACACCAGTTCTTGACGAGGTAATTAATCTCAAACCTTGAACTCATTCCTCACCATATTCCGAATAATTTAAAACAATGGTTTTGTTGATTGATCAGCTAGAACTAGCCTCGGAGTTGGATAGGTTATCTGCAAAGCTGGACAATGTGGATGAGATGATATCTTCAGCGATGGCTTCTGATCCACAAGTGAAGGCATTGTTGAGTAGTACCGCTGATGTATGGATGCCGGTTATCACTGCAACTTCTGATGAAAGAGAGAGCCTTGCAGCCTCGGTCGATGATAATAATCAAGCTAAAGAAAATTCTTCCAAGTAGTATGTGTTGTTGGTCTCAGTTTTCTTTGCCTTTGGTATAATAAAACAAATTCATTCGGGGTATAAGTATCATATATATTCAATTGAAGAGTATGAAAAAATAAGTCTCCAGGTATCATGCTTTGAGTAATGTTTTGGGCATCTGGAGATCTTACGATCTTATTTACATTTCTAACTTGCACGTGGTTCTGATTCACAAAAGAGCTTCTTTCCTCTTCTTTCCTCTTCCAAAATGCAGACATCTCCTTCCTCTTATTACCTCTTCTTTCACTTCTTACCTCTTTATTCACAAACCATACATCTCTTTCTCAATATTCATTTTTTTACGTTTTCGTTTGTTTTTTTACGTTCTCATCCGTTTTTTTTACGCTTTCCTCTGTTTTTTTACGTTTTCGTCCACTCTTTTACGTTTTCACCCGTTTTTTACGTTTTCGTCTATTTTTTTAGGTTTTCGCCCCTTTTTTACCTTTTCGTATTTTTCCGTTTTCGTCTGATTTTTTACGTTTTCGTCCGTTTTTTTATGTGTTCGCCCTTTTTTTTTTTACGTTTTTGCCCGTTTTTTACGTTTTTTTCTGTTTTTTTACGTTTTCGTATGTTTTTTTACGTTTTCGTCCTTTTTTTTACTTTTTCTTCTTTTTTTTAATGTTTTCTTTTTTTTTTTTAAGATTTTCGTTCGTTTTTTACATTTTCTTATGTTTTTTTACGTTTTCGCACGTTTTTTACTTTTTTGTCTATTTTTTTTATGTTTTCGTATGTTTTTTTACGTTTTTGACATTCTTTTACGTTTTCATCTTTTTTTGTCTGTTTTTTATGTTTTCAACCGTTTTTTTTTGTACTTTTTTGTTTGTTTTTTTACGTTTTTACCTGTTTTTTAACATAAAAAAATAAAAAAATCGGGCGAAACATAAAAAAACGGACAAAAATGTAAAAAAAAAACCAACGAAAACGTAAAAAACGGTGGAAAACGTACCAAAACGGTAACAAGCGGAAGAAAATGTAAAAAAACTTGGTAAAAAGAAAAATGAAAAGATAAAAAGTACTTCAATTGCACAAAAAATAGTTTTGAAAAAAAAATGAAAGAAGTACTTCAATAGCACAAAAAACAGACGGTCTTCTTTTTGCAGATGAAGAGCTTATATGCACCTCTTCTTCTGCAGACATGGTTTGCAGATGAAGAGGTAAAAACTCTGAAAAAACAAATGACACCTTAGTTATTTATATCATTATATGATGTAAATATTGGTACGCTAACACCAAAAAACTTGATTCACTTTTTTTGCTGATTATAATTGTGTTGGTGATGTTCTTTTGAAGTTACACCATTAATTAACTTTACTTCCTTTCTTTTCTTTCTTTCCAGTTCCACTACTTCCCTGTTCTTTTATTTTCCACTTATTTGAAACTCAAGAACATAGTGTAAGATAAATACAACCTAATAAGTTGCCTAGCTAAGATGAATAAAACCCAACTTGAACTGTGAAGCTACGAAACATCATTGAAGAGAAGCTGTTATATATAAACTACACATGGCCGAAGTGTTTCTCATTCAAGCTGATATTCAAGTATTAAAGATTGGGAGTGCAATTGCTCTTAAAGAGTTTTGACATGAAGGTTTTTCCTGCTTTTTGTTGTGTTGCCGTTCTCATCACTGACTTTTTTTCTTCTAGTTCATGGAAGATATGTTAGGAGAATGTTTGATTTTGAAGCCCTTTTTGCACTTCCAGTAGTGGTGATGCATGTTTCATTTGCATATATGTTATATGCAACTAAGTCAATTGCTCAAGAGCATGCTAATTTGTATTGTGGTTCAGAGTTAGGCTGGGTCCAAATTTGCACATATGGTACTAGATTGTGGTTGGGCAAAGGAGTACCAAAATAGGCAGGGGAATCATGAAACAGGCTCAGTTCTGTGCAGTAGTTTGTGTTCAATCTGGTAGACACTTAATATTTAGTCTGATTGTGATCACTAAATATCACATGTAGTAATTGACAAATATTTTGCAACTCATCAGTAATTTTAATTTGTGAGAAAAATACTGTATTTTCCTAAATAATAATCGCCATGATAACACTTTAATCTAGTGGATCGTGATCAACGTCTTACAACTATAAATATAACATTGAGATCACAAACAGGCAAAAAATATAAGGCATACACATGCTCCCGTGCTCATCTTATTAATTTCATGTTGATTTATAACATATCCATGGTTTTCTTATTAATTAAAAGGTGATAATAGACTACATGGTGATTATTATCACCTTTTAATTAATAAGAAAACCATGGATATGTTATAAATCAACATGAAATTAATAAGATGAGCACGGGAGCATATGTATGCCAGACTTTAACATAGGATCGATGCATCGTCGTTCTTATACTCTGGAAAGGTGGCCTAAGATCGTCTTAAGCTTCACAGGGAAAGACGCAAATCTAGAGACATTCTTCTAAGTAAAATAGCTCCTCTATTATTGCCTAGAATTTTAATTCCATTGTTACTGGTTGTAACAGCCAATAACATACCTTCCTTGTCAGACCTTAAACATGGATTAGCCTGCATGTTAAGCATCATAATAATCAGCAACTACAGAACCAAAAAAGAAAACATATACGGATATAGGAAGCATGCATCTGATGATTACCGACAGACCACCCCAGGTTTAGGGTCATGATAAGCAAAGACATAGAAGTATAGTAGCCTTGAGTTAGTTGGGTTAAAACACATATCCGTTACTGTTAACCCCAGGTTTAGGGTCATGATAAGCGATGTTGGCAAATCGTTTGAACCGGAGCTCGATGAGCTAGCAACATGATGTTGATACATTTTATAGTTGAAGAAAGTGTGCTGATCTAAGTGTGCTGACATATTTATAGTGTAGGAATATAAAATCACAAATACCACAAAATTCTTATGACCATAGCTTTAGAATGGAATGCGATGCCATACATACGAAAGGAATTCTAGCCTAGCCGCCTAACTATATTCTTATCTTTGAGAATGTACATGTGCTTAATCCTGAATCCCCCTTGCCACTGAGAATGTAGTACATGTGCAATAATAGCTAGCTCCCCTGATGATTGAATACTGGTTAGACACAGGGGGCTGGCGACGGCCAGGGCATCAAAAAGAGGGGCCAGGGCATCAAAAAGAGAGGGGGCATCAAGTTTTTGACCTGCGAATCGGTTTATGTGAAAAGAAAAATGAGTTTTAAAAGTATTACTAGCTTTGTTTCATTGTGCCTCTAATTTAGTTAAAGAAAAAAGTAAAAAACAAAGTACTAGACTTTTGGAGGAAGAAGGAAGTTCAGCTTTGTTTTCATGTGGTTATTAATTAATTTATTTCAAAAATACCCCTTTAACTTTCATCTAAATTTTACTTAAGACCTCTTAGCTTTATTACTTTCATTTCTCATTTATATTTTATTTGATAATATATTTCCTTAATCTGTTAGATATATTATCTATGGGAGATGATTGACACACTTCATTTTTTGATTGGGACACTCATATGTACAACCGGTTAAAGCACTGTAAATCTATAGTACAACAGTTTAATGCATATAGAGGAGTGTCCCAATAAAAAGATGGAGTGTGCAAATCATTTCCCATTATCTATTATGCTACTTTTACTTTATAAAAATTGCAACTCAAAATATGTAATGTTTTCTTTTAGTACAATAGCAATACATGTAAAACATTTGATTGATTTTCTTAGTTTCTCAAATAAAGTAAGCTAAATAATATGTACCTATTAACATTAGTCGTTTGTTCTTTACTTTTGATTATATATAAATTTCAAATATGATACAAATGTGTTCTAATTCTTTTAGTTATCTATTTATGTTATAAGGGTAATGGCAGTGGGTTCGGTTTGAGATCGGCATCACACCAAACCGCACGGCATGGCCATTGCCTTGCTTGCGGTATGAAGATTTCGGCAAGGGGATCGGTAATGTTTACCGAATCGGCATGGAAGAAAGGCAATAAATTTTTGAACGTTGCTACATTTAATATGGTGAGGTATGGTTGAGGTATGATTGTCACTAAAAAAGTATGGTGAGGTATGGGATGAGGTAGAATGATATTATTGGTGGGTGGTGAGGTATGTGATCATGACTGTCACCACCCTAATGCACTTTGAACCAACCTACAAAGTAAATTAAACTATTTAATAGTTGCCTTATGAAAATTTTAGATAATACGCGAAGTTTGTTTATATGCCATACCTTTAAGTAAGGGCATTATTTTAACATTTCGCCCAAGGCATCACATGCCATTCGAAATCTCAGGACCGGCCCTTATTAATAAGATCATGATAACCAATATGCTGCCTAAAGTTGCGTTGTGTTCCATTTTATTAATAAGATTATGGTATTTTGGCCGGTAGAAAAGTATAGACACTAAAATAAGCAAATAGGTAAGGTAACTCCCAATACCATCTTTCACGGGTTATGGGTCCTAATACCGTCTTTCACGATGTATGGGGGAGGTTGAGACGTAGACAGCCATGCCCCTACCTAAGGTAGAGAGGCTGCTTCCGGTGAAAATCAGCAAATACATATGTTAAACAAAAGTGGCTCAAAATCAACAAAAAGAAGCATATCTGAGCTGTAGTGTTTGATGATTCTCTTTGGATGAGGGTCTTTGTTGAAGAGGCTTTAGTGGGGAAAGGTGGATTCGATAGAAGCTTTTGGTAATCATGATCCCTACTAAATCATTAATCATTGGACTCTGTTGGGAATTCTGTGTAGAAAGAATTCTGCTGCTGTTTCTGCTGAAAGGATCCTGCTGAAGAGTTGGTTTCTGCTGAAGCAGTGTATCTGCTGAAGACATAGTTCAGCTTTATTAGTTTCTGCGGATATAGTATTTCCGTGTTTTATGTAATGTAGTTTGGATATGCATGAGTTTATTTAGGAAGTGATAATGCATATCTTTTAGAAGTTTTAGAATATACGTTTCTTGAGAAACGGTTTAGGGTTCCTTGAGTATAAAAGGAACACACGGTTTATGTATTGAATAACTTTTAGAAAATTCTGAATATAATTAAAAAGATCCATAGAGGATCAAGTATTCTTAGTATCAAACTTGTGTTTTGTTTCCGCTTTATAAATACAAGTTGCAGGGATTATCTATTAGTGTGTTATTGATTACAGTAACATTACTAACGATTCTAGAGTGCTCAATAAGATCTATCAAGGTCTATAGCTCAACAAGTGGTATCAGAGCCTCGAGAGAGTCTCTGCCATACTAAGAATCATGAATCTTACACCTTTACAATCCAAACAAATCAACAAACATGCCTGGATCAGATGATGATGTAGATACAACCCAGAACATTAACACCACTTCTCTTCAACAACTCAATCTCTCCAACAGTAATGCTAAGTTTCCATATTTGAAGAATGCAGAAGATTATCATCTGTGGTCCATGAAGATGTAGAACTGGATCACAAACATTGATTGGAATCTGTGGGAGGTTGTTAAGAAAGGGAATAGTCTGAAGAAGCATGTTACAGATGCTGATGGAGTTGTTACTATTGTAGGACCCAAAACTGCTGAAGAGATTCTGGCTGTGCAGAGGGAGAGTAAAGTCAGAACTATTTTGCTCCAAGCTATACCAGATGATCATATGGGTGACTTCCATTTTATGGAGGATGCCAAGGATATTTGGATGGCTATAAAAGCAAGATTTGGTGGGAATGAGGAATCAAGAAGGTTGCAGAAGTCTTTGCTGAAGCAGAAATTCCAAGAATTTCAGATATCTGAAGAAGAGGGAATTCATAAGGGTTATGATAGATTTCATCGAATATTGAGTCAACTTAATCAGTTGAAGGCTAGACCCGACAATGAAGACTGCAATTCTAAGTTTTTGAGATCTCTGCCACCATCTTGGTTACAAGTTTGTATTGCTCTCAAGACCAAAGGTGGGTTGGACATGATGTCTTTTGATGACCTCTACAATAGGCTTAAATCACTTGAGCCTGATGTTAGAATTCCCATTCGTCCATCCACTCATTCTGCATTTGTTGGTGCCTCTTCTAAACCTGTGCATCAAGCCTCAAGTTCATATTCATCAGGAGCTTCTTCTCAAACTTATACTCAGACTGCTCCTAAATCAAAATCAAGTAATATGTTGGAGGATCTTATTCATTCATTTGTGGCTGAATATGAACCTCAGCAGTTTATTGCTTATGAGGACTTTGAACAGGTAGATCCATTGGAAATGGAGGAGATGCACTTGAAATGGGAGCTTGCAATGATCTCAATGAACATCAGAAGGTTTGAAGCCAAGTCTGGAAGAAAGTTTGGTTTTAATGGCAAAGAAGCTGCAAGGTTTGATAGAAGGAAGGTTAAATGCTACACTTGTGGTCAAGTGGGACATTTTTCAAGGGAATGCAAAGAGAGAAAGGCTGGAGATGAAGTTAGATATGGTTCTTATCCATTGGAAGCAGGGAATAACAAGTCTGTACCTTCAAAGGCTATGGTGACTCTGGATCACCAAATTGATCGGGCTGATCATGAACCTGCTGGAGAGGAATCTGCTACTTCTTCACAATTGAATCTGCTGGCATTCACACCTTCAGAAGACAAGAAGGAGCAAGTCTCCTTGATGGGAATATCTCAGGTAAACAACTGTGTGTTTGGATGTAGTATAAGGTACAATGAGCTTAAACAAGAATTTGATGAATTGAAACCAAAGTACAATGAGTGTTATATAGAGGTAGAGTCTTATAAAATGGCTTTAAAAACATTAGAGAAACAAAAAGTCTGGTTTCAAAAGAATCAAGTTAAATATGATGAAAAAATAAGAGTTCTAGAAAGTGATTTAGAGGTTGCTAAGATAGAATTAAAACGTACTGAAAAGGAGAAGTCTGATTTAGAAAAAGAAAAACAAGAGTTACAAGCTAAATTAGACAAAGAGATAGCTGGTCGTATGAAATGGCAGAAAGGGGCTTCAAATTTAGAGAAATTACTTGATAGTTCTCAATCTGTTAGGTCTAGAAGAACATTAGGGTACGATAAATATATAGATCCAGAGGAATTAACTTACCCTGATATATCTAGTGTTTTTGACCCTGAACCTCTCCTAGAATTTCAAAAACCTGTAAAATATGTTAAGGAAGGGGGATTGAATGTTGTACCTGGACCTATTAGAGGAGAACATATGCCTATAGACTTGTCCAAAACTTCTGACTTTGATGGATCACATCACTTATATGGAAAAAAGTCAACTGACTTTCAAGACCCTATTGTGAAATCTAATGACTTTGTCTCTTGTTGTAACAGTGACAAGTCTTCTGATGAAGGGTCTACCTCATTTGCTAGCTGTGATTCAAGTGAGAAGTCAGACCTGCCCAAGACCACACCAAAGACATCACCCAAGACTCCCCACAAGCCTTCTAGAGTTGCTGCTGATAACAAGACAGTTTCTACTGAAGACTTGTTTTTCAATTCTTTGCATAATAATACTTTTGGCTTTGTTAAAAACAATTCTGTTTGTCATGGTGATTTGAATACTTTTTCATGTTATGGAAATTCTTTTGGTTTGCATAAATCTTCTAAAAAGAAGAAGTGTTTTGTGTGTGGAAGTAAATATCACTTGATTAAGGATTGTACATATCATGAGCAAAGAATGGGTGCAGGCATTAGTCAAAGAAAAACTAGGCAAATGTGGAAGAATGTTAATGAAATACCATCTTTTGTTCCACATCAGCAGAAACCTAATTCTGCTGAAACTCATTTTTCTTGGCGAAAAACCAGTACTCGACCTTATGTCAGACCCACTAGTTCTTTCTTTTATAATGATTATTGGCCTAATCACTTTAACTCAATGTGCAATGGTGGTGGGAAATGGAATACTGCTGTGAAGCCCTCAGCAGGTTGTTCTTGGACTAAGAAGGGACCTAATAAGCATTACAGGCCCAAGAACAATGGTGGATCTAAACCATCTACATGGCCTATTACTGATGATCCACAAGGCAGGCTCAAGTCAGCAATGACTTGAGTCTCCAATGTGTACTAATATTGTATATATTTTGTTGTTGTTGTAGGAACATCCTTTGAAAAGTACTGAAGTTGGCATCTTTGATAGTGGTTGTTCTAGAAGTATGTCTGGGAACAAGGATAAGATGCATGACTTTGAGCCCATTGAAGGAGGTGACACTGTAACCTTTGGTGGTGGAGATGGCAAAATAACAGGGAAAGGAACCATAAAGACTCCCTTGTTAGACTTTGAAAATGTTTACTATGTGGAGGAACTGGGGAATTTTAATCTTATCTCAGTATCACAAATTTGTGACTCTAAACATAAGGTATTCTTCTCTGAAGATGAGTGTCTTGTGCTTTCCAAGGACTTCAAACTCCCAGAAGACACAACTGTATTGCTGAGAGTTCCTAGAACCTTCAACTTATACACATTCAATCTGAATGATGTTCAGCCTGAAGGTGATCTAACATGTTTGGTTGCCAAAGCTTCCCTGGATGAATCTCATAAATGGCATAGAAGAATGGCACATGTGAATTACAAGACCATCAACAAGTTATCAAAACTTGGTCTTGTTCAGGGCCTTCCTTCTAAACTCTTCACCAATGAACACAACTGTATTGCTTGCAACAAGGGAAAGCAACACAGAGCCTCCTACAAAACAGTCCAAGCAGTGAGCTCCATTTCAGAACCTCTTCAGTTGTTGCACATGGATCTTTTTGGTCCAACCCCCATTAGAAGTATTGATCACAAGTACTTCTGCCTGGTTATTACAGATGATTATAGCAGGTTTTGCTGGGTGTTCTTTCTCAAAACTAAGGATGAAACAACTCCAATTCTGAAAGAATTCATTATCCTAGTTGAGAACCAGCTGAATAAAAAGGTTAAGGGAATTAGGTGTGACAATGGTACAGAATTCAAAAATGTTGTATTTATAGAATTCTGTAAGTCTAAAGGGATTAGAAGGGACTATAGTACTCCAAGAACTCCACAACAAAATGGGGTTGCTGAAAGGAAAAATAGAACCCTCATTGAGGCAGCAAGATCAATGCTTGCAGACTCCAAACTACCCACCATGTTTTGGACTGAAGCAGTAGGTACTGCATGTCATGTCTTGAACAGGGTATCCATAACTAGACTTCATGTCAAGACACCTTATGAACTTCTCACTGGGAAAGTTCCACACATCCGTTACCTTAAGCCTTTTGGATGCAAGGTGACTATTCTGAATACTGCTGATATACTGGGTAAATTTGATGGGAAAGCTGATGAAGGTTATATAGTTGGGTATTCAGCTCATAGCAAGGCCTATCGGGTTTATAATCTGAATGCTAAAAGGATTGAAGAGACTCTTAATCTGAGATTTCTTGAAGATCAGCCTAATATTCAGGGTCAAGGCCATTCTTGGTATTTTGACCTAGACTATTTGACTGACTATTTGGGTTATACTAGGCATGCTTCTAATCCTGATGCAGGTACCAAAGATTCAAGTTCTACACCTGCAGGTTCCATGGATGATGACTCAGATTGTGAGTCTGAGCCAGAAGAGAATACTTTTGTTGTACCATCTTTTCCATCTAACCATTTTGTAGGTAATCACTCTGCTGCTGAACAAGATGATGAGTCACAATTTGCAAAAGATCTTGCAAGATTGCAGAAGCAGGAACATGTTGCTACAAAGGAAGCTCAGAAACTCAATGATAAGGTTACACAAGAGACTGAGGCTATCCTACATCAGTCAGCCCAAGCAGTCAGTGGAAACAAGGATACTGCTGAAGGCACACCTCTTCCAACTGACAATGTCAAAGATACTGATTCTGCTGCTGTTCATTCTGCTGATTCTACTGAAGTCTCTACAGACTTTGATAAGCCCTTTACCAGATTTCCTAGTCCTTCTGACCTTGGAAATTATCAACCAAAGCCTGGTTTGTTTAAATCAGCCTCTTATGACACTGAGTTTGAGCCTACACTCACCAACATTGATGCCAACATTGATGTTCCACCTACAGCTACCAAACGGATTCACAATGCTCATCCCCTATCCAAGATTATTGGTGATCCTAAAGACCCTGTTCGTACTAGAAGCACTGTCAAAAATACAAAATATGGAGAAGTTGCTTTTATCTCTTATGTCTACAATCAAAAGAGGAACAATCACACAGACTACAAACATTGTCTGTTTGCATGTTTTCTTTCTCAGATTGAACCAACTAGTGTTACTCAAGCACTGGCTGATTCAAGTTGGCTTGAAGCAATGCAAGAGGAGATGCTGCAATTCAAGAATCAGCAGGTTTGGATTTTAGTTCCTCTTCCTGATGGGAAATATGCCATTGGGACAAAATGGATTCTGAAGAATAAAAGAGATGCCAGGGGTATTGTGGTGAAGAACAAAGCAAGACTAGTGGCTCAAGGTTTTAGACAAGAGGAAGGCATTGACTATGATGAGGTCTTTGCACCAGTGGCCAGAGTTGAAGCTATAAGGATCTTTTTGGCCTATGCCTCTTATATGGGCTTTATGGTTTATCAGATGGATGTCAAAGGTGCTTTCTTGTATGGAGAGATTGAAGAGGAGGTTTATGTGACTCAACCCAAGGGATTTGAAGACCCTGATCATCCTGAGTATGTGTACAAAGTTGTCAAAGCTCTCTATGGACTACATCAAGCTCCCAGAGCTTGGTATGCTAGACTCTCCACATTTCTGCTGCAGAATGGCTACAGAAGAGGTGCCATTGACAAGACTTTATTTCTCAAGAAAGATTCTAGGGATATTATTCTTGTGTAGGTATATGTGGATGATATTATCTTTGGTTCTACCAAAGAAGCCTGGTGTAGAGAGTTTGAGGATTTGATGAAGGGAGAATTTCAGATGAGTGTCATGGGAGAACTCACTTTCTTTCTGGGTTTGCAAGTTCAGCAGAAACCTGATGGTATATTTATACATCAGGAAAAATATGTCCAAGATATGTTGTCCAAGTTTGCTATGGAAAATGTCAGGACTGTCACTACTCCATATGAGGCTCCCAAACCAAAGAACAATCTTACTCCTGATCTTCCTGTGAATGTTCATTTATACAGGTCTATGATTGGTTCTTTGATGTACTTGACTGCCTCAAGACCTGATATTACATTTGCTGTGAGTGCATGTTCAAGACACCAAGTCACTCCACTTACCTCTCATATGAATGCTGTCAAGAAGATTTTTAAGTATCTTAAAGGCCAACCACAATTAGGTCTTTGGTATCCTAAAGAGTCTCCATTTCAGCTCGCAGCTTATAGTGATAGTGACTATGCTGGTGCCAATTTGGATAGAAGATCCACGACTGGAGGTTGTCAATTTCTTGGAAGAAGACTGATTTCTTGGCAATGCAAGAAACAGACCATTGTTGCTACCTCTACTACTGAAGCAGAGTATGTTGCTGCTGCTAATTGTTGTGGTCAGGTTCTCTGGCTTCAGAATCAATTACTGGATTATGGGTATAACTTCATGAATACTACCATTTTCATTGACAATCAAAGTACCATTTGCATTGTTAAAAATCCAGTTTTTCATAATAGAACCAAACATATTGAAATCAGACATCATTTTATAAGGGATGCTTATGAGAAACATTTGGTTAAAGTGGTCAAAATTCACACAGATGAAAATGTGGCAGATTTATTAACCAAGGCATTTGATGGACCAAGGTTTCAATATTTGGTGGTCCATATTGGCATGTTAAACCCTTAACTGCAAAGTTTAAGGGGAGGCATAAGCCTCAGGGGAGGCATATGCCTCAGGGGAGGATGATGACTGCAAACTTTGAATTGACTGTAAACTTTGAATTATTTGTATATGTTGTAAAATTTCTGAGTTTTAACAAGTTTTTAACACTAACCCTCTAACAGTTGTGCAAGTTGTTTGGTGTATTTGCTTGTTTGGTGTTTGTTTTGCAGATGTTCTGAGAATGAAAGTCAAAGGAATGTGGTCGATATGCTGAACATGGTTTCTACTGATCAATTGAAACATACTGAAGGTCTTACACAATGGAGAAATTCAACTAAGATCTTCTCATTCATTCATAGAAACAAGTTACAGCTTACATTCAATGTTGCAACTAAGATACAATGACCATTCCTAAACTATTCTAGCTTCTATCACTTATTACAAAATACTTGAGGCTATGACAAGTACAATGAAGAAGCTGAAGATGAAAATGGAAAAAGAAGAGAAGGAAGACTGGGAAGATGCTCATGAATTAAAGTCAAGAGAATACTCAAGAACTTTGCCTCATGGTTACATTCCTCAATCACCTACTTCTGCTTCTCCTTTCCCTTACGTATGATCTCAGAACTCTTGCTCTGTCCAATATGTTCTTGATGTGGAAGACCAGGTCCTGGAGCAGGAAGATCCAACACCAAATTTTGTGATGTTGGAGGAGATGAACCCCTAGTACTTGATCTTGGTTGGGGTCTCTCTGGTGTGGAAGGAGGGAGAAAGGATGGATCTTCATGTTCTTCCTCTGAAGAGTCTTCATCAGAGGTATAGATGAAGGGAGAGACAATCTCTCTCTCAGCAGGATTGGGTGCATTGCTTGGTTCACCCTTCAAGTGAGAATTCCATTGTCTTTCTTGTGCAGCACATCGATTCTCCAATGCTATTGCAAAGTCAGAACCTTCAAGTCCCCAAGGATATGGTGGTATATCCTCTTCTGATGATGAAGAAGAGGAATTTGAATCTGAGGTTTCTGGGTGTGAAGACATGTATTGAATGGTGAATTGGGATTAATAGAAATTAGGGTTTGAAAGATAATTTGGGAAAGTTGATGAATGAGATGTGTGATTTGGGGTGATTAAATAAGCTAATTTTAGAAGTTACGATATTAAATGCGAGTTGGGTGGCACAGTAAAATCAAGATATTGACCGAAGATATTTTTACCTTTGGTCGATTCTGCTGATAGTTGACAGTGCTTCAGCAGGTTTGACTTTCGTTACTGCTGAAGGGTTAATTTTAAAATTAGAAGTTTTGTCAGACTTGGTCAATAAGTTGTTCCGATAATTTTGACCACGATTGGGGAACTTCCAAATTTAACTCACTCTGCATATCTTTTCGAATCAAATTTATTCGCTTATCACTTCAAATAAACCCATTATTCTTTGGAGTAATTCATAACATTCTCACACACATTCAGTTAAATGGCTCAACTTGAATTTAAGGACGATCATAACAAATACGCTATTCTAACAACAAAGAAGGGACAAGAAGAATTTGATTTGATGGTGGAATTTCTACAAAGGTCGAAGATTCATTATGCTTTGACTTATTGTCCCAATTTGGTGTGTGAATCCTTGGTGAAACAATTTTGGGCATCTGCTACTAAGAGATCTGCAACAGAGATTGTAGCTGTAATAGATGGTGTAGAATATGTGGTGACAGAAGGGTTGATAAGGGCAAAGCTTCAGTTGGATGATGAAAATGGTGTGTATCATTCCAATACTGCAGAGATTCTTGCTGGGTTAAGAGAAGCTGGATATCAAAGTACTGATACTTCCAAGTGGCACAAAAATCAATTTTGCCCTAAGTGGAGGTATCTGGTGCATCTGCTGCTTCAATGTATGAGCAACAAGTGTGGTGGATGGAACCAGTTCTCTCAGCAATTGGGTTGTGGTATTGTTTGTCTTTCTAAGGGTGAAACTTATAATTTTTCTAAGTTTATTTTTGATAATATGCTAGAAAATATAGGTAAGGAAAAGCATAAGTTTTTAATGTACCCTAGATTCTTACAGATAATCTTAGACATAACCACTGATGATATGACCCATATACCCATTAAAAGTCTAGGTTCTAAGTTGTTTGCCTCAATGAAAACCAATTATACTGGGGAACATTACCCTATGTTACAAGCAATGTTGCCACAAGGCAATGATAATGTTGTAACAACCCGCATTTTCGGGACATTTCTTCTATTCACTATTCATCAGTTACTATTCATCGATTACTATTCACTGGTCACTATTCATCATTTTACTATTCATCATTTTCGGAGTCAGTTTGTGATTCCGACAAGCGTTCAGAAATTTTACTATTCATGTGACACTATTCATTCCCGAAGGGAAATCACTATTCATGATCATCGTTCGTCATTTCGTAAACTGAGTTTACGAGTCTTCAAATTCGCATAACCAGTTAGGTTTAGCTGCGAATTCATGCATCATTCATTAATGACACTTCATATAGACTGGAATAGTCTACACATTATCATCATCACTTGAGAACCTACACGGATATGCATTATTTCTATATACGTATGCTTAATTTGTAATTAACGATACCACTCAGTTTTACTACTAACGTATACCCAATACTCCCGACTATGATCCTAACATATTTACATACTAATAATAATAATATAAAAATTATATTATTATTTTACCCGGCGTTTTCTAAACAATTACTATATTTCACGGTCGGAGCTTATAACTCCGTCGGTTTGCGTTATTTCAATACGATAATTATTTCAACACCCGATTCTCATCAGGAATATTATTTTACAACTTTTACAATTTCGTCGTATTTTATTTCATCTCGTTAATATTTATTTTTAGTTAACTCGGTACCCGGTAACACCTAATACACAACAAAACCAACTAATAACTACACATGTGTTAGACAAGCTCATTTAATGAGCCACCAACACAAACCCATGTTTCCCTCCTTTTTGGTGCCGCCCCCCCCCCCCCCCCCTATGACCAACTTTTTGACCTTTGACTTGATCTTGCTATATATATACTCCTTTCCACCATATTTCATCCATTTACACTTCTCATTTTATACCAACACTAGAAATTCTCATCCCTTTCTTCCTCTCTATATGAATCGGCCAAGAAATACAATCAAAGAGGGAACCATAAACTTTCAAGAATCAAGTGTTTAATCAAGTCCTAATCAAGATCTAGTTGGGGTTTTGTGGTAAAAACCCAAGATTATTAATCAATTCTCATCAAATCACCTCAAATCTTCAAGTAAGCTTCAAAAACACTTTTGATCTTTTCATACTTTCATTTACTTTATATTTTTATGTATTTTCAAGATATATTGGTAAAACATGCAAGTATGTAAGATCCATACCACTTATTACTCATTTTGTTTTTATAAACATAGATCTATAATTTTTATTAACAATCTCATGAGATCCACCATTTTTGGTGAAGACTAGGAACCCATGACACCCTAAGAAGGTGTATGGTAGGATTGGGTACTTATGGAGTTGATTTGAGATAGTTTGGTTAAGTTTTGAACAACCCTTGAACTAGAAAAGTTGATTTTGACAAACTTTCAAAGCTGCTGTCCATTTCTGCAAAACGTGGGAAACTCAGGGTCTAGGGTGTAACTTTGGACTAAAGAGTTAGAAAATACATTCCGAGACGAAACTATGGCCGAAAACGGGGATAAAATCCGAGTTACGACGAAAAAGATATGCTATTTTCAAGATTTACGACGAAAACTATATTTTCTGAAATATTGAATCTGTCCCGATTTTTCTAGCTAGGAAAACTGAGATTTAGTGATATCTTGACTAGCCGAGACCTTGAGAAACCTAAAGTATACTTGATTACCTTCGCGGGGATATAAAGAACATAAAAAACGGGCTTATAACGAAAAAGATACAAGTGTTTGAAATCCGACGATATATATATTTTTCCATCAGCTTTTGTACACTAATAGAGTTTTGACGTAAACTGTCTTTGCGAGACACCACTTTCACGGCTGTTTTTCTTTATGATCGGATCAGTTTGAGTCCGAGCCGTAGTTTTATGAAATCAAGATCTCCTAGCAAGCTTTTCAAATCAGTTGGCCGTTCGTCGAATAGACTTATAACGAATAAACTACGACCTCATCTATATACCCGATAAACTATATATATTTTGACAGCTTTTGCTATAATGAAATTTTCTAAGTGTTGAACATAATATTTTCAAATAGCAACAATAAGAGTCGATTCTCTCATCGATCGAGACCCGTATAGCCAAAAGTTAAATGACACGACTTCAAGATATTGTTACAAGGTTTCAAAAACGCCAAGTTTCAACACTAACCCTTAACGTACAACATTTCGCGACTTGTTTTGCGAGGCCATTTTGGGTATATTTTCAAGTTATGAAAATGCTATTTTTGCGACGAAAACCTTATATTTGCCGATAAGACACCAAACAAGGATCGTGGAGTACCGTTTCAACATATTCACATGAAAAGTGGTTATAAACTTAACGAGGCGTCAAAAATGTATTTTTGACGATAAACACTATTTTCAAAACTAACGAGTGGTATCGATAGCATACGTACTTGCATGTGTAGCATCATTTCGTTTCTTACATGAGAAACTATCATTCATATTAGGTTGCGATTAGAGATCGTGCCTCATTTCAGTGTATCCACTTTTGTCATTATAGCTATTGTACCAGGTGAGTTCATACCCCCTACTTTTACCTGTTTTTATAACTGTTTTGGGGGAGAATACATGCTCGTTTTTGACTAAACTCAATGCTTGAATGCGCAATTGTTTACTTAAACACTACTGTTTCTTTGAAGGCTTGATTGATTATTTAAATGCACCTATGGGTATATCAGTTGCATACTTGATTATTTTCTCGCATACACAAGCGTTTGATAAATATGCAACACACTTTATGAACTCTTGCTTTTATACAACACACTTTATGAACTCTTGCTTATATGCAACACACTTTATGAACTCTTGCTTTTATGCAACACACTTTATGAACTCTTGCTTTTATGCAACACACTTTATGAACTCTTGCTTTTATGAAACACACTTTATGAACTCTTGCTTTTATGCAACACACTTTATGAACTCTTGCTTTTATGCAACACACTTTATGAACTATTGCGTTTATGCAAACACTTTTATGGACCATACTGAAACTTATGTTTTATCTAAACTATTACGCGGATTAGCCTAAGCCCTTGAATCCCACTATGCCCAAACTCATGAACCGTCAATTCCTGCTGGGAAGCGCGAATGTTATAAATAGATCTATTGGTGGTGACTCCCCCGTTCGGTTTGACCGGATAGGCAAACGCGAGCGTATAACATGTCGAATTACAAGTGTAACGGGATAAACACTTGCCGGGCCTTTATATTTAACATGCTTCTAGAGCATGCACACTGTTATAGCTTCGGTTGCATGAACTTAGCGCTAGCGTAATAGACTATTTTTCTATGTGATATTATATTTGTTGTAATGATCACACACTCTACTCATGGTCCACAATCCTGATTTTACTGTAAGGTAAACTTTATTTTTATGACATTGTGAGTTACACAATGGTCACAAAACTCTCTATTGTACTCACAACACTATTGTTTTAATACAAACTTATGAACTCACCAACCTCGTGTTGACACTCTTTAGCATGTATTTTCAGGTTTTAAGCAATGGCACGCTACTGGAGGTTTTGGCAGGGCATGGCATGGTCATAGAAGACTCTGATATTCACTTGGGGACCGTTTTAAATATTTTTAAGGGCCTACTTCCGCACTACTTTTAACGATGTAAATTCAATACTTTTGGTTAAATGATTTTATTCTAAATGATTGAAGTGAAAACCAGTTTTGAACTTGTGTTGTAATACCAATTGAGTTACACCCCAGCTACATGTACGCTTCCGCTGGACCCGATTTTGGGGGTGTGACAGATTGGTATCAGAGCTTTGGCTATAGCGAACTAAGTGTTTTTAAAACCTAGACTATAGCTACTTTCACGAAAACATAACCCTATGACTGTCACGTGCCTGCCTGCCAAGCTGAAGCCTCAATTATGGTTAGTTGCTGACATAGGTGATGAGATTTGTGTCTCATTATCTGATATATTATATTCATTTATTATAGTTGATTACTATAATTGTCTTTCATATAGGCATGCTCATGTATCGTATATGTCACCACGTTATGCCTTTCCTTGCATAGCTTCATAATTTGACCTCGAGTTTGGTCACTTGCTTTTGTCTTTCAGAACGTCTTGGTATTTGGGAAGGACATAGTCTTAGTATAACTGAGCTGAGTATTTCAAAATTCATGGAACCTCGGTGGAATATAGACTGGTCATCTATATTCAACCCGGGATAGTGAGATATAGGCTGACTACCTATGTCTGACTCAGAAATGAATTTTGCAATACTGAGAATGGTTATAATAAAATTCTGTCTGGATTGAATTCTCTACTCAATTTCCAAATGTTTCATTTACGTGTGTGTAAACACTCGTTGGCAGAACATCCATACTATTCACCATCTCGTTAACCACCGATTGGAAGCACGCTAACTGGTCATTTCATCTCATGGACATTTACGTCTATGCACGATACACTTATATCACAGTATTTTCTTTTATCACAATCTCATTTTGTCGCAGTTGTCACAATCTTATCCCTTCTCACCCTCATTATCATTTCCTTTCCCCATCCTCATATATAAGGAATTAGCTAACACTCTATAGACTCCGATGTCACTCATTCCTCACTACTCCCTATATTGATAAGTGGATATTATCAATGACCTCCATAGGAAAGACTTTCCATACCATCTATAAGGAGGATCCCTCGGTACATTGAAACCATTCAAAACTCAACAGAAATCTCAGGATACCACAAAACCAACCGAACCACTATCACTGGCTTGATTGCCACAATTCCACCATCTGGAAAGTATTGGCTTGACTAAATTACAAGATTATGCTTACTAAGCAACACTATAGAGATACATCCAACCTCCTAACCAAGACTATAGAACCTTCAGTTGAACATGTCCTCACCAATAGACTTTATTCAAACATGTTAGACACCTATGCATTTGTGCAGACATACATACCTGGCTATTTTTATCCTCTTGATACGTTCACTTTAAATGGATTTTTCTCCAAACTACCGTTATACAAAACACTTTTCTGAGGCACTTATTTTGACAAGCAAATTCCTTTTGGTTAATCTTTCACAAAACCATTGAATGATTAGAAAATTTTAAACATCAATCTTTGGTCAACCATATTATCCACCTTATGTTGAAAATTGTCCTATCTTGCATAACTATTAAATTTTGAAACATCAAGAAATACGTTACTTTAAAGGGAAGGTTTATGAACAAAACACACAATCTCAAAACAAACTTTGAAAATCAATCACTATATTACATCTCTTATACCTTTAGGAGTTTGTGATTCGATGACATATAACTTGGGGAAAATCTTAGTAATGGAGACTAAGCATTGTAGGTGGAGAAAGATTCAATCCATGACATCCTGCGGAGGATCACAATCTTATCCTAGTCTATTATCTTCAACACCCTTTGACGGACTTAACCTTGTAAGTCTTTCAAAACAAGATTCATGATATCCATTTCAATTATTTCTAATAGAGGCATTTGATTCACCTCGAACTCCTAGCGATTTCATTAAGATTCCTTTGGAACCACACCACCTATTATCTTCAGACCAATGGTCGGAATTGGAGATTGATTCAAACATAGGGAGATATACCCAAATCGGGTGTGATTGACACTAGAAATGGTTAGATTAACCATTTGCCATAAATCAAATTCAGTTGCAACCTTAGTTACCACACGGGTGTAGAGACTACACCATTTGAAGCACTCTATGGCCGAAGTGCCAACATCCATTGACGGATTGAAATTGGGAAAAGCCCAACTCTCTAGTCCAGTAAGCATTCATGAACCCGATATACACTGGACCATTCAACATTTCTGACAGAGTAGGCCTGGTGGCCGTCAGACTTGAACCTTGTTAGAGCTCAATAGCTCACACGATAAGAATCATCACCTTTTCAACAATACAACTTCAGAGACCAACACAAACTGAACTTCGGGACGAAGTTCCTTTTAAGGGGGTGAGACTGTAACAACCCGCATTTTCGGGACATTTCTTCTATTCACTATTCATCAGTTACTATTCATCGATTACTATTCACTGGTCACTATTCATCATTTTACTATTCATCATTTTCGGAGTCAGTTTGTGATTCCGACAAGCGTTCAGAAATTTTACTATTCATGTGACACTATTCATTCCCGAAGGGAAATCACTATTCATGATCATCGTTCGTCATTTCGTAAACTGAGTTTACGAGTCTTCAAATTCGCGTAACCAGTTAGGTTTAGCTGCGAATTCATGCATCATTCATTAATGACACTTCATATAGACTGGAATAGTCTACACATTATCATCATCACTTGAGAACCTACACGGATATGCATTATTTCTATATACGTATGCTTAATTTGTAATTAACGATACCACTCAGTTTTACTACTAACGTATACCCAATACTCCCGACTATGATCCTAACATATTTACATACTAATAATAATAATATAAAAATTATATTATTATTTTACCCGGCGTTTTCTAAACAATTACTATATTTCACGGTCGGAGCTTATAACTCCGTCGGTTTGCGTTATTTCAATACGATAATTATTTCAACACCCGATTCTCATCAGGAATATTATTTTACAACTTTTACAATTTCGTCGTATTTTATTTCATCTCGTTAATATTTATTTTTAGTTAACTCGGTACCCGGTAACACCTAATACACAACAAAACCAACTAATAACTACACATGTGTTAGACAAGCTCATTTAATGAGCCACCAACACAAACCCATGTTTCCCTCCTTTTTGGTGCCGCCCCCCCCTATGACCAACTTTTTGACCTTTGACTTGATCTTGCTATATATATACTCCTTTCCACCATATTTCATCCATTTACACTTCTCATTTTATACCAACACTAGAAATTCTCATCCCTTTCTTCCTCTCTATATGAATCAGCCAAGAAATACAATCAAAGAGGGAACCATAAACTTTCAAGAATCAAGTGTTTAATCAAGTCCTAATCAAGATCTAGTTGGGGTTTTGTGGTAAAAACCCAAGATTATTAATCAATTCTCATCAAATCACCTCAAATCTTCAAGTAAGCTTCAAAAACACTTTTGATCTTTTCATACTTTCATTTACTTTATATTTTTATGTATTTTCAAGATATATTGGTAAAACATGCAAGTATGTAAGATCCATACCACTTATTACTCATTTTGTTTTTATAAACATAGATCTATAATTTTTATTAACAATCTCATGAGATCCACCATTTTTGGTGAAGACTAGGAACCCATGACACCCTAAGAAGGTGTATGGTAGGATTGGGTACTTGTGGAGTTGATTTGAGATAGTTTGGTTAAGTTTTGAACAACCCTTGAACTAGAAAAGTTGATTTTGACAAACTTTCAAAGCTGCTGTCCATTTCTGCAAAACGTGGGAAACTCAGGGTCTAGAGTGTAACTTTGGACCAAAGAGTTAGAAAATACATTCCGAGACGAAACTATGGCCGAAAACGGGGATAAAATCCGAGTTACGACGAAAAAGATATGCTATTTTCAAGATTTACGACGAAAACTATATTTTCTGAAATATTGAATCTGTCCCGATTTTTCTAGCTAGGAAAACTGAGATTTAGTGATATCTTGACTAGCCGAGACCTTGAGAAACCTAAAGTATACTTGATTACCTTCGCGGGGATATAAAGAACATAAAAAACGGGCTTATAACGAAAAAGATACAAGTGTTTGAAATCCGACGATATATATATTTTTCCATCAGCTTTTGTACACTAATAGAGTTTTGACGTAAACTGTCTTTGCGAGACACCACTTTCACGGCTGTTTTTCTTTATGATCGGATCAGTTTGAGTCCGAGCCGTAGTTTTATGAAATCAAGATCTCCTAGCAAGCTTTTCAAATCAGTTGGCCGTTCGTCGAATAGACTTATAACGAATAAACTACGACCTCATCTATATACCCGATAAACTATATATATTTTGACAGCTTTTGCTATAATGAAATTTTCTAAGTGTTGAACATAATATTTTCAAATAGCAACAATAAGAGTCGATTCTCTCATCGATCGAGACCCGTATAGCCAAAAGTTAAATGACACGACTTCAAGATATTGTTACAAGGTTTCAAAAACGCCAAGTTTCAACACTAACCCTTAACGTACAACATTTCGCGACTTGTTTTGCGAGGCCATTTTGGGTATATTTTCAAGTTATGAAAATGCTATTTTTGCGACGAAAACCTTATATTTGCCGATAAGACACCAAACAAGGATCGTGGAGTACCGTTTCAACATATTCACATGAAAAGTGGTTATAAACTTAACGAGGCGTCAAAAATGTATTTTTGACGATAAACACTATTTTCAAAACTAACGAGTGGTATCGATAGCATACGTACTTGCATGTGTAGCATCATTTCGTTTCTTACATGAGAAACTATCATTCATATTAGGTTGCGATTAGAGATCGTGCCTCATTTCAGTGTATCCACTTTTGTCATTATAGCTATCGTACCAGGTGAGTTCATACCCCCTACTTTTACCTGTTTTTATAACTGTTTTGGGGGAGAATACATGCTCGTTTTTGACTAAACTCAATGCTTGAGTGCGCAATTGTTTACTTAAACACTACTGTTTCTTTGAAGGCTTGATTGATTATTTAAATGCACCTATGGGTATATCAGTTGCATACTTGATTATTTTCTCGCATACACAAGCGTTTGATAAATATGCAACACACTTTATGAACTCTTGCTTTTATACAACACACTTTATGAACTCTTGCTTATATGCAACACACTTTATGAACTCTTGCTTTTATGCAACACACTTTATGAACTCTTGCTTTTATGCAACACACTTTATGAACTCTTGCTTTTATGCAACACACTTTATGAACTCTTGCTTTTATGCAACACACTTTATGAACTATTGCGTTTATGCAAACACTTTTATGGACCATACTGAAACTTATGTTTTATCTAAACTATTACGCGGATTAGCCTAAGCCCTTGAATCCCACTATGCCCAAACTCATGAACCGTCAATTCCTGCTGGGAAGCGCGAATGTTATAAATAGATCTATTGGTGGTGACTCCCCCGTTCGGTTTGACCGGATAGGCAAACGCGAGCGTATAACATGTCGAATTACAAGTGTAACGGGATAAACACTTACCGGGCCTTTATATTTAACATGCTTCTAGAGCATGCACACTGTTATAGCTTCGGTTGCATGAACTTAGCGCTAGCGTAATAGACTATTTTTCTATGTGATATTATATTTGTTGTAATGATCACACACTCTACTCATGGTCCACAATCCTGATTTAACTGTAAGGTAAACTTTATTTTTATGACATTGTGAGTTACACAATGGTCACAAAACTCTCTATTGTACTCATAACACTATTGTTTTAATACAAACTTATGAACTCACCAACCTCGTGTTGACACTCTTTAGCATGTATTTTCAGGTTTTAAGCAATGGCACGCTACTGGAGGTTTTGGCAGGGCATGGCATGGTCATAGAAGACTCTGATATTCACTTGGGGACCGTTTTAAATATTTTTAAGGGCCTACTTCCGCACTACTTTTAACGATGTAAATTCAATACTTTTGGTTAAATGATTTTATTCTAAATGATTGAAGTGAAAACCAGTTTTGAACTTGTGTTGTAATACCAATTGAGTTACACCCCAGCTACATGTACGCTTCCGCTGGACCCGATTTTGGGGGTGTGACAAATGTAGTTGAGGGTGATGATGCTGGTAATGTGTCTGCTTCTAATGCTGCTGATGATGGTAATCCATCATCTTCTGGTGTTGCTGCTGATGGTATTCCTTCAGTGGTAATGGATGAAGCGCCAGCTACAACTGCTGAACCTTTACTTGATTCTACTGACTTACCACCACCTACCTCTGTACACATGTCACCTAGCCCTACCATCTCACCAGTTCAGGATGCTCCATCTGAGCAATTTCATGAGTTTGAAGATGATTTACAGACTCTTGAACCTGAGCTTAATAGACCACCTTCACCTAGTTCCTTGGGAGAGCAAATTAATGTAGGTTCTCCTAATGTTGTACATGAATCTGTTTCTCCTACAGGGGTCAATGAAGCTCCTCATATCACTGAGCAATCATGTGATAGAGCAGAGGACCCTATTACTCTCACATTTGTATATGAATCTCTTAACAGGTATATGAATATGACTGAAGATCTCCAGAAAGAACTTGCTGAGACCAAGATTACTCTTGGTAATGAGATTGAAGTTCTGAAAAGCAAAGTCAAAGATTTGGAGACACAGCTGGGTCAGCAGAAGCAAAGCAAAGATGGATTGGAATCTACTGAAGTGGCAAAGGAGGCAAATTTGGATTCTCTTGAGATTCTAGCTGAAGTTGCTAGACAGTCTCATGTTCTTCCTCCTAAAGCTGCTACAGCATCTCAATCTAAACCAATCATACTAGTTCAAAGAAGAAGTACAAGACAGTATTTGGCAAGACAAACTGCTGAAGCTTCAAAAGTATCTGGTAGTGATAATGATGTGTTGATGACTGAAGCTATCGATATACTTCAGGAGAAACAATCATTAAGTAGGGTTGCTGCTGATCAATCTGCTAACAAAGGAAATACATCAGGAGAAACATATTTTGTAGCTGGGAAAGAATACTTGAATTCTCCTGTTCATCCTTCATCTGAGAATATACAAGTTTCTACTGATAAAGAGGTTCAAGATGTACATGATGAACCTATGGCAGATGTGCATGTGTCTAATGATGATGTTGCTGTAGATAATGTTTCTCATGATAATTTGGATGAGCTTGTAACTGATGAAGATAGGGCTGAACAAGGTAAATTGTTACAAGATTGGGAAAATTATATGAAGAGTACCAAACTAGCTGAGGAAGTACAAGCTAAGTTTGATGCAGAATTAGATTCAGAGACTCAAAGATATGTTTCTACATTACCTATTGAAAGACAAAGGGAATTGGATGCAGCAGTTCTAAAGTTTGATGAATCAGATTGGCAGATGATTGGGAAACAGATACTTGCTAATCCTACTATCACTGCTGAATTGATTGGTAAGAATGTAGAGAAACAAGATTTTGAATCTGAGATTGTGAATATGTTAAAGATGAGGAAGAAGGAAGCTGATGAGTTGAAAGCTAAAGCTAAAAGAGATAAACCTATGACTCAAGCACAGCAGAGAGATTATATGAGAGTATATGTGAGAAATCAAAGCAGTTCTTTGTTTAATAGTGCTTGGTCTAAGCGACAGGTGTGGGGACTTCCATTTGAAAAATTGGTTGAGATTTATAACCGAATCAAGACTAAGAATGATAAAGAAAGATTGGGTGCTTACAAGAATATTTCTCTTCTCAATGCTGATACTAGTGCTACTGAGAAAGTATCTTTACCTGATACTTCTGCTGGTGTATCTCATGTTGTTTCAGATCCTCCAACAAGGAAGATTGTGGATAAAGGTAAAGCAAAAGTAATAACAGCAGATCCTCCAACTAGAAAAAGAACTAGGAAGCAATTGGAACAGGAAAGAATGGGTGAAGAAGCTGCTAGGAAGTTAGATGAGTTTCAAAAAGATGAACAAAAAGCTGCACTTGCTAGATTTCATGATCTGAAGACAAGAGAAGTTGAAATTCAAGCTGCTAGGAACAAACAAATCAGGAAAGGTATGGATGAACAATATGCCTCTGCTGCACTTGAATCTTCTGAAGATTCTGCTGATGACCAAATGGATACTCCATCAGTGGATACTGAAGCCGCAGAAGGTGATTCTGCTGAAGCAGCAGTTCATGATGCTATTTATGTTCCTGGTAGAAGAGGAAAGAGAATGGCTAGAGTAGGATCATTACACAGTCTAATTAATGTCAATGATTCTGATGCTACATTTATAAGGGAAGGATCATCTGATGATTGGCCAGAAGGAACTAGAGTGGTTCTAGTGAGTTGGGAGTTAAGTCAAGATGGTCAACTCAATATCATTCATAGATTGGATAAGTCATCCATATCTTTTGTTTTCCTTCAGCAGATTCTTCATCTTGTAAATTATCAAGATTTGGTCACTCTACATGAGTTGGTTACTAAGTATTATGCCACTCATACTCCTGAAGGTTCTGGATTATATTTGATGGGTGATCTTTAAGTATTGTTTAATTCTTCTACTCCTACTGGTGCAAGTTATGATATATGGAAGAATAATCAGAAATGGAAAGTTCAGAGTTGGAAGTTCTATCCTATGTCTTATGTACATGTGCTGGAAACTACCACTGGTCTGAGGATTATTATGGATATTATTCACAAATATCCTCTGAAGGTTTCTTTGATGGAGAAAATGTTACAACAGAAGTTGGAAATTCCTCCTGATCCAGCTGGTAATACAGGATTGTTTGCTGAATCTTTGGTAAAGGTTTTCAAATAAAGGATTAAGACTTCCAGAGCTGCAGTTGAGTAGGGATATTATGTTGTATATGTATTTTATTCTTAGTAAAAAAAAAAAAAAAAAAAAAAAAAAAAAAAAAAAAAAAAAAAAAAAAAAAAAACTAACATATTGTTGTATAGTATTTGTCTGCAGGTTTGGTTATCAACTTACCTGATGTTGACTATTCCATCACAAAGTTGGCTAGTCCAAAGGGTACAGCTTCGGTAAAGACACATCAAATCTGTTGATAGCTGTAATGGTTTGCTCAAAACCATAGGGTTGTCAACTCACCAATGCTTTGTTGCTGAGTAGTTGAAATGGTTGTCAATTGACCATGGATTTTTCCTTTATGGATTCTGAATAATTGGCTAGCCCACATGTATATGGCTTGTGGTAAAGGCAGTGGAAAACCATATTTGGTAATCAGTTAACCAAGATGATTTTCATCAAGATAATTGGCTAGTCCTGAGCAAACGGCTACAGGTAAAGACATCTCAAATCCGTTTATAGCTGATGATTTGCTAAAAATCATTTGGTTATCAGTGTACCTTTGAACACTTGGCTACTCCAGTAGTGATGGCTATTGGTAAAGAGACATCAAATCCATTATTTTCAATGATTCACCTCTCACAGGAGTTAACACACCTGGAAGTGATGAGAATAGTATGAAACTAATTTGTTTTGATGTACATTTAGTCATTTGTTGCTGCAAAGAATGGAGCTTTTAAGTATATACTGATCATAGAGATTCTGCTGATGATAATTCTTTGCTGGTGCTCTGTTACAATCCTCTTGGTATGTTATTTTACAGATCTATCAAGAATCTTGAACTTAACTAGGTCAAATTCAAGATTAGGGGAGGATTGTTGGGAATTCTGTGTAGAAAGAATTCTGCTGCTGTTTCTGCTGAAAGGATCCTGCTGAAGAGTTGGTTTCTGCTGAAGCTGTGTATCTGCTAAAGACATAGTTCAGCTTTATTAGTTTCTGCGGATATAGTATTTCCGTGTTTTATGTAATGTAGTTTGGATATGCATGAGTTTATTTAGGAAGTGATAATGCATATCTTTTAGAAGTTTTAGAATATACGTTTCTTGAGAAACGGTTTAGGGTTCCTTGAGTATAAAAGGAACATACGGTTTATGTATTGAATAACTTTTAGAAAATTCTGAATATAATTAAAAAGATCCATAGAGGATCAAGTATTCTTAGTATCAAACTTGTGTTTTGTTTCCGCTTTATAAATACAAGTTGCAGGGATTATCTATTAGTGTGTTATTGATTACAGTAACATTACTAACGATTCTAGAGTGCTCAATAAGATCTATCAAGGTCTATAGCTCAACAGACTCTTTTGTCACTTTTAGATCAACCATTGTGCTTCTACCAAGTGGTCGCCCGATAAAACTGACCCAAATTTTACGACACTTAGATTGCGAGTTTGAATCTTTTTTTTAACTAACAAGCAATGTTTAGGAAAATAATGCAGCTACAAAATGCTTGACTATTATAATTAGACAACTCAACTAACTTTTTACCTTAATTGCTAGCATAAGTGCAGTGATAAATTATTAAAATTTCCAAGTACTATTACAACTACTACTAAAAAAGTTGATATGTTCTATATAATATGCAATTCTTTCGTATAGTGGTGGTCACTCTTTAGATGTTATCAGAAAGCATCAAAGTGAAATGTCTCTGATGCATTTAATTGTACCTTGTCAATAATGTAGACATAAATTTGTTTTAAGGTTTGCAATGACATTGTCGATTGTTTGTCTTTGCACCCACCTCCCTAAAAGTTCCAAATTATGGTGATGAACTCCAAAATTACAATCATGTTAATCCGTTTTGTTGTTTTACTATAGTTACTGACCTTTTTATAGTACCAGGTTAACATGTTATTAGGTTATGCCTATAAACTATAATAGAATGGTAGGAACAAGTGAACAACATTATCCATGGTAACTTACTCTCTAATGCCTCTTTTCTAAAGCCACATATGTATAATGCAAGTGAGATGGGGTGATATTGAGGTCCATGACAATGAAAGTTTTATTTTTTCATTTTTTTCCATTTGTATAAAGCCACTCATTTCACATTCTCAATTATATAACCTGCATTTACTGATAGGAACTTCATTTTTGGAACCTGTTAGTTCATTTTCTTATTAGCCTTGAGTCTTATGCATCTTTAGTTCTTTCAAAAAGTCTATTTTTTTATTTTTTTTTATTATTTTTTTATTATTATTATTTTTTTTCATTTGAAATTGTTGGTTGTTGGTATCCAAATCCAATTAAGTGCTACTAAAAAAATGAAAAGTGCGCTACTTTTAGTTGATGCAATTTCTCTCTTGATTACGTTTCTACAATATTGCATGTATGTGGAGATCCAATATTGCAAAATACGAATCCATTATGAAGAGTTTTAATCCAACATAAACCGATCCAATATTGCAAAATACGACATTTGATTTAGAGTTCCCATATGTTTTGAGTGGTTAAGAATGATAAAAGAAGCACTAGAGATGATAAGCCACTTATTCCCGATCATAAATTTATTTGGTTGATGGAGGTCTTCCCATAGAAGTACACTTATGTTAACGCTTACAACATTAGCGGTATGAGCACCACGTTTTCATACAAGAGGCAAATGTCGTCAACTTATCCGTATAAGTGATGAACAAGTTGCTAGATATTTTCATATTGTAGGAAATGATTTTAGAAACAGCTTTGTTTCTTGGTCTTATCGACGATCCCAAACTTGCCACTAGTATGCATTTTCATACAGTTTTGGATGCAACAATATCGTTAGAAGATCAATATATTCGACAACCTGCTTGTGACATTATTCAAAAAGAAATTCGTGAAAAACAGAGATTCTATTCCTAATTTAAGGATAGTATAGGGGCGATTGATGTGTGAAAGTACATAGCAAAGATGCTCCTAGATATATTCAAAAACCTCTTGTGACATTATTCAAAAAGAAATTCGTGAAAAACAAAGATTCTATTCCTAGTTTAAGGATAGTATAGGGGCGATTGATGTGTGAAAGTACATAGCAAAGATGCTCCTAGATATCGTGGTCGTAAGGGGTATCCGACAATTAATGTTTTAGTTGCGTGTACATTTGATTTAGAGTTCACATATGTTTTGAGTGGTTAGGAATAATAAAAGAAGCACTAGAGATGATAAGCTACTTATTCCCGATCATAAATTTATTTGGTTGATGGAGGTCTTCCCATAGAAGTACACTTATAGCTCCTTGTAGAGGAGTTAAATATCATTTAAAGGAGTACTCAATTCATGCACCTAAAAAAAATCCGAGTTGTTTAACTAACGTCACACATCATTATGAAACTCAATTGATCGAGCATTTGGTGTACTAAAGAAAAGGTTTCCTATAATAAGAAGTATAACTGAACCATTTTACTCGTGAAACCAGACATATTTTTGGCATGTGGTATCCTTGATAACTTTTTACTCGAGGAAGATCGTGACAAAGAACTTGAAGATGAAGTGATCCACGAGGTGTTAAATGCAACACCAGACGAAGAAATTTATCCTTCAAGAGACATAGATGACATAGGAGAAGAATTAAGGAACTCGATTGCAAATGAATGTAAGGTATTGGATTTATATACAAAGTATGCTATTCATGATTTATTTTTGGTAGTTATTTAATTACTGATGTTCTTTGTCTAATGATTCTAAGGTGATGGAAAATTATAGTCCACGTGTGTATCCGGAGGTGGATAATTATAAAGAACTGCAGTGCATGGGTATGAACCATGCGCTGGCATACCAATGGCATATCTTTTTCTCGTGGAACGTCCGGACAAAGTACTAGCTCTCTTTGGTTGCCCACTTGAAGATCGAATGGACGTATTGATAATGATGATGGGTGCTATGGAATGAAGAAGCCTTATTAGTCTTAGTTATTTATATGATGTAAATATTGGTGCGCCAACACCAAAAAACTTGATTCACTTTTTTTGCTGATTATAATTGTGTTGGTGATGTTCTTTTGAAGTTACACCATTAATTAACTTTTACTTCCTTTCTTTTCTTTCTTTCAATTTCCACTACTTCCCTGTTCTTTTATTTTCCACTTATTTGAAACTCAAGAACGTAGTGTAAGATAAATACAACCTAATAAGTTGCCTAGCTAAGATGAATAAAACCCAACTTGAACTATGAAGCTACAAAACATCATTGAAGAGAAGCTATTATATATAAACTACACATGGCCGAAGTGTTTCTCATTCAAGCTGATATTCAAGTATTAAAGATTGGGAGTGCAATTGCTCTTAAAGAGTTTTGACATGAAGGTTTTTCCTGCTTTTTGTTGTGTTGCCGTTCTCATCACTGACTTTTTTTCTTCTACTTCATGGAAGATATGTTAGGAGAATGTTTGATTTTGAAGCCCTTTTTGCACTTCCAGTAGTGGTGATGCATGTTTCATTTGCATATATGTTATATGCAACTAAGTCAATTGCTCAAGAGCATGTTAATTTGTATTGTGGTTCAGAGGTAGGCTGGGTCCAAATTTGCACATATGGTACTAGATTGTGGTTGGGCAAAGGAGTACCAAAATAGGCAGGGGAATCATGATACAGGCTCAGTTCTGTGCAGTAGTTTGTTGGTATGAATTCACAGGTTTAAACTCAAGCCAATTCCCCTTCATAACTTGTTTGTAATTGACCATAATGTGTGTGTATGTGAGACTGAGATTTTGTAGAAACAATATAATGCAAACAACAATTTTATTGATTCTGAATAAAAGGGACTTGTTTACATTGACTCGATTACAACCTATATATACCTTTGTGAAACGGGATGACTTATGACACATGAACCTTTGTGTCGTTTCACAATAACTAATAACTGCCAAATAATAACTAACTATTAACTGTCATCCTAACAGGCTGTTTGGGTTAATGTATTCGACCCAACCCATTACATTTTAGCCTTTACTAATACGACCCATAAATACATAATACATAAAGTAAATTGTTCTTTTAACATTCTAAGACATTACATGGGCCACATAGTTTGTGTTCAATCTGGTAGACACTTAATATTTATTGTGATCACTAAATATCACATGTAGTAGTAATTGACAAATATTTTGCAACTCATCAGTAATTTAACTTGTGAGAAAAATACTGTATTTTCCTAAATAATAATCACCATGATAACACTTTAATCTAGTGGATCGTGATCAAGAGAGGCATCAACGTCTTTACAACTATAAATATAACATTGAGATCACAAACAGGCCAAAATATAAGCCATACTAATATATGAATATTGATTGTCTGTTATCACCTTTTAATTAATAAGAAAACCATGGATATGTTATAAATCAACATGAAATTAATAAGATGAGCACGGGAGCATATGTATGCCAGACTTTAACATAGGATCGATGATGCATCGTCGTTCTTATACTCTGGAAAGGTGGCCTAAGATCGTCTTTACCTTCACAGGGAAAGATGCAAATCTAGAGACATTCTTCTAAGTAAAATAGCCCGGCCCTCTATTATTGCCTAGAATTTTAATTCCATTGTTACTGGTTGTAACAGCCAATAACATACGTTCCTTGTCAGAACTTAAACATGGATTAGCCTGCATGTTAAGCATCATAATAATCAGCAACTACAGAACCAAAAAAGAAAACACACACACACACACACACACACACACACATATATATATATATATATATATATATATATATATATATATATATATATATATATATATATATATATATATATATATATATATATATATATATATGAAGCATGCATCCGATGATTACCGACAGACCACCCTCCACGTCAATAGTTCTCGGCAAGTTAACATTATCTTGATTGCGTTATCAACACTAGCAGCAATCAAGCGATTTACTGAGAGGGCATAGTTGCTCCTCAAAGTTTCCTATTACGAACCAAAAGTCAAACATATTTTTCAAGATGTGAATAAATAACAAGTTAAAATATCTATTAATCAGTAATTAAATGCAATTAGCTAGAAATAGAATGTTGACCTCTAAGTCTTCAAAAAACATACACGAAGCAAAGACTTAGAAGTAGCCTTGAGTTAGTTGGGTTAAAACACATATCCGTTACTGATAACCCCAGGTTTAGGGTCATGATAAGCGATGTTGGCAAATCGCTCGATGAGCTAGCAACATGACGTTGATACATTTTATAGTTGAAGAAAGTGTGCTGCTCGACACACATATTTATAGTGTAGGAATATAAAATCACAAATACCACAAAATTCTTATGACCATAGCTTTAGAATGGAATGTGATGCCATACGGAAGGAATTCTAGCCTAGCCGCCTAACTATATTCTTATCTTTGACAATGTACATGTGCAATAATAGCTAGCTCCCCTGATGATAGAAAAATGGCTGATAGACACCGGCTGAACTATTAAGGGGCAGGGGCTCAAATTTTGCATATGATTTTATATGACCTGCCTCAAAAACCATCTCAGATCTAATGATAAGCAGAAAGAAGGAAAGAAATTGTGGCCGGAGATGTTCACTGGATATTGTTAACCAGGGGCGGATCTATGGCCTGGCCACCTGTGGCACGTGCCATATATGGGTTGGCCATCTTATGTGTAGATAAGAAAAGAGAGAGACATATCGAAATTTTTGGTAACGGAGGTCTTAAAGTTTGACTCGAAATTTTTAGTACTTTGGGTTTATTAAAAGGTTTATTTTAAACCCTCTCCTTTAGCTCACTTAGGGTGGGGGAGTGCATCACTCACTCCTCTCCCCTTCACTCACTCACAACCAATCTCCTTGCGCCACATCATCTCCCACTTTTTTCTTCACTCACCCTTCACTCACTTCATTTTTGGAGGCGGCACCTTCACTCACCCTTCACTCACTTATTTTTTTTATTATTTTTTTTCTTTTTTAAATTCTATTAAAATTTATTTAAAAACTAAAATTTCATTAAAATAAATAAACATTACATAAAAAAATTAAAAAACATAAAATAACATTACATAATACTAAAAAACTAAACTTCATCCGCTTCATCGGCTTCATCGTCCACCTCGAGGTATGGTAATTGTTGAGCGTGAATATGCTCCATAAGATCAAATCGGAGACGAAAATGTGTGTTCTCATGTCGTATCTCGTCTAAGGCTTCGTCGTCAAACACCGGTTCGATCGGAGGATCCCGAATATGAACGGGAGATATTGCGTTACCAGATTCATGTAGAATCATGTTGTGCAATATCACACATGTATAAACCATTTTACTAATTCTGGCTACTGTGTACGGCCGTAAGGGTCGTCTCAGTACACCCCATCTTTGCTTGAGAACACCAAATGCCCGTTCAACATCCTTTCGAGCCGACTCTTGTAGTTTTTTGAACTTTCTCTCTTGCGGGTCGGTAGGAAATTTGAACGCTTTAACAAAAGTATACCATGAAGGATATATGCCATCACAAAGATAGTAGCCACGCTTGTATGTATGGCCATTCACAACAAATGGGCACTTAGGTGCCGTACCATTACGCTCAGTGAGGAATAGCGGAGATTGAATCGCAACAGGCTTTACCTCTCGAGGGATCTCGAGAAGCTTACAACCCCCACCAGGCAGTGTACCTGATCGTTGTAGTATAGTATAGTGATAAATACCGGGGGATTGATCGTTCAGCTTAGGAATAGTGTCGCTAGGATTAGAAAGCCTAAATTACTAGTTCTAAAGGTGAGGGATGATTATTTTTGTGTTTTTATATTTTTTAGAAAGCAATTAAAATATCGGTTTTTGGAAGAGTGGGCGGAATTAGTTGCTATTCAACTAACCCAAAACTAAGATGCAATCAAAATAAAATACTAAAAATGAAAATAAACTAATTTATACTAAGGTTGTGAGCAGTAATTGGAGAAAATGTGTTTACTTAGATTTCATTACTCCCTAGATATCTTTTACACGTTAATTACTTGTTATAATTGCATGGATGACGGATTGTATTCCTTAATACCATTCATGGGGTGGCATACATAACTCCCCAATTCTATGAGCTCTTATCTCCTCCTACACCATGCCCAGCACAACTATAGGGATTGTAAACAGTGGCTCATGCATTAAATACAACCAATAAAGACCTAGTACGCCTCGGTTCATGTTTCTTAAGACGTTCAAGCATGTTACCATTTGGAGATCTGCCAATTTTCTTAAGCCTAACATATAAAATCATTCATCCAAGACAAGAATAAACAAGTAATCAACACATAATCAATATCTAGGTTTCATTAGATCTAAGCAAACACAAAAGAGATCTAGCCTAGCATAATGGAATTGAGACAAGAACAAGATATAGACAACCAACACATAGACATATTGATTGAATTAGAAGAACACTTATCTCAATTACAATGCAAGGTATCAAGGGTTTGGAACCCTTGAAAAACCTATAAAAGTTGCACCAAAATCGTCTTTAGGGTTTCTCCAAAACTTCTCTCCTTTAATGTGAAAAACTAGAAAACTATATATAGGAAAATCGGGGTGACGGCGTCAAGAACAAAGGTGTGACGCCGTCATCTCGCCGCCAAATACTTCCTCGGACGGCCTTGATCTACTTCTGACGCCCTGCGTGACGCCGTCATGAGCTACGGATTTTAATTCTTGGGATTTGACGCCGTCATGAGTTTACTCTTGACGCCTTTATGTACTGTTCTAGCATGGAAAATTGAGACTTTGCCGTTTTCTTCACTTTTATGCTCCAAAAATGTCCAAAATGGCTTCTTTTCCAGAATTCACTCTCCAAGTACCTAAAATCACAAAAGGAACGATTTAGGGCAATATTTGATCAAATAAAGTCGGATTCGGGCTTAAATGACCCCCTAAAAACGGATCATTTTTCGCCTCATCATATACCCTTACACTTGAGATTTGCTTGTCCTCAAGCAAATGCGCTTTTATTCTACTCAAAAGACAAGTTAGGGGTCATTTAACACTAATATAAAAGTAATTACAACAAATAATCGTTCCACTAAAGACCAATAGACAAGCACGGAGGTCATACACTAGCACCTCACAAATAGTGTTTAGATACTCACATCTCTCGGGTGTAATAAAGTAATATAACATTATGGAAATGAAAGATATCTCTCACTACCTGTCATAGCAAAATAGATTACCATAGGCTTGGGAAAGGATCAAACCTCCACCACATGGCGTAAGCACCTAGGATAAACTATCAAAGAGGTCTTTTAAAGGGTTGTAACGTTAGGTATAGGGATATGAATTACACAGTTTTGTTGGATAAAGGAAGTTTTACTTGTGGCGAGTTAACAATCTTAGTTAATTACATGTGCAATATGGCGTTGCTAAGCCAAGACTAGACTCGACTTAAGCTAATAAATGAAAAATAACTAAAACATAAAATGAACTTAGAATAAAAAGGGATGGTAGTCCATATGTTTTTTCTCTTTTTCCTTTTTCTATTTTTTTCTTTTCTTTTTCTTGATTTTTTTCGATTTTTTTTTTTTTTTTTTTTTTTTGTGCGTACACTCTTACCCTACCATCCAAAATAATACATCATAGGGGATGAGAATTCCCCTTACACTTGAATCTTTATATACTTTACATTAAACTAATCTAATGACTCGAATTAAGAAAATCAAAACACTTGGAGCACTTTTAAGATGAACACACATATGGGGGTAATAAATGATGTTCTTCCTCATTACTCCATAAAATAAGTACTTACCCATGAGTCCCAATCGTCTCAAAACAATATGTACAAGGATATGACTCGACTTAGCAACCATGTAATCAATTAGAAAGTTAACTTAGGGTTTAACAAATAACAATAATGCACTAAAAATGAGTGCATACACGGAAGGCTAAGGCGATTTGGGTGTACATTTAAGTGGGGTGTAACAAATTCTTCCTTTAAGTAAAATGCTTAAAGTTATAAACGAAAAGATAGGCTCGGAGGGGTGTACTAGGGGTATCGTGTACTAAAAATGAGTACAACGCTAAGGGTGTGGGAAAAATTAGTTGACTTAACTAGCCAAGCAATATGACTTAAATGGTCAAGTAATTATAATACGGGTTTAACACAAGGGTGATCCTAATGCCTCTTATCATGTAGTAAATCCTACTACACGAATGTAGTCTCACTAGTGGTCTCGGGATGCATCACTAACGCAAGTTCTAGAATCTAAATGCTACCGGTACACTCATAAGCACTAATAATGAATGCTTTTCCTATCAAATCTAAAGGCGAACCTCACATATTTGGGTGGAAAATTTTTCTGAATATACGGTTATGTGCTAGTCATGCAATCTCCTATCCATGAGACGCTTGCTATGGCTAAAGTTTCACACCTAAATGTTGTAAAAAATTTTAAATTTGGCGCTAAAATTGCACTAACAAGTATTTCTCATAGTTTTATTACACATCTACCATTAAACAAAACAAACTCAAGCGAAAGTGCATATGTAAGGTATCATCTTTTTACCCTCCCCTTACACTTAAGATGAACATTGTCCCCAATGTTCAAGTAAAGAATGTAAAAGTGAAAAAGTAAAGAGAATGAAATCAAATACTCCCCTGATTCGCTCGGTATGGATTATAGGTTGGCCAGGTTAAATCTTCCTCCAAGAAAATGAACAATCAAAGCTTCCCTTCCAGAATATAAATCATCTCCTTGTCGAACATAACCTGTAAATCCTGACAAAAAATAGACCAGACAACCTCGCGTAAAATCGGCGGCATCCTATATAAGTTACTAAATCCTATAAAACAAAGTAAGATATAATGCTTGTGGAATGAAGTTTGCAGATCTCCTGGAGATTATAAAACTTAATAATTCACAAAAACCATAAGACTCCGTTAGAAAAACAAAACCGGTAAAATTTCCAGATTTTTAACTCCTGACGCCGTCAAGAGTAATCCTCTGACGCCGTCAGAATGGACCTGCAGAAATTCTTATGTTAAGTTTCCGGAAAATTTCTGGAAAAACTTGGTCCTACTTCCTGGAAAATCCTGCAAAAACTTCATTATGACTCAATACAAGCATTTGACTCTAACAAATACGAATATACATGCTCATTTAATATTGTGGAGAATCATGATCGGTTTGTTTCTTAAAAACATATTTGGGGTTTCCCCTTACACTTATCTTTTGCAAAAATACTTCTAGGTGGAGTTAAGACTAGGCTAAACAACAAAGTAAAGTATTTCCACATTTTAATTGAGAAACATGATCAACCAACAATAAAAATAAAGCATGCATACGGAAGCAAATAACAAACAAACAAATAAAAATCACACAAAACATGGGTTGCCTCCCAAGAAGCGCTTTTATTTATTTACGAGTCTTGTAGCTAGACTCAAGGTCATGGGTTACTACGTGATACGGGTGAGTTCCTCATTGAGGATATCCTTGGGATCAAACTTAGGTTTCAACTTCCTATCGGTTTCCTTAGTATGGTATGACCTTTCAAACTTTTCTCCATCCGGATCATACAAAGTCATTCTAATATGCCATGACCCGTCACCTTCTTTAGGTGGCTTGTCCCACCTCCATTTACACTAATCTCCCTCTCTTTTCCATTTATTCCTTTCTATGTTGATGGGCATTACGCTTAATAACTCAATCATCTTCCTAAAGACTAAGGGGTCCTCAAAGGGGTCTAGCTCTTCATCTCTAGCTATGAGTTGTTCTACCGAATGTGTCTTTTCAACAAAGTCTTTTTCTAGATAGAATGGGCATTGAGGTCCTATAAAGTCCCTTTCTATCCAAGGTCCATATCTAGACGGTCTCCTATTCATCTCTACCCAATGCGGTGTCGGTTCATCATCACAATCATAACTATGCTTCTTTACATCGTACACCAACCAAGTATCACCTTCACCTACCGCTATCTTGGATTCCTTGCAATCTATCATGGCACTAGCGGTTGCTAAAAATCCTCTTCCTACCAATAATGGGCATGTAGTGTCACTAACCATGTCTAGGACGTGAAAATCCGCTAATATAGTTAACTTTCCTACGTGAGCAACTACATCCTTAATCATTCCAACCGGGTGGGCAATACTCCCATCCGGTAGCCCTATCAATACCTCCGTTTCCTCTAACTTTCCTAGCTTAAGAGCGGTGAATAAGGATAGGGGAATCAAGTTGAGGCTTGACCCTAAATCGGCTAGTGTGTCAAAAGCTTCGGATCTTCCTATCTTACAAGGCAAAACAAATATACCCGGATCATCAAGCTTTTTAGGCAACTTGTTTTGAACGAAGGCGGTCCCATTTTTACCTAGCTTACACTTCTCATATTTTCCTAGGAGGGCACTATAGTAAGGAGCACGCGCTAAGACATCAATGACGGGGCGTTCAAGGTGAAGCTTTTTGAATTCATCGTCAAGGTCTTGCGTAGGAGGTGTTTCAACCATGCTTTTGACCGGCTCTATAGTGGGTGTTTTATTTGATTGGTCCTTTTGGGGAACTTGGTTTTGTTTGAAACACGTGCTCGTTGATTTAACCGAGTAGTATTGTGGACACGAAGTGGGTGATGAAACTGAGGATATGGAATTAACGGTTAGTTTCGGATTCTTGACCGTGTCGCTTGGGAGTGCTCCCATTTCTCGGTCATTGAGAACTTTCAACAATGCATCAATTCTAGTGGTCATCTCGCTTTGCTTTTGTTTGAAATCGGCTTCAAACTTAGATATGCGAGCTTCTTGAGATGCCATGAACTTTGACATCAATCCTTCAAGATTGTTGGTACTACCATAGTTGTTAGAAGGATTGTTGTTGAAAGTACGGTTGGATGGTGGACCGTTTAGTTGGTAACGATTAGGCGGATTGGAAGAATTGGATTGATTTTGTTTCCACCTAAGGTTTGGGTGATTTTTCCATGATGGGTTGTATGAATCACCGTAAGTGTTTGGCTCGGGCTTGAAAGTGTACCACTTATCTCCCGCTTCGTCGGTACGCGTGGATGCGTAGTCCGCAAAAGCTGTTCCGGGGAGTTCCACACAATCACGAGTGTCATGGGGACCACTACATAATTCACATGAAGAAGTGATTTTGTTCACTTGGCTTGAAGGCTTAGGAGCATCGTAAGATTTCATGAGAAACTTGACTTGGTCCTCAAGTTCCATGATCCTACTGTCGGGAGTGCTAGAGTTGTTCGAAGGCAAAGATATTGCTTTGACCGTTTTGTTCAAATCACGGGGATCGTTCCAACTTTTGTTGTCATAGAGAGCAAGATCTTCTATGAGTTCCCATGATTGTTCCGCACTAAGATCACGTAGCTTACCACCGGCCGATTGGTCAATGGCTCGCCTCGTGGAGATGTCGATATGGTCATAAAAAATTTGGACTTGGAGCCAAAGATCTATGCCATGATAAGGGACTTTTTGGAGTAAGTCCTTGAAACGAGTCCATGCTTCATAGAGAGATTCATTTTGACGTTGTTGGAACATCAAGATGTCATTTCTAAGCTTAGTAGTTCTCCCCGGTGGAAAAAATTGAGCAAGGAAACGAGTGGTGAGATCATCCCATGTGGTGATGGATCCCGCGGGTAAACGCTCAAGCCATTGACTAGCTTGATCCCGTAGAGAGAATTGGAATAGGCATAAACGGGTAGTCTCTCTAGTTTCAACATCTAGGTCTATGGAATCTACGATTTTGAGAAAGTCCTTAAGATGTTGGTTTGGATCTTCGGAACGAAGTCCATGGAATGCACATCCGCTTTGCACCAACCGGATGGTGTCGGATCGCAAGGGGGTCACATTGGCTCCGGTGAGCTCAATGGTGTTTCGGTAGCCTTGGTGGCTAGGTCGGGAGTACTCTCCTAAGGTTCGGGGCCTAAGGGGTTCTAATGGTGGGTTTTGTTGTGGTGGGATGATGGGTTCAAAGATGTTACCACCTTCCATGATGTCGGATGGTAAAGAGTTACGAACAAAAACACGAAGAAATAAGATAGACTAAAGAAGACCTAAAAATAAAAATAAAATTTTACTAGAAAGGAATCTAGCAAGTAGACCTAATAAAAAGAAATTATAACCTTGACAATAACTATTCCCCGGGCTGCGGCGCCAAAAACTTGATGCGTGGGAATCGCAACAGGCTTTACCTCTCGAGGGATCTCGGGAAGCTTACAACCCCCACCAGGCAGTGTACCTGATCGTTGTAGTATAGTATAGTGATAAGTACCGGGGGATTGATCGTTCAGCTTAGGAATAGTGTCGCTAGGATTAGAAAGCCTAAATTACTAGTTCTAAAGGTAAGGGATGATTATTTTTGTGTTTTTATATTTTTTTAGAAAGCAATTAAAATATCGGTTTTTGGAAGAGTGGGCGGAATTAGTTGCTATTCAACTAACCCAAAACTAAGATGCAATCAAAATAAAATACTAAAAATGAAAATAAACTAATTTATATTAAGGTTGTGAGCAGTAATTGGAGAAAATGTGTTTACTTAGATTTCATTACTCCCTAGATATCTTTTACACGTTAATTACTTGTTATAATTGCATGGATGACGGATTGTATTCCTTAATACCATTCATGGGGTGGCATACATAACTCCCCAATTCTATGAGCTCTTATCTCCTCCTACACCATGCCCAGCACAACTATAGGGATTGTAAACAGTGGCTCATGCATTAAATACAACCAATAAAGACCTAGTACGCCTCGGTTCATGTTTCTTAAGACGTTCAAGCATGTTACCATTTGGAGATCTGCCAGTTTTCTTAAGCCTAACATATAAAATCATTCATCCAAGACAAGAATAAACAAGTAATCAACACATAATCAATATCTAGGTTTCATTAGATCTAAGCAAACACAAAAGAGATCTAGCCTAGCATAATGGAATTGAGACAAGAACAAGATATAGACAACCAACACATAGACATATTGATTGAATTAGAAGAACACTTATCTCAATTACAATGCAAGGTATCAAGGGTTTGGAACCCTTGAAAAACCTGTAAAAGTTGCACCAAAATCGTCTTTAGGGTTTCTCCAAAACTTCTCTCCTTTAATGTGAAAAACTAGAAAACTATATATAGGAAAATCGGGGTGACGGCGTCAAGAACAAAGGTGTGACGCCGTCATCTCGCCGCCAAATACTTCCTCGGACGGCCTTGATCTACTTCTGACGCCCTGCGTGACGCCGTCATGAGCTACGGATTTTAATTCTTGGGATTTGACGCCGTCATGAGTTTACTCTTGACGCCTTCATGTACTGTTCTAGCATGGAAAATTGAGACTTTGCCGTTTTCTTCACTTTTATGCTCCAAAAATGTCCAAAATGGCTTCTTTTCCAGAATTCACTCTCCAAGTACCTAAAATCACAAAAGGAACGATTTAGGGCAATATTTGATCAAATAAAGTCGGATTCGGGCTTAAATGACCCCCTAAAAATGGATCATTTTTCGCCTCATCAATTTCATACCTTTTTACAAGAAGCCAAAATGCATCGATCCAATTTTTATCATATAACCTATCAAGCAATCTTAGCCACTAATTTTTTATCAAAATAAAAAAATAAACTTTCATTTTACAAAAAAATGTCATCGCGACGAGAATTAAATTATCTTTCTATACACATGCATTGTTATATACTTTCGACGAACTTTTTTTTTTAAAAAACTCTGCCCAAAAAAATCATATATGATTTGTAAAAATCATATATGATTCATCATATATGATTATTCTAGGCAGAAATTTTGAAAAAAAAAAAAAGTTCGCCCAAAGTATATAACAATGCATATCTATAGAAAGATGATTTAATTCTCATTGCGATGGTATTTTTTTTTTTTGTAGCTTGAAGATTTACCGTTTGCAAGATATTTTGTTTTAAAAAAAAGGTGAAAAATAAAAATGGGTGGATATGATTGGTTTATTGGTTCTATGGTAAATATGTGATCTATATTGATCTCATCTCTTTGCTATGTTTAAAAACAACTCGGCTACTTATTTTGTAGATGCATTTATGTATAAATAAATGAATTTGATTGACAATTTAAATATTTTTATTTTTATAAGTGAAGGTGGTGAAAATTTTAACATTTATTTAATAATTGACTGCTTAGTATGTCGTATAAAAAAATAATGTTCTGAGAGGTATAATCATTTTACAATACAATCATGAATTATTTTCATGTTACGTAAACTAGAAAGACTCACTTATAAACACCTTTAGCTTAATGTATAAGATAGATATTCCGTTGCATCAATGCATTTATTTTTAATTGGATCTGACCTGACCCAACATGTTGACCGAATAACTGGTGGAACCGTTGGAATGTTTTATCTTTACAATATCAATGAACCACCTTAGTTTTCCGGCTGGTCCGTCAATGTGTGCGCTACATGTATATGTAGTCCAAGTAGTTATTAACAGTTATATGTTAATTATGCTTTTAAGTTTTTATAAGTTAGAACTTGGGTTAAAAAAAATTGTGTCACACATAAATAAAATGTCTGGATCCGCCACTATTGTTAACGGAATATATGAAGTTGTTGAAGAAAGATGGTGCTGCAATACTTAGCAAATGACTATAAGGGATGACTTTTTGTCAGTAATGAAACTTTTTGTGCGGTATATATTAGTCCACAACATACATGCTTCTACTATGTAATTTGAATTTAGATAATTTGTTTATTGCTTTTGTGATAACAAATTGTAGCATATATCTCAAAAAAGACTAATTCTTTGCTTTTGTAGGGTTTTTTTTTTTTTTTTTTTTTTTTTTTTTAGGAGTTTATATTTTTCTCAAATATGACTAGACGAACGATTTTGAGCTAAAAGTAATAATAATCCATTTTTAACTAGAAAATTTCGGTCCCCTAAAGTAAATGTTCAAGTTCCGCGAGTGCTGATAGAGTTTAGAAGTAGAAAAGTAATAAAGAAAGAAAGAAGATGGAGATTGTGTCTTTTTGTGATTGGTCCACGTGGGCTAGAGTAAAAAGAGGTAACTTAATGTGGAACTTTATTGAGAATGAGAATTTGGAACAATATGTCAACAACACGCAACTAAGTTAGTACGGATAAGATTTGTAAAACCAAGTTTATAATGATAAATGACATTAGGCAAAAATGTTGCCATACCATTTATCCATCGTATGAAGCCCAAAAACTATGCATATCCAAATATCACTTTTAGAATTCATGAATACCGCATCAAAAACCTTCATGCACTTTTTCAACCACACATACAATAACGCTGATGTGCTTCATTTTAGCATGTATTTTCTTTTTTGCTTTGCTAAATCTTTTAGATTATATATATGATTATATCCTATAGAAAAACGACGTACTTTTGCTATGGGCTTTTCCCGCCATATTTTCTAGGCCATTTTTAGCCAAACTCGCATGATCCCTATCGATTGGGTTTAGTTTGCTCACCATCAAATGAGATAAATTCGTATACATACCTTTAATTGAACACGCATCGAGCATAAACGAAAACAATCCTCCCACATCAAAATCACCCAAAATAGAAACCCCATCTGGGCCACTTTTGGCTTTATTTTCCAGCCTACTTTGGACATATACGATCCGCTTATGGCATGATTAATAGTCCCCATTCTAGAACATACACAATCAGTGTTTATTATACCTTTTTTGTATCTACTGTATGAAACCCTAGATCTAAAACAGTGTACCACACTAGATCTTATTGACGGTCAAACCATCTTGGGGGTCATGGTGGTCTTGATTTAGGTGATGATGGGGTACCAGAAGACAGCTACGAAAATCAGCAAGGTATGCACTCTTATTATTGTTGGAGTTTTTTATTTTAAACATAATCCATATTCTTACATATAGTAAGTGGAGTGGACCAAACCGGGAGGAAAATGGATCAAAGTCACCAGCCCAAAGGTTGATTATATGCATATGTTTTTATTAGTATTATAGATGTGAGATCAATATAGAACTCATATTTACCATATAACCAATAAACCAATCATAGCCATCTATTTTTTATGTAAATTATTAAAAAAACCATTTCCACTTTTTTAAAAAAAATAAAAATAAAAAATAAAATAAAAATAAAAATAAAAAACATATCTTGCAAACGGTAAATCTTCAAGCTAAAAAAAATACATCATCACAACGAGAATTAAATTATCTTTCTATAGATTTGCAATTTTATATACTTTCGACGAACTTTTTTTTTCGACGATTTTTAAAAAAAAATTCCGCCCAGAAAAATCACATGTGATTCGTAAAAATCACATATGATTTTATTTTTACAAATCACATATGATTCGTAAAAATTACATATGATTTGATTTTAACGAATCGCATGTGATTTTTACAAATCACATGTGATTTTTCTGGGTGAAAATTTAAAAAAAAAAATTGTCGAAAATATATAACAATGCATATCTATAGTAAGATAATTTAATTCTTGTCGTGATAGTATGATCTTTTTAGCGTAATGATTAACAGTTTACGAGATATTTATTTTTAAAAGAATGGTGAAAGTTTTTTTTTTTTTTTTTTTTTTTTTTTTTTTTTTTCGATAAAAAAGTAAAAATGGTTCTATATTGATCTTTTGTCTAGTATTGTATCATCCTCGTATCGTCTTATACTTATTGATGAGTATGTACATACTCATCATTTTTATTGTATCTGAACTGCCAAAACATCCAAAAACACTCAGAAATGCATCAAAATGCAGAAATTATCCCAAAAAGTGTGTTTTATATGTTTTAGATGCAAAATGTTTAAAAACAAATGAAAAACGAACAAAGTTTGCATAATTGGCAGTTTCAGTCCCTCAAGTTTCAAAAATTAACAAAACTAGTCCCTGAAGGTTTAAAATGAAAGAAAAGTCAACCCAAGGCATTTAAAAGTAAAATATTATCAAAAACGATCCTTGGGTGAAAAGTTTGAGAAAATTACACAATTGGACCCTGGACTTTCCAAAATGGCAAAAATAGTCCCCGAGAATTTTTAAAATGGAAAATTATCAACAAAAGTCCTTGTGGGGTTATAAAATGGCAATAATGGTCCTTGAAGCAAAGTTTGGAAAAATGGCAGAATAGGTCCCTCAATTTCCAGAGAATTGCAAATATGGTCCTTGTAATTTCTACAATACCAAACGGACCAAGTATTATACCCCAAATCCAACTCCCCAAAATCCAAATCCATTTCAAAATAACACCCCAAGCCCACCACTCAAACCTGGCCCATACACCCTTCAAGCCCACCCACCAGGTTAATATTATAACCGGTCAAACACAACTCCTGACCCTTTGACCTCCCCTTCCACCTCACCCTACTCAACCTTGCATACCTCCAAACTCCATCATCATCACCCTCTGCTACCCTCACTGCAACACTCAAAACCCTCCCCCTAGCACTCTAAACAAACACCCCAGTCCAAGATATCTCTCTTGGCTTCAATTATCAAGGGAAACAGACAAATGCAATTTGGGCGCCAAAACTCACCAACGGGTGCTCTAAACCCTAATTCAAGCTATATAAAGGAAGAGATGGAGCTGGGAGGAGAGTTAGTTTTTATTATTAGAATCTTACTGTCGAATTTATTTTTCTAGTAAATCCTAGTGTAATTTTCATCTTTGAAGCATTGTAGTAGCTGTTTTATTGTACTCTTAATCTTTTAAAGTAATAAAAATTCAAGTTTCAGTTTCATCTTTGTTTATGCAATTTACTCAAATTTCTAAATTTCTCAATAAGCTTAGTTGTCAATTGTATTAAGGTTCATGGACTTCCTTAGGATCACATAGGTTCCCAGAAGCTTATTAAAGCTTGTAGAGACCATAAAATCCAGAATTAGTATAAAGAATCAAAAATATGAATATGGTCAATATAGGTCAACTGTGGTGAGTTTGAGATTGGTTCCAGGTATTCAGAGACAATGCAGGGCAAGTTTGGAAGGGGATAAGCCTATCTAAAGATAGGCTTCTTTGGAAAACCCTTTGTTCATGCTAAGGGTGTCTTGTAAGTTTGGCTTATTTTGGTTCTTCTCTAAAATATTAGTTTAAGATCTGTTTATCTAGCTTATTTCTGTTTGGTTCATGCTTATTGTTCATTTGAGTGGATTTAGTATTTTGTAGTTGTTTAATCTCAGTCTATTGCTTGAAGTAGGTTTCTTGTTCATTTGTTTCCTTATTTTCAAAAATTTTTTGGTTTTAACTGTCTTGGTAGAAGTATAGGTGTAGCCTAGTAAACTTTTGTTATTAGTATTGTTCCTTGGCCCAAATCAGTTACACTAGTACATTTGCAGTATTGGAATCATATTTGTGGAGCAAATCCTTGAAATGCTTTGAAAATTTCTTAGTTATAACTGTTAAAGGGGTGTTTGGCAATTTAGGTTTGCAAGTGTTACTGAGATTGTTGTTGGTAAAAAAACAGCTAGGATCCATTCTTTAGTAATTAAATAGCTCAATCCACTCATAAACTTGGTAGTTCTTTTGTGAAAAAGTCGAAGTTAGCTTTTAACTAGTATAAACAGTTCACTGTTAGGAATTTAGAAGCATAATCTCATCAAATCCATGTCTAAATAGTAAATATAGCTTAAGTCAGTGTTAATTTAGTTTAATACTACATTTTCAGTCATTAAATCAAGTCCAAAGTTCACCAAAGTCAATCTGTCATCAAGTTTCAAAAAGTCAAAATCTTAGGTTTTGCAAAAATCTCAATTCTGGTGGGAATTTTCTAGAATTTAGTATTGAGAATTGGAACTTGAGATTCTCAGAAATTATAGTGTCTCACCTAAGCTACAAAAACCTACATTCAGCTTATTTTCTAGATTTTTTGTGTAGCTTGTGCAAATTGCTTTTTGAGGCTGCAGGGGAAGGTATCTCCCCTGCTTCATGCCATTGGCAAACTTTCTCAACCTTGTAACTTGATATTCAGTGGACCCAACCTCTAGACCTTGGGCTTTTTGAGAGCTTATCAGCTCTAGTCTCATTACCTAGGGTTAGTTTGGGCTCTGGCTTATTGGGCATAGCTTATTTTGAACCAAACTTTGTGACCTGTTTTCAGACTTTACATTGAGCCTTCAGATTTGAACCAACTTTCCCAAGCTCACACAGAGCTCATAAATAAGCTATAAGCCTGGCTTATTAGCTTATTTGGTAGTCCCCCGGCCCTAGTTTGTAGATCAAAAGCTTATTTGAACTCTCTTTCACCTCTGTGGACCCCACAGAGGTCCAAAAAGACCCATTTTGGCCTGTTTGGTTCTGAGTATTCTTGGGATTGCTTATTTGCTTAACTTGGCTTCTTCTATGGATTTTTCTTGTTGATTTGAGTTCACTAAAGTTCCTTTTAGTTGCTTTCACCGTATTTTATAGTTGTTGTTCACTGCATTGCTTATTTGAGCTTAATACCTTCACAATCAAGCTTATAGTCAACTGTTTGGCTTACTAATAAGCACACAGCTTATTTTTGAGTTTCATAGAAAGTTCCTTCACAAAAAGTGCTTATTTTCAGTAGTTAATCAGTTGTGTAAAAGAAAATTAAGAAAAAGACAAAAATAATTAAAGTGATAGCTTCTATTTAAGCCCTTTTGGCTTATTTTCTGCTTATTTATAAGCATTTCTCACTTTTAAATTTTTCTCAGGTTCCTTTTTAATTAAAATAATTTTAGGAATTTTTTCAGATTTTTCCTTGGTCATTTAGTATTTTTCATAATTTATTTTAGTTTAAATCAATTAAATAATTAGTTTTAATTAATAATTAATAATTAAAAAGTAGGAAAAATAGATTTTCTGTTTTAAAATTAGTTTTATAATATTTTAGATTTTTCTAAATTTAATTTTTATTTTTTCTAAGTTAATTTTCATAAGTAATTAATAATTAGTATAATTTAGTTAATTAAAAAGTAATTAATAATTAGTAATTAATTAATAGTAATTAATTAAATAGTTGTAAAAATAATTTTAATTTTCTAAAAATTTTCTTATAACATTAGGATTATAAAAATATAATTTTCACATTCATAGGCTTTATTTGATCACGTTTCACTTTTTATTTTGCGCGTTTGCGTTTATTTTAAATTCAAGCACGCGTTTTTAGGTTTACTCACGTTTCTAGGTTATCTGATCATCAGTAATTGTTCCAGTAGTGTTTTTAAGCTATTCTCAATCATAATCTCGTAGTATAATCACTCAAATCAAATTTCTGATCCTCCTGTTAAATCACCCGATCACTTGAAACGTTTTTGAATACAATTGCTTACCTCACTGGGACATAACGACCCGGGAATACACTGTACTCCTTGGTTAGTTGGTTTTAGACGTTTGACTTGGTTGACCATCACCTGTTCAACTTAGTTGACCGTTTAGACTCAATCACTTATCACATAGAAAGCGTCGACGTTTTGCACACTGTTTTCTATCACTTTTAACCTGCTTTTTCGGTCCGTTCATCTGCCGAAATGACCCCATGTATATGCGATAAACCTAGACCGTTCCGTAATCCTCTGCACATTTAAAAAGGAAAAAAAAAAAGAAAAGAAAAGCACGCTCGCAACGCGGCGCCCGTCGCCATTCTCGTTATTATTATTATTATTATTAAATTTACATGAAGTTGGATGAGAGTCTAAATACAAGTTGTGCTCTCACTCCTTTCTGAATACAAAAACTTATTATATGAAAAATAAAAACACCACTCTTAGTATTATTTGAGTGGCTAATGGCAATGACTTAATACGTGAAAGTGTGTCTAAAGCATCCGTATCAAATTCCCCGAACATAGAAAAAGCAAATGGTATGAACTTGTATCCGTTGTCATCACATTTCGATGCATACTTTCTCTTTTTCTTCGCTACGACATTGTACAAGGCTACCCCAGGAGCCCATGAAGTTGCCCCAATACCAACAAATGGAGAGATACCAGTCACATCTAAGCATGCATCTTTACCTTGAAGCCAATTAAATAATAACAAATTTGCAGGTCGTAGCTCCTTCCCATCCTCCGAAAGGAACCCCAGAGGAGTCTCCTTACGTACCATGATCCCAACCTTAGAAAATATATTAACAAGTATATCACGCACCAAATTATGCCTGAACTTCACACCCAGTTCACTAGAATAGTGGACCGCATGATCTCCCCATTTGTCCATACGATGCACATTACAACTCGGACAAAGGCTACCTTCAGAGAACATAGGTACAGTAAGCCTACAAACAACACAGATCGAAATTGGAGATGGTTCATCCTCTGTCCCAAGCCATCAATAGGGATGGTGAAAAGAAAAATCCTGTGCATGTGGGGCTCGTATACAACTGAAGATAGCCACCTGTCTTGAACTCAGTGAGTACTTAGAAACAAGGTCATTTTCAATTACACCAAAATAACATTTTGCCAAGATTTTCATCATTTGGGGGGCAGAAGCGCCATTAGTGACAGAGAGAGCGTCCATGTTACAAGTAATGTTGAAACTATCAAGAGCATGCTGAAAAGAATGACCATAGGAGACATTACCAGTTTTAGACAATATCCTGTCATGTAGATCACTCGTTTGGGTTAAAACACATATCCGTTGTTACTGTTAACCCCAAGTTTGGGTTTAAATATGAATTTGTGATTGAGCAAAATAAACTAAAAAATTGGTTTAAACTTTTGGGTGTTTAGTTGTTTATGATGTTTGCTTCTTCACAAAAGTTTGTAATTTCGGTGAATTTGGAAATTGACGTCCTACTTGGGCTGTTGCTGTTTATATTTTCTTTGAAAAAAAAAAAAAAAAAAAAAACACAATTTTTTCATCCATCCTTTTTCTTAAAAGTGACATTTTATTCACAAAAAGCTTATTTTCCTGACACTTTATTCTTCTAGAAAAAGCGTATTCTTCTACAAAAAGCTTATTCCGGCTCATATTGTCGTATATAGTACCTTTTTTGTTGGTAAAAAGATGGAGATTGATATTAATTGATTTCTTGGTTTTGAAGTTGTAAATTCAAATTTAAGAAAATGGAAAATCAGTAAAGTACTAGGAATTTTTCAATAGGTTAATTAAAATATTGGTCACAAGAATTACGTTGATTGTTTTCAACAATACGTCATATTTTTATATTTTGTCTTATTGAAATTTTGTACCTTACTTTCGCTTAGTGGCAGACTCAGGAGAAAACCTAAGGTGATTCCTTTAATTAGTTGAGGCGGCAAGATAATCAGGTTAACAAGTCAACTGGTTAATGAGTCGGGTTTAATCGTGTCCTATCGGGTACAATACAACACGAAGTAACTAAACCAATAATTTTACATGCAAAATCAAGTTTTTTTATTTTATTTTATTTTTATTATTTTTTTAACGGATCAAAATCAAGTTGTTTATAATGCATATTGAGTGATTACAACAAGAAAGAGTACCCTTCGAGTTACGTCGGGTTCTTAGTTAAGAAAAAAAGTTATAACGCAGATGAACAAAATATGTTACTCTTAAGACATTATTAAATATTGAGAGAAAAATGTCACAAACCTGTATAAAATTATGCTGATTCAAATAATTTATATAGAAGTTAAAATATCAATAGTTTGGTTTGATATTATAATTCTTTAGATGTTAAATAAGCTTAAAATTTTTGGATATGGAACAACATTCTCTTAAAGTAACTATTCTCCGACATTATTGTTGTGATTGTACCTTTTTTTCTTTTGGCATCGTGGTTGTGATAGTAACCTTTTTTGTTGCTAAAGCTAAGAAAGTAACTTCAGAATTAAAGTAACTTTAACCCATTATCTTCTTCATCAATTTCAAACTATTCTCCGACATTATTGTTCCAATCATAATCTCCTTCCTTAACGTCTTCCTTTTCATTTTCCTTTTTCGTTCTTCATTTCTATAATTATCTCTAAGGTCATCTTCAATGTTTGCACTAAGTGTACATTTTACATAAAAATAGTGCAAAAACTAACAAAAATGATCTTCAATGTTAGCACCAAACACCACACTATTTTATTGCAATGGATAGTGAACACACAAAATGCACTAAATATAGTGCATTACTATTAATTGCACTAAAACACTATTCATTATATTAAAACCTTTTATTTTTACTAATTATTTGATATTTAATATAGGGAAAATACCACCAAATTGTACTAAACTTGTCACCATTTTCAATTCTGTGTAGTGAACTTTTTTTTTTCCTAAAAAAGTAACAACCTTTCATCGTTAGGCAATTCTGTGCATCGATGACGTCATGCATTTGCATTGTCAGTCCATTTGACTAACGGGCGTTAATAAGTAACTTAAAATTTGGTTATCGCATCATATACTTGCATTGTTAGTCCTTTTTGAAAAAAAGTTTTTAATTCGAAAAAAATTGTAAAAAAAATTATTTGACGAAAAAAAATTTCCGAAAAGAATAATTTGAAAAAAAAAAAAAATCTAATAAAAATTTTTGTTAAAAAATTCGAAAAAATTATAAAAAAAATTATTGACGAAAAAATTAATTTGTAAAAAAAATTTATTAAAATATAATAAAAAAACCCTTAAAAAAATTGACGAATTTTTTTTTTTTACGAAACAATTTTTTTTGACGGAAAATTTTTTTTGACGAAAATTTTTTTTCCAAAAAAAATAATTTGAAAAAAAATTCTAATAAAAAATTTCTTAAAAAATTCGAAAAAATTATAAAAAAAATTATTGACGAAAAAATTAATTTAAAAAAAAATTGTTAAAATATTCGAAAAAAATCCTAAAAAAAATTTTTTTGACGAAAAAATTTTTTTCCAAAAAAAATAATTTGAAAAAAAATTCTAATAAAAAATTTTCTTAAAAATTTCGAAAATAATTCTAAAAAAAAATTTTTTTTTGACGAATTATTCTTTTTTAAAAACTTTTTTTATTAGAAATCTTTTTTTTTCAAATTATTCTTTTTTGAAAAGAAAAAAATTTCGTCAAAATTTTTTTTAGTATTTTTTTCGAATTTTTTTAAAAACTTTTTTATTAGAAATCTTTTTTTTCAAATTATTCTTTTTGGAAAAAAACATTTCGTCAAAATTTTTTTTAGGATTTTTTTTCGAATATTTTAATAATTTTTTTTTTTGAAATTAATTTTTTCGCCAATAATTTTTTCTATAATTTTTTCGAATTTTTTAACAAAATTTTTATTAGAATTTTTTTTTCAAATTATTATTTTTGGATTTTTTTTTTCGTCAAATAAATTTTTTTACAATTTTTTTCGAATTAAAAACAATTTTTTTTTAGAATTTTTTTTTTTTCAAAAAGGACTAAATATGCAAGTATATGGTGCGATAACCAAATTCTAAGTTACTTATTAACGCCCGTTAGTCAAATGGACTGACGATGCAAATGTATGACGTCATCGATGCACAGAATTGCCTAACGATGAAAGTTTGTTACTTTTTTAGAAAAAAAAAAGTTCGCTACACAGAATTGGAAATGGTGACAAGTTTAGTACATTTTGATGGTATTTTCCCTTTAATATAAAACATAAAAACTAGTTTATTTAAAAAATATTTTTGTAAGTTTCACATTAATATCATCAAAATGAGCTCAATATTGATACAAAATAATTAATTTATTTTTCTTATTTATTGCACTTTTATATATTTTATAGATTTTGAAGTACAACTGGTGCAAATATATAGTGTATACATTGGAACACATTTTATTTGGTGCAAGCATATTCTAATTTGATACCCCTTTTTGCACTATTTTAGTGTAAACTTTTGGTGTCAATATTGAAGATGCTCCAAGGTAGTTCCCAAATAATTTCAAAGTAGGTCCTTAAAAAAACCTATATTGCTTCTAAAGAAATTTTCCTCCAAGGTGGTTCCTGGGTACCACCTAAACATGCCTAAGTCCGCCCCTGCTTTCGCTCCTTTTTTTCATTTATGCCGGCAATGGCGGAACTTGAACACTTGTTTAGAGGGGGGGGGGGGGGGGGGGCATTTATTTTGGAATTGCCGAATCGGAGATTTGTTTGTATTCTTAACTAAATTACACCTAAAATATATAATATTTACACCAGTTGCCGCAACTTTGAAGGCGGCTGGGACCCTCCCCTACCCCTAAAGAGTTCCGCCAATATACGCCGGTACACACAAAACATAAAATATAAAAGGGATACATTTTGTTTAAGTGTCGTTCGGAAAAAGTATGTTGCTAGGCAAAACATGCCAATGAGAATGGGTTGGGGGGTGGTCGTCCTTTGCCCAAGGAAAAACCGTACACCATTGGCACTTTCAATATTTGATAAGGGTATTTTTTATTGACTTGCCCAGGGCAACAAAAAACTCATGACCGATCATATGTTTTTGTACTAGAATAACCGGTGCAAGCTTGAAATATCAATGCTAACTGCCGGGAAAATGGTTAAACACTTACAACATTAGTGGTATGAGCACCACATTTTCACCTTTGAGATCACTGCAACATATCAAAAGTATATTAGTAACAAGTTTATTTTTAGTGTAGACTCGAACATAGTAAATCAAACTCTGGCAACGTCTCTGTGCTGCATATGGGCTAGCTCATAAGGTCACGCATTTCAGAACTATGAAACCAATCAAGTGAGAAGAATTTCGCATAGTCTAGCAAATCATTCGTGAATGTGGAATCTGTTGGCTTTTCTTTAGTTGTTTCTGGCTCTTCCAAATTTTGGCATCACTAGAGTGTCAATTGTTGTCATTTCTATAGAAATAAACTTGCCAACTTGGTATCTTTCTACATGAACAATGTAAGATCGGTTTTTTAAGGATTTCGTGTCCTCACAGAAAGTAATACACCTCTATTTTTTACAAAATTTTCCTATGTAAAAGGTAAACGGAAATCTTGTTCAAATTGATTTATTTTTCTTTCAAAAAGCTCTCCATAAAAGTGAAAATTTCTATTTTTTTAATATACCAAAGAAAACTACAAAACTCTTTTTTTTTTTTTTTTTTTTTTTTTTTTAATGTTGTTGATTTGTAGCCTTTTTTTAGTATCTCCACTTTTGTTGCTTTTAATAAGGTTAACTCAAGTGAAGAAAAGAATGCCTAACAATTCCGCATTTTGTTATTTGTTGTATTGTAGTGATCATTCTCCCACGAAATTGGTTTTATTCTGTTTCCAAAAGATTGTTATTTCTTTAGTGGGGAATTTAGTGACGAGTGTATAGTGTGGATATGGATCTTGCTAGAAGACCATGTTATTTTGTACAAAATGAAAATAACTTGTGTCTGCGTTGTATGGCGAAAAAAATAAACATTCATAGTTTTCTTACAACTTTGACACCAACATGTACAATGATTTGAAATGATATACCACATAGAATTTGATACTTCGAATGAGCACATAAATAATGTACTAAAAGCAAGGTTTTGAAACCCGGGTCGACCCGGCAGGGTTAACCGGTTCGACCAGTTCCGGCCAAAAAAAGGGGTCAAAACAACCCGGGTTTCTAAAACCGGGTTAACCGGTTTGACCCGCCGGGTTTTGAGTGACCCGGGTCAACCCGGTTCTCGAAACCCGGCCGGGTTTCATTTTTTCAAAATATTTTAACAAAAACCCGGGTTGACCCGGCTGACCCGGCGATCGAACCGGTTGACCGGTCAAAAAAATAAAAAAATAATAAATTGAAAACCGGGTTGAACAGGCGGTCCAACCGGTTGACCCGGTGCCCGGTGACTCGACCGGGTCGATTTTGAACTCGGTTTTCAAAACATTGACTAAAAGCACAAAGGAAATCATAAAACAAGGTTGTCATAGATAGGAATCTTACTTTTGTCTCTACAAAAAAAAGGGATTGCCAAAGTCTATTGAAATGTAAAATACTCTTTCATACTTGTTTTAATTCATATAAAAAACTAATTGTAAAAATTAATTTATCTAAAATTTAAACATGACAAGATTAAGTACAACAGTCAACAACTCCTTCTTTATAAAAGACAGCGGTCAACAACTTTATGAACTTACTTTTATAGGCCACATAGTTTTTTTTTTTTTTTTTTTTTTTTTTTTTTTTTTTTTTTTCACTTAGCTAAGGGATAGAATTTAATATTACTATTACTTTTTAGGTGCGGCAAATAAAATTCCCTTATTCTCTCTATATACATAAGGCTTAAATTATCATTCTTTAAATTAAAAGTCTTATATAGTGGTAGGAGTGTAGGACCCACATGAACCCTTAGCTAAAAAAAAAAAAAAAGAAACACCCGCCGCTCATGAGCCATTTGCTTCTTTTTTTATTTATTTATTTATTTATTTTTTTCTTACATAACAAAGTTAGCCCATTTGCTTCTTATATATTGTTTTTATAGTTTTCAATTTCACCCAATTTAAGCCAAGAAAACTGGATTGGCTCCACAATCTTATGGTCGAGATCGTGATTCTATCAAAAATCGTTACTTGTGAAACAATCCTATGCATGATTAACCCGTGTTCATGACTAGAAATTGTAAGAGCAAAAGATCTTAACAGCATTTAGGTTGAAAGTTCGACAAGGATAACATGGTAAAACTACTACATTAAACTTGCTACTAAAAATATTTCAACGCCATGTGACTTTTTACTATTCAATGAGTTTGGGCCGTCATGAGACGCATTTCTGGGTGCCAAATACTCCATATTTATTGCCCACGAAAAAAGCATATAGACGTATAATAAAGAAAAGATTATTCATTTTCAGAAGAAAGAATTTGTAAAAAGAAACAAAAACTATAAAGTTTACCTACTAAAGCAAAACAGACATAGTTGGAACTCAACAGCACCAAAAATCCAAAATGGTAGCTTTAAAACTACATTAATTGATTTACCTTGCACAACCAATATAACAGAAAGCCGGCCACCCAACCAAACAATAGTACTCATACAGAAATTTGATGCTTTCTCTGTTCAAACAAGCACTCGTACCAAGCTTTTCATATGGCTAATTATTGGATTTTAAAAATAATGAAACTGTAAAAGTTGGTTCACAAAATTATGCAGACTTCTTGCAGTGATTTTCAAGCCATTCCATTGTAACACTTTTCGGCCTCTCCAATGGCAACCCAAGAGCTCTATCCCATATGAGCTGGCAAAATAAACAGAAAGACTAAGACAAGGCCAGAAGAAATAAATGATATAACATAATAACAATAGAGTCCTGATTGAAGGTGTTAAGATTAGTGGCTAACCTGAGAACAAATTCCAATAGCCCTTGATACACCAAAGAGAACCGTGAAATATCTGAAAGTGTTTGAATGTTAATAACCAAAAGCATTATATCATATTCTTTTTAGGACAGCAACAACAAAAGTAGAAATTCGTACCTTGCTTCAGTTAAGCCATAGTAGTTGAGCAACACACCGCTATGAGCATCAACATTCGGCCATGGGTTTTTCACCTACAAGAATAATTTCACATGAAATTTTTAGAGCTGCAGTATCCACATCTATGTTAAATTACTATCAATGTACAAGTAATCAGTAATGTGCTCTGAAATTTTTATGTATGCCTTTAGGCTCTAAATTTATGTTTTTCATAAGAAAACCAAAGATATAACCGTCAAAATAAATTTTAGAGGTTTTCTTTGTAACATAGAAGAACTAAAGAGCAGCTTACCTTGCCGAGTTCCGTTAATATTGGTGGCACCACTTCATAAAGTTTCGAAACCTATAGAATATAAATAAGTCAGATAGAAAGCTGAGACATGAAAACAAATATTGGATTAACAGCTATTAGGTACTAACCAGCTGGAACAGAGGATCATTAGGCAAGTGTTTCAATGCAAACTCTCGTTGGCACATATATCTTGGATCAGTTTTTCGTAGAACACCATGCCCAAATCCAGGAACAACCTGCATTTTAGAATAAATAGTACAAAACATGATTATGGCATGATTAAATTGCTTATCAAAAGAATTGGGAATGAGAGCATTGTCATATCTGATAAACCAAAGTTTTATCACATTACCTTGCCACTATTCAAGGTTTTCCAGACGTAGTCCTTAAGTTGGTCCGTGGTTATGTTTTCTCCACATTCATCTACCACAGACTTGATCCATAGCAGAACTTCCTGCACAAGAAATGAATTTATACATGAGCAAACGAAGCAGAAACAGTGATCTACTTTCATATGTAACAATTTCCTAGTATCTAAATCTGTCAGCAAAAGCATACCTGATTAGCCAGACCATGGAGGGGTCCAGCTAGACCATTCAATGCTGCAGCAAACGAGAGATATGGATCCGAGAGGGCACTGGCAACCTACACAAGTATAAGTTATTTAGGCATGGATCCTGCTTGATAACAATTACATTTTTGGCAATAAAATCAGATTTAATTTATTCCTATATGGCTTAATTTATTAAAACTTAAAAGAGAATCCATATGGGAAAAAGGATTATATGCTTACAAGATGACCGGTATGAGCACTGACATTTCCACCTTCATGGTCACTGCAACAATTGATATGTCAGTTAGGAACATAATTCCTTTTAAATGCAGGCTTGAATATTATAAGTGCATAAAAAAAAAGTCAGACATGGCCTCACCTATGGATGGTAACATAGAGCCTCATTAGCTCTTTCATCTCGGGACCATCAAATCCAAGCATGTGCGCGAAGTTGCCACCATAATCTAGAGAGTCATCCACAGGAATCCTTTCTCCATTTTTGTATATCCTTCAAAAGAAAAGGAGAAACTTCAAACTTAGTCTCTAGCAAAGATATTTCAATTCATAGACCCCTTGAGAGTACAATCCAATATACCAGTATAACCAAATCAACAATATAAATAGATATTTATGAGGTGAAAAGTGAACTAATGAGAGCGACTAAAGAGAATTTCATATATACCTGCGGTAAATGTATGCAGCTACAGCTGGCACTTGGGCAATCAATGAAAGAGAGTCTTCGTATGTTGGCTCCCAGTATCTATAATACGATTAAACTTTACCTATCCAACGCTGCACGCGTACAAAGTACTTAAACAGATAAACACTATAAAGAAACTTACTTGGATTTATGGATCCCCTTCTCATATGCTTTTAAAAATTCACTTTCTACCTGGAACAAGAATGAGCATATAAATGTTTAGATATAATATCTCAAATATAGGCAGACATAGTTTAATAATATGATTTCAATAAACTGGCAGACAGAGTACCCAAAATCAACGGATTTTGATAATTAGCCACAGTATGACTTTTAGCAAGGTAAAAAATAGTTCATAGATGGGTTCTATAAAGGTACATTTTGGTACATCTTAAAATCAGCTCTTTATAGAATACTTGGTATTTCAATTAGTTTATGATCCACTACAGCATGCAATGCAAGAGGTACAGTTTTGAGAAAAACCTGAAGGGCCATAACACCAGTAGTAAACTGAGTCATTGGATGAGCTGTAACAGGCAGGGCATCGATGGCTTTATACACATACTCTGCAAAAATGAGTTTATCAAAACCATCAACGCTTTTTGACATAATTGGCTCAGCATCTTTTAATGATAAGCATCAAGACATAATCAATTAATGTGAAAACTAAAAGAGGAGAAAATCAGAGCACCTGGGATGGTGGCACGACTGCGTAGTTCCTTCGATAAAGCATCCACTTGTTCTTTAGTTGGTACCTTATTTTATATAAACAGCAGCAGAATTAGCAGTCAATATTATCAGAAGAATTATAAAACATTAAATGCAGAAACTGGTCACAGAATGTTGGTCTACCTTTCCAGTCAAAAGAAGCCAGAGAAGACCCTCGGGTAATGGCTCTCCACCAGGCTTTGCTGCTGGTAATACTTTCTGACATTCAGGTATAGAGAGACCACGGAACCTAATTCCCTGATTAATATGAAAAGAAGCACAATCTTATGTATTTTTCATTTCAGCAAGTTCAAGATTGTACTGCATGAGAATAGAGAAAATATTCCATCAATAGGCAAGATGAGTTTATACCTCATCGGGGTCAAGCAAGGATGTTTCCCACAGTAGACCTGTCATTCCTCTCATCCCGCCAAGCACCTTATATTTGTAACACAAAGCAAACAGATATTAAAAATATAGAAACACTGCTAGTTAATGAAAATTTATATTTAATAGACAGGATGCATTTCAACTACAAACAAAACCAAACAAAGGAAGGAGAGATTCCTTTACCATATCAACAGTAATGTTACCCAACTGAACTTTTCCATATTCTGATTTGATCTTTTTTAGGCGCTCCTGCACAAATCGAAAGAATCACGTTTACAGGCTGAACAAAAGGAAAATAGAAGGCAAGAACATTAGAAAAACATGACACTGTAACCATATATGTTAGGAATGTACCTGCTGTTCTGGAATCAATTCCTTAAGCTGAGAATGAAGGTCCTACACAGATTTATAACAGCAATATCAAGCTTCCAATCCAAATTCTCAAATCAAGGATTAAGCAGACTAACATGCAAATATACACATTGTGCTTGATGAATTTCTGTTGAGCAAGTTGGAGACTTGGAGTATATACACTAACAGAGCAATTAAGCACCAGCTCAACTGATTAAAGAAAGTGAAAATGGAAGAAATGAACAGCATTGCCTATGAATTTAAAAAAAATATGACTTTGTGCATGTATCGTTCCCCTGGTCAATTTGGTACGATATGCTTATTTCTGCTTTTAAAGGGGGGCGTTTGGTTTGCAAACAAGAATCACAATGGGCATAGGTTTTCTTTTTTGGGTAAAATCATGGGTATAGGTTTAGTTGCAAGGCACAATAAGTATTGACATGCGATTACTAGTAAACTTGTTTGGTTTGAATACCGCTACCCCATCATCAATTATACCAATCTTTCAAAACATGTCAACACCCAAAACAACTCAACTCCATAACAACGCTATCTACAATCGGTGTATCTATGACGAATTCCAAGTGTTTGTGGTTTAATTTGTTTACTTAATTAACGGTGGAAACAATTTCTTTTAGGGGTGTGTTTATGAGCAAAATGTTACCAGAAATTAGAACAAAGATACAAGCTCAAATAATTTTCATGGAAGGAATGATACCATCTTAGATTGATGGTGACAATAATGAATTGAGAGGGAAAGCAACGTAACATGCAATTCACTATCGCCACCATTACGTAGTAAATTCAATGGTGGCGTTGAGATGATGCAAACCTACAATGATGCCCATATTGATAATGGAGAGACAACGGGCATATTGGCAAGGCGAGAGGCAATGACAGGAGGTTTCATCAAATCAAAAAAAATAAATAAATAAATAAAAAATAATTGGTGGGAGCTAAAAAAGAATTTCACTGTGGAAAATTATGAAATAAGGAGGTTCATTGGTTTGTAGGGTACATGGCATCAATATCAATATTAAGGAAATCTAGGAATGGGTTTCCTAAAACTTAGGGTGCGTTTAATTGGTAAAAGATGCACCACTTTTTTTAGAAGTTCTCTTAAAAGTAGAATACTTGTTTAGTTTAGCCACAAAGTTTTGGAAATATTTTCTTAAAAAATGAAAAGTCCACTTTCAAATTTTGACTAGAATTCAGAAAAAGACATTTTCAGACTCTTCCACATTTTTCCTTACACTTTTCTACATATCCTTTGCACTTTCTACTTTCTAAAAAATATCATCTAAACACATTTTTTAAATTATCAACACTATTCTAGAGATAGAAGCCCTTCATTTTTCTAGAAAAATCAAGATAAAAAATTACCTTTTTTTCTATGACTAAATACACCCAAACCCCACCCCTTCAGCCTGGTTTCAAGAGCCCATGTATTTTGGTGTCCACAAACCAATATACGTAAAGCAAACATATACAATCATTCCCATTCCTATTCCCTACACCTAAACCCTCACTCCAACGCTGTGTTCTTGAGTTCCCTTTCCCCTTCCTTTCCCTTTCCGGCCAAAAATGGGCGGAAGATTTTATTAAAAATCTTCCTCCCTCCTTCTTCTCAGCTTCACTTTCCCCTCTTAAAAAAAACTCAAGAACACAAAACACATTCCATTTCCTTTCCTTTCCTCTCAAATTTTAACTCGAGAACTGAGCGCAAATGCATCCTAAAATAGTTTCATTTCATGTTTTCCTTTTTAGAATTCACAATATGCCATATTGCAGTCATATCATACGTTCTAGAAACAGTAACAGTTTTCAAGAAACAATAACTTACATACATCTAACCTTAGAAGTAACAACAATGAAAACAATGTCTATGCTCTACAGCCTATAACAAGCCTCAACACCACATGTCCAGAACGTTTTGAAAACGTACATTAATAACGCATTACTTTTCTCCACGCCTCTAAGTTACAAGTAAAGCATTCTTTTTAGGTCACATACAATTTCAGCGATTTGAATGCTATAAAGAATGCAGAAGCATAAAAAGGAAGCTCCAAACCACTAATAGATGCCCTTTACTCTAAAAACATTTTCAGAGATGTATCCATTATTCTTTATGAAAAAACTAAACATGGGCCTTACTCCTTAGTTTCTTAAACATATTATCTTATAAGAACAATATCTATGATCACGTTACATGATTTTTCAGTGTGTTAAGCAATACAAGCATATAAATACGATTCAGTTTGCAGGCGCTATACATAACTTCATTTCATTAAAAGTGACCGATTTAATCAGACATCTAACTACGTATTATTCAACTTTCCGGAAGCTCAAATAGCCAGGTTTGACTTTTCTGGTCCATAAACTAGTACTAGAAAAAACATGGTTTTTGTGACCTTTGGCGCATACATAAAGCAGTTGATGGTATATAAAAAAACAGGTTTGACTTACAAGGTCGGAAGAAGTCTGGAGTTGCAGCCACCTAATTGAATTCGTCAAACTAGGCTGTTGAACCTGTAACAACAACACACAATCAACATATCATACAAACAAAATTGAGCTAACCGTACATAAATCGAAACGCAGCATAGAAAACAGTTGAATTGCATACTCTTATTTTAGTTCAGTATATATGATTGATTTCTTCTGTCTTTGATTACATTTCTGATTTCTAGGTGGGTGTTTGGAATTGCTTATTTTTTGATATCCAAACACTCCTTCACCAAATAATATTGGAGCTTTAAAACACGCGTAATTGGTGGAGATGTGCAATATATTACTACGTAATCCATTACGGACGGTCTAAGGAGCTACTTATATAGAACATTATTTTTCGGATGTTTTATAAAATAAAAGTAAATAATCCAAACCCCATTTCGAAAAGAAACTAATAGCATAACGACTAATGGTGTATGAATATTATGAGTTGAGTCTATAACAGTTGATGAAGATTAAAAAAAAAAAAAGGACTTACGGCACGATTTCGAAGTTTGGAAAGAAGCGAAACGCTCCGGTAAAACACCATCTTTAACTAACAACTGCACAATGATCAGTATAAATATAAATATAAATATTAGATCAAGCAATTTAATTACATTAGGTTAGTATAAAACCTTTAGATTCGACAAAATGAAGTGATTGATGAGAGAATAATGGTAGTGGAATTGTGTTTGTTGAATGAATGAATGAATAGGTGTAAAATGAAATACTCCGTACTATTTATATGAAGCCGTCACAGTAGACTTGTCAATTTTTCTCACTGCCAACTTTCCTGGACTCACTTTCCAAAATACTACTACTATTTTGATTTTTCTATAAAGGTTTTATTAGAAGCATCCAGTTTGGGCTGGGCTATTCATAAGTAGGGTTCTTGGGTTTTCGGTTTGTTTGGTGCTCATATCTTTTCAACTAAAATCTAAAACCAAAAAACTTAAATTCACTTCGCCACTTCGGTATCTGGTTTTAACCGAATTACATAATTTATAATTTCTTTCCATTTAGTTGCATATATTTTTAGAACGACCAGCTATATATAACGAGTAATTTGGCTATCACGTGTTGCAGAGAAGCCAATTTAAATCTGATATTTATTTCAAATAATTTTTTGTATAAAGTGCAATGCGTTGCAGCCTTTTTATTATAATTAAATCCATAAATTAGTTTCAAAAACCATTGTCTTGCAAACTATATATTGTAAAAAAATCAATACACACTTTACATTTAACATACTACTCTTTAAAAAGTGTAATATGACAACATATCATACTCTATTCATTGCGTAATGCGACTTGCATATCCAGCCTAATCACTATTTGATCACAGCCACCTTTCAAAGTAAAGTTTCTGCCAAAAACTTATACACATCTAAACATATTGATAGTCTCTTTTTACTATTTTCATCAGGTATAACCCATTACCAAACCACCCACCCCCTTTAAAAAAATAATAATAATAAAAATACGTATATTCTCTTTGTATTTCCTTTGTATCTAAATATTAGCTTTTGTAGGTATATTTTAATTTATGTTTTGATGTAAATATTTGTTATTACTTAGGCCTTAAAACGTTGTCATTTCCATTTTTTTTTTAATTCTTCACTTGCTTCAGACGACGTCGTTTAATATACGCGTATCTTAATTTCATTACAACCACCACACGCATTCTCTCTCTCTCTCTCTCTCTCTCTCTCTCTCTCTCTCTCTCTCTCTATCTCTCTCTCTCTCCACTCAGATAAACCTATCCCTTTTCTCTCTAACTATGCCTATTTAATTTTGGTTATTGTTGTTGATTGTTAGATGTGTCTCAAATGTCTGATACATAAATGCATATTTGGAAGAAATATGCGACAATAAGAATACGAATCTAATTGTAGCCATATATGAATGGTAAAGCAATCAGCAAAATAACTATTTCATTGTTTTAAACAAAAATCAACAAATATCGATGTTCTTCATAATCCTATAACACATTTAAACAAACAAAACAACTATGATGAATACATTTAGTTCAGGTACCCAAATTTCTAACATGAATTTGAGCTAATAGCAGTTGACATCCTTCACTTCCAAGGCATGAAGAAAATAATTTCCAAATAGCATTGAGATAGATGATGACAACGATGATGATGTCATTGTTATCACCAACATCACATCAAACGCAACAATATATCGAAGTCTATACTCTTTTACCTCAAACCCTTAAAGTGAAGGATATCATGCCATTTCCACATACGAAGCTGGAGAAGAAAAGCATCTTTTTTGTTTCGGTTTGTGTGTGTAACCTTTGAGTCATCATCTATCATAACGTAAAACACTGAGAAGTCCAAACCTGCAAAACTCGTTATCCTCAACTGTGAGTGATTCAACGGGGGCAAATTCGAGTATGCGGGTCCTACATGATACGTGGGATTGCGCCCTCGCAACAGGTTTTACCTCTCAAGGGATCTTGAGAAGCTTGCAACCCCCACCAGGCAGTGTACCTGATCGTTGTAGTATAGTATAGTGACAAGTACCGTGGGATTGATCGTTCAACTCAGAAATAGTGTCGCTAGGATTAGAAAGCCTACTAAACTAGGTCTAGAGGTGAGGGATGACTCCGGTTGATTAGTTTGTTACAATTACATGGATGACGGGTTATATTCCTTAATACTAGTCGTAGGGCCGTGTACAATATTCCCTAATTCTATAAGATCCTACTTCACTCCTATGTCGAGCCGACTAAAAGCTCCTAATATAGGATCATTAGAATTCACTTATGCATTAAATACAACCAAAAATCATAGTACACCTCCGATCATGTTTCTTAAGACGTTCAAGCAAGTTACCAATGGAAGTCTGCCAGTTTTCTTAAGCCTAACATTGAATAGAATCATCCGTAACAATTATAAACAAACAATCAACCAATAATCAACATCTAGGTTTCACTACATCTAAGGAAACACAATAAAAACCTAGCCTAGCATGTTAAAAGAAAGATAAACATAAGATAGAATCAAACAATACATAGACATATTGAATGATTATTGGAGAACTTGTCCTTATTAAAACATGGAAGAAAGAAGGGTTTAAAACCCCTTCAATATGCAGGAAATTCGACCTAGGGTTTGTGTTTAGGTATTCCACAATTTGTTCCACACTTTACAATGACAAATCGGAAAAATATGTATAGACTAAGCATCCTGACGGCGTCATGTGTTAGCCTCTGACGCCGTCAACTCGCCGCCAAGTTGAAATTCGTATTGCCTAGATCCTGTCTTTACGCCTTTATGTGCAAATCTACTCTGGGCTGTCACTTGTATTTGGACCCTGACGGCCTTGGTGACGCCGTCAGGCTATTAACTCTGAAAACACTCTGGGCCGTCACGTTATAAATTCCACTTCCACCTCTTTTGTCACTATTGAGGTCGTCATGTGTAATGGCTTGACGTCGTCAGGTACTGTTCCCAGCAAATAATTCGAGACTTTGCCGTTTTCTTCACTTTTATGCTCCAAAAATGTCCAAAATGCTTCCTTTTCCAGATTTTTCCTCAAAAGTACCTAAAATGACAAAAGGAAAGATTTAGGGCAATAATTGATCAAATAATCACGAATTCGGGCTTAAATGACCCCTTAAAAGCGGTACACTTTTCGCCTCATCAAATACCCTTACAATTGAGATTTGCTTGTCCTCAAGCAAATGCGCTTTTATTCTAATCAAAATACAAGTTAGGGGTCATTTAACACTAATATAAAAGTAATTACAACAAATAATCGTTCCACTAAAAACCAAAAACAAGTACGGAGGTCATACACTAGCACCTCACAAATAGTGTTTAGATACTCACATCTCTCGGGGTGTAATAAAGTATATATCACAATAAGGAAATGGAAAACATCTCTCACTACCTGTCATAGCAAATAGATTACCATAGGCTTGGGAAAGGATCAAACCTCCACCACTTGGCGTAAGCACCTAGGATAAACTATCAAAGAGGTCTTTTAAAGGGTTATAACGTTAGGTGTAGGGATATGGAAAATACGGTTTTGTTGGATAAAGGCAATATTTACTGGTGGCGAGTTAATCATCTTGGTTAATTACATGTATAATATGGCGTTGCTAAGCCAAGACTCGACTCGACTTAAGCTAATAAATCAAAAACAACAAAATCATAAAACAAACATAGAATGAAACGGGATGGTAGTCCGTATGTTTTTTCTCTTTTCTTTTTCTATCTTTTCTCGATTTTTTTTTTTTTTTGCATACACTTTTACCCAACCATCCAAAATAATACATCATAGGGGAGTTACTTCCCCCTTACACTTGAATTTTTACATACTTTACAATAAACTACTCTAATGACTCGAATCAAGATAATCAAAACACTTGGAGTACTTTTTAAGATTAACGCACATATGGGGGTAATAATTTGATGTTCTTCCCCATTACTCCATGACACTAGTACTTTACCCATGAGTCTCAATCGTTCTGAAACAATATGTACAAGATATGGCTCGACTTAGCAACCATGTAACTAATTAGACAATTAGCTAAGGGTTAAAACATGTAACAATAATGCACTAAATATGAGTGCATACAAGGAAGGCTAAGGCGATTTGATTGCACATTTGGGTGGGGTGTAACAAATTCTTCCTTTAAGTAAGATGATTAAAGTTAGAAACGAAAAGATAGGCTCGGAGGGGTGTACTAGAGGTATCGTGTACTAAAAATGAGTACAACGCTAAGGTGTGGGAAAAATTAATTAACTTTGTTAGTCAAGTAATATGACTTAAATGTCAAGTAATTATGATACGGGTTTAAAGACAAGGGTGATCCTAATGCCTCTTATCATGTAGTAAATCCTACTACACGAATGTAGTCTCACTAGCGGTCTCGGGATGCATCACTAACGCAAGTTCTAGAATCTAAATGCTACCGGTACACTCATAAGCACTAATAATGAATGTTTTTCCTATCAAATCTAAAGGCGAACCTCACATATTTGGGTGGAAAATTTTTCTGAATGGTACGGTTTTGTGCTAGTCATACGACTCCTATCCATGAGACGCATGTTAAGGCTAAAGTTTCACTCCTAAATGTTGTAAAAAAATTTAAATTTGGCGCTAAAATTACACTAACAAGTATTTCTCTTAGTTTTATTACACAACTACCATCAAACAAACAAACTCAAGTGCAATAGTATCCTATAAGGTATCATCATTTATCCTCCCCTTACACTTAGGATGAACATTGTCCCCAATGTTCAATTAAAGGATGTAAAAGTAAAAACAGGTAAAAGAATGAAAACAAATACTCCCCTGATTCGTTCGGTGTGGATAGTGTGTCAACAAAGTTAGATCTTCCTCCAAGAAAATTAACGTTGAAAGCTTCCCTCCAGAAATATAAATCATCTTCTTGTCATATATAACCTATTAAACCTGAGAAAACAATCAAGCCAAACCTCGCGTAAAATCGGCGGCAATCTATATATACTAACAAATGCTAGAAAGCAATTTAAGATATAATGCTTGTGGAATGAATGTTTACAGATTTCCTGGAGTTTACAAAACTAAAAAATTAACAAAAACTTTAAGACTCCGGTATAAACAAAACTCGCAAAATTTTTCAGAATTTTAGTACCTGTCGCCGTCAGGTTTTAACTCCTGATGCCGTCAGAATGTTCCTGGAAAAATCTTATGTTAAGTTTCCGGAAAATTTCTGGAAAAACCTATGCCTTATTTCCTGGAAAATCCTGCAAAACATCATTATGACTCGATACAAGCATTTGACTCAAACAATTACTAATATATATGCTCATTTAATATTGTGGCGAATCATGATCATTTTTGTTCTTATAAACAAGTTTGGATTTCCCCTTACACTTAGCTTTTGCAAAATACCTTTATATGTAATTAAGACGAAGTTAAAAACAAAATAAAGCATTTTCACAATTTAGTTTGAAACATGATCTACCAACAATAAAAATAAAACATGCATACGGAAACAAATAAAATCAAACAAATAAAAACACACAAAGCATGAGTTGCCTCCCAAGAAGCGCTTTTCTTTATTTACGAGTCTTGTAGCTAGACTCAAGGTCATGGGCTATCCTATGTGTGTGAGCTCCTCATCGAGGACATCCTTGGGATCAAACTTAGGTTTCAATTTCCTATCGGTTTTCTTGGTACGGTATGACTTCTCAAACTTTTCTCCATCCGGATCATATAGAATCATCTTCATATGCCATGATCCGTCACCTTCCTTAGGTGGCTTGTCCCAATTCCATTTACACTTATCCCCTTCCCTTTTTCACTTGTTCATCTCTAGGTTGATAGGCATTACGCTTAAGAACTCAACCATTTTCCTAAAGACTAGGGGATCCTCAAAAGGCTTTAGTTCCTCATCTCTAGCTATGAGTTGTTCCACCGAATGTGTCTTATCAATGAAATATTTTTCTAGATAGAATGGGCGTTGAGGTCCTATAAAGTTCCTTTCTATCCAAGGTCCATATCTAGATGGTCTCCTATTCGTCTCTACCCAATGTGGTGTCGGTTCGTCCTCACAATCGAAGCTATGCTTCTTAACATCATAAACCGACCAAGTCTCACCATCTCCTACCGCTATCTTAGACTCCTTACAATCTATCATGGCACTAGCGGTTGCTAAAAATCCTCTTCCTAGTAACAATGAGCATGTAGTATCACTAACCATATCTAGGACATGAAAATCCACTAAGATAGTCAATCTTCCTATGTGAACTACTCCGTCCTTGATCATTCCAACCGGATGGGCAACACTTCCCTCCGCTAGACCAATTATTACTTCCCTCTCCTCTAACTTTCCTAGCTTAAGAGTGGTGAAAAGGGATAAGGGAATCAAGTTGAGGCTTGATCCTAAGTCGGCTAGTGTGTCGAAAGCTTCGGATTTTCCTATCTTACAAGGCAAAACAAATATGCCAGATCATCAAGCTTCTTAGGCAACTTGTTTTGAACGAAGACGGTCTCATTTTTACCTAATTTAAGTTTCTCATATATTTCTAGGAGGGCACTATAGTAGGGGGCGCGGGCTAAGACATCAATGACGGGGCGTTCAAGGTGGAGCTCCTAGAATTCATCATCAAGGTCTTGTGTAGGAGGTGTTTCAACTATGTTAGTGACCGGTTTGATATCAGATGTTTTATTCATATGGCCCTTTTGAAGAATTTGGGTTTGCTTGAAACACGTGTTCATTGCTTTGACCGAATAGTATTATGGACAAGAAGTAGGTGACGAAACCGATGATATGGCATTAGCGTTTAGTTTCGGGTTCTTGACCGTGTCGCTTGGGAGTGCTACCATTTCTCGGTCATTTTGGACTTTCAACAATGTGTTAATTTTATTGGTCATCTCACTTTGCTTTTGTTTGAAATCGGCTTCAAACTTAGATATGCGAGCTTCTTGAGATTCCATAAACTTGGACATCAATCCTTCAAGATTATTGGTACTACCATAGTTATTGGAAGGATTGTTGTTGAAAGTACAGTTAGAGGGTGGACCGTTTGGTTGATAACGATTAGGTGGATTGGAAGAATTGTTTTGGGGCATGTTTTGGATTTGTTTCCACCTAAGGTTCGGGTGACTTTTCCAAGAAGGTTGTAGGAATCACCGTAAGGGTTTCACTCGGGTTTGAAAGTGTACCACTTGTCTCCCGCTTTGTCAGTACACGAGGATGCGTAATCCGAAAAAGCTTGTCCGGGGAGTTCAACACAATCACGAGTGTCATGGGGACCACTACATAATTCGCATGAAGAAGTGATTTTGTTCACTTGGCTTGAAGGCTTAGGAGCTTCGTAGGATTTCATGAGAAACTTGACTTGGTCCTCAAGTTCCATGATCCTACGGTCGGGAGTGCTAGAATTGTTCGAGGGCAAAGATATTGCCTTGACCGTTTTGTTCAAATCACGGGGATCATTCCAACTTTCGTTGTCATAGAGAGCAAGATCTTCTATGAGTTCCCATGATTCTTCCGCACTTAGATCACGTAGCTTACCACCGGCCGATTGGTCAATGGTTCGCCTTGTGGAGAGATCGATATCGTCATAGAAGATTTGGACTTGGAGCCAAAGATCTATGCCATGATGAGGGACTTTTTGGAGTAAGTCCTTGAAACTAGTCCATGCTTCATATAGAGTTTCACCCTGACGTTGTTGGAACATCAAGATATTATTTCTAAGTTTGGTAGTTCTCCCCGGTGGGAAAAATTGAGCAAGGAAACGAGAAGTGAGATCATCCCAAGAGGTGATGGATCCCGCGGGTAAACGTTTAAGCCATTGACTAGCTTGGTCACGTAGAGAGAATTGGAATAGACGTAATCGGGTCGACTCTCTAGTTGCAAAATCAAGGTCTATGGAATCTATGATTTTTAGGAAATCCTTGAGATGTTGATTAGGATCTTCGGAACGAAGTCCATGGAATGCACATCCGCTTTGCACCAACCGGATGGTGTCAGATCGCAAGGGGGACACATTGGCTCCTTGAGTGAGCTCAATGGTGTGTCGATAGCCTTGGTGGCTAGGACGAGAATACTCTCCTAAAGTTCGGGGTCTAGGAGGTTGGTTTGCTAGTGGTGGATTTTATTGGTGGTTTTGTTGTGGTGGGTTGATGGGATCAAAGATATTACCACCTTTCATGATGTCGGATGGTAATGGTTACGAACAAAGGAACGAAGAAATGAGATAGACTAAAGAAAACTTAAAAATAAAAATAAAACCTTACTAGAAAGGAATCTAGCAAGTAGACCTAATAAAAAGAAATTCTAACCTATACAATAACTATTTCCCCGGAAACGGCGCCAAAAACTTAATACGTGGGATTGCCCCCTCGCAACAGGTTTTACCTCTCAAGGGATCTTGAGAAGCTTGCAACCCCCACCAGGCAGTGTACCTGATCGTTGTAGTATAGTATAGTGACAAGTACCGTGGGATTGATCGTTCAACTCAGAAATAGTGTCGCTAGGATTAGAAAGCCTACTAAACTAGGTCTAGAGGTGAGGGATTATTCCTTTTGTATTTTTATATTTTATGGAAAGCAAGTAAAATCTCAGGTTTTGAAGGAGTGGGCGAAATTAGTTGCTAGCCAACTAACCCAATTAACTACAAATGCAATCAAAATAAAATAAAAGAAATGAAAATAAAACTAATATACTAATGTGGTGGAAACAATAATGAGAAAAGTTGTGTTTACTTAGATTTCATTACTCCCTAGATATCTTTTACCGGTTGATTAGCTTGTTACAATTGCATGGATGACGGGTTATATTCCTTAATACTATTCGTAGGGCCGTGTACAATATTCCCTAACTCTATAAGATCCTACTTCACTCCTATATCGAGCCGACTAAAAGCTCCTAACATGGGATCATTAGAATTCACTTATGCATTAAATACAACAAAAAATCGTAGTACACCTCTGATCATGTTTCTTAAGACGTTCAAGCAAGTTACCAATGGAAGTCTGCCAGTTTTCTTAAGTCTAACATCGAATACAATCATCCGTAACAATTATAAATAAACAATCAACCAATAATCAACATCTAGGTTTCACTACATCTAAGCAAACACAATAAAAACCTAGCCTAGCATGTCAAAAGAAAGATAAACATAAGATAGAATCAAACAATACATAGACATATTGAATGATTATTGGAGAACTTCTCCTTATTAAAACATGGAAGAAAGAAGGGTTTAAAACCCCTTCAATATGCAGGAAATTCGACCTAGGGTTTGTGTTTAGGTATTCCACAATTTGTTCCACACTTTACAATGAAAAATTGGAAAAATATATATAGACTAAGCATCTTGACGGCGTCATGTGTTAGTCTCTGACGCCGTCAACTCGTCGCCAAGTTGAAATTCGTATTACCTAGATCCAATCTTGACGCCTTCATGTGCAAATCTACTCTGGGCCGTCATTTGTATTTGGACCCTGACGACCTTGGTGACGCCGTCAGGCTATTAACTCTGAAAACACTCTGGGCCGTCACGTTATAAATTCCACTTCCACCTCTTTTGTCACTATTGACATTGTCATGTGTAATGGCTTGACGTCGTCAGGTACTGTTCCCAGAGGGGAATTCGAGACTTTGCTATTTTTTTCACTTTTATGCACCAAAAACGTCCAAAATGCTTGCTTTTCCAGATTTCTCCTCTAAAGTACCTAAAATGACAAAAGGAATTATTTAGGGCAATAATTGATCAAATAATCATGAATTCGGGCTTAAATGACCCCTGAAAAATGGTACACTTTTCGCCTCATCAAATACCCTTACACTTGAGATTTGCTTGTCCTCAAGCAAATGCGCTTTTATTCTAATCAAAATACAAGTTAGGGGTCATTTAACACTAATATAAAAGTAATTACAACAAATAATCGTTTCACTAAAAATAAAAAACAAGCACGGAGGTCATACACTAGCACCTCACAAATAGTGTTTAGATACTCACATCTCTCGGGTGTAATAAAGTATATATCACAATAAGGAAATGGAAAACATCTCTCACTACCTGTCATAGCAAATATATTACCATAGGCTTGGGAAAGGATCAAACCTCCACCACTTGGCGTAAGCACCTAGGATAAACTATCAAAGAGGTCTTTTAAAGGGTTATAACGTTAGGTGTAGGAATATGGAAAACACGGTTTTGTTGGATAAAGGCAATATTTACTGGTGGCGAGTTAATCATGTTGGTTAATTACATGTATAATATGGCGTTGCTAAACCAAGACTCGACTTAAGCTAATAAATCAAAAATAACAAAAACATAAAACAAACATAGAATGAAACGGGATGGTAGTCCGTATGTTTTTTCTCTTTTCTTTTTCTATCTTTTTTCGATTTTTTTTTCTTTTTTTTTTGCATACACTTTTACCCTACCATCCAAAATAATACATCATAGGGGAGTTACATCGCCCTTACACTTAAATTTTTACATACTTTACAATAAACTACTCTAATGACTCGAATCAAGAAAATCAAAACACTTGGAGTACTTTTTAAGAATTACGCACATATTGGGGGTAATAATTTGATGTTCTTCCCCATTACTCCATGAAACTAGTACTTTACCCATGAGTCTCAATCGTCCCGAAACAATATGTACAAGATATGACTCGACTTAGCAACCATGTAACCAATTAGACAATTAACTAAGGGTTAAAACATGTAACAATAATGCACTAAAGATGAGTGCATACAAGGAAGGCTAAGGCGATTTGGTTGCACATTTGGGTGGGGTGTAACAAATTCTTCCTTTAAGTAAGATGCTTAAAGTTAAATATGAACAGATAGGCTCGGAGGTGTGTACGAGGGGTATCGTGTACTAAAAATGAGTACAACGCTAAGGTGTGGGAAAAATTAATTGACTTTGTTAGTCAAGTAATATGACTTAAATGTCAAGTAATTATGGTACGGGTTTAAAGACAAGGGTGATCCTAATGCCTCTTATCATGTAGTAAATCCTACTACACGAATGTAGTCTCACTAGCGGTCTCGGGATGCATCACTAACGCAAGTTCTAGAATCTAAATGCTACCGGTACACTCATAAGCACTAATAATGAATGATTTTCCTATCAAATCTAAAGGCGAACCTCACATATTTGGGTGGAAAATTTTTCTGAATGGTACGGTTTTGTGCTAGTCATACGACTCCTATCCATGAGACGCTTGTTAAGGCTAAAGTTTCACTCCTAAATGTTGTAAAAAATTTTAAATTTGGCGCTAAAATTACACTAACAAGTATTTCTCTTAGTTTTATTACACACCTACTATCAAACAAACAAACTCAAGTGCAATAGTATCTTATAAGGTATCATCATTTATTCTCCCCTTACACTTAGGATGAACATTGTCCCCAATGTTCAATTAAAGGATGTAAAAATAAAAACAGCTAAAAGAATGAAAACAAATACTCCCCTGATTTGTTCGGTGTGGATAGCGTGTCAACAAGGTTAGATCTTCCTACAAGAAAATGAACGTTGAAAGCTTCCCTCCAGAAATATAAATCATCTTCTTGTCATATATAACCTGTTAAACCTGAGAAAACAATCAAGGCAACCCTCGCGTAAAATCGGTGGCAATCTATATATACTAACAAATCCTAGAAGGGGGGGGGGTTGAATAGGTTTACGTCCTTTTAAAATTTATAAAAACAAGATTGTTTTAAAAACTTCGATTCTAGTTTATGTGATCTCAATACTTGCACTATATGAACAATTATATAGTAACTAATTAACTAAGCTAATAAAGTATAGGTAAATAAGTAAGTAAAGAAAAGAGTTGGAGAGATCAAACCACAACACAAGAATTTATAGTGGTTCGGCTACAAGGTCACCTTCCTTGTTCCTACTCCACTCCCCGAGTCACCTACTCGAGAGTTTTCTTCACTATGTCAACAAACTCCCTTTTGGCGGAGAAAACCATACACACCAATATACACACCACAACTACGTCACAACTTGATCACAACTTCTACACAACTTCTTCACACCAATCTACTTCACACCTATCTTCTTCACACCTTTCTTCTTCACACCTATCTTCTTCACATCAATCTACTTCACACCTATCTTCTTCACAACTACACTACTTCACAACTAAACAACTTCTTCTATCTACACAACTTCTAATTCTAGTAATTACAAGCACAACACAACTTCACAAATAATATACACAATATACACAACTACTCTTAAATGCTTCTTGAACTTAGTTGTAGAAGGAGTGTTCTTCTTTTGCACTTTGAATGAGGATAGATGATGAGGGATTAAATCACTTGAAATAAGGATTAGTAATCAAATGATCAAAGGATTTTGGAAGATGTTTAGAGAGTTTTAGATATGAAATTATTGTGCAAAAGGTGGTGAAAAATTCTAGATTTAAGGTGGTATTTATAGGAGAAAAATTCTGATAGTTTCTGACACAGGAGCCTGGCCGGTCTCCTTAAATCATGGCCGGTCCCCTTAATTTTAAGGGGACCGCCCCTTATAATTAAGGGGGCTGCCCAGCTGTAACGGCCAGAAAACTTGTCTTTTAGTGGGAAAGTTTATTTGATGAAAAACTAACTGATTTTGGTTAAAAATTTGAAATCGTATATTTAGTATGATTAAAACATTTTTCTTTATTACCAAAAGTGTTTTTCAAAAATATATAATATGTCTATATAATTAAATAAACTTTGTGTTAATTAATTAAATACCCCTTTGATCATGAGATGTATTAAGCACTTGTTTATCTATACATTAAGTGATTAAGTTGGATATAATGATATAAACTAGCTTAATACTTGTTTACGTAGTAATCTTTCGTTTGATGATTTTACATTTTGTGATCATCAAAACATAGAGATATCGAAAAATATAAATAACGTTTTTATGCATTATTTATGTCAACATAAGATATAATACTTGTGGAATGAATGTTTGCAGATTTTCTGGAGTTTACAAAACTAAACAATTAACAAAAACTTTAAGACTCCGGTCTAAACAAAATTCGAAAATTTTTTCAGAATTTTAGTACCTGACGCCGTCAGGTTTTAACTCCTGATGCCGTCAGAATGTTCTTGGAAAAATCTTATGTTACGTTTCCGGAAAATTTCTGGAAAAACCTATGCCTTATTTCCTGGAAAATCCTGCAAAACATCATTATGACTCGATACAAGCATTTGACTCAAACAATTACTAATATACATGCTCATTTAATATTGTGGCAAATCAAGATCATTTTTGTTCTTATAAACAAGTTTGGATTTCCCCTTACACTTAGCTGTTGTAAAATACCTTTATATGTAATTAAGACGAAGTTAAAAACAAAATAAAGCATTTTCACAATTTAGTTTGAAACATGATCTACCAACAATAAAAATAAAACATGCATACGGAAACAAATGAAATCAAACAAATAAAAACACACAAAGCATGGGTTGCCTCCCAAGAAGCGCTTTTCTTTATTTACGAGTCTTGTAGCTAGACTCAAGGTCATGGGCTATCCTATATGTGTGAGCTCCTCGTCGAGGACATCCTTGGGATCAAACTTAGGTTTCAATTTCCTGATGGTTTTCTTGGTACGGTATGACTTCTCAAACTTTTCTCCATCCGGATCATATAGAATCATCTTCATATGCCATGATCCGTCACCTTCCTTAGGTGGCTTGTCCCAATTCCATTTACACTTATCCCCTTCCTTTTTCCACTTGTTCATCTCTAGGTTGATAGGCATTACGCTTAAGAACTCAACCATTTTCCTAAAGACTAGGGGATCCTCAAAAGGCTTTAGTTCCTCATCTCTAGCTATGAGTTGTTCCACCGAATGTGTCTTATCAATGAAATCTTTTTCTAGATAGAATGGGCGTTGAGGTCCTATAAAGTTCCTTTTTATCCAAGGTCCATATCTAGATGGTCTCCTATTCATCTCTACCCAATGTGATGTCGGTTCGTCCTCACAATCGTAGCTATGCTTCTTAACATCATAAACCGACCAAGTCTCACCATCTCCTACCGCTATCTTAGACTCCTTACAATCTATCATGGCACTAGCGGTTGCTAAAAATCCTCTTCATCTCTACCCAATGTGGTGTCGGTTCGTCCTCACAATCGTAGCTATGCTTCTTAACATCATAAACCGACCAAGTCTCACCATCTCCTACCGCTATCTTAGACTCCTTACAATCTATCATGGCACTAGCGGTTGCTAAAAATCCTCTTTCTACTAACAATGGGCATGTAGTATCACTAACCATATCTAGGACGTGAAAATCCGCTAAGATAGTCAATCTTCCTATGTGAACTACTACATCCTTGATCATTCCAACCAGATGGGCAGCACTTCCATCCGCTAGACCAATTATTACTTCCGTCTCCTATAACTTTCCTATCCTAAGAGTGGTAAAAAGGGATAAGGGAATCAAGTTGAGGCTTGATCCTAAGTCGGCTAGTGTGTCGAAAGCTTCGGATTTTCCTATCTTACAAGGCAAAACAAATATACCCGGATCATCAAGCTTCTTAGGCAACTTGTTTTGAACGAAGGCGGTCCCATTTTTACCCAATTTAAGTTTCTCATATTTTTCTAGGAGGGCACTATAGTAGGGGGCACAGGCTAAGACATCAATGACGGGGCGTTCAAGGTGGAGCTCCTAGAATTCATCGTCAAGGTCTTGTGTAGGAGGTGTTTCAACTATGTTAGTGACCGGTTTAATATCAGATGTTTTATTCAATTGGTCCTTTTGAAGAATTTGGGTTTGCTTGAAACACGTGTTCATTGCTTTGACCGAATAGTATTGTGGACAAGAAGTAGGTGACGAAACCGATGATATGGCATTAGCGTTTAGTTTGGGGTTCTTGACCGTGTCGCTTGGGAGTGCTCCCATTTCTCGGTCATTTAGGACTTTCAACAAAGTGTCAATTTTATTGGTCATCTCACTTTGCTTTTGTTTGAAATCGGCTTCAAACTTAGATATGCGAGCTTCTTGAGATGCCATAAACTTGGACATCAATCCTTCAAGATTATTGGTACTACCATAGTTATTGGAAGGATTGTTGTTGAAAGTACGGTTAGAGGGTGGACCATTTGGTTGATAACGATTAGGTGGATTGGAAGAATTGTTTTGGGGCATGTTTTGGATTTGTTTCCACCTAAGGTTCAGGTGACTTTTCCAAGAAGGGTTGTAGGAATCACCGTAAGGGTTTGGTTCGGGTTTGAAAGTGTACCACTTGTCTCCCGCTTCGTCGGTATGTGAGGATGCGTAATCCGGAAAAGCTTGTCCGGGGAGTTCCACGCAATCACGAGTGTCATGGGGACCACTACATAATTTGCATGAAGAAGTGATTTTGTTCACTTGGCTTGAAGGCTTAGGAGCTTCGTAGGATTTCATGAGAAACTTGACTTGGTCCTCAAGTTCCATGATCCTACGGTCGGGAGTGCTAGAATTGTTCGAAGGCAAATATATTGCCTTGACCGTTTTGCTCAAATAACGGGGAGCATTCCAACTTTCGTTGTCATAGAGAGCAAGATCTTCTATGAGTTCCCATGATTCTTCTGCACTTAGATCACGTAGCTTGCCACCGGCCGATTGGAGCCAAAGATCTATGCCATGATGAGGGACTTTTTGGAGTATGTCCTTGAAACGAGTCCATGCTTCATATAGAGTTTCACCTTGACATTGTTGGAACATCAAGATATAATTTCTGAGCTTGGTAGTTCTCCCCGGTGGGAAAAATTGAGCAAGGAAACGAGAAGTGAGATCATCCCAAGAGGTGATGGATCCCGCGGGTAAACGTTCAAGCCATCGACTAGCTTGGTCACGTAGAAAGAATTGGAATAGACGTAATCGGGTCGACTCTCTAGCTGCAACATCAAGATCTATGGAATCTATGATTTTTAGGAAATCCTTGAGATGTTGATTAGGATCTTCGGAACGAAGTCCATGGAATGCACATCCGCTTTGCACAAACCGGACAGTATCGGATCGCAAGGGGGACACATTGGCTCCTTGAGTGAGCTCAATGGTGTTTCGATAGCCTTGGTGGCTAGGACGGGAATACTCTCCTAAAGTTTGGGGTCTAGGAGGTTGGTTTGCTAGTGGTGGGTTTTGTGGGTGGTTTTGTTGTGGTGGGTTGATGGGATCAAAGATATAACCACCTTCCATGATGTCGAATGGTAATGGTTACGAACAAAGAAATGAGATAGACTAAAGAAAACCTAAAACAACAATAAAACCTTACTAGAAAGGAATCTAGTAAGTAGACCTAATAAAAAGAAATTCTAACCTAGACAATAACTATTTCTCCGGCAACGGCGCCAAAAACTTGATACGTGGGATTGCACCCTCGCAACAGGTTTTATCTCTAAAGGGATCTTGAGAAGCTTGCAACCCCCACTAAGCAGTGTACCTGATCATTGTAGGATAGTATAGTGACAAGTACCGGGGGATTGATCGTTCAACTCAGGAATAGTGTCGCTAGGATTAGAAAGCCTACCAAACTAGGTCTAGAGGTGAGGGATGAATCTTTTTGTATTTTTATATTTTATGGAAAGCAAGTAAAATCTCGGGTTTTGAAGGAGTGGGCGGAATTAGTTGCTAGCCAACTAACCCAATTAACTACAAATGCAATCAAAATAAAATAAAAGAAATGAAAATAAAACTAACATACTAATGTGGTGGAAACAATAATGAGAAAAGTTGTGTTTACTTAGATTTCATTACTCCCTAGATATCTTTTACCGGTTGATTAGCTTGTTACAATTGTATGGATGACGGGTTATATTCCTTAATACTAGTCGTACGGCCATGTACAATATTCCCTAACTCTATAAGATCCTACTTCACTCCTATGTCGATCCGACTAAAAGCTCCTAACATGGGATAATTAGAATTTACTTATGCATTAAATACAACCAAAAATCGTAGTACACCTCCGATCATGTTTCTTAAGGCGTTCAAGCAAGTTACCAATGGAAGTCTGCCAGTTTTCTTAAGCCTAACATCCAATACAATCATCCGTAACAATTATAAACAAACAATCAACCAATAATCAACATCTAGGTTTCACTACATCTAAGCAAACACAATAAAAACCTAGCCTAGCATGTTAAAAGAAAGATAAACATAAGATAGAATCAAACAATACATAGACATATTTAATGATTATTGGAGAACTTATCTTTATTAAAACATGGAAGAAAGAAGGGTTTGAAACCCCTTCAATATGCAGGAAATTCGACCTAGGGTTTGTGTTTAGGTATTCCACATTTTGTTCCACACTTTACAATGAAAAATTGGAAAAATATATATAGACTAAGCATCCTGACGGCGTCATGTGTTAGCCTCTGACGCCATCAACTCGCCGCCAAGTTGAAATTCGTATTGCCAAGATCCAGTCTTGACGCCTTCATGTGCAAATCTACTCTGGGCCGTCACTTGTATTTGGACCCTGACGGCCTTGGTGAGGCCGTCAGGCTATTAACTCTGAAAACACTCTAGGCCGTCACGTTATAAATTCCACTTTCACCTCTTTTGTCACTCTTGACGCCGTCATGTGTAATTGCTTGACGTCGTCAGGTATTGTTCCCAGCAATGAATTTGAGACTTTGCCGTTTTCTTCACTTTTATGCTCCAAAAACGTCCAAAATGCTTCCTTTTCTCGATTTCTCCTCAAAAGTACCTAAAATGACAGAAGGAACAATTTAGGGCAATAATTGATCAAATAATCACGAATTTGGGCTTAAATGACCCCTTAAAAGCGGTACACTTTTCGCCTCATCACTGCACAAAGCTCACCATAACACGAATTTCTTGTCACATATTCCTTAAATTGTATTAATTGTTCGGATAAACATGACTTATGATCATAGCTTATACAATACATAATAAGGTCTCAGCAAAATGTAACTATGGTTTACCTACAATGGCGGAGCTAGAAAATTAGATTGTGGGGGCAAAAGCAAAAGGTTTCCTTCACAACGAGATACCATTCTATCATATATATTGAACTAGCTTCATACCAATACCTCAAGGGCAAGACTTGCATTCCGCAATACTGTTACAACCTAGATAAGCATACATCTTAGTATTATATAGTGTATGCAAGAATGCCGCATACATGATACGTGAGTTGTTCTTATGAGATAAACTCGACTCTAAATTGAAAGCTTGCCCACGTAAACACGACTCTGAAGCTTCTAAAGAGGACTTCCGCAATCTCCTTTTGATAACTGCCTTCATTGTTTGGCCCAAATTAAACGTGGCAGCGTCACCTTCTCACACTGCAATGTGACAAACAAAATATCATTAAACCAAAGTCAACATTTAATCGATCCATATTTGTCAGAAATGTAATGGAAACTGGAAATTACTAGAGAAAGAATAAAACCATATAAGATATACCGGGCTTGGAGCAACTGAGATTGGCAAGAAGGTTTGCGTTAGCAGCTTTATTTCTGCCTGTGTCGACTCATTCTAAGCTGAGTTGGAATATGCATTTGTTTCATCATTGCTAGAGTCAGTGTTCTGGTTTAGTTCCTGCAATGATTTTTGCAATAATGTTAATGAACAAATAGAGTCGGTGTTTTCGTTTAGTTACTCGGTTTAACTCAGTCATTGATGTTACATATAAAAAACTCTTTCAAAAATTAATCCAAATATTATAATGTATATAGATATATCAAACAGCATAGCTGCAACTTGAACCCCTGAAAATCACAATTTGAATCCCAAATTTTCACTCAAGCATTATATCGAACATATGGCATACATTAATTTTAATTGCTACATCTCAAAATGCCTACACGATTAGTGGATAATTAAGAAACATTCAAACAATTAAAAAAAACATAATAAAAATAATCATAGCAACCTACTGGTCATTGTATAAACTCCGGAACAATCATAAAAACGCTCAAATGAATCAAATAAAGATGAAAGAAACAATAATAAAATAACAAATCAATTAATGAGTAAAAACCAAACCCATACCTTGGATCAATTGTGTATACATTTGATCTAATAAGGTGCTTGATATATTAGGGTTAACTGATTTGATTATGTGTTAATTGAATTTAGGGTATTGATGATGAATCAGTGAAACGTTTTATACATTTGTTGAATTGGTCTCCGAATGTTTTGATAGATCAAGAATTATAATGGAATGAATTGATTGTATGTTTTTAAGCTTTGAATTAACGAATGCGTTTTGTTCATTGGGGGGTTTTGAATTTGAAAATGATGTTGGAGCAGGGGTTATGGTATGCATTCAAAATTAGGGTGTGAATTATGGAATGTCAAAAATTAGTTTCGAAAGAATGCGAGATCATAGGGTGAACAGTAAGGGTTTTAGTTTATAGGAGTGAATGAATATCAAACCTGTTTTGAACAACGCGGATTCATTTAAGCATTATATTATTGTTTTGAATTGCCTAACACAAAAAAGCGCTTGCTCCATTGGTTAACACTATGTTGCATGGTAGGAGAGACCAGGGTTCGATTCCCACATGTTTCCACTTTTTTGTTCTAATTGCATGTTAGCATGAATTGCCAGCGTGTCAAGTGTTGCCTAGTCACATGATGACTCATATTATCTAGTCAGCACTTCATGCCAAGTGGCATTTGAGGGTCATGGTACAGGTTTCAAAGCATCAAGTGCAACTCATATCTTGCCTCATATATATGTAAAGATTGATTTCTGCTTATTTTATTTTCGTAGGCAAAATACTTGAAAAACATACTCGTATAACCAAAAACAAAACAGACAAGATATAGAGAGAAAGGGTATATGTGATCAAAATGAAAGAAAATAAATTAACGTATCAAACATATATATCGTAAGGATAAAAATATATAGATAAATCAATAGATTATAGGTTTTTATGTTTTTAATCCCACATTGATTTACTATCTATCTTCCCTGTTCCCACGTTCTATCACTAGCAAAACAAAATATGAAAATAATAATAATAATAATAATAATAATAATAATAATAATAATAATAATAATAATAATAATAATAATAATAATAATAATAATAAAAGAAAAAAAAATAATAATAATAACCGTATTCTCTCCACCACTGTGGGCGATTTCAATCCCTATCTTCCCGATGCTCCTTGATCATTCCTGCCTTATTGATTCAACATTCCTGTTGGATCTTTTACATCTCGTTTGGGTACGGTTTTTGATCGTGCAGGTTTATAGGGTTTGTTTTTTTCTCCTTTTCTTCAGATTTAGGGTTTTCTCCTTTTCTTCAGACTTGTTTCGGTTGATGTTGGGAGGTTCAGACAGATCAAGGGGTCCTATTGTTACCATCCTTTCTTCTTTGTAGTGATTTTTTCGTGATGATTACTCTTGTGACCATTCACGTTGATCACTGCAGTGAGGGTTTTTATTCATAACTGGTTACTTCGTCTTCTGTTGTGGACTCTTCTTGCCTCTCCAATACAGGTTCTGGGTTTTATCTTTGAGACTTGTATTGTATCGATCAGTTACTGCAGTGGATGTTTCTCCTAACTGCTTAAAGGTTCGTTGTCGAGGTGGGCTTCAAAGTGTTTTTTTTGTTCTGTTTGTCATTGTGGTTTTCAAGCAGATTCAGACTAGGGTTTGTATAACAGGCCACAGTTTGGTGCTGTTTTGTTGTTGCTGGGCATTCCATACAGGTTTTGGCTTTTAAAAACAGGTACAAGTTACTGTTTTACGACCCATTACAGCCTTGGTTGTTGCGGTTTCGAGCAGGTTTGGCTTTCGGAACAGGTTACTGTTTCATTCTAGATACACTATATTGTTGATGCTTCTGTAAACAGATTGTAGTGGCGTTGGTTGTGTAGTGTACCGTGAATTGTTGTGGTATCGGTTCTGTGGTTTTGGTTTTGTGGTATATTGTGGTTTTGTGCTGCTTCTTTAGTTCTAGAACAGTGGTGGTTTAATCTTTGGTTCTGTGGCTCGCAAACAGTTTTGTATACTCTCCTTCCTATACCTATTGTGAGATTCCATTGTCCCTTCGTGGGTCTTAGTGGATGTCGTGACGGTGGTGGAAATGGGCTTACTAAGACTTCGTTGATCAAACATCTTCACAATTGACATTGCACTGATGAGGCTAAAGCTATATCTAAACACTCTCTTGTTTCCGATTTGGTTGTTTTTTAGAGGGCCGAGCTTACTCTTAAGCGTATGGGACTTTGGTTATGTGGTGTTTGTTTCAAGACGCATACTTTCTGGGCCAAGTGTCGTCATGGTGAGGGTTCTGATTTTGTGTCACCTCCTGATTGTGGTGATGGTGTTGTTAGGTTTGTGTTGTATGATATCCCTAGACCACAAGTTCCTTCTACTGTTGCTCATGTTGATGATTTGTTTTTAGATGAGCATGTTGGTTTTGATTTACCTCTCCTAGACACTTTGCTTCCTAAGGGGTTGCGCAGTGTCAAATCCATCCCTCCCAAATGTCGCTTGGGATTCTCTCGGGTATTAAAAGTTGCTCTTGATAAGGTGATCTGCACGCCTGATGACATCACTTGTTGGGTTAGTTTGTTAGTCTTGCCTTTTTGCCTCCTTAAAACCTTTAATCTGAGGAGTAATCACAAGAGCATGTCTGCTGTTAAACGTCAACGACAGGAAGAGTATATTGCTACTGCCATTCGATCATGGGGTATGCCTGGTGGTAGTTTGCAGCTTGTGAAAGAGGTCTTAGCTGAACCCTCCCCATCTTGGTCTAATATTGATGATGAAAACTTGGATTTGGTTGAACGTAATGTCAAGCAATGTAAGAGGAAAATTTGTGATGGGCATTACACTGCAGCTGCCAGAGTTCTTTCTTCTTCAGGTGTTGCTCCTTATAATGATGTTACTCTTGAAGACTTAAAGGCTAAGCACCCCTTCAAACCTGCTCCTTCTTTGCCACATTCACCTATTGATCATCATCACCTTGTTGCATCTTCTGCTGTGGTTCTTGATATGATTAAGAGTTTCCCTCGTGGTACTTCTTGTGGTCGGGATGGATTAGATGCCCAACACCTTTTGGATTGTTTAAGTGGTGCTGCAGTGGCTATTTCTGATGAGTTAGTCGGTTCTATCACCCAAGTAGTAAATCTTTTTCTTGATGGTAAATGCCCGAGGGCGTTGGGTGAGTATATTGCTAGTGCTCCTCTCACACCGATGGTCAAGCCGGGAGGTGGTATTCGTCCTATTGCTGTGGAGACCGTTTGGAGGCATTTAGTTTCCAAGGTTAGTGCTACTATGATTGGCCATTCATTGGATGGTTATTTGAATGACCTACAGTTTGGTGTTGGGGTGTCTGGCGGATGTGAGGCTATTCTTCATGCTGTGAATCGGTTTATTGAAGATCGTGGGAATGATGTGGGTCTTTCGATGTTGTTGGTGGATTTCAAAAATGCCTTCAACTTAGTGGATCATGAGGTTATGCTACATGAGGTTCGCCTTCGTTGTCCTGCTATTTCACGTTGTGTGGAATTTTGCTACTCCAGCCCGGCTAGATTATATTATGGGGAACACACTTTATGGTCACATCAAGGTGTGCAACAAGGTGATCCACTTGGTCCTTTGCTATTTTATTTAGTCTTACATCATTTGGTATGCAAGATTAGCGACTCCTTTAGCCTTTCTCTTCAAGCTTGGTATCTGGATGATGGCACTATTATTGGAGATACTTTGACTGTGGGGAAGGTTTTAGATCTTATCATGGTGGATGGACCTCGTTGTGGTTTGCACCTAAATGTTGATAAAACTGAAGTTTTTTGGCCGAAGGAAAACCCCAGAAGCAGGCTTGCGGGTGTTTTCCCGCCTAATATTAACCGACCTTCGCATGGTGTTAAATTACTGGGTGGGCCTGCTAGTGTGGATTTTGATTTTAGTAGTGGGCTTGTTATGGGTTACCAAAACTATTGAGCTTATGGATGCTGTTGCTAAGATTAATGACTCGCAGTGTGAGTTGTTGCTCCTTTGTGCTTGTGCCGGTATTTCAAAATTATATTTTTCTATGCGCACTTGCTCCCCCGGGTCTTTGAGCGTGCTCAGATTTCTTTTGATGCGGCTCTTCGTTCTACTTTAGAACGTATTCTTACTGCTTCTAGACCTGGTTTTGGTGATTGGCAATGGAGGCTTGCTACTTTACCCTTTGCGTTCGGGGGGCTTGGTGTTTATTCTGCAGGTGATGTCTTGAATTATGCTTTTCTTACGTCTAGACTTCAATCTTCTAGCTTACAGTCTCAGTTGTTTCGACATTATGGTATTGTAACTTCCGGGCCTTCCTTTGATGATGCCTTGTGTACCTTTAATGCAAAAATGGAGATTGACCTTTTGAGTAATCCATGTGAGATCGCTGCCCCCAAACTCATGAAAAAATTGGCAGATATATAATTCACACGTGTTACACAAATAGCCGAATCTACAATTTCTTTATCTACTCGACAGATGGCGTTATGGAAATCACAAATGGAGGAGTACACTTCAGACTGGCTTAGGGTGGTTCCGATATCTGGGTTGGGACAGGCTATGAATGCTAGGACCTACCGATGCGTGTTATGTTATCGGCTAGGTGTTCCCCTATTCTCTTTTCAAAGGTCGTGCTCAGCTTGTTCTAAGGTCTTTACTAGGGATGTTTATGGAGATCATGCTGTATCTTGCGCAGGTATTATTGGTATTAAACATCGACATAATGTAGTACGTGATGTCCTTGTTGACATATGTTCTCGGTCGGGGATTTCGGCTCGTAAAGAGGTTGATGTTGGGCTTTGTGGGGAGAGAGACAAATCCTTACGTCCTGCTGATATGTTGCTCTACTCATGGGACGAAGGGCTTGATGTATGTGTTGATTTGACTGGGTCATCGCCCTTGACGCAAAATGGTATGGTTGATTTTGTGCCAGGTCGTGTGGTATTTCAGGTTGCGCAACGTAAACGCATCAAGTATGAGGCTAAGTGCGCTAGTATTGGATATGGGTTCCTCCCCTTCTCTTTCTCTTCTTTTGGGGAACTTGAGAAGGATGCAGTGACTTTACTAAAGCGAATCCGAAAGTTCTCGATGACCCAAGACATTGGAACACATGCTGCTGCGCATATATTTAGTAGGATTGGATTTTCTATAGCTAAAGGAGTGGGAGCCCAGTTGGTATCTCGGCTTCCCACCAACTTCTTGTAAATCTTTTAGTTTTCTAATAAAGTGATGTTATATATATATATATATATATATATATATATATATATATATATATATATATATATATATATATATATATATATATATATATATATATATATATAATAATAATAATAATAATAATAATAATAATAATAACAATAATAAGCGAGGTCGCTGCCCCCAAACTCATGAAGAAATTGGCAGATATATATTTCGATCGGTTTACCCAAACTGTTGAATCTACATTCCATCTTTCTCCTCGACAGATGGCGTTATGGAGCTCTCTAAAGGAGGATCATACTTCAGATTGGCTCAGGGTGGCTCCTATATCTGGTTTGGGTCAAACTATTAATGCCCGGACATACCGTTGTGTTTTGTGTTATCGGCTGGGTGTTCCTCTTTTCACTGTTCAGGTACCGTGTTCAGCTTGTTCTCGTGTTTTTACTGGAGATATTTATGGGGATCATGCGGTTTCTTGTGCGGGTATTGTTGGCATTAAACATCGGCATAATATTGTGCGTGATGTTCTTGTTGATATATGCTCTCGGTCCGGAATTTCAGCTCGTAAGGAGGTGGATATTGGGCTTTATGGTGATAGGGATAGATCTTTGCGCCCAGCTGATATACTACTTTACTCCTGGGATAGTGGGCTTGATGTTTGTGTTGATCTTACGGGGTTGTCACCTTTGACACAATCTGGTATGATTGATTTTATGTCAGGTCGTGCAGTTATTGAAGCTGCACAATGTAAACGTGTCAAGTATAAGGCCAAATGTGTGGATATCGGATATGGGTTCCTCCCCTTCTCTTTCTCCTCTTTTGGAAAACTTGAGAAAGATGCAGTAACTCTTCTAAAGCGTATTCGACGTTTCTCTACGACTCAAGACATTGGGGCGCGGGCTGCCGTTCATATTTTTAATAGGATTGGATTCGCTACTGCTAGAGGTGTGGGGGCCCAGTTGGTTTCTCGGCTCCCCACCAATTTCTTGTAAAATCCTATTTATTGTTAATAATAATAATAATAATAATAATAATAATAATAATAATAATAATAATAATAATAATAATAATAATAATAATAATAATAATAATAATAATAATAATAAGGGTAAAATGCAAAAATAGTCCCTAAACTATCACGAAATCGCAAAAATGGGACTGAGACAAAAAGTCACGCAAAACAGCCACTAACGTTACGCAAATTAGCAAAAAAGCCACCGAGAGGCATTTTCCGTTAGTTTTCCCGTTAAGTGCCATGTCACTGAGGGTAAAATCGTCATTTCACTGCTTTATGTCCACGTGTCATAGTAATGTTACTTTAGGGACTAAATTTGCAAAGTAACTTTTAACATACATTTCACAGCCACCACCACCCTCTACCACCACAACCACACAACCACCCTTTACCCTTCATCTTCATCTTCTCTAGTGACCAAACCCAGATTCCGGTGACCAATCCCAAATTCCGACCACTTTTTCTTTTTCTTTTTGTACAACAACCTCATCTGGGTTAGTATAATTTCTATACGTTATCATATTTCTTTGTCATTAACTGGACTTGTCAATCAAATATAAAACCACTAATTACCATTTCAAACTAATAAAGTGAGTTTCCCATGAGAAACATCATGTATTAACTTAATTATATAACATACACATTCTACATTTCTACTTGTCTAACAATGAGATCTACAAAAACCCAGTACCACGACCAGGAAAATGACTAGCAAATCCCAAGTGATCTATAAATTACTGAGCATTGGGTATTTACAAATGCAAGTTTATCAAACAAACTGAATGCTAATTGTTGTCCATTTGGTTCGAGGTCATCACCACAGCCACTAAGCCGCCATTATCACCACCACGACTCCTGTTTTTCTTCCTCTCGTTCTTGATATGGTAGCCGTAAAAACTTGTTTTATTTGTTATTTTGATAATAATCGAGCATATACAAACCGGATCTAAAAATGTTTTAATCTTAAATTCGCGTTGATAGTTTGGTTCTAGGTTTAATCTCGAAATGTCTAAGATTATTGTTGTTGTTGTTGTCGTTTGGTATATTGGTGGGTCTAACAAAGCACCTAGGGGTGTGTTCGTATTGTTACCCATAATACAAGTCATATCGTGGGGGACTTAATTGTATTTAGTATATTGGTCTTGGGATGGTTTTAACGCCTCGGGGCGTTTGGTTCACTTTTAATCTTCTGTTGTTGTGACACTATGCTAGTCTTGTTTGTGTCGATAGTCTTATCGAGACACACCCACATAGGGTGTGCTCGTTGTGGTTTGTAGTCATGGCTAAGCAAACCCACGTTGGGTGCGTATAGGCCTGTCAAGAAACACCACCTTCATCAACTAGTGAGAATATATATAGAACTGTTTTGTTTTGTTTTTTTAATTATTGTTGTTCTTTATTGTATGGTTTATATCAATGTTTGAGACTCCAGTTGTATGCATGATATTTTACTTATAATAAGATTCATGAGTTTTATTGATTCAAATTCCTTAATCTTATACTACAGTACTAGATTATGTAATGATATTATGACAAGCAGATTTTATAATAGAGTAACTAACAGGGAAATGCAGCAACAAAAAAAGTACAAACATAAGTGTGAGCAATCTGTATATTCCATTTATGTCAAAGGAGCAATCTGTAAACAAAAGTCCGCGAACCAAAAACCACCTAATTTGATCACGAAAATTAGTCTTATCGATACAAACTGAATCGAACCAACCGATGATTGTAGCATCTAAGTTTGCAAGTCACTACTAGTAGGGGTGTAATCGAGGCGAGCCAAGCCCGAGCTTGAGAAGGCTCGAGCTTGGCTCGAAAAAAAAATAACTAGGCTCGAGCTCGGCTCGATAGCTCGTTAAGCTTTAACCATCCAGGCTTGAGCTCGGCTTGAGTAGGATTCGAGCAAAGCTCGAGCTTTGCTTAAAAAGCTTGTATATATATATATATATATATATATATATATATATATATATATATATATATATATATATATACACGCAAACACACACACAGAAACTTAGAAAGTGTACATCATAGGCAAAACCATTCATGTTTAAACTCTACACTATAATTACTAATTTACTATACTGATAGTGACACAATACAAGCAAAACCTTTAATTATATATAGTATGATATAATTAAGGTGCGTCTATAGTAGAGTATTAAATCATGCAAACTAAAAAATTATGAAGTAAAGGATCAACAAAATATATTTGGAGAATCTATTCTACAAAAGAGCCACAACAGCCTATAACAAAAGAGCCACAATAGGTCTTCAGTTCTTCACACAATCATTGACCAGCATTACAAAACACAATATCTAAACTCAAACTGACAAAAACAATAAGCACCTTTAATTGCCATAAACTTGGACTGTAATAAAACTAACAAGAAGAGTCTCATAAACAAGTTTAACATTAAAATGAAACATAATGAGTAAATACTAGTTAAGATTCGAATGTCCAAAGTAGTTCAACAAAATATTTCTTGCAAGGCATCATATGCTTCACAGATCTTGAATACTCGAGGAAAATGATTTCCATAACTTGAATGCTTCAATATTCCTATAGCATTTTATTGTACCAAAGTTCAAACCTGATGGCACATTCCATTGCAAACAAGTTAACAGATAACAAATATATGCATAAAGCAGAATCCTTTTATATATGAATAATGAAGTAGGAAAAAAGTTAACAAACCTTATTGCATAGTCCATGGCAAGTTAAATATTAGGATTTAGGATTGATCACAGTTGGCTTTTTTATTCCCTTTAAAATATCCAATCAGTGGTCACTGGTCAATACTATATAAAGAATATTAAGACAAAAATATATAGACTAAGCTTCATAATTACTCCTACAAGAATGTATAAAAGTTCAATAACTTACTTGGCTTTTCTTCGACTTAACGCCATGAATATTCCTCATCCAGTTTTCTCCACAAAGCAAGGCCTGCACAACCTCAACTCCTAGTTTAGCTCGATTTTGGTCGATTACTCTACTTCCTGCACTAAATGTCGCTTCAGATGCTACTGTAGTAATTGGTATTGCTAAAATATCATGAGCTAACTTGGACAATATACGATACTTCGACTCATGGTTCTTCCACCAATCCAATATGCTAAAATTCTCGTTATCTTCTGGTGCACATATATGACACCCATCTTCAAAGTATACATCTAGATCACTTTTTTGCGTTGGAGATGCTTCGTTTTGCCTAACAAAATTTTGAAGTTCTTGGAATCCACATCCTCGAGAAGATTTTGATTGCGTCTTTGAAGATTCGAACATAAAAGAACCATTTTGCTCACTTGATTGAGTGGTAGATTCATTATAAATGGTCACATACTCTGAGTGTAGGCTTCTTAAAGTATTTTCCACCATTTTTATAAGAGCCTTTGCATCTACTGGGTTGTATATTTTTGGAAAACAAAACTCAAGCGACCACATCTTCACTCGTGGATCTAAAACTGCAGCAAGAGCCATTAGTATATGGATCTCTGCCCAATACTTATCGAACTTGTCCTTCATTTTATTCACCATTTTTTGAATGAATTCATTCTCGTCATCTTTCTTGCCATCCAAAACTTTTTTTACCTTGTAAACTTCACAAAGAAACAAGTTTGATTTTGGATAGTCGCTTCCAGATATAATATGTGTGACATTGTTGAACACCTCTAAGATCTCGCAAATCTGCTCTACCTTCACCCAATCATCCTTTAAAGGACATGACTCATAATCAGGGTCTCTTTCTTCATATTTAGGAAAAACTTCCTTGAACTTAAAAGCACTAATAAGCATCTCATATGTTGAATTCCAACGGGTCTTGCAATCTAGAATCAGTTTATTGTTAGGTAATTTCATTTGTTGTGCAAGATCGTTAAATGTCTTCGTTCGTGCTTCACTGGCATTGATGAATGATATACTATCTCTCACATTTTTATCACCAACACTTAATGGTTTCCAAACCATCTTGGGCAATGAGATTTAGTATATGTGCACAACATCGCACATGAAATAATTTTCCACCACATAAGAGCTTCCTATCTACCTCAAAAATTCTTCTTAGATTTTTAATGGCATTATCATTAGCAGACGCGTTATCCATTGAGATGCTATATATTTTGTTCTCAATGTCCCACTCCTGAAAGCACTTATACAAAGTATCTGAAATGTCAATTCCACGATGTGGAGGAGGAACATGCACAAAGTTAAGTACCCATTTGTTTAACTTCCAATCTTTATCCAAAAAATGACTTGTAACCACCATATAACCAATCTTCTGACATTTTGATTTCCACATATCAGTCGTCAAGCTAATCGAGTCAACTTTCTTAAGCATCTCTTTCAGCTTTGTTTTTTGATTCTCATAAACTTTGACGCAATCACTCTTTGCTGTTGTACGAATCAATCCAGGCCATTGTGGTATTCCTGCCTTCATCGTAAATTCAAACCCCGCCTCCTCAACAATAGAAAAGCTATGTTCATGCACCAAAATCCAATGAGCAATACATTCTCGCATCCTAATATGATCATACTTCCCGTTTACTATGGCAGGTGCAAGGCCAGGCTCACTACTAGATACATTTGAATCATCAGGCTGGAAGTTAAGCAACCCTTGCTTTTTCATTGCAAGCTTTCGCTTTGGACAATGGTTTTCCAAATGCCTGTTTAGTGTCGTAGTGGTTCCACCTTTGTTATATGCCAAAAGACTACCACAATGATTGCACTTCATCTTAGTTACACCATTTTTCTGTACTCTTTCAAATTCACTCCAAGCTTTAGCTTTTTTTTGCCCTTTTAGCCTTTGTCTCCTCATCATCTATTGTTTGTTTCCTTTTATTTGTTTGAAACTCTTCATTACTCTTGTCACCAATCACTAGATCATCTTGATTCATGGTAGGGTTAAAGGTTGAATCATCAAGCACAATTGGATCTCGTGTTGTTGACAATATACAAAAACTAAATATGAGAATACAGGTATACAACATAGTAGAAGGATAAAGCAAACATAATCACCGAAAGAAAAATCGACCCATATACTTATAGATGTTACTATGTTCGTAACTCTAACTACTGATGTAATATATACTATATAGTAAGTTAGTAACTCTAACTACTGATGTAACTTACAGATGTAAGTATGAAACTTAGTTAAAACAAGTAAAAAATTTCATTAATTCATGATGGATCATGTTTACGTATGATGCTATATAGTATAAGTTAATAACATCTGATATTCTGATATACTTATGTAAGTTAGTAACATAATAAATTTCATTATACTATATAGTAAGTTAGTAACATCTGATATATTTATGTATGATGCATTGATGCGTATAACTTAGTTAAAACAAGTATGAAACACCATATTAACTAATAAATTTCATTAATTCATTGTAACATTAACATTCTCTAATGCATTGTAATCTTTTTCAAGACAATAACAAGATAAGAAAAACACACAATCATGAGAATTAATACATAAACATACATAAATAAAAGTTGAAGATAAATGAACTTACAAAGTCGTTTAAATCTATGTATTCTAATAAAATAGAATTTTGTACCACCCTTTGAAGCAGCCTATGCAATTAATGGGCTGATGTGTCTGGATGGAGAGGGCACTGATATTTTTGTCAAGTACAACTCTTCTTCAGCACTCTAAAACTTCTTTTATCTTATATATAATATAAACTTAGGTTGTCTTATAAATGCAAAATACCACTAATAAATGTTTAAAGAGTTGATTATTCCAAATATGCCCTTCAAGTGTGATTTCAACAAATGTAGTTTGTACGGTACAATATGATTTGCATAAGAAATCGTGCACAAAAGTTTGTACGGTACAACATATTTCAAGCATCTCTAAACCTCAAAGAATAAAAACAAAAAATGTCATGAATGCATAAATTAAACACACCAATTAGTGGTTAGTCTTTTTACCTTCCCGTCCATGAGTTACAAATATTTTATCAACTATATAATGTGTTAAAATCACACATAACAAACCACAACTTCCTCCACACCGCGTGCACATTGGGCTATAACTTATAATGGTGGTAAAGTAAGCATCATATCGTCTTACTTATTAATCATATTGATTTATATTATTTTATGTAAATTTCACGTGTGTTTTGTGTGTGTAACAATGTAGCACATAAAGATGGTGCTTAGGAGGTTTGGTAGTAACATCATCTTCTCTAATGGTTTAAGAGATCCTACACATCGTTGTCTTATCAGTTAAGTGAAACATGCATGAACATTTTTACTTTGATTAACTGTATTTAAGTTACTAACGATCAACTATATCTAATTGTTTTTTGTAGCACGTCAAGAAGCATTAAAGAAAGAGATCGAGAAGTTAAAAAAATTGTATCAAGAACAAAACATGCAAAAGGCCAATGAACAACAACGACAAAGAAAACAACAACAACAATAAGAACAACGTCACGGCCACCGGTGGGATGAATACTTAGCATTCATATTAATAGTACGTTACAAATTAAACATGCAATATTTTACTTCATGTAATACCGATGAACGGGCTAATACTATTGATTCGTTAGCAAGTAAGTTTATTGAAAATAATGTGACGAGCATTCAATTTTTAGTCAATAATTATTACTATACTTTTTTGGTGCATTTTAATATTTTTGCTCTTAATGTAGTTTTTTGTCTTGCGATGTGTTAATGTCACTTTCTTAATTAAACGTCGTCGAATATTGCGTGACTTGATATTTGATATAATTGTGAAAATTATGTCGATTTTACATATTGAAAATGGTAGTATATAATAAAAATATAATAAAAATATCTTTACACTATCATCTTAACAATGAGAATATTCTAAATCAAACAAAGTTTATAAAAGAGAAGAAAATTGTATTTCAAATGTTATCCTATACCTATCACGAGGTAAGCATTATTCATTTAAGTTTGAGATCATGTGATTCATGTCGTCATACTGTAAATATTTAGAGTGAGTTACTAATAAATGCTCCAAATTCGATATTATAGTTTATGAAAAACTGTTCTAATAATGCATTAATTAAAAATAATAATTTACGTAACTTACTCATATTAAAATATTACATATGAAAAGCCTCATTTAAATATAACATTTTGCAAAAAACCTCTTCACATTAAAGAAAGAGATGGAGAAGTCACAAAAATTGTATCAAGAACAAAACATGCAAAATGCCAATGAACAACAACGACAAAGACAACAACAACAAGAACAACGCCACGGCCACCGGTGTCAATATAGATGAATACTTAGCATTCATATTAATAGTACGTTACAAATTAAACATGCAATATTTTACTATACGAATTATAATTTATTATACGAATTATAATTTATACTCTTGAATATACTAATTATTTTAATGTTTTATGTTTTTTATAGTTTTGTTAAAAAGAAAATTTGTTTTATAGTTCTCTTTTAATAATGTAATTTATTGAACAACGAAGTCCGTCTTTCAAAAAAAATGAGAGTTTCAAACATGAACCGAAAATTAGTTCCGAACATTACGAAAAAAACAATTAGATCCAACCCGTGTGCATCGCATGGGCCCTAAGGCAGTCCAAACATGTGTGCATCGCACGGGGATGAATATAAAAGGTCTTCAACATTAATGTCATCGCTTCATATTTAAAATAATTTATGTAACTTATACATATTAAAAAATTACATGTGAAGAGACTCTTTTCAATGTAACTTCTTGAAAAAAATCTCTTCACATATACTTTTTTAATGTCAATAAACTATTTTAAATGTGTGTCATGCCTAGAAATGTGATACCATCACAACTTAGATATATAATGACGAAAATAATTGCCGAAGATTACGCTATAAAAACTTATATACAGCCCATGTGAAACTCAATAAAGTATTTTAAATACGTATAAAGCTTAGCAAATGTGTGACACCATGAAAACTTAAATATAAAATGACAAAAATAAATGCCGAATATTACGCTATAAAAACTTCTATACAGCCCATGTGCATCGCACGTATTTTAAATCTATGAAAACTTCTATACAGCCCATGTGCGTCGCACGGGAATTGTTGACTATCATAAGAAATAGTTTTAACTTAGCCCGATGTATTAATATTAGTTAGTTCAAATAAAAAACGATAGAGTCAATACCAAAATAAATAGACAAAAAATATTACGTAAAAAAATACATCTTAAAAGATTATATGTCAATAAACTATTTTAAATACGTATCATGCTTACAAAATGTATGCTACCATGAAAACTTATATATATAATGACAAAAATACGTCCTGAATATAAAATGACGAAAATTAATGACGGATATTAGACTTTGAAAACTTCTATACAGCCCATGTGTATCGCACGGGCTTTCATGACTATTCATGTTTGCAAGTGTATTCAAATAATGAAATGACATGATCTCCGAATGAATACATGACGAAAATTAGTGTACATTACGTTATGAACACTTAGATCCAGCCCGTGTGCAACGCACGGGTCTGGTTGCCTAGTACGATTAATTGATAGCTTCAAACCACAAACCATTTCAATCCAGCAATTATTATTGATTTCCATTGACATATTCAAACAATCCGTTACATTCAATCAAATTAATTGTTCATACAAATCATCCCAAAATAAGTTATGACTTTTTGTTTATACCTTTGATTAAGTTATTTTTATTAACCCTAAAAGCACCACACCTATCATAATCATTCTATGACATCATCCGATTCATGTGCATTGCATAATCGTTCTGTAACCTGGAAGAATTGGTAAGTAGCGATTTTATTATAATATATTTAGAGAAAAATGGACCACATATGAATCCTCATAACCAAGGGATGATGTTTTACAATGGGTTTAACGTATGTTGCAAAGTTTGTTCTTATGACAATTTTCGAATCTATTTAATTCCGAACAATGAAAATAGACCATTGGTTAAATTAATATATGCAGTTTCCTATATCTTATTTTAATGAAATCCACATTCATGAATTAGTTTTTACAATTTGTGTTTTGTGCAATTTAATTCTGCTTGAATTAAAATTGTAATGTATTTTCTGATTTTAATTTCTTTTTAATGACAGACCATATGGTATCATAAAGAAAATGAATTGAAGCAGCTCTTGCACCAACTGTTTAGACACCTCCAGCTCATTTTTTATGAAGAAGTTAATAATGTGCGTCCTGTTCCAATGCAAAATGGATCAAATGATGGGTGCGTTACATTTTAGGAGTGGTAATTATACCAATCTCATTTAAACTTTCTGATTATATCTTTTGTTTTTATGAACTAAAATCATTTCAATAGTTTTTTTTCCATCATGTTTCAGACTATTTCCTCTTATTATGCAGAGTGTGATATGGAGCTAAGTCATGTTGTATCAAAAGGTATGCATCTCTTGAATCTTATGAATTGTAATGTCATCTTAAATTTATCGGCTATGTTTAAATACATGAGTTCGACAACTCAGAAACTGGTAACAGGTGTAAATTAATGGTTGGGTTGGAGGTGAATGCAAAGTGAAAGCATATTGGTTTCCTGTTAATTACATTGAAAGATGAGAAGGAGTTCGCACTTCAATTATTGTACAATTAATTGAAATTACTAGATTATATATGATACGTGGGAATTGCGCCCTCGCAACAGATTTTACCTCTCAAGGGATCTTGAGAAGCTTACAACCCCCACCAGGCAGTGTACCTGATCGTTGTAGTATAGTGTAGTGACAAGTACCAGGGGATTGATCGTTCAACTCAGGAATATTGTCGCTAGGATTTCAAAGCCTACTAAACTAGGTCTAGAGGTGAGGAATGATTCTTTTTGTATTTTTATATTTTAAGAAAAGCAAGTAAAATCTCGGGTTTTGAAGGAGTGGGTGAAATTAGTTGCTAGCCAACTAACCCAATTAACTAAAGATGCAATTAAAATAAAAGAAAAGAAAAGAAAATTAAACTAATTTATTAATGTGGTGGAAATAATAATGAGAAAAGTTGTGTTTACTTAGATTTCATTACTCCCTAGATATCAACCAATAATCAACATCTAGGTTTTACTACATCTAAGCAAACACAATAAAAGCCTAGCCTAACATGTTAAAAGAAAGATACACATAAGATAGAATCAAACAATACATAGACATATTGAATGATTATTGAAGTACTTATCTTTATTCAAACATGAAAGAAAGAATGGTTTGAAACCCCTTCAATATGCAGGAAATTCGACCTAGGGTTTTTACACAACTTGTTCCCCAAAAGTTCCACACATTAAAATGAAAAATTGGAAAAATATATATAGACTAAGCATCCTGACGGCGTCATGTGTTAGCATCTGACGCCGTCAACTCGCCGCCAAGTTGAAATTCGTATTGCCTAGATCCACTTCTGACGCCGTCATGTAAAAATAATCTCTAGGCCGTCACTAGTAATTGGACCCTGACGGCCTTGGTGACGCCGTCAGGCCATTAACAAAAAAAACACTCTGGGCCATCACGTTATAATTTCCACATCCACCTCTTTTGCCACTCTTGACGCCGTCATGTGTTGTAGCTTGACGTTGTCAGGTACTGTTCCAACAAGGAATTTTGAGACTTTGCCGTTTTCTTTACTTTTATGCTAAAAAAACGTCCAAAACGCTTCCTTTTCCAGATTTCTCCTCAAAAGTACCTAAAATGACAAAAGGAACGATTTAGGGCAATAATTGATCAAATAATCTCGAATTCGGGCTTAAATGACCCCTTAAAAGCGGTACACTTTTCGCCTCATCAAATACCCTTACACTTGAGATTTGCTTGTCCTCAAGCAAATGCGCTTTTATTCTAATTAAAATACAAGTTAGGGGTCATTTAAAACTAATATAAAAGTAATTACAACAAATAATCGTTCCACTAAAAACAAAAAACAAGCACGGAGGTCATACACTAGCACCTCACAAATAGTGTTTAGATACTCACATCTCTCGGGTGTAATAAAGTATATATCACAATATGGAAATGGAAAACATCTCTCACTACCTGTCATAGCAAATAGATTACCATAGGCTTGGGAAAGGATCAAACCTCCACCACTTGGCGTAAGCACCTAAGATAAACTATCAAAGATGTCTTTTAAAGGGTTATAACGTTAGGTGTAGGGATATGCAAACACGGTTTTGTTGGATAAAGGCTATATTTACTGGTGGCGAGTTAATCATGTTGGTTAATTACATGTACAATATGGCGTTCCTAAGCCAAGACTCGACTCGACTTAAGCTAATGAATAAAAAATAACAAAAACATAAAACAAACATAGAATGAAACGGGATGGTAGTCCGTATGTTTTTCTCTTTTTCTTTTTCTATTTTATTTTCTTTTTTTATTTGATTTTTTTTTACACATACACTTTTACCCTACCATCCAAAATAATACATCGTAGGGAATGTATATTCCCCTTACACTTGAATTTTTACATACTTTACAATAAACTACTCTAATGACTCGAATCAAGATAATCAAAACACTTGGAGTACTTTTTAAGATTAATGCATATATGGGGGTAATAATTTGATGTTCTTCCCCATTACTCCAAAAGATTAGTACTTTACCCATGAGTCCTAATCGTCCCAAAAAAATATTTACAAGATATGACTCGACTTAGCAACCATGTAATCAATTAGACAATTAAATAAGGGTTTAAACATGTAACAATAATGCACTAAAGATGAGTGTATACAAGAAAGGCTAAGGGGATTTGGTTGCACATTTGGGTGGGTTGTAACAAATTCTTCCTTTAAGTAAAATACTTAAAGTTATAAACTAAAGGATAGGCTCGGAGGTGTGTACTAAGGGTATCGTGTACAAAAAATGAGTACAACGCTAAGGTGTGGGAATTCTAGGTTTTTATGGTTGTATTTAATGCATGAGTGAATTCTAGTGATCCCATGTTAGGAGCTTCTTAGCCGGCTCGACATAGGAGTGAAGTAGGAGCTTATAGAATTGAGGACGTAAGTACGCCACCTAATGAATGGTATTAAGGAATACAATCCGTCATCCACACAACCGTAACAAGTAATTAACCTGTAAAAGATATCTAGGGAGTAGTGAAATCTAAGTAAACACCATTTTCCCACATATTTTTCACACCACTAGTTTAGTTTAGTTTATTTTCATTTTTATTATTTTATTTTGATTGCATCTTTAGTTATTAGGTTAGTTGACTAGCAACTAATTCCGCCCACTCTTCCAAAACCCGAGATTTTACTTGTTTTTATAAAAAAATAAAAATACAAAAAGAATCATCCCTCACCTCTGGACCTAGTTTTTAGGCTTTCTAATCCTAGCGACACTATTCCTGAGTTGAACGGCCAATCCCCCGGTACTTGTCACTATACTATACTACAACGATCAGGTACACTGCCTGGTGGGGGTTGTAAGCTTCTCGAGATCCCTTGAGAGGTAAAGCCTGATGCAATTCCCACGCATCATAACCCAATTAACTAAAGATGCAATTAAAATAAAATAAAAGAAATGATAATTAAACTAATTTATTAATGTGGTGGAAACAATAATGAGAAAAGTTGTGTTTACTTAGATTTCATTACTCCCTAGATATCTTTTACCGGTTGATTAGCTTGTTACAATTGTATGGATGACGGGTTATATTCCTTAATACCAGTCGTAGGGCCGTGTACAATATTCCCTAACACTATAAGATCCTACTTCACTCCTATGTCGAGCAGTTAAAAGCTCCTAACATGGGATCATTAGAATTCACTTATGCATTAAATAAAATCAAAAATCATAGTACACCTCCGATCATGTTTCTTAAGACGTTCAAGCAAGTTACCAATGGAAGTCTGCCAATTTTCTTAAGCCTAAAATCGAATACAATCATCCGTAACAATTATAAACAAACAATTAACCAATAATCAACATCTAGGTTTCACTACATCTAAGCAAACACAATAAAATCCTATCGTAACATGTTAAAAGAAAGATACACATAAGATAGAATCAAACAATACATAGACATATTGAATGATTATTGAAGTACTTATCTTTATTCAAACATGGAAGAAAGAAGGGTTTGAAACCCTTTCAATATGCAGGAAATTCAACCTAGGGTTTTTACACAACTTGTTCCCCAAAAGTTCCACACATTACAATGAAAAATTGGAAAAATATATATAGACTAAGCATTCTGACGGCGTCATGTGTTAGCCTCTGACGCCGTCAACTCGCCGCCAAGTTGAAATTCGTATTGCCTAGATCCACTTCTGACGCCGTCATGTAAAAATAAGCTCTGGGCCGTCACTAGTAATTGGACCCTGACGGCCTTGGTGACACCGTCAGGCCATTAACAAAGAAAACACTCTGGGCTGTCACGTTATAATTTCCACATCCACCTCTTTTGCCACTCTTGACGCCGTCATGTGTTGTAGCTTGACGTCGTCAGGTACTGTTCCAGCAAGGAATTTTGAGACTTTGCCGTTTTCTTCACTTTTATGCTCCAAAAATGTACAAAATGCTTCCTTTTCCAGATTTCTCCTCAAAAGTACCTAAAATGACAAAAGGAACGATTTAGGGCAATAATTGATCAAATAATCACGAAATCGAGCTTAAATGACCCCTTAAAAGCGGTACACTTTTTGCCTCATCAATATATCTTCAATATAGGCTTAACAATTATCCAGTAGTGCCATTTTTAAAATCTAATATCATAAATTCATAATACTAAAAAAGGTTTGAATGAAGTTGTGTATAACTGATTCTATGTAGTTTATGCCTTAGATTTTTTTTTTATGATAATGTTCACTGTATTAACCCTTAGTTCCCCATTGAATCCCGGTTTATCTTTGTTTTTTCATGGCAATGGAACTTAATTGCATGCTATGGGTACATTCGTTGAAGAATTCATTGATATTCTGATATCCGATTAAATACTTAGGACTTCTGGTCGTTGTAACTCAGCTCAATGATGGTTCAAAACAATTTCTGGGGTACCAATTTGTTTATACATAACGACAAGGAGAGCATTTTGAACACTGATTTGGATGACATTGAGGCGTTTAGGAAGTGGTCACCCATAGTGGCGTCTGTTAATAATATACTATGTATGCAAATCATACAATATTCATTTTTTTACCAACTATTGTAATGAATGTAGTATGCCGTCCAAGGTGGGTAAGGATCAATCTGCTAGCACCACCTCGAAGATATATATTGCCTCAAAGCTCTTGAAGCATGAAGAGTTCCTAGAGAAGTTTCCATACAGGAGCATTATTGCCGAACTTTTGGATCAATCTGCTAACACCCCCAGGTATAATATTGAGCGGGTATGAAAAAGCTAACATCCCTGCTCTTACAAGCGGTATCAACAGTGAAATTATGACTGCGTATCACCAAATATTTTTGCATACAGGCAAACGACCAGCGGGAAGACATCCACAATGACTGGAATCACCGAATATACTTTAGCAGATATATATGACAATGTACTAAAGGTAATCGCACGATTTTACGTTTTTCACTTATTTATATTTTCTCCTATAACACATACATTGGTTTCATTGGGCTTTTAGATGACCCAGTGGTGAGATTCAGTTTTGTTCGGTAGTTTAGTACGTTTTTTTGGTTAATTTCAGTATCTTTGACGGTTAATAAAATATGACAAAAGGAAACGATTGTTGACAACCTCACAGGGGAAAGCGTTAGGGACTGGGATCATAGGATGTAGCTCCTTTCTATCTGTCAAGGTTTGATTACATTCGACTATTTTATTGTTTAATTACAGAATTTTGTATAGACCCTAATTAGTAACTCATAGTTGCAGGTCAGTGACAAATTGGAGAGACGTCACTTAAAGAAACAAGATGCAGATCACATCAAATCATATATCTGAAGGTTTAGCACATCGTACCGAAGAAGCCAAGGATGATGGCTAAAAGGCAGCTGGTGCCACTCTTGATTGTGCCAACAATGCCAAACACCTCATCACAGGTTAGCAAAATACTTCATCTGTGTTTGTAAAATGTTGATAACGGGCATTATCGAGTAGGAATAAACACTTGACTATGCATAGAATTGTGCTTTATGATATATGTGATGATTTTTGTTGTATTTCTAGGAGCACGAGAGTATCATATGAATAAAGAATAAGAAATGAAGCACAATGGGGATGAAAAGACATCGGATATTAAGGACCACACATCTGATGTCACAGAATCCGCAAAAGATATGTCATACGAGAAGTGCTGAATATGCTAAGGACGAGACATATGACAAAGCAAAAATGGCAAAAGACACCGCTGGATATGCGACAGATACAACGCTGCACACAGTCTCCGATAAAGCGAAAATGGCAAAAGACGCGGCAGGATATGTAAAAGGTGTAACTTACAACAACACTTAAAAGGTGAACGATGTGGCCGGGTCAGTAAAAGATTTAGCTTCTGAGAAAGCTTAAGTGGTGATAGATGCAGCAGGATCTGTAAAAGATTCAGCTGTGAAAAAGGTGAATATGCGAACTCAGAGGCTTATGAGCGCGAAAAAAGCACTTAAACAGCATACCAGAAGACAAAGAAAAGGGTATCAACCAACGATTAGAGTTAGTTACTTTGACCTCATAACATTCAGATTGATCAGTTTGGGTTATCTTTTATTTTTAATGGGTCAAATGAGTTATCTGCTAATTTTAGTATTTGGTATTATGCCTTAGTGAGGAGTTATCTGCTAATTTTAGTATTTGGCATTATGCCTTACTAAGAGACCAAGTGATCCTCAAAACAACCTTGAATCGTAATTGTCATGTGTTGTTTCTTCTCATTTGGATTCTTATAATATAAACATGTTTTGCCATATTGATCGATCATTTGATCCTTGAATTTTTATACAGACCACCGTCTGGATTCTTTCCACAAGAGACGTCTCTGAAGAAAAGACATCCGCTCAGGTGAAGGCTTGGAATTTTGTGCATTTGAGGTGTTGGAAGAAGCTCTATACCTACTAAAAGATCGAAATATACGTAAGGACATTATATATATATATATATATATATATATATATATATATATATATATATATATATATATATATATTGATGAGGCGAAAAATGATCCGTTTTTAGGGGGTCATTTAAGCCCGAATCCGAATTTATTTGATCAAATATTGCCCTAAATCGTTCCTTTTGTGATTTTAGGTACTTTGGGAGTGAAATCTGGAAAAGGAAGCAATTCGGACGTTTTTGGAGCATAAAAATGAAGAAAACGCCAAAGTCTTAATTTTCCAAGCTGGGAACAGTAGGTGACGGCGTCAAGAGCAAAACCTTGACGGCGTCAAGAGCAAATTTCATGAATTTCCATGACGACCCAGAACAGATTTAACGGCGTCACGTAGGAAGGGCGTCAAGAGTAAAAGAGTCATGACGGCCTGGAAGTGTATAAGTCTTGACGGCGTCAGAAGTAGATCTAGGCAGTCCGAGAAGAGTTTTGGCGGCGAGGTGACGGCGTCACAAGTTTATTCTTGACGCCGTCAAACCTATTTTTCTATATATAGTTTTCTAATTTTTTACATTTAGAGAGAGAAGTTTTGGGAGAAACCCTAAGTACGATTTTGGTGTAACTTTACAGGTTTTTTAAGGGTTCCAACCCCTTGATACCTTGCATGATTAATCAAGATAAGTGTTCTTCTAATTCAATCAATATGTCTATGTGTTGGTTGTCTATATCATGTTCTTGTCTTAATTCTATCATGCTAGGCTAGATTTCTTTTGTGTTTGCTTAGATCTAATGAAACCTAGATATTGATTATGTGTTGATTACTTGTTTATTCTTGTCTTGGATGAATGATTTATATGTTAGGCTTAAGAAAACTGGCAGATCTCCAATTGGTAACATACTTGAACGTCTTAAGAAACATGAACCAACGCGCACTAGGTCTTTATTGGTTGTATTTAATGCATAAGCCACTGTTTACAATCCCTATAGTTGTGCTGGGCATGGTGTAGGAGGAGATAAGAGCTCATAGAATTGGGGAGTTATGTGTGCCACCCCATGAATGGTATTAAGGAGTACGATCCGTCATCCATGCAATTATAACAAGTAATTAACGTGTAAAAGATATCTAGGGAGTAGTGAAATCTAAGTAAACACATTTTCTCCAATTACTGCTCACAACTTTAGTATAAATTAGTTTATTTTCTTTTCTAGTATTTTATTTTGATTGCATCTTAGTTTTGGGTTAGTTGAATAGCAACTAATTCCGCCCACTCTTCCAAAACTCGAGATTTTTACTTGCTTTCTAAAAAATATAAAAACACAAAAATAATCATCCCTCACCTTTAGAACTAGTATTTAGGCTTTCTAATCCTAGCGACACTATTCCTAAGCTGAACGATCAATCCCCCGGTACTTGTCACTATACTATACTACAACGATCAGGTACACTGCCTGGTGGGGGTTGTAAGCTTCTCGAGATCCCTCGAGAGGTAAAGCCTGTTGCGATTCCCACGCATCAAATTTTTGGCGCCGCAGCCTGGGGAATAGTTATTGTCTAGGTTTAAATTTCTTTTTATTAGGTCTACTTGCTAGATTCCTTTCTAGTAAGGTTTTATTTTTATTTTTAGGATTTCTTTAGTCTATCTTATTTCTTCGTGCCTTTGTTCGTAACTCTTTACCATCCGACATCATGGAAGGTGGTAACATCTTTGAACCCGTCATCCCTCCACAACAAAACCCACCACTAGAACCCCTTAGGCCCCGAACCTTAGGAGAGTATTCCCGACCTAGCCACCAAGGCTACCGAAACACCATTGAGCTCACCGGAGCCAATGTAACCCCCTTGCGATCCGACACCATCCGGTTGGTGCAAAGCGGATGTGCATTCCATGGACTTCGTTCCGAAGATCCAAACCAACATCTTAAGGACTTTCTCAAAATCGTAGATTCCATATACCTAGGTGTTGAAACTAGAGAGACTACCCATTTACGCCTATTCCAATTCTCTCTACGGGATCAAGCTAGTCAATGGCTTGAGCGTTTACCCGCGGGATCCATCACCACATGGGATGATCTCACCACTCGTTTCCTTGCTCAATTTTTCCCACCGGGGAGAACTACTAAGCTTAGAAATGACATCTTGATGTTCCAACAACGTCAAAATGAATCTCTTTATGAAGCATGGACTCGTTTCAAGGACTTACTCCAAAAAGTCCCTCATCATGGCATAGATCTTTGGCTCCAAGTCCAAATTTTTTATGACCATATCGACATCTCCACGAGGCGAGCCATTGACCAATCGGCCGGTGGTAAGCTACGTGATCTTAGTGCGGAACAATCATAGGAACTCATAGAAGATCTTGCTCTCTATGACAACGAAAGTTGGAATGATCCCCGTGATTTGAACAAAACGGTCAAGGCAATATCTTTGCCTTCGAACAATTCTAGCACTCCCAACCGTAGGATCATGGAACTTGAAGGTCGAGTCAAGTCTCTCATGAAATCTTACGAAGCTCATAAACCTTCAAGCCAAGTAAGCAGAATCACTTCTACATGCAAACTATGCAATGGCCCTCATGAGACCCATAACTGCATGGAACTTCCAAAACGTGCTTATAACGAATTCACATCATCACATGTAGGTCAGGGTCCTCGAACTTCTGCCGAAGCCTATGAGGCATGTAAGGATAAACCTAATTTTAGAGGGTACCAAACGCGAAGCGTATCCTTCAATGACTCCTCACCACTCACTTGGTCCGAGCATTTTCCATCACAAGGCATTCCTAGGCAAAGCTGTGAAGATACTTTAAAAAAAAATCATTCTATCTCAAGAACTACAGCTCGCTACGCCCGAGGCCAAATTTAAACAACAACAGGCTGATGTAAACAACAAGATTTGTAATCTGTTGACTGCTATCAAAGAGCATATTGATAATAAGCCCATTCACGTTGATGAGGTTAAATCTGCTACCGTCATGAGTCCACCAGCCTCCCCTGTAAAAATAAAAAGTCCTAGCAAGTTATTCAAACATCTATCTCCTAACGGAAAAGAACCTGTCAACAACCCCCCAGGACCAATCCATTTCGTAAACACTATCACCACAATATCTACTTCAACATCCAACCCAACCCAACAACAAACTAACAAATTCAGTCGGACAGCTAAAGATGAGACCTCAAGGGTTGACCATGCTTCGGCAAGGAAACCTACCGACTCACCCGAGCAATACACCGCGCAAGAATCCGGCAAACCGGATGAGGGGAAAGAGAAATCGGAAGAGCATGAGAGAGATCCAACCATTTTGGGTAAATCTATGATGGGAGAACCCGAGAGAAAAATGGAGGATGTTATTAGTGGGAGTAGCAATAAGACTAAGGAAAGTAACCCTAAAGTTTTCAAGATCCCCTGTACCATTGAGGAAAAGCTCTTAACCGATAGTCATATAGATCCTAGCTTCCCAGTCAACATAATCCCTCTTTCCCTATACCACAAAACCTTCCCAGAACACATTGCGCGCGAGAGAGTAATAGAAAATTTATCAATTAGGATTGGAGAGCTTGTTTACAATACTGATCTCACCGTGGTTGATGACGTAGACCCTCTCACCAATCAAACGTTAACCAACCTTGTCCTTGGGATACCATTTATCAATGAATCGGGAGCAATCCTTGATGAGAAAGATGGTAGTGTAGTACTCACCAATGGTGTTAGGAAGGTAATTTTTCGTAGGGATAGTGAGGAGGTGTACGAGTATCGTCCCTCCCTTGTGGGGAATCTATATGGGTCAAAGGATGGAGAGTTGGGGAAGATAAGACGACGTGATCCGAATAATCTCAAAATCCCCTGCATGATCGGTCATAAGTACTTCGATAACATATACATTAATGTATTCCTGCCAAAGAATTTTATGTCATTGTTTCATTATAACAATATCTGCAGATGGGGGATGATTTACAAGGGAGAGAAAGTGGTTGGTAAGGATCATGAAATCCAGTTGTTCGTAGGTAATATGACATTCACTATGGAATTCACGATTGTGGATAACATAGAAGACTATGTCGACCCCAGGTTATCACAAGTAGTTTTGGGAGCACCTTTCTGTGAAATCACTAATTTGATAGTGGATGACTTGAACGGAATCATGACCTTCACTGATGGGATTAGGAGGATTTCATACCAAACGCCATACAAGAAAAAAGACCTTAAGGAGATAGATTGTGACGGGCTTGATATGATGAGCTCCCAACTTATCTTGTGTGATGAAGATGTTAGGAGGGGGTGTAAAAACATTTCTGATTTATCATGTGGATTCTTTAAGGATGTTAGTAAGCTTGGTTCTAAATATCGCCAAGATGTTTTCGAGTTCGAAGACCCGAAGTACTTACACTACGAAAGCGATACTGGTTTAGAAGACGACCTAGAGAATGGAACCAATGATGAAGTCACGTAGTAACCCATAACCTTGAGTCTAGCTACAAGACTCGTAAATAAAGAAAAGCGCTTCTTGGGAGGCAACCCATGTTTTGTGTGATTTTATTTGTTTGATTGTTATTTGCTTCCGTATGCATGCTTTATTTTTATTGTTGGTAGATCATGTTTCTAAACTAAATAGTGGAAATACTTTACTTTGTTGTTTTGGCCTAGTCTTAACTCCACCTAGAAGTATTTTTGCAAAAGATAAGTGTAAGGGGAAACCCCAAATATGTTTTTAAGAAACAAACCGATCATGATTCTCCACAATATTAAATGAGCATGTATATTCGTATTTGTTAGAGTCAAATGCTTGTATTGAGTCATAATGAAGTTTTGCAGGATTTTCCAGGAAGTAGGACCAAGTTTTTCCAGAAATTTTCTGGAAACTTAACATAAGGATTTCTGCAGGTCCATTATGACGGCGTCAGGGTTTTACTCTTGACGGCGTCAGGAGTTAAAATCTGGAAATTTTACCGGTTTTGTTTTTCTAACGGAGTCTTATGGTTTTTGTGAATTATTAAGTTTTATAATCTCCAGGAGATCTGCAAACTTCATTCCACAAGCATTATATCTTATCTTGTTTTATAGGATTTAGAAACTTATATAGGATGCCGCCGATTTTACGCGAGGTTGTCTTGTCTATTTTGTCAGGTTTTACAGGTTATGTATGACAAGAAGATGATTTATATTCTGGAAGGGAAGCTTTGATTGTTCATTTTCTTGGAAGAAGATTTAACCTGGCCATCCTATTATCCATACCGAGCGAATCAGGGGAGTATTTGATTTCATTCTCTTTACTTTTTCACTTTTACATTCTTTACTTGAACATTGGGGACAATGTTCATATTAAGTGTAAGGGGAGGGTAAAAAGATGATACCTTACATATGCACTTTCGCTTGAGTTTGTTTTGTTTGATGGTAGATGTGTAATAAAACTATGAGAAATACTTGTTAGTGCAATTTTAGTGCCAAATTTAAAATTTTTTACAACATTTAGGAGTGAAACTTTAGCTATAGCAAGCGTCTCATGGATAGGAGATTATATGACTAGCACATAACCGTATATTCAGAAAAATTTTCCACCCAAATATGTGAGGTTCGCCTTTAGATTTGATAGGAAAAGCATTCATTATTAGTACTTATGAGTGTACCGGTAGCATTTAGATTCTAGAACTTGCGTTAGTGATGCATCCCGAGACCGCTAGTGAGACTACATTCGTGTGGTAGGATTTACTACATGATAAGAGGCATTAGGATTACCCTTGTGTTAAACCCGTATTATAATTACTTGACCATTTATGTCATATTACTTGGCTAGTTAAGTCAACTAAGTTTTCCCACACCCTTAGCGTTGTACTCATTTTTAGTACACGATACCCCTAGTACACCCCTCCGAGACTATCTTTTCATTTCTAACTTTAAACATTTTACTTAAAGGAAGAATTTGTTACACCCCACTTAAATGTACAACCAAGTCACCTTAGCCTTCCGTGTATGCGCTCATTTTTAGTGCATTATTGTTATTTGTTAAACCCTAAGTTAACTTTCTAATTGATTACATGGTTGCTAAGTCGAGTCATATCCTTGTACATATTGTTTTGGGACGATTGGGACTCATGGGTAAGTACTTATTTTATGGTAATGGGGAAGAACATCTTATTATTACCCCCATATGTACGTTAATCTTAAAAGTGCTCCAAGTGTTTTGATTTTCTTAATTCGAGTCATTAGATTAGTTAATTGTAAAGTATATAAAGATTCAAGTGTAAGGGGAACATTCATTCCCTATGATGTATTATTTTGGATGGTAGGGTAAGAGTGTATGCAAAAAAAAAAAAAAAAAAAAAAAAAAAAAAAAAAAAAAAAAATCGAAAAAAAATCAAGAAAAAAAAATAGACAAAGGAAAAAGAGAAAAAACATATGGACTACCATCCCTTTTCATTCTATGTTCATTTTTATGTTTTTGTTATTTTTCATTTATTAGCTTAAGTCGAGTCTAGTCTTGGCTTAGCAACGCCATATTGTACATGTAATTAACCTAGATTGTTAACTCGCCACCAGTAAAACTTCCTTTATCCAACAAAACCGTGTATTTCATATCCCTACACCTAACGTTACAACCCTTTAAAAGACCTCTTTGATAGTTTATCCTAGGTGCTTACGCCATGCGGTGGAGGTTTGATCCTTTCCCAAGCCTATGGTAATCTATTTTGCTATGACAGGTAGTGAGAGATATCTTCCGTTTCCATATTGTAATTTACACTTTATTACACCCGAGAGATGTGAGTATCTAAACACTATTTGTGAGGTGCTAGTGTATGACCTCCGTGCTTGTCTATTGGTCTTTAGTGGAACGATTATTTGTTGTAATTACTTTTATATTAGTATTAAATGACCCCTAACTTGTCTTTTGAGTAGAATAAAAGCGCATTTGCTTGAGGACAAGCAAATCTCAAGTGTAAGGGTATATGATGAGGCGAAAAATGATCCGTTTTTAGGGGGTCATTTAAGCCCGAATCCGAATTTATTTGATCAAATATTGCCCTAAATCGTTCCTTTTGTGATTTTAGGTACTTTGGGAGTGAAATCTGGAAAAGAAAGCAATTCGGACGTTTTTGGAGCATAAAAATGAAGAAAACGCCAAAGTCTTAATTTTCCAAGCTGGGAACAGTAGGTGACGGCGTCAAGAGCAAAACCTTGACGGCGTTAAGAGCAAATTTCATGAATTTCCATGACGACCCAGAACAGATTTGACGGCGTCACGTAGGAAGGGCGTCAAGAGTAAAAGAGTCATGACGGCCTGGAAGTGTGTAAGTCTTGACGGCGTCAGAAGTAGATCTAGGCAGTCCGAGAAGAGTTTTGGCGGCGAGGTGACGGCGTCACAAGTTTATTCTTGACGCCGTCAAACCTATTTTCCTATATATAGTTTTCTAATTTTTTACATTTAGAGAGAGAAGTTTTGGGAGAAACCCTAAGTACGATTTTGGTGTAACTTTACCGGTTTTTCAAGGGTTCCAACCCCTTGATACCTTGCATGATTAATCAAGATAAGTGTTCTTCTAATTCAATCAATATGTCTATGTGTTGGTTGTCTATATCATGTTCTTGTCTTAATTCTATCATGCTAGGCTAGATTTCTTTTGTGTTTGCTTAGATCTAATGAAACCTAGATATTGATTATGTGTTGATTACTTGTTTATTCTTGTCTTGGATGAATGATTTATATGTTAGGCTTAAGAAAACTGGCAGATCTCCAATTGGTAACATGCTTGAACGTCTTAAGAAACATGAACCAACGCGCACTAGGTCTTTATTGGTTGTATTTAATGCATGAGCCACTGTTTACAATCCCTATAGTTGTGCTGGGCATGGTGTAGGAGGAGATAAGAGCTCATAGAATTGTGGAGTTATGTGTGCCACCCCATGAATGGTATTAAGGAATACGATCCGTCATCCATGCAATTATAACAAGTAATTAACGTGTAAAAGATATCTAGGGAGTAGTGAAATCTAAGTAAACACATTTTCTCCAATTACTGCTCACAACTTTAGTATAAATTAGTTTATTTTCTTTTCTAGTATTTTATTTTGATTGCATCTTAGTTTTGGGTTAGTTGAATAGCAACTAATTCCGCCCACTCTTCCAAAACCCGAGATTTTTACTTGCTTTCTAAAAAATATAAAAACACAAAAATAATCATCCCTCACCTTTAGAACTAGTATTTAGGCTTTCTAATCCTAGCGACACTATTCCTAAGCTGAACGATCAATCCCCCGGTACTTGTCACTATACTATACTACAACGATCAGGTACACTGCCTGGTGGGGGTTGTAAGCTTCTCGAGATCCCTCGAGAGGTAAAGCCTGTTGCGATTCCCACGCATCATATATATATATATATATATATATATATATATATATATATATATATATATATATATATATATACTTTTTTCAATAATCAAGCTGTTATACTTAATAAGGTCTTTGGGATTGCTTATTTTATCCTACTTATAAATTAACACTTTGATTAGGCTATTTACAAATTAACACTTTTATCCTCTTATTTTGGATATAGTATGTGGATTTTGAGATTTATGTAAGAAAAAGTAGACTAAAATTTACAATTTTTATTCTAAAGAAAAATAGTTTCGCAAGGGATGCTCATTTAATGTTTGTCAAAAAACTTCGCTGTCCCAGAGGGGTATGATTATTGTGGTTGCGTTGAGAATCTGTGTGTGTATCTATGTTTGAGTATGGAGTAGTGTAAGCTATTTGGTAGGTGCAGAATGACAATGAAGGCTAAAGATGCAACTGCGGGCGTGGACCATTTGGGTTGCAAGAAAATTCACGTGTTCAGTCACTCAATGGGTTAGTCCCAAGTTACTTCTTTTAGCTTATGTTTATCATTACCTGCCTTTTACTCATATGTACCAACGATAAATAGATTGAATAGTCAAGCTAAAATATGGTATTACAAAGGTGCTGACTGAACATTGCTTCTGGGCCTCACTTTTGATTTGGGGTGTCTTCGATTCGTCTATTTGCGTCTATATTGTACAAACATAAAGTTGAATTCTTTTGGTGTAAAGGGAGAACATATATTTACTGTATATGTTGCAACTATTCCAGCTATAGGTACAAATTCAAATCACTTATGTAAACTTGGTCAATTTATGTTATATCCTATTCATAATAAGGACAAACTGGTCTAACATGTTTTTGTAGCTAACATAGTTCCCTAATACACTTTGTTTAACACTGCAGTTCATGAGAGACTTTTTGGACAAGTGACTTTGCCTCACCTGTTGATTCTACTTTTCATGGTCACTTCGTCATTGATGTGGAGTTTCTGAACCTGCAGGTTTGTCAAACAAAAAAAAGCAGGATGCTACAATTGCTGAAAACATCTGGAAAAATAATGGGGCCAGGCATTATCTAACGAGCGACAATACTTGAACTTCGATGGGACAGGCTTTGAATACGGACTTTAGAACCACATTTTAATTACTGTTGTAAAATATAGTCCATAAACTGGTCAGTGGCACATTCATGTTTCGGGCTACCCAGGTTTTGGAGGAGCAATTTAGTTAGAATTTTGCAACGGGTCTAATGATTGAGGGTCATTGTAACCTTATTATTCTATTATTCTTTTTTTCTTGAACATATTTTTATGGAAATAAGTTCTATGAGAATATCTAATGTACCTTTAACAGACATGTTTGAGTTGGCTCGGAACCTATTTAGTCGTCATTTGTACGTCATATATATCTATGTTTGAATTGAAGTTAAAATCTTTTTTATACTTAATATTCACTATTGGATTCATCTTTGATTTGTCCGTTGTCAATACATTTCAAACCATAAACATACATTAAAAGTAGGTGTCTTGGTAATTATGTTGAGAAATATTGATCAGTCCAACGAATTATGTTAGCCACTTCAAGATGTTGAACGTCTCTCATTTCATCTCGAAGGCGAGCAGCCAGTTGTATTTCATGAGAACTTTGACCTTGAAACTGTTGTTCACATGCAGATGAATCAAGATTATCCAAAAGCAAGGGAGTTAACATACGCTGAGTTTCCCACAAAATATGTATCGAATCTTCCAAAAAGAATGTGGACACTAAGGAAGCAAAGATATGCAATTGGCACAATTCATTTTCCATGACGATAAACAAGAGCCAAGGTCAATCACTTTCAAAAGTTGATTTGTACCTACCACGTCCTGTTTTCACACATAGACAGTTATATGTGGCTCTTTCACGCGTCAAAAGCAAAAAGGGTTTGAAGGTTGTTATTTCGGATCCAGATGGTAGTTTATCAAACACTACTACAAATGTAATCTACAAAGAGGTTCTTTACGGTCTATGATCATGTATTGAGAGGTATGTACCAATTGGAATATGATGTGATTTATGTCGTTTTCTTGATTAATATATTATCAATCACACAAAATGTTTTACTTACACTTTCTTCTTATACTTATTATGTTATCAACAAATGCTCTATTACCAAGGCTGTCAGATTTGCTTTTCATCTACATTATCAAGATTGGAGCACGCGTGCATGGCCGTTTATTACATTCTTAGTTACAAGTATTGTACTCTATACTATCATTTATTAGTTGATATTTTCCTTTCGAATAAATGATTCTTCCTGTTTACTTTGTGGTTTTTCCTTACTTTGTTTACACACACTATTTTTTTACACGATCTCATCTAAAAACCCGTGGGTTACCACAGGTCTATAAGCTAGTAAAAGATAAACTTTAGTCTTAGGGAGTTAGTACGTACTACTTAGTGGTTGAATAATTAAAAAAGAGATACCTGATGGGTGACGGCTGATGTAGACAAAGTGATGGCCAAGAAGTTTGCAATGTGTATTGTAGATGTAGAATACAAAACGTTACGTTATGAATAATTAGGGTTTGAAGGGTGTTCCAGTATTATAATTCATTGTTTACGACGTAAGTCATTATAATTAGGTTAATATTCAAAGTAACCCTTATTTACTTAAAGCTCGAAATAGCTCGATAAAAGCTCAAGCCGAGCCATCAAAAGCTCGAGCTCGGCTCATTATATGTTTCGAGCCAATTTATTGGGCTTGAGCTCGATAAAAGCTCGACTCGATCGAGTCGAGCTCGAGCTCGAGTTGCTTGATAAAAGCTTAGCTTGTTTGCACCCCTACTACTATGTATCCCTAAAAACTTGGAATTTTGACATATTCCAAAATTGTCGACCATACATTTGAAAATAAATAGAATTTTATCACCCAACCAATAATCCAGTTTCAACTCCAAAAGGGTTGTTGGTTTTGTTTCGGTTCACAGGAAAATAACCACAAGGGTGGTGCCATTTCTAGTTCGACGGAGAACCCACGCACATAGGGTGTCTCACATGTCTAACTTGGCATGGTAAACAAGAGTGTGGGGATTTAGTTTACTTCGGTACAAAATAGAAGGGTGGTAATGATGGTTGTGCGGTGGTAGAGGGCCATGGTGGTGGTGGCGGTAGAGGGTGGCGGTGTTGGTAGAGAGTGGCTGTGAAATAAAAGATCAAAAGTTAAATTGCAAATTTAGTCCCTAAAGTAACATTGCTATGACACGTAGACATAAAGCAGTGAAATGATGATTTTACCCTCAGTGACATGGCACTTAATGAGAAAACTAACGGAAAATGGCTCTCGGTGGTTTTTTTGCAAATTTGCGTAACATTAATGGCTTTTTTGCGTGACTTTTTGTATCAGTCTCATTTTTACGATTTCGTGATAGTTTAAGGACCATTTTTGCATAATAATAATAATAATAATAATAATAATAATAATAATAATAATAATAATAATAATGAGGCCATACATGGAGTGTGGTCAAGGGACTTAACATCAATTTTTTAAAAGTTAGTTGATGACGATGCATTCACAAGATAGTGTTAGCGTATTTCATATTATTTCTACGACAACTTTTGATTCATCCACATAAATTTTATGTTATTTTTCTTTTATACCTTCCTAAGTAATTAAACCAATTTTCTTCACAATTTAACCAATAACCTTACCATGTTTCGATGTGCATCATCGGCTATTCCACTTCCAGCCTTACCGACCATTGCTTTCACCATCACTGTCATTTTCACTTCCACCCTTGTTTTTATGTGTTAATAATTCTAAGACTTCCGATTCCGCCTAGCCATTATGGATTTTTCAAGTGTCATGTCAGAATTAACATACTTCCTCCGTCCCAAAATATAAGCTCATTTTGACTTTTTGAAAGTCTTTTTATTCCAACTTTAACCTTAATTATTTTTTTCGTGTCATATAATACTTGATACAAAATATATCAACAGATTTGTGTTTTAAATAAATTTTTATTGGTATAGTTTTCATCAAGTATTATGTAATAAAAAAAATATATATTAAAGTTAAAGTGAGAAAACAAAGACTTTTGAAAAATAGAAAATGACTTATATTTTGAGACGGAGGGAGTATCAATTTTATATATGTAATAAATAGATCTACCCATTGTTTTTTTTAGACAATTTTAATAAAAAGTATTCAAGAATGAAGAACCCTTCAGGTAATTGCAAATCAGGGTGCATGTTTCAAGTGGCAGTGGGGATAGGGGTTGACATATATATGGGTTTGTTTGTGAAATTTATTTTTTGAACTTTGCTTATGTTCTTTGTGCATTTGTTGTTTTCTGGTTCTAGAAAGTCAAATTTCGTTGCATGATGAAGAATTTCCCTGTTCTAGCTTGCATGATGAAGTGCGAGATAAATTATATATACCGTTCGGTGGTGATATGGAGTAGAAGAGACGTACTACTTGAGTCGTCATTGTTGGAAGTGACTCAATATATGATGGTGCAAAGTGCAAAAAAGTGAAAAACAGTGATAAATCATCAGTGATGAGACTGGAAGTGAGGCACACTGAAATACTACATAGTTATGAATTTAATGGGAAAAACTAGAGGAATAAATGCAAAACAAGTAAATTGCAATGGATATAATTAATAAAAGCATCCGTGAGCTCGAGTATCACTTCCCTATCATAAATGGCCTTAATCTATTTATTTAGGTAATAATTCCTAAATCTTGATGGATGGAAGATTTGACTAAATAAATATTATAGTATGGATTATAATCTATACCTTATATGGAGTTGAGCACTTACTATAAGTAGGGGATTAGTTCCACCCCATAACACACGCAAAATTTCCATCATCTTGTGAGAGCTGAGGATTCGGTAGAACAATGTTTCACTGGGTACGCTCCTTTTTATATTTACTGTGATCGTGCAAGTTATGTTATAGATGATTATAGGGAACTACATTAATACATGGAAGGTTAAAATAGCTCAAAAGATTAGGGTAATAAACTTACTAAGTGATAATAAACCATTATGTTATAGATGCTTTCACCTAGTAAGTATATATGTGTAGGTGGTTGTTTCGCTTAGGACACACGTCTTGTGTGGGTACATTACATAGGTCTACATATGATCAGCACCATTGTTTATATCCTTGTCCTCTTGTTAAAAAAAAACTTTAGGCTAAGAATATGATTAAATAATACTGTAACAACATTAATGTAGGTCACAATATGATCTTTAGTGGATCTCAACCATGACCATGCAGAGCCTTCCTCCATGGTGTTTAACAACATTAACGTACTCATATTGACGCCCATTATTGCAGTCGCGTCACATAGTGTTTTTACTCAATAAAACCAAACAAAAAAAAGGCTCACTATATAGAAGAGATAACCAAAAGTAGCAAAAAAATTGATAAGTAAAAAATCAAGTTGTTATGTTTCTTGCCATTTATTCTTTATTACAGAATTTACAAGGCAAAAAAGAAGTAACAATGTATTCATAACATACAGATTTCACGGTACCTTTTCTCACCACCTAAACTTAAAAATTTGTGAAAATTATCTTGAAGATACATTCTACACTTTGCAACGATCCCACACTAGCTAGTCCTGCTTAATTACAATTCGCTCCCACGCGTTTCCTCCATCTCAATCTTCCTCACTTAACTCATATATTTCACTTCGGGATCCATCAACACCTCAAACTCCCCAATTTTATTCATTCCAAACCTACTTTATAAAACAATCACCCAATTACTAGTAGTTATTATTACGTTTAATAAATATGGATATAGATTATAACAATAAAGGTGAAGAACCGGGTTGTAGCCTTGACCCGGACTTATTACAGCTTAATGAAGTGTCTCCTTTAGCTATTTAATCGAATCCTTTCATTGCTGAGAATTTATTTGACCAGTGGCTTTCACTTCCTGATACGTCTACTTTGGTATACTTAATTTAATTATTTCATATATCATTTTATTATTAGTTATAGTATATATAATATATTGCCTAAACTAGGGCTTATAATTTGTTAGTGCTTGTTTTATAAAAGTGTTTGGCAAATCAGTTGTACCATTAGAAAAAGTAGCGTCAACGGCTAACCGAAGCTTTGTGTCCTAAATGCTATGAAACTCTCCGCGGCAAACAAATCTTAATAGAATACACTAGAATAAATTAGCGAGTTACTTTGTCGCGTATTTGATGAGGTTTTTTTTTTGGAAGAATGTAGATTAAGTGATTGTTATATAATATATTGCCTAAACTAGGGCTTGTAATTTGTTTACATCTGTTTGGTGAAACTAGTAGTAGCGGTAATTGCTTTTTTTTATAGAAGTGTTTGGTAACGCAGTTGTAGCTGTAATCATAATGTGTAAAATAAAGTAAAAGTAGCATTAGAAAAGTAGCGTCAACGGCTAACTGAAGCTTTGTGTCCTAAAAGCTATGAAACTCTCCCGCGGCATAAATTAGTGAGTTACTTTGTCACATATTTGACGAGTTTTTTTGGAAGAATGTAGATTAGGTTGTTGACGGCGTGACGTATTGGACTATACTATCGTTTGTTTACACTTAATAGAATGGAATAGTTGTTGTTAGTTAAGGCGTAGTGTATATATGGCCTAAATTAGGGCTTATAAACCTTTTTACTTAGATAGTTTTATTTAGCGAGTTACGTTGTCGAGCTTTTTTGCTAGACTGTGTAGTTTAAGTGGTCGACGGTGTGACATATTGGACTATGCTATCGTTTGGTTTACACTTGATAGAGTGAAATACTTGCTGTTTGTTAAGTTGTATGGCCTAAACTAGGGCTTATAAATTGTTTACATAACCTGTAGAAATTTTAGTTATTTTTGTTTCTTATCCGAGTCTTTCATAACACTTGAAAATTAGTACTTGTTTTGTTTGTAAGTTCCATATGTGACACAAAGCTATTACTATCAGGGACAGAACCATGATACAAAATGATGGGGTGCACTTAGAATAAACTAAACAGTACTACAAACACAAGTTTTAGGAACCGGATACATTTAAAAAAAATCGAGATTTATTAACAAAATTAACACTACGCAACAAAAATCTATGGGTGTCCCTGGACCCCCCGGGACACCCCTGGTTCCGTCACCGATTACTATACAATCCCTAGCTACTCACGATAAGGATTAAAAACACAAAACCTTTTGCTTTCATATGATTCAAAATAGGTTAGAAAATGTGTCACAAATTGTAAATAATATTTTACTCGTATTTATTTATTTTTTTTTAAAAAAATATTTATGTCCAATGAAACAAGCTTGCGTGTGTTGCACATTATTTCATTCAAAGATACATGCACATGCATATTTGGCTACTTTGAAATTCACCATTATAGCAGTCACATTGAAGACAAACCCTCTTAGAGCATGGGGTACGGTGGCGCCGTGGGTGACGCCATCACCATCAGCCCAACAAAACCGACGGCGCACCGTACCGGTGGTGGCGCCGTCGGTGCTCGCTCCGTATCTACGGCTCAGCGCCATCAACGTTTTTTTTTTTTTTTTTTTTTTTTAGCTTGTAAAAATCGAGCCGTTTGAATGTAACGGCTATAATGCCTTTTTTTTTGTCCCCAATACCCAACCAAACCAATTTAATTCCCAAATTTAATCAAAAGAAAAACCTTATAAATACCTCATTTTTTCCAAACTTCACACACACTTCCAATCTATTAAATCTCTACTCCTAATAACTATTTTCATCCAAAATGAATCCTAATCAACCATGGATCAACAACATGCTAAACGATCCGACGAACCAAATGCCGGAATCGTCTTCGAACCCCGGTAACAATCCGGGATCGTCTTCGAATCCCGGTTACTTTCCCACCTTCCAAACCTCATTTATGAATCCCGAAGATTTAGCATTGTTTAGCCAATGGAAATTACAACAACAACACCATGCTTCGTTTCATCTAGTAGACGAAGATGAAGATGAAGAAAAATTAGAATCAAGTGAAGAAATTATTCCGACACCGTCCTAAAAAAAACGGGGGCAAAGTCGATGGCGAAGAAGCCAAAGTCGAAGGCGAAAAATAAGAATAGCAACAAAGACAAAGACAAGGAGGTCGATGAAGATGTGGTCCCGTCCCGACAACCACGAACTTTTTGGAGCCAAGAGGAAGAATATCTTTTGGCGGAGTGTTACATCCAAGTATCCGAGGATCCAAAAATGGGTGCGGATCAACAAAGGGATACGTTTTGGTACAAAGTGCTCGAAGCATATAACAAAGAAGCAAAGAGGCTTAAGTATACTATTCGTACAAAAAATATGTTGACGGGAAAGTGGACTCCAATGAATAAAGATATCAAGAAGTTTAATTCAGTGGTGGATGAAACGGCGGTTATGAGTGGGGAAGGTGACAAAGATTTTATGAATCGTTGTCACATATTGTTTAAAAAATCAACGGGTTATGAATTTCGACACTTGACCGCTTAGGGCTTTTTGAAAGACAAGCACAAGTGGAAAAATCCAGACTCGACTTTGGCAAGACGTAATCGTCTTCGACCTACTCACGAAGAGTCCGAGCATTTTGGACCCGGTGAGTTGCCACGACCCGACGGCATGTACCGGGTTTCAAAGAGTCAACGTTCGTCGAACTCGACTTCTAGTTCCGGTTCTAACCCGGCTTTGTTTCAAGAAATGTTGCAACAAAAATACGAGTTAGACCGCAAGGCAAAGATGGATGTTCTCGAGCGAGAGTCACTCGCGAGAGTTACTTTAAATGAATCACAAAAGATTGCCGAAGAGATGCGTGTGCTACAAATGGATACAAGCATGATGGATCCGATCAACGCAAGGATCGTGAGGGCACAACAAGCTCGAATCCGGGCAAAATATCCTACCGACGAGGACGACAATTAGGCTTTTATTTCTATGTTTATGTACTAGTTTTTAATTTTATGCATTTTTTTAAAAGTATAATGTGTGTTTTTAATATGTAAGGTGTGTTTTTAATATTAATGAAGTTTATTTAAGTTTATATTGTATGTATTTTAATTTTTGTAAAAATAAAAATAAAAAAAATTTGGCCGACGGCACCAGAATTTCTGGTGCCAACGGATACCCCTGAAATGTGGTGCTGTGGTGTTTCTGGTGCCATGGAGCTTTTTTGCTGACGTAACAGTACTTTTTGCCCACGGCACCACATTGACGGCACCACTGTACCCAGTGCTCTTACCATTTTCATACCAACATAACAACTTTTCTACAGCTACAAACCTTTTTTTTTTTTTTTTTTTTTTAACAAATAGTGCATGTCAAAGGTAGCAGCCATATTTGCTCCTTCCATACACACACATAATTATATACCATCAGCTGCTCCATTTTCATTCGAAGCCATAGTGAAGGTCGACACCGTTTTCATTTGTTTTTCATTTTAACGGACGTTATCTGTACCATTTTGTGGTTGAGTGTTTATGAACTTGAAGAACAAAACAGATTAATAAAACTGAAAGAATAAGTTTGATTAAATCTCTTATTATATTATACAAATTTTGGGTACAGATTGTTGTTTTACTGTTTGTTTCATGGATTAAATGGTTTTTTACGTCGATTTTGTGAATAACTATTGATTATATGTTTCGATTGAGTTAATTGTGATTTAAGTGCATAAGTATATGCGTTGTATGTTTGTATGTGATAAGTATATGCATTGCATTAACTTAATGATCTACTGATCATTGTAAACTTGCAGAACAAGAACAAGAAAACCAACACAGAGTACAGCTATGACGGAGAGATCGTTTTGGGGGTTTACCTTCACTGTGAAGAGTGTGTCAGAACTGTCTTGAAAGCATTAAGAGGATTTGACGGTACGTGATCATCCACTACTGCAGAAAACGTTAAATAGAAAAGTTGAAATATGATCTGTTATCAACCACTCTATATGAGGGCTGATCTTTTTTAGCGCAACATAACAATATTGGTTGTGAAACTATCTGAATAACACGACAAATAGTTCAGTATACGTTGATACCTTAAGGACCGATCTAGTAACTCCAAAAATATAAACAAAAACCAGATTAATATTAAATAGCATATTTTTCCAGAATTTTCGTTAAGTCGAACCAAATATGATATTATTGTTAGTCGTAGTATTTATCTATTAGAGAGTCTATGCAATATGTGTATGGGCTAAAGCCCGAGGTCTAGAATATTCTTGTATAGGTTTATATACCACGTTTGATGATGAATAACAGATATACGATTCATTCTAAACTCCCACATGGTATCACAACCTTTCTTAAATACGATCCTCTACTAACCCTAATTTTTTTTTTCGTTTTTGTCGATTGTTGGCTCCAATTTGATAGCCAGTCGACATATTGTTGGTTAATATAATTGTTGATCGTTGGTTCTTGTTGGGTAACCAGTCAACCGGTATTTGTTTGGTTTTTCATCACTGTTCTACGTGCAACTCCAAGCCCTTGTTTCACATTACTGTTTCATCAAAAGTTTCTGTAGAATACTAACTATGTAGGAAACATGTTTATTTAGTGATTTGTGAGGCGTTGGAAGTGAGGAGGAGGAGAGGAAAGAAAGAAAGAAAGGAACCTTGAGAGAAAAAGGAAATATTAGATTGAGATTAAGTGAAGGTCCAACCCTCTCCACATGTGGAGAGGGGTATTTATACTTACAATAAAACGCCCACACCCGGGCTGTGGATCAGGCATACAGTGGGTGAAGACCCGTCCTTCTTCCACGGTGTTACTAAAGCTAATACTAATTAACTAATAAATAAACTAACTACGAGCTAACTTAATGCTATTACAATCATTAGGTGACTGGGACTTTTACAGAAATATTTGTATTCCTAACAATCTCCCCCTAAGCGAGGTCACCTTTGAAATTAAGATCTTTGGTCTTTAAACATTCTTTAGTCTTTGTAGCTCGTAGGATCTGATTCTTCTCTTTTCAACACACTTCGTACTTCAAGTAAGAGAACTTGTGATTTGAATTCCTTTGAGATATGTGATCTTTGAGCTTCTTTAAGATCATCAGCCAAAGTAAATCTCCAAGCTCATCCATAGTTGTATTGCCTTCATGTGATGTAGTGACAAGGGACCATCATGCTCACACCCTTCTGTATCTGGAGACGTTGCATTGGAGTTTGTGAATCAGGAGACTTTTTCATCAGAGTTGCGGAAACGTTGTTAGAAGTCTCTCAACATTTTGTTGTATCAAGTCTCTCATCTTCATTGATAGTGTGGAGGATGTGTGAGCATGAGGTATGGATTGACCCGATTCAGCTGGAAACTGGAGCCATCAACGCCATCTTTATATGTGTCCCTGAAATAAAACAGTTAGCAATAAAGATAGAGAACGAACATGGCTTTGTCATTCGTTCTGCGAGGACAGACTACCCTCCGGTTTTGTGAAGACCGACCTGTGATCAGGTAGGGTCTCTTTTAAAGAAGACTCTCCTTGACAGGAATTTCCAGCTTGTAGTAATGAATTTTCCAAAGAATCCACTTTGGAATCTTCATACTTAGCATGTTCTCATACCGGAACATCTCAAAGCAGACAGCACGATAGAGTGAATCGGTGAATGAATATTCACGGATTGATGAGAAATAGATTTATAGAAATCACTCGTGTGTCCTATGATAAACATTTTTGAGACACAACGAGAGTTTTGTATTTAGAATCACATTTCCATCAAAAATACTTTTGTTTGAAAGATATTGTACACAATCAATGTGCTCGAAAGATTAGTTGGTGAGCACATTAAGAGGTTTTAGCAAAAGTATCCGTCAATCCATATCCTGGAACAAGTTTGATTCAATTTTGAATCGCACCATCGTTGCTTTCCAGTTGTCACTTGATCATTGATCCAAGATGGATCTCACATGTCACCTACCAAGAGCTTGAGAGATGTTCGCTCTAGAAGGATTTCCATCGTCATTGTGAATATTTTCATATCACTCGGATGTTCTGGCAATACCACAAGGATAATGCGTAGGACTCTAAATATTTTATCTTATTTTCTACATTATGTGAAACAATAAGCATATTTGGAATGTGTCCTAACGAGATTTATGGATGATCTCATGGCTCTAGACTCAATAGTGCGTTTTGATCCGCTCCTGGAGACTGGGGAGGCGTCTCCTGTTTTAGGTATCAACATAGCTCGCAATGAGCGGTCGATACATTGCACAGGGTTCCCCGTGAGATTGAAACAAGCTCTTTTAAGAGAACTTGAGTGGTTGGGAAGTTTGGTGCAGTGCGTCACTGGGTCCATGACGTCTTGTCTTCAATACCGGTGTTACCTTAGTAACCGCCAGTAGATTATGAATTGAACCCGGTTTCTGCCCTAAGGTTGAATATTTGGAGGGCTATTTCTTTTCACCCTTTCTACTTTCATTTCTTTTTAATTTTTCAACCCCTTCAGTGCTTACCGAGACTTCACCACTAGAACCTTGTTGGGTTTGTTCCAGTCCTAGCTCTATCTCAGTCCGCACTCTTCCCTTTCTCACTTTTCTCCTTTTTTTTATATCATTCCTAAGGACTTCTAATCTATTTATGGATTGTCCCTGGGAAGATCCTTCCGGTCCTGGTGGATCATGGGAACTCATACCTAACCTTATAACTCCATGCATAAAGATAAATGGTCGGTCTTTGGTATAACTTCCGCAAACGCCTTTGCTCCCCCTCAATATGTGCATCGATATACGAAAGAGTTTAGCACATATGTGGGAGCCTATTATTGAGTACAAAAGATCACTTATGATTATCAGATTTCATATTTAAATCACATTCTCTGCCCCGATCAAAAATTTCAAATCATTCGAGATTTTTGATCTCAATTGATTTAAATAATTTTAGAAAACTTTTGGGAGAGAAATGCGGTTAATTTTTTTAATGTTTTCTGATAAAAGGAACTTTTTCTAGCTCCCCCTCAAACTGTAAGGGAGGTTGTTATGTGTCAGATTTGAAGAGTTTGCAAAAGATTCGAAGTTTTAATGAAAACTCTTTGAAAATTTACTCATTCTGACACATAATCAACACAAATCTTGCTTTGGTATTGTACAAAGTGGGGAGTTTCGATGATACATAAAATTTTTGAAAATCATTCTCCCCCTCAATCAATGACAGATGTTTAAAACATAAATATGTTATGTCATTGATTGAGTGAAAAATTTTATCAAAGATTTAGATTCAATTTGATTTTCATTCAAAATCTCATGGTACCACCAAGTTTTGCACAAATACTCTCCGGAAAAATCATAGATGGGAAAGTATTTGGCGATAAAAAGAAGACTTCTCTTCTTTATCAAGAAATAATGCACTGAAACGTACATTAGATCGAGGAAACATGGATATAAAGTAATCCATGCCCAGGTGAACTTCACCCGGTAAAAGGAACAACCGTCTTTTTGGCGACGTGTTTTCCCCATTTTGAAAAGCGGGTTGCTATCTAAAGTAATAGCAAACCATAATTTTTAAGTCCGGGTTACAGTCTGAAGTAACTGTAAGCCATAATGTTTAAGACCGGGTTACAGCCTGAAATGATTGTAAGCCATAATTAAGAATATTTTGAGGAACGACATGTTTTTGAAGCAAAACTTTATTTGAAACAGTAAAACTCTTGCTCAAGCATATGTATGATTCCGTGTCATTATTGAATGACATTTCTAGAAACGTACATAATATTGATTACACAAGAGACATGTCGTGAGAAGATTTTTTTTTTTTTTTTTTTTTTTTTTTTTTTTTTTTTGTGATTTTTCAGAATTTTTATGGTTTTTTATCGGTTTTATATTTTTCTATTTTCTTTTTGATATGATACTATACAAGGATATGTGAAGCAATCCCTTTACTCCTCTTGATCTTCCTGAAGACAAATGAGATCCTCAGGCGTGAGACTCTTCATACCAAGGCGTGGGAGAATGAAATGAAAACGTTCCCTAGAAAGTGCTTTGGTGAAGATATCGGCTAGCTGGAACTCAGTCCTCACAAAGTAAAGTTCCACAATTCCTTTCTCAACTTGCTCCCTGATGAAGTGATGTTGAATGTCAATATGCTTAGTCCTTGAATGCTGGACATTGTTGTAGCAGAGTGCAATCTTTTGTTGTCACAGTACATGGGAATCTTGTTGCATATGAAGCCATAGTCTGAAAGTTGAGATCGCATCCATAGGATCTGAGCACAGCACGATGACATGGCAATGTATTCAGCTTCAGTGGAGGAAATAGATGTGCTCATTTGTTTCTTTGACGACCAACTGACTAGCTTATTCCCCAAAAACTGTGCACCCCCAAATGTACTGCGACGAGTGTCTTGACATCCCGCATGATCAGCATCTGAATATGCTGTGAGAGCCATAGAAGTTTCCTTAGGGTACCAAAGGCCCATGTGGATTGTTCCTTTAAGGTATCGAAAGACTCTTTTGATAGCTTCCAGATGTTTCTTGGTAGGTTTGGATTGATACCGAGCACAAATGCAGACTGCAAATAAAAGGTCAGGTCTGCTTGCGGTAAGATACATTAAGGAGCCAATCATGCTTCGATACATGGTTTGTTCGACAGGAATTCCTACATCATCTTCATCTAGTTTCGATCTTTCAATCATAGGAGTATCAACTGAATCACAGGAGTCGAATCCAAATTTCTTCAAAATTTCATTGGCGTATTTGGATTGATTGATGAAGATGCCATTGGGATTTTGAGAAATTTGCTGTCCTAGAAAGAATGACATTTGACCCATCATAGACATTTGGAATTCGGAACTCATCTCTTGGGAGAAACGATCACATTCTGTGGGATCAGATGGGGCAAAGATGATGTCATCAACATAGATTTGTACATGTAGAAGGTTTTTGCCCGTTTTTCTGGTGAAGAGTGTAGGATCAACAACGCCTTTGGAAAACTTGTTAGCCAGAAGGAATTTAGACAAAGTGTCGTACCACGCCCTAGGTGCTTGTTTAAGCCCATAGAGAGCCTTCTTTAATCGATACACGTGATTAGGGTGTTCTGGATCCACAAAACCTTCGGGTTGAGATACGTACACCACCTCTTTCAGATCGCCATTTAAGAATGCAGTCTTGACATCCATCTGATAAACCACCATGTTTTGACTTGCAGCATTTGCGAGAAAGATTCTTATGGCTTCAATTCTAGCAACAGGTGCAAAGGATTCTTCAAAGTCTATACCTTCTTCTTGTCGATATCCTTTTGCTACAAGCCTAGCTTTGTTTTTCAGTACATCTGCATGCTCATCAAGTTTAACCTTGAATATCCATTTGAGAGCAATGATCATAGCACACTCGGGAGGTGGTACTAGTTCCCATACGTCCAGTCGGTCAAATTCATGAATTTCGTCCACCATTGCAGTGAACCATGAGTGTTTGGACATTGCATCCTTGACGCTTTTTGGTTCAGCCTTAGAAAGGACAGAATTGAAGAAGCACCACAGTGCGTCAGTTGCAAGTTGCTTGCGGGTAGATACTGGACGTGAAGGGTTTCCAATAATGTTGTCAATAGGATTATCATTGGTCCATTTTCTAAGATATTCATGAGGTTGAGAATATGGAACTGAGGTGGCCGTGTTAGATTCGTCAGAGGATGTTACATCATTTGATGATTCAGGGGCAAAGATGTTAACAAACGGCTCATTATCAGGTGGAGCAAAAGGATTAACTTCAGATGTATTATCTACAGTTGCCGCTCGCTGTACAGGTGAAGGTTGGACATTAGAAGTGCTAACCGATTGACTGACGGTGGGAGCTTCAGAATCCCATGACAATGAAGTGGATGGACCGTTATTGTCATCTTGATCATTCACCACCCCATCTGGTGGTTGAACCATTGTAGCTTCAAGAGCATTCATCTGTTGAGGTTCAAAGTATTCATCAAACATTGGGTCAAACAGTTTCTTCCAATCTTCACTTGTAGGAGGTACAAAAGGAGCAGCAGGAATGGGATTCTATACAAGCCTGGAACTAATTGGTCCAGGAGACAAAAGGTTAGGTACGGGTCCAGAACTTGATTGTCCAGGAACCGGTTGCTCAGTCAGCTCATCGAAAGTAACATGGATTGTTTCCATTATGTCTCTGGTACGTTTGTTGTAGATTCGGTACCCCTTTCGCTCTGGAGCATAGCCAACGAAGAAACCAATGTCGACCTTGGCCTTGAGTTTCCCAAGGTCTTCACTGTCATTAGTTGGATAGCAAAGTGCACCAAAAACTCGAAGAAACGAAAGATCGGGTTTTCTGCCATGAACCAGTTCATAGGGAGTCTTGCAGTGGAGAGGATGTATCAAGGATCGGTTCTGTGTGTAACATGCGGTGGCAATTGCCTCAGCCCAAAGAAACAGAGGAGCTTTGGAGAAGATGAGCATAGTCCTTGCAGCTTCAACTAAAGTGCGATTGCGTCTTTCAACAACTCCATTTTGTTGAGGAGTTCGTGGAATGCTCTTTTGATGACTAATCCCGACACCTTCATAAAAAAGAGTAAGTTGTCTGTTCACAAATTCTGTTCCATTATCAGTACGAATGACTCTAACTGTTTTGTTGAGGCGGACTTGCAACATCTTGATGAGTTTGATGATGGTTTTCGGAGCTTCATCTTTAGATCGTAGAAATTTTACCCATGTGAATCGAGAGTAATCATCAACAATAACCAGCACATATTTCTTTCCATTGATACTTTGAATCCTCATTGGTCCACACAGATCCATGTGAAGAGTATGAAGAACTTCCATGATTGAATTGACAGTTTTGGGTTTATGGGTGTGCTTTTTGCTCTTGTCCATTTGACAGGCGGAGCACAGATGGTCCTTTTCATACTTAAGTCTGGGCAAGCCTCGAACAAGATCCTTACGTGTAAGTTCATTGATAGTACCGAAGTTCAAATGGTTTAAGCGACGATGCCACAACCATGATTTGTTCTTGGAGACTTTAGAGAGCAGACAAATTGGAGAGGACCGTAGCATATCTTCGATGGAGATGGTGTAAAGATTTGTGCCCCGACTCCCCTTGAGAAGATCAACACCATCTATTTCTCTAACAAAACAGGTGTGCTTTCTGAAAGCGACTTCGAGATCTGAGTCACAGAATTGACCAACAGAAAATAGATTGTGCCCAAGTCCTTCCACATAGTAAACTCTGGATATAACACTGTCTCCAAAGACATAATCACCATAACCCATTATAGATCCAAAGTGGTCATTCCCAAATCTAACCGTACCAATAAACTTTTCCACGAAATTCTTGAGCCGCGAGCGATCTCCAGTCATATGTTTTGAGCAGCCTGAGTCCAAATACCAAAGGATGATTTGTACGACCTGCATTTAAAACCAGACAATCGTGGATAACTGAAAAAGCTGGATCCCCACACACAATTGGGGTCCGTTAGGTTCGCACACACAAATATTGGATTATCATATGTTACAGATGTCTCACTAGAGTATTCACATTTTGATGCACTAGAACTAGGAGTGGTATTCATTGCTTCTATTGGGAACAGTCTACCGGTAGGTCTCCACTTCCTAATAGGCACAACTTTGGAGTTAGTGAGCCTAGTCATTGGGCACTTTTCCCTTAGAGTGAATTTCCTTCCAGTAGGTCTCCATTGATAACCAACATTAGTGAAAACTTTTCCTGTTTTATTCCATACTTGTTTTGCCCGTTTAACACTAGAGACATTCATAGCTGGAGATTTCATAGTGGATTTAAGAAAGGACACAACACATGCATCATGATTACCATAAAATAAGCATTTGTTACAAGTCTTACAAATGGCATCAGAATTCGAATTAATTACATCATTGTTAACACAAATATTTGAATCAACTTGATTCCTTTTACTAAGCATAACTTTATTGTTCCTAGATGATTCTTCTACTTCCTTCATAAGTGTACTCTTAGCCGGCAAAGTCCTATCATTCTTTGTATTGCACTTAGGTTGTGACTTGCTAGCATTAGATACACCTTTTACTCCTGTAGAAGCAATGACGGGAACATTAGTCTGATTAGTTGCTACTTGTTTACCGGTGATCAAGATGGAGGATTGTGACATGGTATGGGGAAAATCAACTGTGACATGCTTGTTGCCACTGTTAGGGTGCAATGCAAATGTCCTATCTGACTTGTTATCATTCTTGGGGCATGATCCTATAGCATATTCTAATAATTCCTGGGCTCTATTAGTGAGGAAGCACGCACCAATAATAACATCATCAAGTGGTTTAGAAATCCTCTCATCTTCAATGGTTTCTCTAAGTATGGCCAGACAATCCTTAAGATTTCTAAGATAGTTGTTATGAACTAACTTATTGTTCCTAAGGGGAAGAGAGACATTCACAGCATCGCACGCATATTTCTTACAAGCATGTACATTGGAAATTGCATGATCACATGAAACAACGGGCATTTTACCCTTCACCATGGTCTTTAGATTCTCAATTTCATTTAACAAAGAATTGACTCTTTCATTGTTTTGGTCACGTATTGTTTTAATAGACTCAAACAATTCTTTATAGCGTTGTTTAGCGTTTGACATTTCAGCACGAAGCCACTCATTTTCAAGTTGTAATTCATTGATAATGCCCTGTTTTTGAAAGTTTTGAGAATCTATCGACTTCTGGTAATTGGTATTGGTCACATCGCTTATGTTCGATTTTAATTGTGCAATTTGGACCTTCAACTTCCGAATCGTGTTTGAGTGAGCTTGAATTACTTCATCCTTTTTGGCTAATTCAAAACATGTATCAAACTCAGGAGTATCCGAAGATGTCTTGGCATTTGATATTTTTATGCTTTCTTCTAGATGTTGATATTTTAATTGTAGGTTCAGATTATCAACTTCTAGTTTTGAGAAATTCCTGACCATGTTATCATGATCGTCATTTTGAATTTTTTCAGTAAGTTTGTAATTCTCCCCCTCAAGCTCAATTACACGATTCTGGAAGACATTCAAAGTAACCGACATTTCATGGAATTGTCGAGCAGATAGTGCAGAGTCGGTAACAGTATAAAACACATCTTTTGCAATGCAGTTAGCAATCAAATTTTCATTCATGATGAGAACGTTTTTCCTGTCAATTTCAATGTATTTGAGATCAATAGCTAATTGGTTACCCTCACTTTCCACTTCATCAAAAATCTTTTTCATTTGAGTCACATCATCATTAATGGTGTTTTTAAGGCCCTCAAAATGTTCTTTGAGAAGTTTAAAAAATGGCATAACTGCAGTTAGGTAACACTGTTTTGTTTGCTCAAAACCCCTTTCCCCTTCTGTAATCCCTGTAGGTGTAATTCTTATTTTACAGGTTTTCTCAAAGTCATTGAACAATTGACCTAGCACATACAGCCCAATTAGAGTATTACACTGTGTGGGAAGAGTGAAAGGTACAAGGTGCCTAGGTGTGTTCAGGGGGTAAGTAGTTGGGTGAGCAATTCTAAACATGGTGCGTGTGTTACCTACAACTCTTTCAGCTTGCATTTTCTCAATGTCAATATTCCAAAACACTTTTTCAGGAAGAATTCTCTTTTGAGGAACAAAAATTGCAGATTGATTGTCATTCGCATAATCATAGTGAAACACAATATTCTTAGCAATGCATTTAGGATCCTTTAAACGTTCAGCAAGTTTTACCCTAGTTCTATCCTCTGCCTCATTGATGTGGTCATAGGATCGTGTATCAGGAGGTGCATGATTAGGTTCAAGCATAGTGTTTGCATCATATAATGCAGGTTGTGCACCTAGACCAATTCTAAGGTATCTTGCTTTGGGTTTGGAGGTATCTTGTTCACTAAATTCATCACTTAGTTTCCTATGGTTTTCCATCATTTGAGCAGATTGAATGGTTTGGCCCTGTGTGTACAACTTATCTTCCAATTTATTTTTCAACAATTTTAGTTTTGAGAAATCATTTAGAAGTTTAGTTTCTTTATCTTTGAATTCTAGTTTGATTGAAGTCAAACCTTTTTGAACCTCTAGTTTTTGTTTGATGGTTTGATCCAATTGGTTCTTTAAAGAAACTAGTTCCCTTTTTAATGATTCTTGTTTGGAATTGTTTTCAGATATGTAAGTACGCAGTTGCCATTCCATTTTCTGCTCACGTTCATTCAGCTCAAACTTAGCACGCTGCTCATAAATATTCACTTGGTCCTTAAGGGTGTTAATTCTAGTGATCAGGGAGTCATCAGGGTTGTATATCGTGTGCTCATGTACCTCATGTTCACTAGAATCAATAGACGGCATGTCACTTGGTACAACTGGCGGTCCATTGTCATTCACACACATTTCATAAGGGATATTATTGGTATTACCCATATCAGTGACGTTTGTGTTGACAATATTCTTGAGTTGTACAGAGTCACATGCCCCCTGTACAGTTGTAGGATTATTCAGATCATGATTAGGAGATGTTGGTACCTCAGAGATAGCAGATGTGATGGATAAATCAGGATGTTGTGAAGAGGATGCAGCTGCAGACAGATTAGCCATGAAAATGGTTTGAGCAGTAGGTTCATCATCCACGTCTGAATCAAATGCATCACACTCTTCAACTTGAAAGATATTCGGGTCATTAAGAGCCATGTCCTGAACAGGCTGATCATCCACATCAGCATCAAAGGTGTTCCCATCATTACCAGCCAGAAAGAGCAAAGCTTCTTCATCCAACACTGTCCCATTTTCTTGTGCCTGCATCAGCAACATCTTGTCTTTGAAGTACTCAGAGTTTTGGGGACGTTTTGGGAGAGTGCAATTCCTAGCAATATGGCCCAACCCTCCGCAGTTATAGCATTTCGGCTGCTTAGCTTGTGCTTGAAGAGCATTCCCAACTCTGTACTGCCCATTCTCTCTACCAGCATTTCTTTGGTTGAAGTTCTGTCTTCCCTGCACATTCTGCACCACCACCCGACCATCTTCAATGACTTCCTGATTACGTGGATTAGATGAGATTCTGAGTTGGTTGTTAGTAGATAGAAGTGCAGCCCTGAACTGTTGGACCAGTAGAGAAACTTGGTTGGAGAGATTATCAATCATCATGTGAATGTGAGAATACCCAGAATCAAGTTGTGTATTCAAAGCAGATGGTGAGGGAGTTGATGATTGACTATGGGTTGGGGTAGACCTGGAGGATGATTGTGATGGTTGAGATTGATCATTAGAGGTTTGATTAGGTTGTTGAACATTGGAAACAAAAGCAAGAGATTCATTTGTTGCAGACGGATTGAGCTTTTCTCGCATTAGCCGATCATAAGCAGCATGTTTCTCATGTTGTTGGAGATATGCATAAAGCTGTTCATGATTGGTATGCCTAAGACCTTTGTTGAGCTTAACAGCTGTGACAAACCTATCCCATTCAGGTGCCATGTTGTTCACGAATTTGGAATTAAGCTGTATGTTGGGCATTGTCATCTTGATGGCTCTCATATCATTGACCAGCTTGTGAAATCTGACATAATAGTCAGTGATGCTTTCACCTGGATTCATTTTGAAATGCTCAAATTCATCGTATAGCTGTGACTCACGATCTTCTTTAGTTAACTCAGACCCTGCAAGAAGCATTTTGACATTATCCCAGACCGCCTTTGCTTCAGTGTTGTAGTTGATAAGTTTGTAGACATCTTTGGGAAGCCCTTGAATGACGATATTTGATGCTCTGCTGTCGGCATCATAGCGTTTCTTTTCTTCATCAGACAGCTCATTGTAAGTGCGAGGTCTATCAGGACCAAATACGGCCGGTAGTAGATCAGTTGTTGCTGTAACCGTGTCTCTAGTAGTACCCATTTGAAAGGGTCCCTCATCGATGGATTTCAAGATGTTAACCCCATTTTCTTTACCCAGACAGTACAGACGAATCCTTTGAGCCCATGATTCATAGTCAGTTCTATCCAACATCGGAGGTCGGGTGTCAGACCCCGCAGCTTGAATGTCATCGGAAGATGTCGACATCACAAATTAGAAATTACCAAAACACAAAGTCGGAGATACTCGCAATGTAAGGTACTAGTCGCAGGAAAGTTTAACCACAACTTGACCTAACCGCAGGACACTAACCTCAGAAAATCTCAAATCGCAGAAAAATCCAGCCGCAGAACGATCTTAAACGCAACCTAAGTAAACCGCAAACCAAAGATACTAACCGCAGAAACTACCAAACCGCAGAAAAATCCCAACCGCAGACTGATCTAATCGCAACCTAAGTAAACCGCAACCCAAGGATAATAACCGCAGGACACAAACCGCAGAAAGTACTAAATCGCAGGAAATACCCAACCGCAGAATAGTTAACCGCAAATGACTAACCGCAGATAACTAATCGCAGTGATAACTAATCGCAGTGACAATGGTCCAAAACTGTCACTATCGTTGCGTTTTGTTTGTATTCCCAAAATAGTAATCGCAGCAAGCAAACCGCAGATATCAGAACTTAACCGCAACCAAGCAATGAAACAGTGGACTTAACCGCAACAAGGAAATCCGCCCAAAATCAACTCTAAACATCAAATAGATTACGGAAATGGTAACACAAACTAAACTACAACATTCTACAAACACTAATGAACATAAAAGTACATCACTAACATGAATAACAACACTAGAAAGATTAAACCAAGATGTTTTCCAAGAAAGTGACTTCAAGCTCACAAAACCACTCAAAACATCATCAAATTTGATTCCACAAAGCCCTAAGATGAAACCTTGGCTCTTGATACCAATTGTAGAATACTAACTATGTAGGAAACATGTTTATTTAGTGATTTGTGAGGCATTGGAAGTGAGGAGGAGGAGAGGAAAGAAAGAAAGAAAGGAACCTTGAGAGAAAAAGGAAATATTAGATTCAGATTAAGTGAAGGTCCAACCCTCTCCACATGTGGAGAGGGGTATTTATACTTACAATAAAACGCCCACACCCAGGCTGTGGATCAGGCATACAGTGGGTGAAGACCCATCCTTCTTCCACGGTGTTACTAAAGCTAATACTAATTAACTAATAAATAAACTAACTACGAGCTAACTTAATGCTATTACAATCATTAGGTGACCGAGACTTTTACAGGAATATTTGTATTCCTAACAGTTTCTGTTACTGTTTTTTTGTTCACCCAGTCTCACGCTTCCTGCTTCATTCTAAACCCTAGTTCCATACTATTATCAACTCACCCAAACCTCATCAACATGTCAGGAAGCAATCCCCCACAACCCGTGATTCTTCTCTCCAACAAACTAATGACCATCAATAACATTCCCACTCTTGTTCCGGTTAAGTTGGATGTTGAGGAGATGAACTACTCCTCGTGGACTTATTTTCTGAAGCATATTTGCAAAGGTTACTCCATCTTGGATCATCTTTTGGGTAAGTCTCCGGACGATGCAACATCAAGTACTCCCGATGCTGAATGGTTAAAAATTGACACCATTGTTCTTTCTTGGATCTTCATTACTTTGTCTCCAACGCTTCAACAACGTCTTGTTAATGCGGATCCTCAAACGGCCAATGAAGCATAGGACATGCTTGCTTCGATCTTCAATGACAATAAGCGCTCTCGCTCTATTGCATTGAAGGCCGAACTACGTGCTATTAAACTTGGGGACTTAAGTATTGATGCTTACTTTCGGAAGATTGAAAACATGGATACTATATTATCAAGTTTGGGTTCTCCTATTAGCAATGATGACATTGTTACTTTTGCCTTGGAAGGGTTGCCCGCGAAGTATGATGGTGTTTCAACTATCATTGCTCATCGTGAAGTTTTTCCGGATCTTAAAACGGTGCGATCCATGCTTACAACGGAGGAGATGCGATTAAAAACTCGTGGACTAGATACTCTTGTTGATTTTAGCTCTTCATCACCAATGGTTTTATTGGCTAACTCGAATTCTAATATGCGGCGTACCAATAATTCTAATGAAAAGGTGCACAAACCTTGTTTCCTTTTTGCTCAAGGGTATTGTCGGTTTGGTGTGCATTGTAAGTTTTTACATGATGGCATTCATAATAATCCTTCTAAGCGCCCTACTGTAACTGTTCCCACATGCACCTCCTTATCCTCAAATGAATTAGTAACTCTTCAATCTCTTTTAGCCAAAATGGGCATTCAAGGAACTGTGAATGGGGGTGACTCTAAATTATCTCAAGCTAGTGATAATGTTTCAAGTGGCCAGTCACAACCATTGGCGTGTTATGTCAATTCTCCTCCTCCTGGATTTGGTGTCCAGGCCCACGCTGGTTATTCTCAGCCCAATATGGGGGGGGGGGGGGTCATCTTGGCAGGGGGTTGTTTCACCAGGGGGTCCATCTCGGCAGGGGGTAAGTTCACATGGCGGACAGGTCATGGCAGCAGGTCATGGGGGTTTACACGGCGGACAGGTCATGTCAGCAGGTCAGGGGGTTCAGTGTAGTATTCCAGGGGGTTCACCACCAGGGTGCACTCATTCAGGGGGTTCAACGCAGCAGGGGGTCCCTTCTCAGGGGGTTTATTTTTGGCAGCAGGTTCCCAACAGGGGGTATTTTTTCAGGGGTTCAGTTTCCTTTGACAAGGGTTTCGCAGCCTGGCACTAATAATGTGCATGGTTCACAGTAGGGTCAAGAAACCCTTTTACCCCATGCTTTCACTACTGAGACTCTTCAAGCCCCCACTGATGGTAATTGGAATATGGATACAGGTGTGTCGTCTCATATTAATGATGATATCAATTGTCTAAATGATGTTTTTAATTCGTGCATTTATCCCTCTGTTTCGGTTGGTGATGGGCATTCTATTCCTGTCATTAACTCTGACCATAGCATTTTGCCAACTCCTACACGTCCTCTTCATTTAAATAATGTTTTAATTACTCCTAATATTGTAAAAAATTTGATCTCTGATCGTCAATTTGTCCGTGATAATTATTGTACAGTTGAGTTTGACCCTTTTGGTTTTTTTGTTAAGGAGTTTCAAACGCGTCGGATGCTGCTCCGCTGTGATAGCAATGGAGACCTTTATCCAGTCACTCAACCTTCCACCATTCCGCATGCTTTTCTAGCGAGTCAGTATACGTGGCATCAACGTCTTGGACATCCAGGAAGTGAAGTGCTACGTCGTGTCCTTTCAAGTAGTTCTATTTTGTGTAATAAAGAGAAGTCTCCCGTCCTTTGTCATGCTTGTCAGCTTGGCAAACACGTGAAACTTTCATTTGTGAGTTCTAATAGTTTAGTTCATTTGTCATTTGATATTGTACACTCGGACTTGTGGACTTCCCCAATTCCGAGTCTGTCCGGTTTCAAATATTATGTCTTATTTTTGGATCATTATTCTCAGTTTGTTTGGGTTTATCCTTTAGTTAATAAATCTGATGTTTTGTCTAAATTTACTTTGTTTCGTAGCTTTGTTCGCAATCAATTTAAGTGTGACATTAAGTCTTTTCAGTGTGACCATGGTGGGGAATTTGATAACCAACCTTTTCATAAGCTCTTTTCAGATAATGCGATTCAATTTAGGTTTTCTTGTCCATGTACCTCTTAACAAAATGGCAAATCCGAGAGGATGATTAGAACTATCAATACCTTATTCGTACTTTGTTATTTCAAGCACATCTTCCTCCTAATTATTGGACTGAGGCTCTTAATATGGCTGTTTATCTTTTAAATATATTACCATCACGTGCCATTGACAATGAAGTCCCATTTACTCGTCTTTTTGGGTTAACACCTGACTATAGTCTTTTGCGTACCTTTGGGTGTCTTTGTTATCCTCATATTGATACTAATAACAAACTTGGTGTTCGGGCCACACCTTCTCTTTTCTTAGGTCATGCCACAAATCATCATGGTTATCGTTGTTTAGATTTGAGCACCAATAAAATTATTCTTTACGACATGTTACCTTTGATGAAACTGTTTTCCCGTTTGCCACAAAGACTTCCCATACACCTGATGCAACTGTTGAGCCTCTTAGTCCATCACCTGCACCTACACCTACACCAATGCCACAAACGCCACAAACCTCACAAACGCCACAGACACCTCATCCACAAACGCCACAAACCCCACAAACGCCACAGACACCTGATCCACCAATTCCACAGCCCACTGGTTCGATTCACCCCATGGTCACACGTGCTCGTGTTAGGATTCCCAATCCTCGTTATGCTGGTCATGTGTCTATGATTTCTACGTTACCTCGGTCTCCTAGTGATGCGTTTCGTAATCCTAACTGGCAAAATGCTATGTGTGATGAACATGATGCACTTATTAAAAACAAAACTTGGACTCTTGTACCAAAACCCCCAGATGCGAATGTTATCCGTAGTATGTGGCTATTTCGTCACAAGTTTTTAGCAGATGACACTCTTAGTCGATACAAGGCTCGTTTTGTGGCCAATGGTAGTAATCAGATAGAGGGTGTGGATGTAGATGAGACTTTTAGCCCAGTTGTTAAACCTGGTACTATTCGGACGGTTCTTAGTTTAGCTATTTCTCGACATTGGCCAGTACGTCAGCTGGATGTCAAGAATGCTTTTTTACATGGGGATTTGGCAGAAACAGTTTATATGTATCAGCCACCTGGGTTTCGTGATCCTGTTCATCCTGATTATGTTTGTTTATTGCAGCGTTCACTGTATGGTCTTAAGCAGGCTCCTCAGGCATGGTTTCAGCGCTTTGCAAATTACATCACTACTGTTGGCTTTTCTCCTAGTCGTTGTGACTCCTCGTTATTTATTTATAAATAGGGTGATGATACTGCATTTTTGTTACTCTATGTGGATGATATTGTGTTCACTGCTTCGTCTGGTGGTTTATTACAGCAGATCATTGCTTCTTTACATAAGGAGTTTGATATGACCGATTTGGGTGCTCTTAATTATTTCTTGGGTGTTTCAGTTACACGTGATTCTTCCGAGATGTTTTTGTCACAGCGTAAATATGCTATGGAGATATTGGAGCGTGCCCATATGGTTGGTTGTAACCCTTCTCGGACTCCTGTTGACACAGAGTCTAAATTGGGTGCTGATGGTGATCCGGTTTCTGATCCTAAGTTATACCGGAGTCTTACTGGTTCTCTGCAGTATCTTACTTTTACTAGACCTGATATTTCCTATGCAGTACAACTGGTGTGTCTTTTCATGCATGATCCTCGGGAGCCTCACTTAACATCTCTTAAACGGATATTGCGGTATGTTCGAGGTACATTAGACTATGGTTTACAGTTGTTTTCTTCATCAACTTCTTCATTGGTTGCTTATTCTGATGCTGATTGGGCTGGATGCCCTACTACTCGGAGATCAACTTCTGGCTATTGTGTTTTCTGGGCAACAATCTTCTCTCCTGGTCCTCTAAGCGTCAACCGGCGCTTTCTCGTTCTAGTGCTGAGGCGGAATATCGTGGGGTTGCGAATGTTGTTGCTAAGACTTGTTGGTTGCGAAATCTTTTACGTGAGTTACATACACCTTTATCTTCTGCTACGCTGGTTTACTGTGATAATGTTAGTGCCGTTTACTTATCCTCTAATCCGGTTCAGCATCAACGTACGAAGCATATAGAAATTGATATTCATTTTGTGAGGGATTTGGTTGCTGATGGTCAAGTTAGAGTGCTTCATGTTCCGTCCTGTTATCAGTATGCAGATATTTTCTCCAAGGGGTTACCTTATGCTTTGTTTCAGGAATTTAGGTCCAGTTTGAGTGTCCGGTCACCTCCCGCTCTAACTGCGGGGGAGTGTTAGTCATAGTATTTATCTATTAGAGAGTCCATGTAATATGTGTATGGGCTAAAGCCCGAGGTCTAGAATATTCTTGTATGGGTTTATATACCACGTTTGATGATGAATAACAGATATACGATTCATTCTAAACTCCCACAATTATATTTCCAGATTTTTATTAATCACTCCATTTTTACTATCAATATTCTGATCACTAGGGCTCATTTAAGAAATTTGTTATTATTATTTACTTTTGTTTGGTATTGAATAATATTTGATTAGGCGTGGAAGAAGTTGAACCAAACCCTGAAGAAAATCGGGTGATCGTGAAGGGGACAGCGTGTGACCCAGTCAGAATTGCTGCGCGGGTCAGGAGTAAGCTGGGAAAGCAAGTTACATTTATTTCACCGGTTCAAATAAAGATCAGGCAAGAGAAGAAGCCAGAGGTTATTTTCAAAAATAAAATAAAACTATAGCATAACATAATTAGAAATAATCTGCGATGAATTGAATGTGTAAAACATATGAACAGTTTCGTGTTTGTGTTTGCTTGCTCTATATGCTTGGTTATGTTTATGGATTTTTTTGGACTAATTTGAGTGTGATGTTTGAAATTGGCACCAAAGGTGACAGAGACGGTGTTGAAGATAAATCTGCACTGCGAGGGATGTGCCGAGAAAGTTAGGCATTGTGTCCTGAAAATGGAAGGTAACGTGATTTTCTCAATTTGATTTTATCACAGTTATGATTTCAGGGTGTTTGTAATTTTATTTTGCCTTGTGGATGAACTAGACCAAAAAGCCGAGAAAGAAGAAGTTTATTAGGAGCATTAGTGTCTAGCTTGGACCTTCGCTTATCTGTGTTAAGTAGAAGAGCCGGATTAGGAGAGATACACTATAGTTTAAATAATGCTATTCTTATCCGTATGAAACAAACATCATGTATAACAAATTTTTATAAGAATGTCATAGCTACACCTCCATTTACCGTCTTTTTGGCCTGCGATAAAACTAGTAATACAATTGTACTTACGAATAATACATTTGTACTTTACTACTTCCCCACTTACCTAGTCAAAGAGCGCTATAACTGATTTCCTTGTACATCCACTAGTTGAGCTTGTAGGCAGATTAGTAGATGAGTAAAAAGAACAGTCACATATACCAAAACACAGCGTTGTTGATGTTGATATGAACATGTCACTTGTGATTGTAAGCGGCAATTTTTAATTCAAATAAGCTAAACTGCAAATAGGAAGAAAAATATACACATGAATGCACTATACATGAACACAGTCTGGTTTTGTTTGAAAATCAGCCACTAGTTTTAAAATTAGGTTTCTTTTCATGTGACGAATGCAAAAGTGATGATAATTGATTGCGTATTAAACAGGAGTGCAAAGTGCGGAACCTGATATGAACGCTTCCACTGTGACCATAAAGGGTACCGTCGATTCCAAAGATCTCATAGCGTGCATCAAGAAGGAAACAAGAAAAAATGTAGAGGTCGTGATACCAAAGAAACAAAAGGACCAGAACCAGAATCAAAAGGGCCAGAACAAGAATCAAAATGATGGTGAGGAAATGGATAACAAGAAGAAAGATGAGAGGAACATTGGCTTATCATACCCAAAGGAGAGCAAGGATCAAATGAGAAGAAAACTTAAAATGAGAAGGATGAGAAATAATTATAACTCCACATTTGAGATGCATCGACTTGAAGTAGATGCATCCCTAGTATTTTAGATGCACCATAATATATTTTCTAGCAAAAAATTAGATGCATATACATATATTAGATGCATTTCATCAAGTTAGACGAATCCTATACATTTTTCGTCCTCTGCGAGTCAAATTTGTTTTTAGTACTATTTTGCATCGTTTTCACTTCAAAATCACTTTCGAAACTAATTGGGATGCATCTAAATGAATAGAGATGCATCTAAATCTAGTCGATACATATCAAATGTGTGTTATTTCTCATCCTTCTCATTTTTAGTTTTCTTCTCACTGGATCCTTACCCAACCAAATGATCCTTCAGGTTTGGTTTACGCAACAGAGATCTTAAGCGATGAGAATCCCAATGCGTGCTCCATTATGTAGATACTTTATCTATGTCGCTAGGATTCACGTGAACAGTTTGGTTATTAATAGAGTATAAGGAGTATTATTATCAAGTAAATGAGCAAATCATTAGTATGTAAACAATACCGTTTCGCTTTGATCAGATTGGGTCTCAAGTTTGAATACGAGATATTTTATTGAAATTGCAATGGTTCTGGAAATTAAGTCTTTGTATGATTATCACTTGCCCAATGTAAAGACCAGTTAACTTGGATCATTGTATATATTTTCTTTTCAAGTCCTGTTGTTAAAAAAACAATTCAACATATACTGTAGTTTCTCTTTCTCTGCCACACAACACATACATCTACCTAACATTCTAATATCAAATCACTCTCAAATCTTAAACTAATAACAAAAACAATCCTAAATCACAAAAACCCCTATTATTAATTTGTTAGCCAACGAAGATAATGAAAAACACAACCCACAAAATATTCTCAGCCCAATGAGAAGTATAAGAGAAAAGTAACGGTAGGATTTTTTATTCTTTTGTGGAATGCTTAATCGATCGAGAAGGCGACCGGTTTGTGAGTTTTGGCAACGACGACCTTCGAAGACCACCCCACATGCATGGTCGACCATCCATTGTGGGCAGACTGATGAAACACTAGTTCATTATTTACAAAGGCCCATGATGCATAAACTATTGGGCCGGCCCAGATTCGTTATGGGTTTGTTTTTGGTCATTTGATGATTGTATAACGTTACGTATCACTTTGATAAAATCTAGAAGTAAAGTTATTACTATGCTTAAAAGTTTACAACCTTTTTAGGGGCACAAGGATTATAAACATAAGGGCCTCATTTTATTCAGTTTCTAGCATAAATTTGATAAAAGTGTGTTCACAAACGTTATGATGTTAGGTTATAACAAGGAATAAGATGAGTATCAAGTATTTTCATATTTGAATAGAAACAAAGGACGTAGATTCATTTGGTTGAGGAAGATGATTACTTTTAGTCATTTGCATCTAGCCCTCTAAACTTTTTAGCTTGCACACAATTCTTTTAGTTTTTATTTATAAATGAGTGTAAGGGTGTGTACAAAATTAACACTTCCAAGTTGCAACCCTTATTTGGAAAACAATTTTTGTGTTTGGTCATATACGTTTTTTACAAAGGTATAATTAAGGCCATAGTTTTGACTTTTGAGTAATTTGGTGGTCACAACTCTTAATATTTCAAAAGAGATTTATTTTTATTTATTTATTTGCAACAGAAAGTACTTATTTTCACATTTTAATGGCTTTCGTGTTCGAAAGACGAAACCATGGTGGATCTTAGGAGGTCTCGAGACACCATGAAATTTTGTAGCATGGTGTTAATTTGTTGAAAGAATCTTTTTCATTTTTTTATTATATTTTTTAAAATGCACCCGGCACTTCTTACTTGTATGCGTAGTATTGTTTAGGTTATTTTTAAGTGCATTTGGTCACTTTGTCTCTTGGTTCCGTTACTGTACGAAAGCCTATGCTATAATGTTCGCACATGGACTCTAAAGTTCCCGAGACGTGCCTGATGACAAGCATCACTAAATTATAATGCAAATAATAGTGACTAGTACTATATGAAGTCATTTACATCTATACATATATTAAGTCATAATTGTGTAGACATTTAGTATAGCAAAGCACTAATCAATGGTGGATCCAGAAATTGTATTTATGTGTGGCAAAATTTTTTTTTACCCGCCTTCTACCCTATACAAAATTAAAAGCAAAATTAACAACAGACAAATAATTTAACTACTTGAATTCGGTGGCGGATCCATGATCAAATCTAAGATGGTTCCTTTATTTAGTTAACGCGATAAAATTATCGTGAGTCTGAGACCCAACCACAAAATAGGTCCGATAGTTGGTATATATTTGTGTTTAAATTAAAAACAAGACGAATTGTTTAATATCAAATAAAACTTAAAGGTATTGACAACATATAATTTTATTTTATGGCATAACACTTCGCAAATAAAACTTGTAGCAAAAACATTTCAAACATTTCAAGAACAGTTTAATTCTATAGTTTGATTAGTTAATAAAAGGATAATTAAAATATCATGTGTTCAAGACTTGAAGGAAATTAGGAAAAGAGATGCAAAAAAGATTTTGCTGTTAGCCTATATTGTCTAAACCCACGTGACACTCTTCCTAACCACACATATGAGTTCACTAGAAACAAAAATGTGACATACTCATCTTGGCTAAAAATACAAAAAGTCAAAAACTACATCTTCTTCATCATACTCTCCCTGCAACATAAGCCAAACCAAAACAAACACTTTTGAGCTTATAAGCTTATTAAACATGAGCTAATCCAAACACTAAGCACGGGCTTATAAGCTTATGCTATATAAGCCATAAGCCGTGTGTAAATTGGTTGTGGCTACTTTTTAAGATTCCGAAATGTCGTGTGTAAATTGGTTTGCTTCTTTTGATTATGAGTGATCAAAACAATGTTCCCTTTTTAGCCATTCTTTTAATTGTCCGGTGATAATTAGTGTTAGTGTTCCAAATTTTTATCACTCTTTTGATTCCATTTTCTTTCTATAAAATCTAGCAAGGATGTGGTAAATTCATTCATCCACACTTGCCTCTTATTCAATAACACACATTCACTATATACCCATTTCTCATTTTCTCCGGTGGTTGAGTAAAGATAACATATACAGTATGTCTTCACAGAATAATGTTATCCGAAAAACACTTGGTCCAAGAGACGTTAAAAAAACCCAGTATGCTATGATTTATTTACAAGCAGTAGATGTTGATAGCAAGATAATACGGTTCTTGCCCGCCTCTCTAGTTAATAAATTATGTGTGCAAAGCCAGCTTTTGGATGTGGTTCTCACAAATGTGTCCAATAGTATGGCGTACAACATCAAAATTGCCAAGGTTAGTACTCATGGCAACGGATATGTCGTGGTACGCACAGGTCATATTGCAACACAGAACGATTTTCGCCAAGGGGATAGAGTGACTTTTTTGTACGACAAAGTTGACGCAGAGGATAAAATACATATATTCTTTGGTCAGGCTTCATGAGACGCTAGTCCTCCAAGAAGGCGACCAAGAGGAAATATGGCCCTTTAGGTGTCTTTTGGCTCGTTGGGTGTCAGTGTAGTTTTAGCATTTTTGATCTTAAGGGTTGTTTTACAAGTAGATCTTTATAGGTGTTTGAGTGTCGGTGTAATTCTATATTTTAATTTTAGAAAATTTTAAAAGTTATGGTTTCCTGTATACAGTCGTTGATAACCCTTGAAACCTTCATATTTTAAAAGTATCTGAACCATCCTCTTCCGGAAGCAGAGTTACCCAAATTCTGGTCACATGAAGCAATTATCTATACACCGAGAGAGAAAGAGTCACAATTCAGTGATCAAGGGAGAATTCTAATTATCCGAAAGAAAACAAATTTGAGTATTTAGATGGTGAAACGCGATAACCTCTTTGATCTAACAGCTAAGTCTGATAAAAAGATTTATCCAACTGATGTGAAAGATAATCATTTCGGTTAAAATCTTGGTGGCCAACAGCTACCGCGATCCATAATAAAGGTAATTCCTTTGTCCTCTGATTTTGTACTTACTATTGATTTATGTTAAGGTGTTAATGTATATGGTTAAAACTGAAACAATAATGAAATCATTCTATTTTGAATCTTGAAGATGACCAACCTTCATCCATGCTTTTTGACAAAAACTGTACTTGTACCCAAGTTTTCTCAAGGGATATGAGGTAAAAGCTGATTTACTCGTCTTCTGCTTCGCCTGCGTACTACTATATGCATCAGTCATGGTTGACGCTTTACGCCACAGAGAGAGTAACATGGAGTGTGGATAGTTTCAGATTTAAAGGTGAGAGAAAAAAAGCCAAGGTTAAGAAAAGGAAAGAACTCATTGCACCCCAGGCACAAGTCATCTGTGCATTCTTTTCATAGCAACCACATAACATGAATGTTTTCGATATTTGAATGTGTCATCAAAAGGGAGTAGAGTAGTTAATTCAACCCATTTTCTTATAAATGAGTCAATCTGGATATATATGTAAAAATAAAAGAAAATGGGTCAAAAAGTCACCAAAATGTGTTACTAATCCATACCAAAAACTTAAGTTCTTCATAGCATTGAAAAGCCACACTTTGTTTGTCCTATATAGTTTGTCTGTATATTGACTACTGAATTAATATCATTCCCTGAATACTAATCCACAATGACCTGGAGATGGCTAATGAATCATTATATAAATCTACCAGGGGCAAGACAAAACAACCTAAGTACAATAAATGTTTGTTCATTTTGTCATATCCTGTAAAATTTACCTGGAAAGTGAAGTAGTCAGATAAATATATGAGAATTTTACCAAACCCAAACATAGTATGGTAAGACAACATAGTATCCCTAAAATTACACGGCTAAGACAACATACTCAGATCCAAAGTTCCAAATGGCAACGAATCAACAACGACTAGTGATGAGCACTTCAATCATCAATCTATATATTCACTTGTCCTCGCTATGATATGTTCTAAATCTCAACTGTGACCACCTTCATTCATGCTTATTTATTTATTTATTTATTTTTTTACCAAGACTATACGTTTTTACTCAAAATGAGTATTCACTGCTTAACTGTGGATGGATTCAGTTTAAAGATACACAATTGCATCAGAATCATAGAAACCTGGCAACAACTCCAAGTAACACCCAGAAAACCCACTATTACAGTAGCTAAGCTGCATTCTGTAGTATTTGCATGCCAATGAAAAAAAAGTAAATATAGAAGAGAAAACCAGTAGTAGAAAACAAGGAATGAAAAAGTAGAAGTATATGCTGGTGTATAGTGGACGATTCAATCTTTAGTACAGATATTTTCCAAATAAAATGAAAAAAGAAAACGTCGCCTGAGAGATTCTAACTGTCGCGAGGAAACCCATGTACTTAGCAGGCACACGCCTTAGCCACTCGGCCAAAGCGACTGTTTTTATTTAAATAATAATAATAAAAATAAATAAAAAATAAAAATCTGTAATAAACTGACTAAAAAGACACCAACCACCTCAACTAACTTCAACCACCACTTGCATTTACAAAAAGTTAAACATAACTATATACACATTTTTTACCGGGTGCATTTCAGAAAAAGAAAATTATGATTTTCTAAAAGAATTAACCCTACATCGCGAATATCCTTGGGTGTCCCGAGACCCCTTGTTCTGTCATTGCTTCCAAGTTCCTAGAAGAACTTGATTCCCCAATCAGCATTACATTTAACAAATAACGATGATGACACTTTCGACGAACCGTGTTTTAACCTGTCATTAATCACTTACAAGTTACAACCTCAACAGAATCTGTTATAGAAGGTACACCTACTGTTATTAATGATGAAATGAAGGAGTTTCCTTATAAACATATGTATCATCCTCACTGTATTGTTCCTTGGCTTTTGAGTTTTGATTAGTAATTCGTGACCGGTTTGTTGGTTTGATTGCAAACAGTTAAGCTATTTGGCTCAGAAGCTCATTATATTGGATACTAAGACAGCCTTTTGCACTTGTTTTATTTGGTGATTTTTAGTTTGACGAACATATCATTATACTAATCCTCAAGAATATTTGTGCTTTTCAATTATTATACATTTGATTAATATAATAATATCATATCTGATAAACTCCGTTGTTTTATTTGCTATGTGGATTGCGAGAAGCGAGATTATCATTTTCTAAGGAGGACTAAGACAGTTTATGCACAACAAAAAGAACATTGTTTATAATAAGTTATATTTTATAATGCACATAACCGGATACAGTGAGTTCTGATCCTTTATCATGCCATGTAGAACTGAGTATGACGGCTTATGGCGGGTGGACTTGTTACTGAATATAACATGATTGCAGTGTAATGTATTCATTTCTTGCTTACTCATATGCTGAATTGCTGATTGCTGTCTTGAACTTGTTACCATTGTTTTTTCCTAGATGTTGATGAACTAGAGAAAATATTGCTCTTTTCTAAATGCGGATGAACTGGAAAAGTTAGACTTTAGCGTTTGATGGACACGTCAAAAGTATTTGTGCGTACTAGTTAAAAGCAATTTTGATTAATATACCAGCATCTGATAAGATCTGATTCTTTGATTAATATACCAACAGTGGGGTTATTATGTTTCTGTGATGTTACATTATCATATAATAGTCACACAACATTAGATTCCAGATAATGCTTAAAGTATATTCCAAAACAAACAGATGTTTGCACTCACCACAATATCTGAAAATTTATTGTACTCAGTTTTTGTCCTGCCATGGTGGATTTATATAATGCTTTTGAATGACTCTCTTGTCATTGTGGATTAGCATTTAGCAATTCTGAGAATGATACTTAAAGAATATTTAACATGAGGACAAACTACACAGGACAAACAGGATGTGGTAGTTTAATGATATGGAGAATTTTGTTTATTAATTTTGAATTACTAGTCTCTCTTCAGCATGATCCCTCCTTGTTAGAGGTAGCGGGTTGGGTAACGGGTCACATCATATAGTTTATATTATGCTTAAAGAAAGAACTTAACGACACCGACCAAATCAACAAACCATGCCCTACCTCACACTCTCCTGCATACAAAAGTTTAACCACCACCAAATCAACAACACTTCCCATTCAAGATGTCTTCAACCACCACCACTGTCATGGACCGTCGTACCTACTGGTGTCATGAGTGCAATATGAGCATCTCCATCATTCCAACCACCACCACCACCCACCTCTGCCCTCACTGCACCTCCCACTTCCTCGAAGAATTAGATTCCCCAATCAGTTACAACAACAATTCCAACGACAGTTTTCTCCTTGATAACTCATACCTTCAGAGTGTAATCAACCACCTCGGCTCCACTTACTCTAAATCTACCACTGCAACATCTGTGATTGACACTATACCTACGTTCACGATTACTGATACATTTTTTGAAAGAGATCCTATTGTTATATGTGCTGTTTGTAAGGAAGAGTTTGTTATTAATGATGAAATGAAAGAATTGCCTTGTAAGCATATGTATCACCCAGACTGTATCGTTCCCTGGCTTTCAGTAAGTAACTCATGTCCAGTTTGTCGGTCTGAGATGCCGAGAATTGAGAAGAATGATCAAAATGCTATTAGTAGGGATGATGATGAGTTGCCATGGTATGTATTGAGAAATATTGGTAGGAGACATAGTGTGACGGATTCGGGGAGGATGGATAGAGTTGAGAATTTGTCTAGTTGGCTAGATTCATATGTTGATGCTGGTGTTGTTGTTGATGGCGTTAGTGATGGTGATGGTAATGCTGATGTTGTAATGTCTTGAATGTTGCATATAATGGATCTTTTGTGAGTATATTTATACATATATTTTTTCATATATATTACAAGAATGCTCAATATTTTTTCATGCCAAGTGGTCTCATATATTGCTTTCTCATATGCCGAATTGCATGATTGCTATCTTGCATTTTTGTTTGGAAATAAAGAAATTATTATGGGTGTTATATACTAGCTGTGGATGAGCTAGAGAAATTCATTCATGATTATCTTGTTTACATTACTGATTAGAGTTTAGAATATGGTGAAATATCTTAAGTTATAAACGCTTAAATTTGAGTTGAATTCTGACAAAGTATTGCTTGATACGCATTAGAAATAGACTTTGGTGACTTTTAAGTTTTAACCCATTTGACCCATAAGTTTATATATCTAGTTTAATTTGACCCATTAGAGATTAAACTTAACCCGAATAGACACATTAACTAAATGGCTTGAAATTGCGACGTTGACCTGCTGTTACTGAAATATTAGAATATCTAAGACATGCATATTATTTGGTTAACCACTGCTTCGTTGGCAATAATGTTTGGTGTTTTCTTGTCATTGGTATGCAGATGATTGATGTATAGTGGTTCTTACAATTTCAAAGTACCTGTCCAGCGTGAAGTTCAACCAAGTGTACAAAGGGCTGTGGACTATCTGCTTACGTGTTCCATCCCCTTCCTACCGGAGTCGAGGGAGCAAGTAATTTCTTTAATGTTGCTTCTCATAAAATTTATCGCTATGGGACTATGCAATAAAGATTACATGACTGAATTCTGTAATAAAGATTGAATCGTTCACTATACACCAGCATATACTTCTACTTTTTCATTCCTTGTTTTCTACTATTGGTTTTCTCTTCTATATAGCACGCCATCTGTTTCTTTTTTCCTTCAGTTTTTTTTCCATTGGTATGCAAATGCTGCACAATGCAGCTTAGCGACTTTAATAGCGGGTTTTCCGAGTGTCACTTTGAGTTGTTGGCTGGTTTCTAGGATTCTGATGCAATTTTATATCTGAAAAAACTGAACCCATCCACAATTCATGTGTCTTTTTACTTGTCCATGACGAGTTGACCATAATTGATGCATTTAGTAGAATACAGGGGAAAAGTTGACAGTTAAACAGTGGTAACTCATTTTGGGTCAAAGCGTGTAGTCTTGGTTAAAAAAAAAAAATAATAAAAAAATAAAAAAATAAAAAAAAAAAAAAAAAAAAAAAAAAAAAAAAGGTGGTCACATTTGGAACCTTGAAGCCGAGTATGTTGTATTAGCAGCGTGATTTAAGGGATATTATGTTTCGGTTTGTTTAAATTACCAGACTACTTCACTTTCCAGCTAAAGTTTGCAGGATATGACAAAATGAACGTTTGTGTTTGCTATATACTTCAAACTTTATTGTAGTCATGTGGTTTTGTCCGGCCACTGGTAGATTTATATAATGATTCATCATCTCCAGGTCATTGTGGATTAGTATTCAAGGAATGATATTAATACAGTAGTCTACAGACAAACTATATAGGACAAACAAAGTGTGGCTTTTCAATGCTATGAAGAACTTATGTTTATTTTACTTTTTGGGACCAATTGTTACTATATTGCAGGGCTTGCCGTTCGGAGAAACCTAGATTGCAGGGCTTGAATTCTATTTTCTCTACATCATTATCACTACTGATTATAGGTGGCAGGTTAGGTAATGGATCATAACATGTCCTTTTTTTGGTATGGATTAGTAACACATTTTGGTGACTTTCGACCCACTTGACCCATTTTCTTATATTTTTACATATATCCAAATTGACTCATTTATAAGCAAATGGGTTGAATTAGCTACTCTACTCCCTGTTGATGTGTCACAACTCGTAATTTCATGTCCTTTTTCACATGTCGAAATTTCATTTTTATTTCGGGAAGTTACTATTCACTATTACTATTCACTTTCACTATTCATCTCCAAAATTTTTATTTCATATTCTCGTAAGTTAAACTATTTTAATGGTAATCCGAGAGTTTGGCGCTCGTCGGATCTTTCTGCAAAAATCACGAAGCCGTGTCCGAGATTTACTTTTGGGTTTAAACGTCGTTCCAGCATCCCGATATGTCCATAAAACATTACAAACAATAGAAATATGATTTTCTCTCATTTTACAACAATTCTAAAAGTTTTAGAATTTTACGTTTTTCAGTTCAGCGTTTTACGCGAATTACGCGTTTTAAACCCGCGTTTCCAGTTTTAACAGCGTTTCAACAACCCGATGGAACTTACCATTCATTTTATATTTTATTATGGAGTATTTTGACAAGTTTGGTCATTCTTTCAAATTTCATATTTTTACGACACCCGAATTTACATTTCGCGGTTTAAAACTTTACGTTTAGCGATTAACGGAACCAAAACCGACTCCGTGAACTAGATATTAACAAGTTTCCTACATACTCATCCACCATGTGCCGCCCCCCCCCCCCCCCCCCCCCCCCCCTCAAAATATCTAGTCAATTTGACCAATTATTTATAAAAATGCCATTGGATAAGATTTTTCTATTACAAACACAAATAACACTTTCTTATTCATATTAGAAATCATAAAGTGAAGGTTTTCTCTTCCTTTCTCTCTTCCAACCCACGACCCACAATAAAATTTCACCAAGATCCATCATTTTTTCAAGATCAAGTTCAAATCAAGTCTATATTGTTGTCCTTGTTGGGGTTTTGTGATAAAACCTATGTTTCTTAATCCATTTCTCATCAAACTCCATATATATATATTCAAGTAAGCTTCAAGTGTTATTTTTCATCATCTATTACCTTCATTTCATTAGTAACATGGTGTATTTTCATGATATATTGGTTAAATATGCAAGTAGTTATGTTATGTATACCACTTTTCAAGTATTTCTTAATTATTATGAGATTATAATTAACCTATGATTATCCCCATGAAACCCACCAAGGTTGGTGATGTTTAGGAACCCATGACACCTTAAGAAATTGTATGGTAGGATTATACTAGATTTGTGGTGATTGTAGTGGATTTGGACAAGTATTAAACAAGCAAAATGAATTTTAGCCACTATATAAATGTTGATGTCCCATTTTGTAAAATCCAGAAAAATCAGGAGATTCCGGGTTACTTTGGGCTAAAGATTTAGAAAATACTTTCAAAAACGAAGCCGTGGGCGAAAGAACGGATTAAAACGAGTTTATAACGAAGGAGATATGATTTTTGCAAGTTTAACGACGAAAACTATTTTCTGAAAATTTGACTTGCTGTTCCACGATTTTCAATGGGCAATCTGAGGTGTAAAACTTGATCTAGCCATCCCGACTTATCAAAAATATATTAGTATGTTGTCCCACGATTCCGGAGATATAAAGAATGTAGAAAACAAGCTTATAACGACCAAGATATACACGTTTCAAAATCGATGAAACTCTATTTATTTCCATCAGCTTTTTAGCAAAATATTACTAAGTATAGAAAAACAGTTTTTGTAATACATCATGTTGAGAGCCAATTTACTCATTGATAAACTCATTTCTGGAAAATTTACATCATTGATAAAAGGTTAGTTCACCCAGCCTAGTTTCCAAAACATCCACCCGTTTGTCAAAAGGATTTATAACGAATAACTTATGGACTTCCAAACATTCCCGAAAACTGCCCAGAATCTGCCGAAACAGCCCAAACACCTTAATTCATGGCTATATATCTTTATGATCGAGACCCGTATAGACAAACTTCAGTTCTATGACTTTTAGTTAAGGTGAAAGTCTTTCTAAAACTACTGAGCTTCTTTCCTAACTCTTAATATTCACCATTTCGCGACTAGTTTTGCGAGACCACTTTGGCCATATTTTTCAAGTTATGAAAAGTGTCATTTTACGCCGAAAACCTTATATTTGCCGATAGAACACCAAATAAGGATCGTGGAGTATCGTTTCAACATATATACTTGGAAAGTAGTTTTTATAACTAAACGAGACATCAACATGTATTTCAACGATAAACCTTATTTTCAAATTACACGAGTGGTATCGATAACATACGTAGTTGCATGTGTAGCATCATTTCATTTCTTACATTAGATCATATCATTCATATTAGGTTGCGGTTAGAGATCGAACCTCATTTCTGTGTATCCACTTTTGTCATCGTAGCTATCGCACTAGGTGAGTCATAGCCCCTACTCTTTTAATTGTTTTGCAAACTCTTTGGGGAGAATACATGCTCGTTTTACTTAAACGCATTACTCGCTTTACATGGTTGATTACCTGCATTTCATTGGTATGTTTGATTACCTGTATTTCATGTGATTTTTCTCCTAAACATTATTATTTCTTTATCTGGCGACATTGTCAGCATTGTTTATATAACCTCATTGATTGAATTATTTATATAGCCGTTTTGCTACATTTATCTTTGAATCTAGATACAAGTATTACCTTTGTTCACGTAAACATATTACATTTGGCAGTGGGTTGTAAACACACAGGTTACAAGTCTCTTATGGCGGGACTTGGAACTGAGTGGATTTACGATGCCTTTGCTGGGAAATCTTTATTCATATGCATTACATTCTTTTTCACAAGACTCTATGAACTCACCAACCTCGTGTTGACACTTTAGCATGTATTTTCAGGTTTTAAGCAATGGCACGCTACAGGAGGTTTTGGCAGGGCATGGCATGGTCATAGAAGACTCTGATTATTCATTTGGAGACCGTTTTAAATTATTTTAAGGGCCTACTTCCGCACTACTTTTAACAATGTAATTTCAACATTTTGATTAAACTATTTTATTCTAAATGATTCAAGTGAAAATCATTTTTGAACTTGTGCTTTTAATACCAATTGAGTTACACCCCAGCTACATGTATGCTTCCGCTTGACCCGATTTTGGGGGTGTGACATGATGACACATTCAAATATCGAAAACATTCATGTTATGTGGTTGCTATGAAAAGGCTGCACACAGGACTTGTGCTTGGGGGTGCAATGAGTTCTTTCTGTTTCTTAACCTTGGCTCTTTTTTTTTTTTTTTTTTTTTTTCACCTTCCTTTGTTTCCCATTGAGTTGAAAATTGTACGTAATGTAGCTTAGAGATTGCAATCGTGAGTTTTGTGGATGTCATTATATGAGTTGTGGGAAGGTGTCCGGAGCGGCCGGACTAAAATGGCATACCTCATTATTTAAATCAGAAACTATCACAATCCATATTACTCTGTCTTTGGCGTAAAGCGTCAACCATAACTGATGCATATAGTAGTACGCAGGCAAAGCAGAAGATGAGTAAATCAGTTTTTATCTCATATCCCTTGCGAAAACTTGGGTCCAAAGTACAGTCTGTCAAAAAGCATGGATGAAAGTTGGTCATTTTCAAGATTCAAAATAGATTGATTTCATTACTGCTTCAGTTTTAACCATACACATTAACACCTTAACATAAATGAATAATTAGTATCAAAAGGAATAACCTTTATTATGGATCGCTGTGGGCCCATGGCTGTTTACCACCAAGATTTTAACCAAAATGATCTTGAACCTTAAAGAGACTTGAAACTGAATCTGAGCCGTAATATTGTAATAACTCATTATCTTTCACATCAGTTGGATCAATCTTTTATCAGACTTAGCTGTTAGATCAAAGAGGTTATCACATTTCACCATCTAAATACTCATAGTTGTCTTCTTTCGGATAATTAGAATTTATCGTTTTCTCCCTTGATCACTGAATAGTGACGCTTTCTCTCGGGTGTATAGATAATTGCTTCATGTGCTCCTGACCACAATTTGGGTAACTCTGCTTCCAGAAGAGGATGGTTCAGATACTTTTAAAATGTGAAGGTGGAAGGTGTCGTATGCATCTTGAAAAGATCTAGATGTCAACCGGTGGTGAGGTTTTGGAGAGTTTGATCCGAACAAGTGCAAATGCTGAGTTTCCCAGAGTTTGAATTTGGTGCTATTGATCTTGTAGGTGGTTTGAAACAAAAAATAGTGGCCAGAAGCTTGCTGATAGTGCATTTTCCGAGACTTACTATGTGTGAATTTGCTGGTTTGACTCGTTCAGCTTGCACCTATTCATTTGAATGCTCTAAGGTCAGGGCATTTATATGAAGTATGGTTGGCATCTTCACAATGATGTAAAAAAAGCCAACCTTTTTTTCCAAATATATGAGGTCTCAAGGTTTGCTTTTATTAGCAAACTTGATCAAATATGGTCAGATCTATATATGGATGGTCTTTAAACAACTATAGCCTCGATCCATGGCCATCTGATCTTTGTTATTTAATATCACCTAATCACTTTGAATAAACACATCTAAGCATCCCCTTGAACACTTTGCATGGATTAAAGAGAACCACATTGCAAGAGTTTAAACCTGGAACTAACTGGGCTTACTGGTGCCGTTTAGACCCTCAATCATGACGCGCTTCAATAAAGAGTGGCTGTTTAGACATTCTATATCCATTCTCATATTTTTCTTTTTTCCTTCTCTTTGGTGCTATCATGTGACTAATGATATTATTTGCATGCGAAAGTAAGTTATCGTGTTCTCACTCGCATTTTATTCCATCTCTCTGTGATGCATGCATATACATATGGAGATGCAAAGGAAGATAGGTCTGATTAATGATGGAGTACTAAAACATGATATAAGCTTTAAATCTGTGTATAAAAAATGCAAAGTTTTATTTTTTAAAAAAGATGATAATTTATTCAAAAGGTCCATATTGTGTTAGCATATGGGCTACTTTTTTATGGAGAAAGGGATAAAGTGTATAAAACTATAAACTATATACGGAGTAAATGGTTCATATGATGTGTCAATGTGTCATATGGGCTACTAGTCAAACAAAAATTTAGCTTATATGACAAGGGCATTTTTTAATTTTATAAGTGTTGACACCTTGGGAAAATTTATCATATTCGAGGAATTGCAAAGACATGTATAAAGAACGTATTTTATTGAACTCAATTTGAGAATTTTACGTGCATGATAAATGCAGAATTTTCTCTTAAAAAGCAAACTAGAAAAAGAAGAACATGAACGAAAGTTAGAACCCATATTGGTTTAACTTTTCAACCTTTAATACAAAGCACCAACATTCCATAATTGACACGACCCGGATTTGGGGGCCGTATGAGCCATAGCACAGGGCCTTAATATTTGGAAGGGCACCATTTTCTTCATAAGCCCAATATACATATATAAAAGGCCTTTATACAGCCCATTACAAAAACACATACACGAGGTTAACAACAATCGGCATAGTTGACAATTAGGGGTGTTCATTGTTTGGGTAATACCCGAATAAAATGGAAAACCGAACCGAACCGAATTAAATATTTGGTTTTCGGTCTGGATATGATTTTGGATTCAGATTTCTCAATATCACCGTTTTCCATATTAATTAAAAGAGAATTTTTCTAGACACAAGAAGAAGTCGAGAGTAAAATATTAGCATATTTGTATCCAAGTCTAGGAAATCGAATCAGGCAAAACAAACAACCACGGGTATTTTTGACATATTTGGTTACCTGATGCGTGTATCTAGTATCAATTGCCAATTGGGATAATTACCTAAAAACTCATGTAGAATAACAATTTTACCTCTCGCTGTTAATAGAGTCGTTAAAAAATATAAAGGTTAAATGGTTTTAGGATACATACAAAAGCTAGGATCTCAAAAGTTGTGTTTTAATAGGAAAGAAAATGACTAAGGTCAAACTTTAGAAAAAGGTAAATTAGATAATTTTAAACCCTAAACTAAAAAGCTTTGTGAATAGTGAAAATGTGAAACCTGAGCAATCCACATGCCATGAAAAACATGGACGGAGCCGGGGGTTCCCGCGGGTGTCCGGGCACCCCATGGATTTTTTAAATTTAGTGTTAATTTATGAAAAATACATAGATTTTTCTTTAAGTCATCTTTAATGCACCCGGTCCATCAAAATATGTTTCTAGTATTAGTGTTCAATTTTTTTTGTGCACCCAATCATATTTAATCCTGGTTCCGTCCCTGAAAAATGTACCTTGCTCTCGATTTGGCCATGGTAGCTCTTAGACATGACCTTACTCTTATTGTGTTGATCATCAAATATACATAATCGATAAAGCTAAATTGGATGCATGGTGAGATCGTAAACTTTTGCAACAGCAACTTGTACATCACGCAAAAAGTGCACTGTTCTCAGCAAATTGAATGTTGACCATCATGCAATTCAAAGGTCACTAATTTGACCATAATAAGTCAAAATTAGAAAAGCTTGAAGAGTTCATGTGGATGACAGTTGACCAAACTTCACTTCTTACGTATTACCATACTTCTTAGAAACATCCATGGTGGTTAAAAGGCTGTATGATACATGGTGATAAAAGCACTAATAAGAACATTTGTATTTATTATCCTTAAAACAATGAATTTGAGGGACTAAAGAGAGTAGAGAGTGGTAGTCAAGAAGCTAATCCAGTTTACTCCTTTATACCATTTTCTAAACATATATCGACTTAGGTTCTTTGGTAAATTATTGAAGGGTACTGCTATTTGGGGGGGGGGGGGGGGAGGCCACAGGAGGTTATTTTAATTCTGTTACTCATGTGGGAAGCCTTATCTTACTGCGGATAAGGTCACATTGAGTTCAGTGGGTTACTTACAGGTGACGGGTCAAAATTGAGTTTAATGGCTTACTTACGGGTTATATAAGGTCTAATACTCTGATGTACTATGTCAACCTTATAATTTTAATATTCATAAATTTATTTTAATTCTGTTACTCATGTGGGAAGCCTTATCTTACTGCGGATAAGGTCACATTGAGTTCAGTGGGTTACTTACAGGTGACGGGTCAAAATTGAGTTTAATGGCTTACTTACGGGTTATATAAGGTCTAATACTCTGATGTACTATGTCAACCTTATAATTTTAATATTCATAAATTTATAGCTACAGTGACTTTTTTTCTAAGCAAACCAAATGGAAGTAACAGTGTAATACATATGCCAGCCACAGGAGGTTATTTTAATTCTGTTACTCATGTGGGAAGCCTTATCTTACTGCGGATAAGGTCACATTGAGTTCAGTGGGTTACTTACAGGTGACGGGTCAAAATTGAGTTTAATGGCTTACTTACGGGTTATATAAGGTCTAATACTCTGATGTACTATGTCAACCTTATAATTTTAATATTCATAAATTTATTTTAATTCTGTTACTCATGTGGGAAGCCTTATCTTACTGCGGATAAGGTCACATTGAGTTCAGTGGGTTACTTACAGGTGACGGGTCAAAATTGAGTTTAATGGCTTACTTACGGGTTATATAAGGTCTAATACTCTGATGTACTATGTCAACCTTATAATTTTAATATTCATAAATTTATAGCTACAGTGACTTTTTTTCTAAGCAAACCAAATGGAAGTAACAGTGTAATACATATGCCAGAAATATATGATCAAAATTACAAGGTTGTCATAGTACATAAGAGTATCAGACCTTGTATAACCCGTAAAAACCCATTAAACTCCATTATGACCCGTCACCTGTAACCCGCTGAACCAATCTAACCTGCAATTATCTGCCGTAAGATAAGGTTTCCCACATATAGCAGCTATAAAATCATAGATTACGTACCACATATGCAAGATATCACCAATGTCTACAATTTCAATAGTAGATGCAAATTAGACACAATACCTAACCAGTAAGCACCTTATCACAATCCACTCCATGCTTAGTAGCAGGAATATAAATGGTGCTTAAAGTCAAGATTGGCCAGCTTTATGATTTTCCTTTCTTATTTATATCTAGACGAAGTGCCTGTATAGCAGCTAGCAGAAACTGAACTAATTACTAATCAGCATACAATATATCACAAGCAGGGGCGGACCTACTCTTTAGTTTTGGGGGGGCAGTGCCCTCCACGACTCGCCGAAAAAGTTCATATTTTAGTGTAAGAAAAATTTTTTTAGGACCATTTTATTAAAGTGCACCCCTCCAAAAAATCAAATTGCCCCCCACCTTGAAGCCAAAAATGTAAAAACCTTAGTTTTTAGTGTTAAAAAAAAAATTATGACATTTTTATTAAAGTTTATCACGAATTTTATCAAAAAAAAAAATTTTTGCCCCCCGCCTTGAAAAATCCTGGGTCTGCCACTGATCACAAGTTTTGCCGTGTGTAGAAATGCTATTATGTTGCAGACGCCATGGATCTGGCGTATACAGCCAGCTAGGATTCAGGTCATTTAAATTAAGATCACATTCCATATCAGTATCTACAAGGCGAGATTCCATTTATTAACAAAACACATTTCAAAGACTCGAGCCATAAATATTTTCAATAACAAAATCATTCAGTTTGAAAGATGACATCTTCACATGCTCAATAAAGGCTACTTAGGCTCAATTTCTAAGCAGGACATCTTCCTGGTTTACAATTGATAGATTTGATAAGCACTTAATGCGTGTTTCAAGTTTAACTGATCACTGCTATTTGAAGCTTCAGCAATCAATTGGATATTACTTAAAACCCAGCCTCAAGTTTACAACTGCTTTGCAGTAGATAACTACTTAAAATATAACTGCTTATCACATAACTACTTACGAGTTAAAAGGACTATACTAACAAAAGAACCTAGAGCTACTGAAATCATTTATCGCTTGTAACATGCTGGTGCGCGAACGTGCCATGAGTGAAACGCTTATAAACCTTTGGTGGTAAAACACAAACAGCAATGGTTGTGCCTCTAGCTTGGGCTATCCGTCCACTTGTTTGAGTCACACCTACACTTGCTTGGATTAATATTAAAAAAAGAAACTTACAACTCTTTTATGAAGGTAATTCTAATAAAAATTGGAACAACGGGTAACGAGAGTTTGTATTAATTATTAAAAAGAAACTTACAACTCTTTATGAAGGTGGTCTAAACCACGTTGCAAACGGAAAACCCTTTCAGGGACACCATTGATATGCCGCGGTGGATGATGACATATTACCAACATCATAGTTGTTGTATCTTCGCAAGTTCGAGTCTCGAATGATAATTTAATATACAATGATAGCGCAAAGTATGGTCCCATTCGACAGTAAATGCGCAGCCAAAATTTTGATTTCCAAGATATTCATTACTTTTACTAGCTATATTCATGTACCTTTTTAAACTTTACAATTTTGTCGAGTAGTTCATTTATATTTAATTTCGAAAAGGAAAAATAAAGAAACTACACATCGGTAAGAGCTCTGGGTGCAGTCGACGAGGAGACCCTCGCCGTCCGATGTGGCGATTCCAACGGCGAGCCGTTGCTCGCCGCCACACCGGAGCCCCCTCGCCGTTATTCGCCGTTGGTGAGTTCGTCGTGGCCACGGCGAAGGAGAAGATCTGACAAATGTGCAGCCTTTTCATTTTTTCCGTTGTGTAACGTTTAAAAAGTAAACGTTCGTCCCTTTTTTTTTTTTTTTTTTTCTAACCCCAAAAACCATATACACTATCCCTATATATATTTACATATTTCACACATATCTCATTCCCAAAAAACCAAAACATTTCATTCTAAAAAACCTATCTCATTTCATTCCAAAGCAAAAACAATGAGTGAATCATCTTATTCGGAAGTTAGTGACTTTGAAGAGCTACATGAGCTAGAGTTGATTATACAAGAGTTTGAAAACGAGCAAGAGTTGCAAAATCAAGAAGCCGGTCCTTCAAATCGCCGTACATACATTCGGCGTGAACGTGATGTTGCTGAAGCACGTCTATCGGCCGACTATTTTGGTGATGTACCAAAGTATACTGAAGATAATTTTCGACGTCGTTACCGTATGAGCCGTAAACTATTCTTAGAAATAGTCGAAGGTATTGAAACATATATTGACACTCATGATCCTCTTCCTGCTCATTTTGATTTCTTTAGACAACGACCCAATGCTGCGGGTGTAATGAGTTTTAGTGTGATTATGAAATGCACATGTGCCCTACGCCAATTGGCGTACGGGGTAGCACCTGATTCGTTAGATGAGTATTTACAAATAGGTGAACATTGTGCACGTGATTGTCTTGATTTTTTTACTATGTGCATAATCCATTTGTTTGGGAAGGAATTTTTAAGAAAACCAACTGAGGACGACGTTCGTAACTTATACGACGCACATAGCCAGGTTCATAAGATTCCGGGAATGTTGGGAAGCATCGATTGTATGCACTGGGAATGGAAGAATTGCCCAAAAGAATGGCAAGGGCAATTTCACAGAGGTGACAAAAAATATCCAACTATAATGCTTGAAGCTGTTGCGTCTTATGATTTGTGGATTTGGCATGCATTTTTTGGTGTGGCAGGTGCGAATAACGATCTGACCGTTTTATATAATTCACCTTTATTCGACGACCTGATTGACGATATTGGCCCTCAAGTTCCGTTTGAAGTACACGGACGTACATTTAAAAATGGCTATTATCTGGCAGATGGAATTTACCCGCAGTGGGCATCGTTTGTCAAGTCCTTTACTGTTGCAAACAACCCAAAAAATGCCGCATGGAAAGCGAAACAAGAAAGTGCGCGAAAAGATATCGAGAGAGCTTTTGGTGTCCTACAAGGACGTTGGCATATTATTGCCCAACCGGCGCGTGCATATACTGTGGGCAAGTTACGGAGAATCATGTACTCGTGCATCATAATGCATAACATGATTTTGAAAGATCAACATTTTCATATAGCCGACGCTGCCGAATTGTATATTCCGCCGACACCAAATATACAACAGTCATGGGTCGAACGTTGCGCAACGCAAAGAAGAAAAACCAAAGAACTACATGATAAACGCACACACGCAAGGCTTCAACTATGTCTCATCGAACATGTTTGGCAACAACAACAATGGGAAGAATTTCAACGAAATAATAATAATTATGTTCGTTTTTTAGTGTCGTATGTGTTGTATTTTTTTTCTCGTATCGTATTTTTTTTTCCCGTATCGTATTTTTTTTCCGTATTGTAACTTTTTAATGTGATGAAATAAAATTAGTATGTTTTTTTTATTTTTTAGTATTTGTGAAATAATTTAATTTATTTAAAGAAATGAATAAAAAAATAAGTGTGTAAGAGGTGGGGCCCGAATGGGGAAGTGGATGTTTGTTGTTTGGTTAGGGGGGGGGGGGGGGGGGGGGGGGGGGGAGGTTTATTGTGGTTTGTTGAAGTTGGGGTGTTTTGGTGATGTGGCATGGTGAGGCCCGAATGGGGAGCTTGTGGTTTGTTGCTGCACCCAGGGCTCTAACATGCGATGTTGTCATTAAACGATTAATGGTAAAACTCAAAATACTATGTGTACAGTGTACTACCTCTCGTACCAAACTTGCTTACTTGCTTTCTCTCTACTTGGGAAAAAAATAAAAATAAATAATAATGACCACCCTTCGATATATTCAATTATCTATATTTTAATACACATATTAGGAAAATTTCAGGGAGGCCACATGTATATGTCATAGATCTTGAAAGCCAGGGCGTCCCATGAATTTATGAAATTTTTGTGAGCCATAAACAAAATTAAATAATGGGGACGTTCGATAAGGAATTTTATATAAAAATGTCACAATTTATAAGATATAATGCAATTAGTTAGTAACATATTACTCATTTAAGATAATTTCTCATCTAAATACTTTTTTGGTGATGTGTTGAAGTTGGGGTGTTTTGGTGATGTGGCATGGTGAGGCCCGAATGGGGAGCTTGTGGTTTGTTGCTGCACCCAGGGCTCTAACATGCGATGTTGTCATTAAACGATTAATGGTAAAACTCAAAATACTATGTGTACAGTGTACTACCTCTCGTACCAAACTTGCTTACTTGCTTTCTCTCTACTTGGGAAAAAAATAAAAATAAATAATAATGACCACCCTTCGATATATTCAATTATCTATATTTTAATACACATATTAGGAAAATTTCAGGGAGGCCACATGTATATGTCATAGATCTTGAAAGCCAGGGCGTCCCATGAATTTATGAAATTTTTGTGAGCCATAAACAAAATTAAATAATGGGGACGTTCGATAAGGAATTTTATATAAAAATGTCACAATTTATAAGATATAATGCAATTAGTTAGTAACATATTACTCATTTAAGATAATTTCTCATCTAAATACTTTTTTTCTTTGTGAAAAATATACGTGCACATGCATATAATTATTAAGGTGACAAATTTTGAGGCCCTTAAAAATTTTGGGGCCCTGTGCGATCGCTCACCTTGCACACCCTCAAAGCCGGCCCTGTAATGAAAGCCACAGTCCCACGTGATAAAGAAAGTTAGTTGGACACAGGGGAAGGTGTGGGCTCGCCGTTCAATCTCGTCGTTCTACGTGAAGGAGCGTTGTGGCTCGTTTTTGCTCGCCACCACACCACGTGGTCACGTGGAGCTCGTCACTTCCTCCCTCTTTGTGCAGGCAACGAGCTAAAATACTGATGGTTTTTTTTTTCTTTTCTTTTTTTCTTTTTTTTTTTTTTTTTAGCGTTGGGCAACGTTTAAGTTTATAATGTATACTCCTTTTGTTTTCTTTTTGTGTTTTTTTTTAAAAAAAAAAAAAAAAAAAAAAAAAAAAAAAAAAAAAAACTAACTTACATACTCTATAAATAGCATAACATATTTTACGTTTCAATCAAATTTACACCAAATATATTTCATACACTTACACATACTAAAAGCAAGAAACATGAGCGACTCATCTTATTCAAGTATTAGCGACTATGAAGAGATAACGGAGATAGAGCTGATTCTTCAAGAATTTGAGTATGAGCAGTCGTTGCAAAACCAGGAAGCCGGTCCTTCACAACGCCGTCGATATATCCCCGTGAACGTGCTGTTGCTGAAGCACGTCTATTGGCCTACTATTTTGGTGACCAACCAAAATATACGGAAGAAAATTTTCGACGTCGTTTTTGTATGAGCCGAAAACTATTTTTAGAAATAGTCCAAGGTAATGAAACTTATATTGAAACTCATGATCCTCTTTCCTCGCATTTTGATTTCTTTAGACAACGACCTGATTAACGGGGTGTAATGAGTTTTAGTGTGATTATGAAATGCACATACATCTTACAAACATCCATGGTGGATAAAAGGCTGTATGATACATGGTGATAAAAGCACTAATAAGAACATTTGTATTTATTATCCTTAAAACAATGAATTGGAGGGACTAAAGAGAGTAGAGAGTGGTAGTCAAGAAGCTAATCCAATTTACTCCTTTATACCATTTTATAAAAATATATCGACCTAGGTTTTTTGGTAAATTATTGAAGGGTGCCGCTATTTGGTCACTTGTGGAGAGGTGGCAGGCCACAGGAGGTTATTTATAAGTCTGTTGCTCATGTGGGAAGTCTTCTCTTATAGCGGATAGTTACAAGTCACATTGGGTTCAGCGGGTTGCTTACAGGTGACGGGTCAAAATTGAGTTTGATGGCTTATTTACGAGTTATATAAGGCTAGTAGGCAAGAGCATGAAACCCTCACCAAATGGGCCCACCCCAAGCTTGATCCTCCTTGCCTACCATGCTCCTTCACGCACTATGCACGAAACCCAAAACAAGTTTTGGTGGTCAGACCACTTTTCTCTCTCCCATTTAGTTTTATTATTTTTTATTTTATGTGTGAGTGTGTGGGGGGTATTTAGTGGGGTATATTTGTATAAAGTGGGTATTTATTGAAAGGTGAAGTTAGAGGTGACCTTGACTACTAAATGATGATGTGAGGTGAAGAGGAGTGAGAGAAGAGAGAAAGCTAACGTAGCGCTGATGTGTATGGTGAAAAAAAACCTTCCTTGCCTACCAGTCTAAGGTCTAATACTCTCATGTACTATGTCAACCTTATAATTTTGATCTTCATAAGTTTCTAGCACATGTACTGCATGCTTTAAACAGTGCCAAGCAAACCAAATGGAAGGTTGACATAGTACATCAGAGTATCAGACCTTATATAAACCACTATTAGGGTATCCGCGAGTTGCAGCGGGGTATCTTAAAATAAATGTTAACGACATCAAAAAGAAAAAGTGATAGCTAAGAGTTGTAAACCTTTCGGGCTCGAGCCCGTTGGCCCGTGCTCGTTCAGGATCAAGCCCGTTTGGCCAGTGCCAATTCAGGCTCGAGCCCATTGGCACGTTGCCCGTTCGGGCTTGAATATTTGTATAATGTGCTTTATTATTTGTATTGGTAACAATTAATGTAGGAATTGTGTTTAAATTGGTGTACAATATCCTTTATAATTTGTATTTCTTATGTAAAAGGTGTTTTAATAACTGCATTAATTGTATTTATTGATCAGTTTATTAATGTTAGTAAATGTGTTTTAATTAGTTATACTTTTAGCTTAAAAACTTGTAATGACGAATTTTAAGTATTTCTATTTAAAGATTGTATTTAATGTTAGAAAATGTGTTTTAATTAGTTGTATTTTTAGCTTAAAAACTTGTAATTGTATTTAATGTTAGAAAATGTGTTTTAATTAGTTGTATTTTTAGCTTAAGAACTTGCAATGCTTAATTTTAAGTATTTTTTTTTAAAGGCCTAAATGTTTTATAAGATAGTATGATAGTAACTCATTAAACTCTAGCTTGACCCGTCACCCGTATGTAACGCACAATCTAACCTGTAATTATATGCCGTAAGATAAGGTTTCCCACATATACAAGATATCACCAACGACTACAATTTCAGTAGTAGATGCAAATTAGACACAATGCTTAACCAGTAACCACCTTATGACACTCCACTCCATGCTTAGTAGCAGGAACAAAATTGGTACTAATCAGCATACAATATTTCACAAGTTTTACCTATGCTATTATTTTGCACGCGCCAGGGATCTGGACAGCCAGCTAGGATTCAGATCACTTAAATTAAGATCACATTCCATATCAGTATCTACACAGTCACATTTCAAAGACTTAAGCCAAAATATCAACACATATAACATCAATAACAAAATCATTCAATTTGAAAGATGACATCTTCACATGCTCAATGAAGGCCACTTAGGCTCAATTTCTAAGCAGGACATCTTCCTGATTTACACCGGATAGATTTGATAAGCATTTAATACACGTTTCAAGTTTTGCTGTATTTAAAAAAAAAAAAAAAAAAAAAAAAAAAAAAAAAAAAAAAAAAAAAAGTTAAGTGTATTAAAACGTTTTACCAATCCTAAGAATACAGAAAAGAAAAGGTAACTGTATACAACATCCAACTGTTATTGTCCTGACTGAGAGATCTAGTTATGGATCTTTGTAGGGAGAAGTCAATGATGGATTAGAGTGTTTATTTACTGATTTGCCTTTTTTGTTTGGTTTACTCATGAATTTAAGAGCTCATCTGAGAGAACTCGCAGAACTCTTTAAAACACAGGTTTGGTGGAAAAACGACTTGTCTCTTCCTTTTTCTGATCATTCCATACATAAAACCCAGCTTCAAGTTTACAACTGCTTTGCCGTAAATAACTACTTAAAACGTAACTGCTTAACACAACTACTAATGAGTTAAAAAGGACTTAATTACTATACTAACAAAAGAATCTGGAGCTACTGAAATCACTTATCGCTTGTAATCTGCTGGTTATGTGCCACGAGTGCGACGCTTATAAACCTTCCATGGTGAAACACAAACAGTGGTTAGGCCTCTAGCATGGGCTATCCTTGTCCTAGTCCATCTTACTGAACTTGTTTGCGACACACCTACACCTGCTTGCGTTTGACCTGCACCAGCTTGATTTTGACCTGCACCAGCTTGATTTTGACTTGCAATAGTTTGACTTTGATTTCCACCACCTTGACATTGACTCCTACCCTTCGCTTCAACTGTTCCAGAGCAAGCTTTTGCCTTTTCGTCACTCTCAGGAAATTGGTTACTGTTTTTGCCATGTTCTGAGAAATCAACAGTATCTGTTACGATTTAACTGTAACAAATATAGGTAACTAATAAAGGTGGAAAATGAGCAGTTTGAGACCATTTTAAAATATGTATTCTTTTACTAAGTTAAAACTGATCGGATAATCTTGAAAAATGAGTATTACCTCTAAGAAATTGCATGACTGAAGAATCCTCATCTTCATCTGAATCATCCGATGAAGAAATAAAATAGGTATGTGTCCCCAACGCTGAACCAGGAGCTTCTTCTGCATATTCCTCAGACTTGATATTATTGAGTTTTACCTCGTCACCCTCCTTTGATGAAATATGAGAATCTGCATTGAAAATGCCTTTTATTTTACCTCGTCACCCTCCTTTGCAAGACTAATTGGATTTAAAAAGTTAACCAATTTCAAAATGCCTTTTATTTTATATTGAAGAACTCCTTGTCGTATTTATAAAAATAGTCAACATGATAAAATTCAAGTCAAACTTTGTGAGACTTTCGACCCATTTGACCCGTTTATTGTTTATTTTTTTTTACTTATAAAATGATTAGATAGAAGAGATAATCCGCGTTGACACATTACTAAATACATGGACGCAGCTTCTAAGATCAAGAATTAATAATGAAGAAACCTCACCTTCTGATTCATCTGACGAGGTAACAAGGTCCATGTGTGTCGTTGTTGCTGAACCATGGGTTTCGCTTGCATTTTTCACACACTCTAAATGAAAAAAAGAATACAATCTATTTAAAATTAATTCCACGCTCTACATATACAATAATTAGATCAAAAACTTATAATATATCATAGTAACCATTAACATCTGAGTAATCAAATACGCTGACGAATGCCTCTTTTCTCTTCTCTGAAGTCTACAACAAACAAGTGGGAGAGGCCGGTATCGACATGATGACATCAGTAACTGCATGAACTCTTGCTAATAACCACATCCAAAAAAATCTTTATTTTTTAGGAGTAATAGGTTAAAAAACCCGAGACCGCAGATAACGGCCTGTGACGGGTGGATAAACCCGCAGAATATTCACCTACGGCTATTTGGTGGGGTGAAAAAGTACACTCGCTACCCGCAGGGTGGGTATAGTAAACCCTCAAGAAAAAGGAAATCTATTTTTAACTACTACTGTCCTACTAAAAGATAGAGTGCCCGTTAAAATATACCCGTTCGGCCGTTCCTTACTATTACCAAATCTAAAAGTGAACCAAAATTCTAATCTCACCATATCAGTGTCCACTCGAAGTGTTTATAGTTTAATCACTTGAAAGTAGTACTTTTAGATTGTATTCTGAACTGCTAGTGTCCTGCTATTTCTTCAGGCAATATTTATAGAAGCAAATGCCTTTGTTTTCTATTAATTTGTGCAAAATGGAGTTTGTTTTGTTTAATATGTTACCAACATATTGTCAGTACGGTTTAAAAGTATGTCCGAGTACTTTCTTAATATCACCTTACTTTCATAATCAATGTCGAAGTTGATTTATGGGTGAATTTAATTGGGTCATGTGATGCTTATCTAATTTATGTTTTTCGGTGCTTGCTTCCATTTCATTCCTCGAAGAACCATTACTCCAATAATCAGTTTCATTAGACCCTAAACGCTTCTTGTGATCACATTTAAAAATGCTACTTTATCGTGATTAAATAAACATTGTATCATCAATAAAAACAGTTATGATCGAAAAGCATACTCGATAGAAAAAATATCCATAAATCAAGCAAGAACAAGTAGTTTAGATGGTACCTTGATAATATAGTAGCCTTTGAGATCGTGTTCTTTTTCCAACAGGCTGGGTAAAGAAGCTCATTGTGATCAAGAATTAAGAATTAAACAGACCTGTGCCATGGCAGAAGAGTTCGAGAAAGGAGTGAATGAGTTGTCCAATAAGCATTTATATGAATTTTCAAAAGTAGACTAGTTATTAACGTGAATACTAAGATAATCAGTATTTTAAAGAGCACTGGTACTTTCATAAACAGGGGAGGTAATGCTGTTTTAGGCTAACTAGGGGGTGTTTGGACACAACAAACATTTATGCTATAACAAGGGATGGCAAAAAGAAACCCGTATCCAACAGGGAGCCGATCCCCAAAGCTGATTTGACCGGGGAATCCCCGAGTTGACCGGAGATGGAGACGGGGACGGGGAATCCCCCAATCATGAAACCAGGGATGCGCATAACATAAATCCCCGACCCCGAACTTTTTAACATATAAGTAGATAAAAATTGGGAGAATTGCATATATACCCACTAAAACTCAAAAACTTGCATATTTCACCAAAATACAAGTTTTCAATGCATGGTGTACAATGCAAGTTAAGCATGTTTTGGGTATATTTACTTTATATATATGTATATGTTTATGGGTATTGACAAGTAGCATGTGATATTTAAAGGATCAAATACCATTAAAAGTATAAGCACTAACTACATATTACTCCACCAACGTTTAGTCCAAATACACACGTATAATGCACATTGTTTTTATGTTATGTGAGATGTTTCAACATTTACAATTCTATAAAGTTGAATTCACATTCTAACCATGTAGAGTGTACTTTTTTGAGACACTTTATGGGTCAAAATCTTTATATTTTCAACGAGTTTGTGTAACTTTTTAGTTTATTTCATAAGGGTGGAAAATCTGCGAGTGCCCGAGGATGGGGAATTCGATCCCCGAAATTCCCCGCCCCATTAACATTCCTAGCTATAGCTGTAGTTAAGAATAAAGTCGCTAACCAAGCTAAAAAACAAATCCCGTAAACGCAAATATGCAGCTAAGATCAACAAGCAACAACAACCCAATAACAAACATCTCAAAAACCGACACACCTACTTACGATGACTTTACCTAACACTGCCATGGGCATTAAGTCATCGTCAGGCTTGAACTGGTTAGTGCCTATTGCAGTCGATCATTTCAAAAAACAATATGATTGAGAGCTAGTTTGAAATATAAACTATAACCTTAAAGATAAACTAACATTGAAAATTTGCGGGTGTTTGTTTAAGCTTTGTATGTATGAGCTTATTTGATTTCGGCTTATATTTCATAAGCCCCAATTCTCCGGCTTATTTGGATACTTATGAGCTTACATAAGTTATCATACCATAATAAACTTATATAAGCCCACAGGCCTCAAAATAAGCCGGAAAATTGAGGCTTATGAGATATAAGCTGAAACACAAATAAGCTCATAACCCACATATAAGCTTAAACAAACACCCCCATACATAGCTAGGAGGATACATTTTAGTCAGACTTCGTTACAATGCTTGATTAAGTTTGACTACTTGGTTCAAGAATCAAGACAGCTTACCTCTTTTATCCGACACCAAAACTTGTTAAACCCTTTGATCTTGATTTGAGACACTACACTACACCTCTACAACAATGAAACAACAATAAACATTTACCTAGTTCATATAATTTATGTTGACACCAAACATTTGGATTTGGACCTACAGTCCTACACTAACTTCGGATGACAACATTTTAGTTATAAAACATAAAACCAAAGATACATTACCTTGTTAAGTCGGGAAATGCACCTCCACACAATAAATGAACCCAAAAAAAATATCTCTAAGAACTTGAAAGGCAATGTGTGATGAAGAAGGATTTATGAGACTAACCCCAAATTTTTTATAACGGGAAACTGTTTCAAAGTAAAAAACGTGACTATGTTGAAACACATTCATAATTAGGCAAAAAAAGAATGACATCAACCACCTAGTTATTTAATTAATATGGCTTTATACACATATTAGGAAGGTTTCCAGTTTTCCACGTGCACATACAGTAATAACTTATCAAAAAAAGTGCAAAGAGAAAGTTTGTTGGACACACTGTGCTAAAGACCGAACTAGATACTGAACTGGTTTTTAAACTTTTTCTATTTATTTTTTTATTTTTTTTTTTTATTCCGGTTCAATCCATTTACCACATCTACTTGTTTCGCTACATTATAGGTTGACCTCCATGACACTATTTGCACCTTTGTAAAAAAAAAAAAAAAAAAAAAAAAAGTTGCAACTGGGTTTGAAATATTTCAGTGAATGCGATTGCTAATGAGGTTGACAATACTATGGATTCGATAAATGAGCAAGCTAACGTAAAAAAAAAATCACAAGGCAATTTTTACGCCCATAGGAGCATTTTCTCATTGTCGAAGTAAATAATTGCTCCTCAGCTTAAGCGCGTGTAGATTTCTTCAGAGTAAAGGAAATCTTTCGAGCACTTACACAGACCGCAAACACGCGTTAGCATCGCTTTAGGTTTGATCCCAAGACCAAACTTCTTTGTAAGAGGAGGTAATGGATATAAGCCGAACGGATAAGTATTAAATGTAAGAGTAAATGCGTAGAAATTAATGAGTTATGCATTGAATGAGCTTGGGGTATTTATACTACCTTAATCACTGTCTGTACCTAACAACATAAGGATAGAGCGAGCCGAGCTACAACTAGCCAAGGTACTAGGTGTCAGCTTATGTGGGGAACAATATCTCGGAATATCTGGGTTAGGCAGCTGAAGCATGGTTCTTGGCAGTGGCGGACCCAGGATTTTCCTAGGCGGGGGGCAAAAATTTTTTTTTTTGATAAAATTTGTGATGCACGTTAATAAAAATGTCATATATATATTTTTTTTACACTAAAAACTGAGGTTTTTATATTTTTGGCTTCAAGGTGGGGGCAATTTGATTTTTTGGAGGGATGCTCTTTAATAAAAAGGTCAAAAAAAATTTTACATTAAAATCTGAACTTTTTCGACGAGTCATGGAGGGCACGCCCCCCCCCCCCCCCCCCCCCCCCCCAAAGTCAAAGCTTGGGTCCACCCCTGGTTCTTGGTATGAACAGCGGATAAAAATGAGTGATCCTCTTTTGTCTTGTCGTCTGGCATGTGCTCCTTCATATCAAGTCCTTCATACACGTGGAGGCATTGATCGTCCGAACGTGTCGTCCGGACATATACGCCGACACGATCATGATGAGGCATTGTCCATAACTTTATCGATTCCCCTTTGTCATAGCATTATTTTTATACGTATAAATAAAGAAATATAAATTTCATTTTTTTTTTTTTAATACCACATTTTGTTGTTTTTATACTAGTAACATTGCATAGCATATATATGTATAAGAAATGATTGACACACCTAAATTTCATGCATAATTTTGTGTCTAAACATGTGTAGCAACAATTCGTTGGTTGTATCAACCGGACTTACTTCTTCACAATCCAATGAGATAACGACACATAAGTTAAGCACAAAATTAGTTTATGACTTTTAAGTCTCTCAATCTTTTTTCTATATGTATATAAGTTGCTATTACCGATTACAAGTTTTAAATGTCTATTATAAAGCATATCACGATCTAAGGTTAAGGTTTAAAATGAGTTTCTTTTGATAGGCTAAATAAAAGTAAAATAAAAAGTTGAGAAAAGTCCAAAATACATCTCTGTATAAATCATCAAACTTATAAGATCTACAAGAGTTTATAAGTTATAACTCGTGTAATCATCAAACTTATAAGATTTACAAGAGTTTATAAATGTATAAGTTAAAATTTTGATCAGAAACCGCTTAAGTTTTGGTAGTAAACAACCATTGTTTTGCAATTTCATATTAAAATCTCACGTGTTTTGGTGAAAAACATTATTCCGGACAACTTTCGTGTTTTACACTTTTTATGATTCGGATCAGAAAGGGGTCAAAATCGTGATTTAAAATTGATACAGAAACATTTTTATCAAATGTCAAGTTTTTATACGTTTTTATCTATTTTCATATATTTTTATCCATTTTCATACATAATATATGTATAAAAATAGATAAAAACATAAGAAAAACATACGTAAACGTAGAATAATAGACGAAAATGAATAAAAGTGTATGAACACATATAAAAACGTATGAAAACGTGAGAAAAACGGAGGGATGTTTTTGTGCCAACTTTACTAACGGTGGATGATTTTGTTAAAAAAAAGCACGAAGATATAAAGCGAGATTAGGACAAACCACGGAGATGTATTTTAGACTTTTCTTTAAAAAGTAACATTAAAGCCTAATTAAGATCTTAAAATCACTTTAAAATTTCATGTATTTGTTGAATTTGAAAAAAAAATGAATAAAAAAAGATACTGTGATATTAAAACAAAGTTAAAGTGAATAATAAATTTTTAGTCCACATACTCACTACAATAAATATGGACATCCAATAAAGTATGTTTGCCAAATAAACCAAAAATAAATTTATTATTATTATTTATTTAACCTTTTTCTTTGGGGCAAATGGCACAAAAAGGCATCAAAGTTAGGGTCCATTTCCAATCAAGGTATCCAACTTTTTTTCTTGCATAAAAAGGTTTCCAACTTTTTTTTTTTTTTTTTGCGGATTTGGGTTTTTTCCTAATACCTGTTAACCACTAACCCAAGTTTTGGTTATAAAAATATTGATACATTTGTAAAATTGCGAGGACCAAATTTGAACATTTTATATTTCTTCTTTATAGTAACGGTTACATCATTTTCCCCCAAATTTTTCCCCAATTCAGTTTCCACTCATAAACAGTAAAAACGGTTAAGAGTACGATTGACAAAATTGAACCTTAATTTGTGTTCTTAAAGGTAATTAATACTTATTGTTGTTTTTAATTATGTTAATAACGGCTAAATTAAGCACAAATTGACCTATTGTGTTTTTTTGTTATGTTTAGCAGGATGGCTTCTTCATCCAAAGAAGGTGCATTATCCTTGGATGTTTATTATAACGGGTATTTCAGTCTGAAACCTTTAACCTATCATAATGCTGATATGCTCACAACCACGGTTGATGTGACCCCTTTAACCTCTATTGAGTTGAAAAATTTTGTTCAAAACAACATAGGTTTAGTAGTGTGTGGCTTGTATTACTTTAGTAATGGGTTAAAATGTATTAAGTCTGATGATGATTTTAGGCTGTTTGTTGAAAAGTGGCAAAGTACAGATGAACGTATCATAGCATTGTATGTTTCTCATAAGAATGAATCTTTAATAGAATACAGTGGTGATTATGTTCTTGTAATTTTAAACCCTTCTACTTATTACAAAGACTCGGGTGATGAAAGTGATGTTGCATCACTTGATCATTTATCTGAGGGTGAAGAAGAGTTGAGGCAGGTTAGGATAAAGGAAACACAACTTTTAGATGAAAAGAAAAAAACAAATGAAATTGTTGTATTTGATGAAAGTAAGCTAGTGTTGGAAAATGAAAGTGATGATAATGAGGATGAAGTAGATCCTTTATTTTCGGACCTAGGTGATTCATCTCAAAAGGAGAAACCTCATGTTGAACCAGAAGTTAACTCAGATGAGGATATGCCAATGAGTGATGAGGATGAGATTGTGTTTGACACTAATAAAAGAGTTTACCCTATCCATGACCCAACCATACACTGGAAGTTAAAAAAACCTAGATTAGGTTAATTGTATGCAGACTTAGATCAAGTTAAAGATTGTCTTACTTTTTATTCTGTTGCTACCAACTTTGGTATGAAAAAAGTGATAGTGAAAAGTTGTTGGTTAGGTGTGGGTTTGATGAAAAAAACAGAAGAAAGAAAAAACTTCCTAGAGATCCCAATAAGCCTTGTAGTCCTTTTAGGTTAAGAGCTGTAAAGATGCATGATGGAAAGTCTTGGCATATTAGAACTCTAGTTAATGAGCACACTTGCAGTAGACAGTGTAATCTTGGTTATTTAGTGACATCAAAATGGATTGCCAGACAATTTGTAGACAAAATCAGAATGTATCCTGATATGAAAGTGGTTGACCTGAAAGAAATGGTGATGAAAAAATATAGGGTTAAGACATCACACAATCAGTGTAGTAGAGCAAGAAGGATTGCAATATATAGTCTTAAGCAGAATGTTGGAGATCAATATGACAGGTTGCTTGATTATACTGGTGAACTTAGACAAACCAACCCTGGTACCACAGTGCAGTTACGCATTGATCCTTTAATGGATGGTACACACATGTTCAACAGTTTCTATATTTGTTTTCATAATTTGAAACGGGGTTGGAAAGCAGGATGTAGAAAGGTTATAGGTATGGATGGGTGTTTTTTGAAAGGGGTGTGCCAAGGTCAACTGTTGGCAGCTATTGGGAGGGATGGAAACAATCAAATATACCCAATTGCATGGGCTGTTGTACAAGTTGAGAATTCAGACACTTGGGAATGGTTTATTAAGTTGTTAGCAAAAGACCTTGAATTAGGAGATGGGAAAGGGGTCACATTTATATCTGATGGACACAAAGGAATTTACCATGCTGTTAAGAGAGTGGTCCCATTAGTAGAACATAGGTTATGTGCTAGGCACATTTATGCCAATTTTTCAAAGGTCTACCCTGGTGTTCTATTTAGACAACTCTTTTGGCAAGCATCAAAGTGTGCTAATCATCAAAGATTCTTAAATACAATGGAAGAAATCAAGAATGCAAGTGAAGCAGCTTATCAGTATTTGATGGATAAAGATCCATGGACATGGTCAAGATCATACTTCAAAGAAGGTATATTCTTTATATTTGTTGTAGCTTATTTCAATAATTACATTAGCTGAACTAACTTATTATTTGTAATGTGTTTGATAGGAATGGATTGTGATGCTGTTGAAAATGGTCTTAGTGAATCTTTCAATTCTCATATAAAGAATGCAAGGAGAAAACCAATAATTGGAATGCTTGAAGACATCAGATCCTATGTGATGACTAGGAATTACACTCTTATGAAGGAATGCCAAGACTGGACAAGTGATATTTGCCCTAATATCATCAAGGTTTTGGAGTTGCATAAGAAGATTCAAAGGTAAATACTTATCAATACTTATCACCTAGGTTTTGGACAAGTGATATTTGCCCTTTTTGCTGACTTCTAGTACACTAACAGGAAATGGAGTTTGAATCCAAGTGGATGGCATCAGTTTGAAGTAAGGCAAGGAAATCTTGAAGCCTATGGTGTGGACTTACAAAAGAGGGAATGCACTTGTAGGCAATGGCAGTTAACTGGCATACCATGCCCTCATGCAATCACAGCCATTTACTTCATTGGCAAGCAGCCAGAAGAGTATGTGAGCAAGTCATTCAAGGTAAGCACATACAGAAGTATCTATGAGTTTAATATTTTGCCAGTTGGTGGTATTGATATGTGGAAAAAAAGAGAACATGTGCCCATGAAACCCCCTTTAGAAATAAGGATGCCAGGTAGACCCACATTGAATAGGACAAAAGATAAGTCAGAATTGAAAAATAATAAACATGTATCTAGGCCTCCAAGAACAATGACTTGTCAAAACTGTGGTGTAATGGGGCATAACAAAAAGGGGTGTACTAAACATATGTAAACAGGTCAACCATCAGCTCCACAAGGTCAACCATCAAGACAAACACCTATTCCACAAACACCTGCTCCACAAAGTCAACCATCAAGACAAACACCTATTCCACAAACACCTGCTCCACAAGGTCAACCATCAACACAAACAACTAATCCACCTAAAAAGAAGGGCAGACCTAGGGTTAATGACCCAGTCATATCAGTTGCATTCATTTTAAGTTTGGAGTAAGCATGATATCCATTGCATTAATAATAGTGTAACTAGATACACTAGATTTATTTTAAGGCATTAAGCCATGCATAAGCCATATACATGGTGAAATGGGTCACATTTTCTTTTTGCCCTTTCCTGTTTCACACCAACTTGCAGCAGTTGACTTTTTAGGTTCAAATGGCTTGATTTCATGTTCAGCACATTTGTTCTTATTTCCCAAGCTTAGCACCTGAGTTCTCTTCTTAAATTCTTCTTTTGCAATCTCTTTGGAGGTTTGATTCATGACTGCATCAACATCTGACCTTGAACCCTTGGGAATGTAGCTTGAATGACTGCTTGAGTAAGCCACTGGTGGAAAATAGTTACTCCAACCATCCTCAGAAGTTTCCCAATCAGAAGAATCACTGGAAATGGAAATGATTTCTGCACCAAAAAATATATAAAAAAATAAAACAAAAATTATTTCTGATTTAAAAATATATGAGGAAGGACATTGTGCAGTTAAATGTTAAACCTGGTTTCTTGTTTTTGCTCATTTTCTCACTTGTAGGTTTTCTTCAAAATGTGAGTTGCAAATGAAGGCTACATTATGCCTTTATATAATGGGTAGAGGCATGTGAGAGTCAATACCAACATAAGCATTATTCATTGTAGTCAATAAAAACAACACTATTAAACATGTGATGACTGCAATCACTGCCAATTTTCATGTGTTTACTTTGGCAGTCACTGCCTAGTTTCATCACTGCAAAAGTTATTTAAACATATCATGACTGCAATCTATGAATGTGTTTGCTTTTTACACATATCAGCAAAATAAACACCTTTTCAAATATTTGTATGTTACTGCACTTCAAATTAAAACATAAAATACAAATTATATTCATTGATCAAAGTTAAACAAATACATTTTACTTCATCAAAAGGAAACATTTTCAATACATTCATTGATCAAACTAAACTAAAAAGCTTTCATAATCATAATGAAAAGCAATCATAACAGTACAAAGATAACCCTAGATTGCATATTCATTGTAGTCTTCAACACTGCCACTTCTTCTTCCAATCTCTTTTTTTTCACCTCAAATTCCACAACTTCCTTCTTCATTTTTTTCCACATCTGCCAATTTACTTTTGTAATGCTCAGTTGGTAAATCTGGATCCCACCAGTGAAAGAATTCACAATGCTTTCTTGCCTATTTAACCAAAATAAAGTTAAGACATGTTTTTCACAAACCATTAAAAGCAAAAAATCTGTTTACCTTATAGTTAGGACAACCCAAAAACCTCCTGCCAGGGTTCTTTTCAGTCCAAGAAATCCACTTACCACTTTCATCACCACATTCACACAAGACACAAACACGATTCATCAAATTATCTTTTTCCCAACCTGCATTTCTTCGATTCCAGTACACCCAGTTTCAAGAGTTTGATGAATTATATGAGTTAGTCATGTTTTAATTTTGGGGAAGAAATTGTTTTGCCCTAATTTGGATTTTGCCCTAATTTTAATTTTGCCCTAATAATGATTTTGGGGATGAAACGTTTAAAGTATATAAATACATTAATTTAAAAACCACCCTTCAAATTCTATAAAAGTTTAAAAAAAAATAGTTTTAGTTAACGGTGTTGATATAAATAATGCCTAAAAACATTATTAACATATATCGATATCTCTATGTTTTGATAATCACAAAACGTAAACTCATTGAACTACAAATTATGACGTAAACAAGTATTTAGTCGTAAATATTCACTTTAGCATCCATATCACTTAAGGTATAAATAAACAAAGTGTCTAATGCATTTTATGATCAAAGGAATTTTTATTTTTACAAACCTTACATTTTATTAAAGTGGGACAAACATTTTTAAACTTATACAAAACATTTTTGTATTTATAAGAAATGTTTTATTCAAAATAAATAGTTTGAATTCAAATTTCTACAAAAAAAACGGCTACATTCTTCAGAAAAAACCTCTCCCACAAAAAGACAAAAAATCTGAAGAAAAATATTTTTTTTATTAGGCGGCCCCCCTTAATTATACTAGGCGGCCCCCTTAATTATTAAGGGGACCGGCACCCAATTAAGGGGACCGGCCATGCTCCCAAACAATATTTTCTCCCTTATAAATACTGGTTCATTCCACAGATTTTTCTCACCTTTTGCACCCAAAAAACTTTCTGTTCTAGATCTCATTTCTATTCTCTAAAATCCTTTGATCATACATACATAAATCTTTGTTTCAAAGTGATCCAAACCTCTACCTTTTAAGTGCAAGATAAGAATACTTCAATCTACCAAGAGAAGAAGTATTACAACTTGTTGTGACCTCCACATCCAAGTTGTTAGAGCATCATCCACTATATCTATTTCTTTGTGTAACTAGTTGTGAATACTTGATAGAAAATAGATTTGCAAGGTGTGTAGATAGACAGATTGTGTAGTAGATAGTTGTGAAGTAGAGAAGTTGGGAAGTAGATAGTTGTGAAGAAGATTGTTGTGAAGTAGATAGTTGTAAAGATAGATAGGTGTGAAGAAGTAGTGTTGTGATTAAGTAGTGACTAGGTGTGAAGAAGTTGTGTAGAAGGTGTGAATAAGTTGTGACGAAGTTGTGGTGTGTATATTGGTGTGTAAGGTTTCTCCGCCATAAGGAGCTTGTTGACATAGTGAAGAAAACTCTCGAGTAGGTGACTCGAGGAGTGGAGTAGGGCAAGGAAGGTGTCCTTGTAGCCGAACCATTATAAATCCTTTGTCTCGCGGTTAGATCTTTCCATATCTTACTTATTATCTTGCTTATATCGTTATTACTTTTGTAGACGTAGATGTATATATATAGTTGCACATATAGTGCTAGTATTGATTTTACTTAAAGATCAAACGAAAGTTTCATTCACAAAACAAAGTTTTTACAATTAAACTAAAAAGGTTACATACATATAATTGATCATTTCGATCAAGTATAGTTTTCATACAAAATATAACTAAGGATTATAAAATAAACGATTACGTACTTATCTCTCATATATAGCTATAATTGTTTATATTATGCATGTGTTGATTTCACATACTTAGCTTACATTATTATTATTGTTCATACTTTGATATACTTGTTCATATTGTTCAAGATTTGAGTTCACATAAGATTGAATCAAAGTTTTAAAAGCAAACAAGGTTTTAAAACTAAACTAAGTTTTCATAATAAAATTAAAAAGTCGTAAAACTATTCAACCCTCCCTTTTAGTTTTCCACAATTGGTATCAGAGCCAGGTTAAACAAGATTTTTTTAAAATATACTGTATTTTAAAACTTGTAACGATTTATGGAATCTGAAAAATATTTAGAAGGGCAATCTATGCAAAGACCACCACTATTTTAAAGTGATAGATTTTTATATTGGAAAAATCGATTCGAAACTTATGTGAAATCAAAGGATCTAGATCTTTGGCATGTTATTACTAATGGTGAGTTTTTACCTACTCAAAATAATCCCGAAACAAATAAAGCTGAAATAGTACCTTTTGAAAAACAAAATGATAATTTAAAAAGAAGACTTTCTAAAAACAATGAAGCAAAAATGGTTATTTACAATGCGTTACCACGTAAAGAATACGAAAGAATTTTTATGTGTAAAACCGCAAAAGAAATTTGGGATTCTTTACTAATCACTCACCAAGGTAATAGTCAAGTTAAAGATAACAAAATAGATCTTCTTGTTCAACAATATGAACAATTTACGATTCTGGATGAGGAATCAATAGATAATGCTTTTGCTAGATTTAACACTATTATCACAAGTTTAAAAGCACTTGATGAGAATTCTTCTAGTAAGAATTTTGTTAGGAAATTTCTTAGGGCTCTTCATCCAAAATGGCGAGCTAAAGTCACGGCTATTGAAGAATCAAGGAATCTGTCAACTCTACAACTTGACGAATTGATCGGCAACTTAAAGGTCTACGAAGAAATAATAAAGAAAGACTCCGAGATGGTCAAAGGAAAAAGGGAGCAAAGCAAATCAATTGCGTTGAGAGCTAAAAAGGACTCTAGTGACGAAGAATGCTCAACCTCCAAAAGTGACGATGAAGAGTATGCTATGGCCGTACGAGACTTCAAGAAATTCTTCAAAAGACGAGGAAGATATGTTAGGCAACCATATAATGAAAGGAAGTGTTTTAATTGTGGCAATCCAAATCATCTCATCGGAAAGTGTCCAATGATGTCAAGAGATCAAAATCAAAAGGCGTTTATCGGAGGTGCTTGGAGTGATAGCGATGAGGACAAGAAAGAAACCACAAATGAAGAAAAGTGTCTTATGTCTAAGACATCAAGCGAGGTACGTTCCGAAACCAAATACTTTAGTGACGAAAATTTATCATTAGATGATAAAGACCTAGATAGTGAATATAATAGGTTATGCATATTAGGTAAAAAGGTTATAGCTAAAAATAAGTTACTAAAACATATTAATAATCTATTAGAAAATGAAGTACTCGAATTAAAAATTAAACTACAACATTTGGAAAAAGGAAAAGAAGTTTTGTAACACCCCCAACTCATGGATGCAGCGGAATTAGAACTGGGTGTTACTCGACGGCACAATAGTCACAATAATAGAAAACGAACTCTAATTGAGTCGTTTTAAAAGGTTTATCATTCAAATTATATAAATATAAGAGATTACAAAATGAGGTCCCAGATGGTTCCATGTTTACAAATCACATTAGATGAGTTTTTGAATGATAATAAAATTTATAGCCCTCTTGAACATCCGTGCCCTTCCGTGCCATCCTTGATCATCATGAACCTGAAATACATGCTTGAGAGGTCAACACAAAGGTTGAGTGATATTCATAGAGTTTGTTTAATGGTTGAACACAATATGTTGGTAGTGTGAGTTATAGGCTCACACCAATGGTTGGAAAACAAAACAGTTATTATCATTACTAAGCTTATGACACCAAAACGTTAACGTGTACCAATATCGATCGGCAGATTTATCCCGGTAGGTACTTTGCTGTCATACCCATGTCTCAAATATTAATGCATTTGTATGAATTTAGTCAATACAAATGTGATTCGTCAATCCCAATAGGCCTATTCACAATATTTGCGCTCACTATTTCTAGTGATTAAATGGTTCATAATAAGGGATCTCGGTTTAGCAAGGCTGGTACTTAGTGATAATAAAACAATCAGGCAAGCATACAATTTGAAAGCATTGTGTTCGGTTAAAATAGCATGTATTCCCCCCAAGGGTTTGTAAAACAATTAATTAATGGAAAGTGGGGCTATGAACTCACCTTGAGTTGGATGATGTATAATGAGAATGATGGATATGCCGTAAGAACTTCTACGAGCAACCTAGAATAATTGTTGCAACTTAGGTTTGGAATAATGTCTAAGAAAACATAAACATGCCAATATATATCTTGCATTTAGTCCATGATGTGGTATGATGTATACTGTAAGTCTTTGAAAGAAATGATTCATGAAACATGTATGGTTTATATATCGTTTACTACCGTTCGGGCCGACATAATTCAGAAGTCATGTAGTAAACGTTCGAGGAGCCAAGACACTTTAATTCGTAAATCCACAACTCATCTCGACGGCTTACATAATGAACTCCTCACATGAGGCTCCCTACTATTGTAGTAGTTGATAAAATATATATATATATATATATATATATATATATATATATATATATATATATATATATATATATATATATATATATATATATATAAGTTTTGATTCGAAAAGTTACATGTTCAATATTTGAATAAACTTAGGAAAGTTTATCTTTACATGAAGATATTTATTAGGGTAAGTTTCTTAAGTCTTGTATGACAAATACTTGTAATATCTCATGGTTCTTTAGATGAAGTAGATCCAAATTGTATGTTTAAGTTATCGCCAACTCTTTGGTTCATGTTTTCGCCTAAGTAAGTTTATATGGTCATTTAGTCATGGCCTTGCCATGACCTTTGGTCATTGTTCCATGGTCATGAGAAAACCTTGGCTCTAGCCATGGTTGTGGTCTTGATTCTAGGTCATAAGACCTCTTTGGTCTTTTTAAACATAACCATTATATAGTGACTTATATATATATATATGTAAATAACTGTTAAGAAACTGAGAAAAATCTCATTATTTATTGGTTTTCTGGAGACGTGCTCCTGAGTTTTTGAAGAAAACGTGATTCCGGACAACTTTCGTGCCTTAACTTTTTCATGAAACGGACCAGAAAGGCCTCTTTTTGCGTGTTTAAGGTTCTGTCACAGAAACTATTTAGGCAGTTTTGCCGCAAAGTTTTGGTAACTTCAAATGGTCATAACTTTTGACTCGTATACTCGTTTTAGGTGGTTCAAATTGCTATGGTTTCCTTGTTAGGTCCTCTACTATAATATGAATGATCCAATATCATAATTTTACCATTTTGATCAGATTATACCAAGAAAGTCACTAGTTTACTTGTTATCTTAACATAAGTTAACATATATATATATCAATACTTGTTTTACCTATTTTTATACATCATGGACATAATCACAAGACAAAATATAGCATGAATGATATGTAAATAGCATGAATATGATATTTAACAAGAAGCATGTTAGGGTTTTGCTTACAATTTTAGGCTTTCTAAAGAAAGGAAGGTAACAAGTAAGGATAGGACTTTGATTGAACTAGGATCTCTAGCTTCCAACTTCTCTAATCTCTTGACACCAACTTGTGACTACTTAAGAAGGCACTTGAAGTCTCTACAAGGCACTTCTTGTGTGGATGGAAGATCACCAAAGGATGGAAGAAACAAGTACTTTGGATCAATCAAAGCTTTACAAGAGCTTTGGAATTTATATGGAACTTGTATTCTTGAATAATACTTGAAGTAGAGAGAAAATCATGAATGTGTTTGTGTGTTGTGTGTGGTGAACGACCAAGAGGGAGGGGAGGGGGTATTTATAAGGCCTTGGTTAGTCAAAGGAGGTGGAAGAATGCATGAGTCATTATCCTTAAGGGTTAAGAGAATGCATGTGTCATTAGATTAAGTAAACTTAGTCATTAAGTTAGCATATGTGTACACATCTTGTACAAGGCTATCACAACCATGCCAAGTGCCTTTGTGACTCATAAAAATACCACCTAGGGCTGGAGTTGAGGAGGTTAAGAGTTTTGGACATTTATCTTGCCTTTACGGAGTGAGTTTTAGTCCCGTTAATTGCTAACTGTAAGTCGTTAAGTCATGAAACTTAAAATCAGGTATCGTAAAAATGTGAAACTTGGAAGAATGACTAAACTTGTCAAAATACTCCATAATAAAATATAAAATGAGTGGTAGGTTCCATTGGGGTGCTCAAACCCTGCTAAAACTGGAAACACGGGTCTAAAACGCGTAATACGTAAAACGTACGAATATTGTGTAAAATTGAGAAAAGTAAAATGTTACTTTTCTAATAAGATAATAATGATTTAAAATGACTTACAATGTCTAGACTGGGCTCAGTCTAGTGTCGGTTGGTATTTAATGTCTTTTAGACATAAAACCGTAAGCCTAAAAATCAAGGAATGATTTATAAATTCAAGGAATGATTTTTGGTCAATGGAGGAGGAAAAATATGTTGACTTTTTCCAAAAATGTGAAAACTCAAATTGTCTTAGAAACGCGGTTCAGATATAGGCTAATGTTACGGCTGAGTAAAAACGCTTAAAACTGAAAATTTTAGTTTTTCACGGCCGAGGCTTATTTTGGTCATGTTTTTCTCAGTCATGATTAATTCTCAAATAAATCATGAGTGTGTCAAACATTTTTCTGATGCGGGGTCACTTAACGCGGTCGAGTTTCGTTGTGCGTAGAATTTTTGAATGACGTTTTACCCTAAAGCGTGTAATTCCTTATTAACTTTCACGAAAATGATCTGATGAGTGTCAAATTTTTAATTTGCCATGGAAATGATTGATCACTCGAGGCCAAGAAACAAAATCAAATTTCGGGAAAATTTCGGGAAAATGAATAGTAAAAGTGAATAGTGAAATTTTCCAGGAATAGTAATTAACCTGAAATTGCGAATTGTTACAGTCTCTACCCCTTACCGGGAACTTCGTCCCGAAGTTCTATGTGTGTTATATGTTGGAGTCGTGTTGATGAAGATGTGTGGTTACTTATGAGGACTAAAGTCTGGGATTACCGGTGATGTAGTTTGATTTGTCGTTTCAGTGTATGGTTTAGGATGAGGCTTACTTTTATGTAAGAAAGGTATGGTAATAGTAGAATATCAAAGGAAATTGATATAGCAGTAGAATATTAATAGGAATTGATATAGTAGTTGAATATCAATGGAAATTGGGATAGTAGTTGCAATCATAGTCTAGTAGGTAATCTGTTGTTGTACCTAGTGTTTATTGACTTCATACTTATGTTATTTCGGATACAAATAAGCCCACTTGTTTATAATTCTTTACTTACATAGAGAGGCATCCCAAACAATGTAAATAGGGGAATATAAACTTATGGTTCGGTGATTTACAATTTCTTTATTTAAATGAAAAGGCATCCCAATCCATTCAAATAATTATAAATCATCCTACTTAAGAATTCCCTACACAACATTCATACTTAGCCGGTGAGTTACAAGGTAGTGTATTACGGGATGATACTCGTGTTCCAAAAGTACAAAATGAATATTCAATCTTGTAAAGCTGATGTGGGTGTTTGTGGTGTAACTAAGGATGATTTGAGCTTTAAAAGTGCATCAAGATCTGTTAATGAGCTTGTGTTTGCCACGGTTGTGAAGATAATGTTGTGATATGTTGATGAACAAAAGTGCGTAGTGTATGCTTAATGTTAATATTGGTAGAGATGTCAAGTTTGCTTTAAAATTTTAAGAAATTTTAAAGGTTTATGACGGGATGGTATCCTTAGGACCTAAACAGGATAGTACTTCTACAGGATGAAGAGAAGAATTGATAACTATCCCAAGATAGTAGTTCGGATTATCTCATAAATGAAAACTTTCAAGAATGAAATTAGGTAGTACAAATAAGGTGTTAAGATTTCGCTGAGTGGCAAGGCACTATCGTGTCTCTAGATTGTTTTAAAGTATTCTGGTGGTTTATTGAGTTCATGTAGGAAATTAACCTAAACATAACCCTTGCACAACTATTCCCAGTATTTGAAAATTTTAAGTCGAATATAGTTAGTCAGACTATATTCCACTGTCCCTAGGTTAAATATAGGTAACTAGTCTATATTTAGCCAAGGTTCGATAAAATTTTCAAATACCTAAATTAGGTATACTTGTGATATGTCCGTTGCTTTCGGGAAACTGTCCACTAAACAAAGGCGATGTCAAACCCTTCAGTTGCAAGTCCCGCCCATACAAGACTTGTAACCCATGTTTTCACATTCCATCGCATAGAAGATAGTGCAGGTAGGTATGTGTGTGGAAATGAAGTTTTAAGTAACAGTCCATACTTGGCCAGGATCACGAGCTTTTAACAATGAAAGTTTCAGAAGAAAACTTTGATGAATGTAGAGCTGAACTTCAGCTTTTGTAGGTGATGGATTAGTTTATCCTTTAGAAATATCATATTTCTATTTGGAAATCGGTAGATTGTGATGGGTTTTTGATATCATATGAAATGATATTGGTGAGGTAATGGAATAATTCCAGAGACCATTGCACAAATCACAATGTCTCGAATGTAGATTAGACCATTGTGCAATTCACAATGTCTGGGAAGTAGGTTAGACCATTGTGTGACTCAAAACATTTGAGAAATGATTAAGACCATTGTATCATACAATGTCCGGGAAATAGGGAAGACCATTGTAATTCGTTACAATATCTTGGACATAAAATGTTGGAGTAGGAACATGATTGGGAGAATGTGGTTGTGTCGAAATGCCCTAGAATAGGCATGTGCAGATATGTTTAGTCCATTGTTTAGATAAATGATTGAAAATAAATCGAGTTTATATATCAATATACTAATATGTTCATGTAGTATAAAATGCTTACGGGGAAATGCTCAATTATGTTAAGGGTACCTATATCCATCTGCTAACATGTTTGTGTAGTATAAAATGCTTAATAAGTCCATAATCGTCTGGAGGATGGAAGACACGGAGAGCGGAAGGCTATAAAAAAGTGTTTGCTTGTATGTGTGGTTATAGTTTAGGTCTCAATTAGACCCGTTTCTCTATAACCCTGGCTCTGGTACCAATCTGTAACACCCTCAATTCATGGATCCAGCGGAATTCAAACTGGGTGTTACTCGACGGCACAATAGTCACAATAATAGAAAACGAACTCTAATTGAGTCGTTTTAAAAGGTTTATCATTCAAATTATATAAATATCAGAGATTACAAAATGAGGTCCCAGATGGTTCCATGTTTACAAATCACATTAGATGAGTTTTTGAATGATAATAAAATTTATAGCCCTCTTGAACATCCGTGCCCTTCTGTGCCATCCTTGATCATCATGAACCTGAAATACATGCTTGAGAGGTCAACACAAAGGTTGAGTGATATTCATAGAGTTTGTTTAATGGTTGAACACAATATGTTGGTAGTGTGAGTTATAGGCTCACACCAATGGTTGGAAAACAAAACAGTTATTATCATTACTAAGCTTATGACACCAAAACGTTAACGTGTACCAATATCGATCGGCAGATTTATCCCGGTAGGTACTTTGCTGTCATACCCATGTCTCAAATATTAATGCATTTGTATGAATTTAGTCAATACAAATGGGATTCGTCAATCCCAATAGGCCTATTCACAATATTTGCGCTCACTATTGCTAGTGATTAAATGGTTCATAATAAGGGATCTCGGTTTAGCAAGGCTGGTACTTAGTGATAATAAAACAATCAGGCAATCATACAATTTGAAAGCATTATGTTCGGTTAAAATAGCATGTATTCCCCCCAAGGGTTTGTAAAACAATTAATTAATGGAAAGTGGGGCTATGAACTCACCTTGAGTTGGATGATATATAATGAGAATGATGGATATGCCGTAAGAACTTCTATGAGCAACCTAGAATAATTGTTGCAACTTAGGTTTGGAATAATGTCTAAGAAAACATAAACATGCCAATATATATCTTGCATTTAGTCCATGATGTGGTATGATGTATACTGTAAGTCTTTGAAAGAAATGATTCATGAAACATGTATGGTTTATATATCGTTTACTACCGTTCGGGCTGACATAATTCAGAAGTCATGTAGTAAACGTTCGAGGAGCCAGGACACTTTAATTCGTAAATGCACAACTCATCTCGACGGCTTACATAATGAACTCCTCACATAAGGCTCCCTACTATTGTAGTAGTAGATAATATATACATATATATATATATATATATATATATATATATATATATATATATATATAAGTTTTGATTAGAAAAGTTACATGTCCAATATTTGAATAAACTTAGGAAAGTTTATCTTTACATGAAGATTGTTATTAGGGTAAGTTTCCTAAGTCTTGTATGACAAATAATTGTAATATCTCATGGTTCTTTAGATGAAGTAGATCCAAATTGTATGTTTAAGTTATCGCCAACTCTTTGGTTCATGTTTTCGCCTAAGTTTATATGGTCATTTAGTCATGGCCTTGCCATGACCTTTAGTCATTGTTCCATGGTCATGAGAAAACCTTGGCTCTAGCCATGGTTGTGGTCTTGATTCTAGGTCATAAGACCTCTTTGGTCTTTTTAAACATAACCATTATATAGTGACTTATATATATGTAAATAACTGTTAAGAAACTGAGAAAAATCTCATTATTTATTGGTTTTCTGGAGATGTGCTCCTGAGTTTTTGAAGAAAACGTGATTCCGGACAACTTTCGTGCATTAACTTTTTCATGAAACGGACCAGAAAGGCCTCTTTTTGCGTGTTTAAGGTTCTGTCACAGAAACTATTTAGGCAGTTTTGCCGCAAAGTTTTGGTAACTTCAAATGGTCATAACTTTTGACTCGTATACTCGTTTTAGGTGGTTCAAATTGCTATGGTTTCCTTGTTAGGTCCTATATTGTAATATGAATGATCCAATATCATAATTTTACCATTTTGATCAGATTATACCAAGAAAGTCACTAGTTTACTTGTTATCTTAACATAAGTTAACATATATATATCAATACTTGTTTTACCCATTTTTATACATCATGGACATAATCACAAGACAAAATATAGCATGAATGATATGTAAATAGCATGAATATGATATTTAACAAGAAGCATGTTAGGGTTTTGCTTACAACTTTAGGCTTTCTAAAGAAAGGAAGGTAACAAGTAAGGATAGGACTTTGATTGAACTAGGATCTCTAGCTTCCAACTTCTCTAATCTCTTGACACCAACTTGTGACTACTTAAGAAGGCACTTGAAGTCTCTACAAGACACTTCTTGTGTGGATGGAAGATCACCAAAGGATGGAAGAAACAAGTACTTTGGATCAATCAAAGCTTTACAAGAGCTTTGGAATTTATATGGAACTTGTATTCTTGAATAATACTTGAAGTAGAGAGAAAATCATGAATGTGTTTGTGTGTTGTGTGTGGTGAATGACCAAGAGGGAGGGGAGGGGGTATTTATAAGGCCTTGGTTAGTCAAAGGAGGTGGAAGAATGCATGAGTCATTATCCTTAAGGGTTAAGAGAATGCATGTGTCATTAGATTAAGTAAACTTAGTCATTAAGTTAGCATATGTGTACACATCTTGTACAAGGCTATCACAACCATGCCAAGTGCCTTTGTGACTCATAAAAATACCACCTAGGGCTGGAGTTGAGGAGGTTAAGATTTTTGGACATTTATCTTGCCTTTACGGAGTGAGTTTTAGTCCCGTTAATTGCTAACTGTAAGTCGTTAAGTCATGAAACTTAAAATCGGGTATCGTAAAAATGTGAAACTTGGAAGAATGACTAAACTTGTCAAAATACTCCATAATAAAATATAAAATGAGTGGTAGGTTCCATTGGGGTGCTCAAACCCTGCTAAAACTGGAAACACGGGTCTAAAACGCGTAATACGTAAAACGTACGAATATTGTGTAAAATTGAGAAAAGTAAAACGTTACTTTTATAATAGGATAATAATGATTTAAAATGACTTACAATGTCTAGACTGGGCTCAGTCTAGTGTCGGTTGGTATTTAATGTCTTTTAGACATAAAACCGTAAGCCTAAAAATCAAGGAATGATTTATAAATTCAAGGAATGATTTTTGGTCAACGGAGGAGGAAAAATATGTTGACTTTTTCCAAAAATGTGAAAACTCAAATTGTCTTAGAAACGCGGTTCAGGTATAGGCTAATGTTACGGCTGAGTAAAAACGCTTAAAACTGAAAATTTCAGTTTTTCACGACCGAGGCTTATTTTGGTCATGTTTTTCTCAGTCATGATTAATTCTCAAATAAATCATGAGTGTGTCAAACATTTTTCTGATGCGGGGTCACTTAACGCGGTCGAGTTTCGTTGTGCGTAGAATTTTTGAATGACGTTTTACCCTAAAACGTGTAATTCCTTATTAACTTTCACGAAAATGATCTGATGAGTGTCAAACTTTTAATTTGCCATGGAAATGATTTATCACTCGAGGCCAAGAAACAAAAATCAAATTTCGGGGAAATGAATAGTAAAAGTGAATAGTGAAATTTTATAGGAATAGTAATTAACCTGAAATTGCGAATTGTTACAAGTTTTTATAAAATGTAAAACATGCTTAGAGGTTAAAAATGAAAACGAAAAACTTAAAAATGAAATTTTCAAACTTGACAAGTTTAAAAATTGTAGTAACCCATTTAAGAAAATAATAAGTGTTCAAGAAACTTCGGGAGATGAAACCGGTCTAGGATTAACTTCAACTAATGTTTCAACTAGTGAAAATAAAAGTATAAAGTTTGAATGTGAATCTAGTAAACAAAAATCATTAGAATCAAATCCTAAGTATATACTTACAAAAGATAGAAAAATACCCATTGCAAATGATGAAAAAGTAAAAACTTTTTATAAACCATCCTTAAAGACCAAAGTAGGATCCTCTAAACCTAAATTAAGATCTAAAACTCCACCACCAAGAAAACCTAACAATCATCATCCAAGATCTAAAACACCTCAACCTAGAAGAAATCAAAATAGACAATATTAAAATAACACTAGAAATCAAATGTGGAATTATCAACCAAGTTACAATCCTTGGGAAATATTACCACCATACATGCATCCTAGCCAAATGTTAAATATGTTTGGACCAAACAACTTTGGACCAATGAGACAATGGGGACCAAGTGGCTAAGTTGTCAATCTTGGAAGAAGTTGGAATATCATCTACAAATAACTTCTATAAGTCAACATGGTCACTTGAAGTGCTTGAAGATATTCCATTGAAGACTAAAAGGTACGCGTTTCTTTTAAGTTCATCACTATAATTTGCATGCTTAGATAAATGATTAGTTAGATTAATGCTTAGTACATAATTGCTTATATTCTTATAACCTAGAAACATCATTGGTTGACTTTCCTAGGAATAAGATAAAATTGTTCATTGCCGAACAAAATAGAAAATGGAAATCTTCTATATCCACTATTAGCAAACTCATGGTGATGAAGTGAAATAAGTTAAGTGGATCAATCGTTAATATAGAACTAGAATTAGATCCCTCGCGTAAGAAAACTATGGATGAAACAAGCTCTCGTAGACTATGGCATTAAGTTAGATAAGCGTGCGAAAACAAAGAAACTATAGATGTTAGGTTATACCCTATTCAACACTCTCGCATCTATCATATTAATTATCGTCATCACTTCCTTTAGGATCATAGGATATGTAGAAACGATAGCATGAAATAAAAATAGGCTTAGCCAATCCTTTTGAGCATGAGATCTTTAATAAACATCTTTTAAAATATATGATTAATGATATTTGTTGTCAAAAATCTAATATCTCTAAAAATACGCAAAAACCTCACATTTTGAAAATAATTTTTCAAATAACTATCCCACTTTTAAATAACATGTTTTCACTATCAATATCTACAATTTTGTTTCGATCAAAACTAAAGATTGGGAAAATATTCTTTACCGTTCATTCACACATTTTGAAGTAAAACCCAATCTATTTTATTCAAATAACTCTCACATCTAAGTGAAAACCTACTTTCAAACATTGTTGAATAATGCTAAAAACGTCTCTTTAAATCTTGCATGGTGATCTCATATTTGTCATCTATATTTATATAAATGACACTTATAAGTGAACTAAATCAAATCAAGAGGACCATGGTTTGTCTATTAAGACATTGTTTGTAACAAGTCTAGAAATCCATGCTATCATAACTACCCACTTATTGCACATTGATACACATTAGGATTAAATCTCCTAGTTATGTAGTTATGATATACTTGATGTTGCTTTATTGTTTCCTAGCACTTATATTTTACTTGCTTGATGAGTATGTTTACATGCTAGATGAAATTGCTTGTTTACTTAATCTCTTTGGTTAACATGCTTTGGCTACATAATTGCCTACATAATTAGTATATGATTAATTGCCTCAAAGAGCTGGACTTGTTTGAAACCAAAAACACAACCTTTCTGCAATTCACTACCAAAAACCCTTTTCTGGCAATCTGGGAATCACCAGATGGGCGGCCCCCTTAAATCATAAGGCGGCCCCCTTAATTATTAAGGGGACCGGCCTCCAATTAAGGGGACCGGCCATCTGATGGTCGAAGGTGTTGTTTCCTTTTTCTACTTTTTATCTCATTTCATCCTACACTTCTCAAAATTCACAAACCTATTCTATCCTAAACCTTTCATCATAGTTTATCCATCCTTGATCCTACAAATCACATCACTTGATACTCATTTTCCATCTTCACCAATAACTCCACCTAATCACCATCACAAAAAGATTCAATCCTATAACCATTCCCTACACTCTACAAAGTGTGTCATCACCACTACAACTTAACCCATGAAGGTCAACCATATTTCATGATACACAAACCTCATGTTCACTCAAATGAACCCTTTCACAACTCAAGCGATGTTTTTCATAATCAACCAACACCTAAACCTCACTCTCACAAAAATGATCCATTTAAGAATAAATCATCCATTCGTGCTTTCACTAATGCTCCTTCTTATGATGAGCATTCACAATCCCAAAACAATAATCCCAACCTCATTACCAACACTTTACATGTTGCTCACTCAACAAAAACACCATCCACTCATGAAGCATCTCTTCCACCCATATCATGTTTTCATGATTACCCAAGCTCAAACATGTCTCCACCACCAAGAGTATCACCACCACATCCTACAACTTCACATGCCATTCCTATGTTGCATGTTCAAACCCTCACCCAAGACAACTATCATGCTCCACCACCATCACCTTCCTTCGAACACTTGAAGTTCGTTGAGGAGCTACAAGAAGCCCATGAGCTTAATGCTCTTTTAGCCTTACATCTTGCTCAACGCAATTTGGATCCACCTTCATCTAGCTCACCCTCATCACCACACAACATAAATCAAGTTGAAAAACATGTCAACAATTGACCTTGTTGCATCTTTCTCCTAAAAACCATTGCATTCAATGAACACTTCAGTTGGATTGAATGTCTTCTCACTAGATCACATCCAATACCCTCACTTGAACAACATCCAAAACCTTAATCAATCTCTTCCGCTACAAACTCTCCACATCCAAAATCTCCAACATTCATGACCCAAACATATACCTCCATTAATCCAATAACCTTACCCTAACTCAACCATCTTCATTCCAAACACTCCATCATCAACTATCTAAGCATACTATATGCTTATGATTTTCACTTTCAAATACGAATCAACTAACCTTTTGTTACAAGCAAGTCCGATGGCTCTTTTTGGCAAATTAGGATCTTTAACATAATCACTTTGAATTAATTGTTATGTATCCTTAATATTCTTTTGCTATGCTTGTTATTTGTATATTGCATATTCTTCTATATATGCTTGTGCTTCTAATATTTTTCTTGCGAGAATTTCATATCTCGATTCCTTGGTGCACTCGAACGAGGGGGAGCACACATCAAGGGGGAGCTTTCATCCCGTCTAACTTCGTTTATGAAGCTAGACGGCATAACCTTTTTGATTCTACAAAAAGGGGGAGAAGTGAATATAAACTCACTAAGTACTTCTCTAAAAATTAATTTTTAGACTTAATGAGTTTAGATTTTGTAATTATCAAAAAGGGGGAGATTGTTGATATAAATAATGCCTAAAAACATTATTAACATATATCGATATCTCTATGTTTTGATAATCACAAAACGTAAACTCATTGAACTACAAATTATGACGTAAACAAGTATTTAGTCGTAAATATTCACTTTAGCATCCATATCACTTAAGGTATGAATAAACAAAGTGTCTAATGCATTTTATGATCAAAGGAATTTTTATTTTTACAAACCTTACATTTTATTAAAGTGGGACAAACATTTTTAAACTTATACAAAACATTTTGTATTTATAAGAAATGTTTTATTCAAAATAAATAGTTTGAATTCAAATTTCTATAAAAAAAAAAAAAACGGCTACATTCTTCAGGAAAAACCTACCCCACAAAAAGACAAAAAATCTGAAGAAAATTTTTTTTTTTATTAGGCGGCCCCCTTAATTATACTAGGCGGCCCCCTTAATTATTAAGGGGACCGGCACCCAATTAAGGGGACCGGCCACGCCCCAAACAGTATTTTCTCCCCTATAAATACTGGTTCATTCCACAGATTTTTCTCACCTTTTGCACCCCAAAAACTTTCTGTTCTAGATCTCATTTCTATTCTCTAAAATCCTTTGATCATACATACATAAATCTTTGTTTCAAAGTGATCCAAACCTCTACCTTTTAAGTGCAAGATAAGAATACTTCAATCTACCAAGAGAAGAAGTATTACAACTTGTTGTGACCTCCACATCCAAGTTGTTAGAGCATCATCCACTATATCTATTTCTTTGTGTAACTAGTTGTGAATACTTGATAGAAAATAGATTTGCAAGGTGTGTAGATAGACAGATTGTGTAGTAGATAGTTGTGAAGTAGAGAAGTTGGGAAGTAGATAGTTGTGAAGAAGATTGTTGTGAAGTAGATAGTTGTAAAGATAGATAGGTGTGAAGAAGTAGTGTTGTGATTAAGTAGTGACTAGGTGTGAAGAAGTTGTGTAGAAGGTGTGAATAAGTTGTGACGAAGTTGTGGTGTGTATATTGGTGTGTAAGGTTTCTCCGCCATAAGGAGCTTGTTGACATAGTGAAGAAAACTCTCGAGTAGGTGACTCGAGGAGTGGAGTAGGGCAAGGAAGGTGTCCTTGTAGCCGAACCATTATAAATCCTTTGTCTCGCGGTTAGATCTTTCCATATCTTACTTATTATCTTGCTTATATCGTTATTACTTTTGTAGACGTAGATGTATATATATAGTTGCACATATAGTGCTAGTATTGATTTTACTTAAAGATCAAACGAAAGTTTCATTCACAAAACAAAGTTTTTACAATTAAACTAAAAAGGTTACATACATATAATTGATCATTTCGATCAAGTATAGTTTTCATACAAAATATAACTAAGGATTATAAAATAAACGATTACGTACTTATCTCTCATATATAGCTATAATTGTTTATATTATGCATGTGTTGATTTCACATACTTAGCTTACATTATTATTATTGTTCATACTTTGATATATTTGTTCATATTGTTCAAGATTTGAGTTCACATAAGATTGAATCAAAGTTTTAAAAGCAAACAAGGTTTTAAAACTAAACTAAGTTTTCATAATAAAATTAAAAAGACGTAAAATTATTCAACCCCCCCTTCTAGTTTTCCACAAACGGAATATTTAACGGGGTGTTAGTAAAAAACCCAAATCCGCCAAAAAAAAAGTTGGATACCTTTTTATGCAAGAAAAAAGTTGGATACCTTGATTGGAAATGGACCCTAATTTTGATGCCTTTTTGTGCCATTTCCCCTTTTCTTTTTATAAACATCACTTTTATTAAAAACTTATAGGATTTACAAGAAATTAATGGGGACCCGAGATATAATCTGAGCCCCCACTCCTCTAGTTATAGCAAAACTAATCCTACTAAAAATATTAACAACAACATATGCCCCAATGTCTTAAGTCACATAGAACTTTCGGATTCACTTCAGTAAGGTCACCGCATCCTTCTCAAGTTCCAAAAAACTTGCTTGTAGAAAGCATTTTGGACTATTCTATAATTAGTAATACTTAAAAATTCATACTTTTAAAACTTGTTTGTTATGAAAGGATTTCAAAACTTGATCAATACTCGTAACCTCAAAGCTTGTAATTGTCATATTAATGATTAAATAAGTGATTTAATGAAAAAAATTATGAGTAACCACCATATCAATACTTGTAACCTCAAAATGTACCACATATCGAATCAACCCGATAAAGCGGCCCGACAAAATCAAACCGAACATATTTTAATCCTGTCTTCGGTCTACCTTTTCCTCATCTTCAGTTTTCATTTTGGTTTTAACACAACCAGCCAATATATGTTGGGGAGTGATACTCACACCAAATAAATTTATACACACACCATAATTATGCACATATCATGTTATAATATATGCATTAGTGATGTAATATTATGATATATGTGTGGAAAAGTATACAAAGATCAATAAAAACAACTTGTTTATGAATTCAACCAACCTCCCCACTTATTTTATTCACAACATCAGACAATCACTTCAAATGTGATTACTGGTTTTGAGTTCAACAATTACACAGAAAGAAAAGAATAACCAAACGATTACAATGAGTTCTCAACTTAGAGAGCAATACATAGAGAGATAAGCAATAATAATGAAACTCTAAATCTAATAAGGACTATATATAGCTGCTCTCTTTGAATTTCTGATGAGGCGAAAAATGAACCGTTTTTAGGGGGTCATTTTAGCCCGGATTCGAATTTATTTGATCAAATAATGCCCTAAATCGTTCCTTTTGTCATTTTAGGTACTTTTGGAGTGAATTCTGGAAAAGGAAGCATTTTGGATGTTTTTGGAGCATAAAAGTGAAGAAAACGGCAAAGTCTTAATTTTCCTTGCTGGGAACAGTACCTGATGGCGTCAAGAGATTTCAAGTGACAGCGTCAAGAGTAATACAAGAGGTAGAAGTGGATAAAGTCCATGACGATCCAGAAGAGTTTTGCACTAGGGACATGACGGCGTCACCATAGGCCGTCATGGTCCAAATAAGAGTGACATCCCAGAGTAATATTACACATGACGGCGTCAAAACTGGATCTAGGCAATCCGATTTCATTATGGGTGGCGAGTTGAACAATTAGGGTGTAACTTTGGAGAGAAACCCTAGTCCGAATATTACAGCTTTTTCAAGGGTTTTTACCCTTTGAAACCTTTCATGTTCAATTGAGATAAGTACTCTTTCAATTCATTCAATATGTCTATGTGTTGTTTAAATATATCTTACACTTGTCTTGAATTTAACATGCTTGGCTAGATCTCTTGTGTGTTTGCTTAGATGTAGTGAAACCTAGATGTTAATTATGGGTTGATTGTTTGTTTATAGTTGTTACGGATGATTGTATTCGATGTTAGGCTTAAGAAAACTGGCAGACTTCCATTGGTGACATGCTTGAACGTCTTAATAAACATGATCAGAGGTGTACTATGATTTTTGGTTGTATTTAATGCGTAGGAGAATTCTAATGATCCCATGTTTGGAGCTTCTAACGGCTCGACATAGGAGTGAAGTAGGATCCTATAGAGTTAGGGAATATTGTACACGGCCCTACGACTAGTATTAAGGAATACGACCCGTCATCCATGCAATTGTAACAAACTATCAACCTGTAAAAGATATATAGGGAGTAATGAAACCCAAGTAAAGACAACTCTCTCTATTATTGTTCACACCACTAGTTTAATTAGATTTTATTTTCATTTTTGTTATTTTATTTTGATTGCATCTTAGTTATTGGGTTAGCTGATTAGAAACTAATTCCGCTCACTATTCCAAAAACCGAGATTTTTAATTGCTTTTATAAAATATAAAAAATACAAAAAGAATCATCCCTTATCTCTAGACCTAGTTTTTAGGCTTTCTAATCCTAGCGACACTATTCCTGAGTTGAACGATCAATCCCACGGTACTTGTCACTATACTATACTACAACGATCAGGTACACTGCCTGGTGGGGGTTGTAAGCTTCTCGAGATCCCTCGAGAGGTAAAGCCTGATGCGATTCCGACGTATCAAGTTTTTGGCGCCGCAGCCCGGGGAATAGTTATTGTCTAGGTTAGGATTTCTTTTTATTAGGTTTACTTGCTAGATTCCTTTCTAGTAAGATTTTATTTTTATTTTTAGGTTTTCTTTAGTCTATCTTTTCTTTGTGTGTTTGTTCGTAATTTTCATTGACTATTCCATTCACCATTATGGAGAACGCGAATCCACCGTACTACCGACCACAAAATTCACCCACTCCTAATGACATCTTGATGTTTAAACAACATGAAGATGAACCTATCTATGATGCATGGGCTCATTTTAAATATTTACTCCAAAAAGTCCCTCATTATAATTTTGATCTGTGGTCCCAAATTGAAATATTTTACCATCGTGTCGACCACTATACCAAAATGGACATTGACCATGCCGCAGATGGGGACCTTTGGGGATTAAGTGCTGATGAGGCATGGGAAACCATAGAGAATTGTGCCATACTTGCCAAAAAAATGGACAACCCAACAAATGTTGTTACGGATCAATTGATAGCAAGTTTGAGGGAACAAGCAAGAAGTTTGTTTGGGGATAATAAACCTATAGATGAGATAACTGGGTGCACAGAGTGGTTTGATTTCACCACAATACAAGCTGAACACATTGGTAATCTTGATAAGATGGAGGATAGAGTTGAAAATCTAAGCCCACCAAGTACCCCACAAGTCCTACCATCATTTGAGGCACACACCGCCCGTGACTTACCCGGAAGAAGTAGAAGAAACTTTAGGAATCCCGATGGAGGTAGAACCCTTGTACCAAACACCACTAAAGGATATAGGTTTGAATACTTGTAGTGATAACCTTACTCCTAGTTCTAGGGAATTTCCTAGTGTTGATGAACCGGAACCTCAATCTTCACATAACTTTCCATCCTTAGATATACATCTAGGAGACAAAAGAGGAGCCGACCCACCCATCAACCCATATAGTCCGGGTAGTCTTAGGATAAAGGTAGTGAACTCTAAGCCTTGTAGAGAGGAAACCAATACAGGAGTGGAAAATGACCTTACATGCTTACATTACCCATTTATGTTTGATCACAAGAAATATTATGGGTTTAAACCGGGTTTATTAGGTCAAGATGGATCCCAAACTAGTAATCTCTTGAAGTTGATTGAAAATGATCCCTTTCTAGGAGAAAATCTTAATCCACCCATTAACCCGATTGAATTAGGTAAGGTTATGATGATAGGAGCACACCCCTTTGAGCATATAATTCATCCACCACTCTTTCCTCACGAGGCATATTTCCACCCTAAGGGTGTGTATCGCTACTTCCACCTACACTTAATCCTAAGTGTAGGGAAAACCTCCCCTATTTCCGTTAAATAAGGGTAGAGTCAGGCTCGTGACTCGAACAAAAACAAGCGCTTCTTGGGAGGCAACCCATGTTTTGTGTTATTTTTATTTGTTTGATTGTTATTTGCTTCCGTATGCATGCTTTATTTTTTTTATTGTTGGTAGATCATGTTTCAAAATAAAATTGTGAAAATGCTTTATTTTGTTGTTTAACTTCGTCTTAACTTCATATAAAGGTATTTTGCAAAAAGCTAAGTGTAAAGGGAAACCCCAAATATGTTTTTAAGAAATGAAATTGATCATGATTCTCCACAATATTAAATGAACATGTGTATTAGTATTTGTTAGAGTCAAATGCTTGTATCGAGTCATAATGGTGTTTTGCAGGATTTTCCAGGAAGTAGGACATAAGTTTTTCCAGAAATTTTCCGGAAACTTAACGTAAAGATTTCTGCAGGTCACTTCTGACGGCGTCAGGAGTTAACTCCTGACGGCGTCATGTGTAAAATTCTGGAAATTTTGCTAGTTTTGTTTTTCTAACGGAGTCATAAAGTTTTTGTTAATTCTTTAGTTTTATAAACTCCAGGAAATCTGCAAACATTCATTCAACAAGCATTATATCTTACATTGTTTTCTAGGACTTGGTAGTATATATAGATTGCCGCCGATTTTACGCGAGGTTGCCTTGTTTGTTTTCTCAGGTTTAACAGGTTATGTATGACAAGAAGATGATTTATTTTTCTGGAAGGGAAGCTTTGATTGTTCATTTTCTTGGAGGAAGATCCCACACTATCCACACCGAACGAATCAGGGGAGTATTTGATTTCATTCTTTTACCTGTTTCACTTTTACATTCTTTAATTGAACATTGGGGACAATGTTCATCCTAGGTGTAAGGGGAGGGTAAATGATGATACCTTATAGGATACACTTGCACTTGAGTTTGTTTGTTTGATGGTAGGTGTGTAATAAAACTATGAGAAATACTTGTTAGTGTAATTTTAGCGCAAAATTTAAATTTTTTTACAACATTTAAGAGTGAAACTTTAGCCATAGCAAGCGTCTCATGGATAGGAGTTGTATGACTAGCACAAAACCGTACTATTCAGAAAAATTTTCCACCCAAATATGTGAGGTTCGCCTTTAGATTTGATAGGAAAAACATTCATTATTAGTGCTTATGAGTGTACCGGTAGCATTTAGATTCTAGAACTTGCGTTAGTGATGCATCCCGAGATCGCTAGTGAGACTACATTCGTGTAGTAGGATTTACTACATGATAAGAGGCATTAGGATCACCCTTGTGTTAAACCCATATCATAATTACTTGACCATTTAAGTCATATTACTTGGCTAGTAAAGTCAACTAATTTTTCCCACACCTTAGCGTTGTACTCATTTTTAGTACACGAAACCCCTAGTACACCCCTCCAAGCCTATATTTTTGTTTCTAACTTTAAGCATCTTACTTAAAGGAAGAATTTGTTACAACCCACCCAAATGTGCGACCAAATCGCCTTAGCCTTCCGTGTATGCACTCATCTTTAGTGCATTATTGTTATTTGTTTAAACCCTTATTTAATTATCTAATTGATTACATGGTTGCTAAGTCAAGTCATATCCTTGTACATATTGTTTTAGGACGATTGAGACTCATGGGTAAAGTACTTGTGTTATAGAGTAATGGGGAAGAACATCATTTATTACCCATATGTGCGTTAATCTTAAAAGTACTCCAAGTGTTTTGATTATCTTAATTCGAGTCATTAGATTAGTTTATTGTAAAGTATGTAAAAATTCAAGTGTAAGGGGAATGTTCATTCCCTATGATGTATTATTTTGGACGTTAGGGTAAGAGTGTATGCACAAAAAAAAAAAGAAAAAAAAAATCGAAAAAATTAAGAAAAAGAAAAAAAATAGAAAAATAAAAGAGAAAAAACATACGGACTACCATCCCGTTTCATTCTATGTTTATTTTATGTTTTTGTTATTTTTTATTTATTAGCTTAAGTCGAGTCTAGTCTTGGCTTAGCAACGCCATATTGTACATGTAATTAACCAAGATGATTAACTCGCCGCTAGTAAAGATTGCCTATATCCAACAAAACCGTGTATTCCATATCCCTACACCTAACGTTATAACCCTTTAAAAGACCTCTTTGATAGTTTATCATAGGTGCTTACCCCATGTGGTGGAGGTTTGATCCTTTCCTAAGCCTATGGTAATCTATTTTACTATGACAGGTAGTGAGAGGTGTTTTCCATTTCCATATTGTGATATATACTTTATTACACCCGATAGATGTGAGTATCTGAACACTATTTGTGAGGTGCTAGTGTATGACCTCCGTGCTTGTCTTTGGTCTTTAGTGGAACGATTATTTGTTGTAATTACTTTTATATTGGTGTTAAATGACCCTTAACTTGTATTTTGATTAGAATAAAAGCGCATTTGCTTGAGAGGGTATTTGATGAGGCGAAAAATGAACCGTTTTTAGGGGGTCATTTTAGCCCGGATTCGAATTTATTTGATCAAATAATGCCCTAAATCGTTCCTTTTGTCATTTTAGGTACTTTTGGAGTGAATTCTGGAAAAGGAAGCATTTTGGACGTTTTTGGAGCATAAAAGTGAAGAAAACGGCAAAGTCTTAATTTTCCGTGCTGGGAACAGTACCTGACGACGTCAAGCGATTTCAAGTGACGGCGTCGAGAGTAATACAAGAGGTGGAAGTGGATAAAGTCCGTGACGATCCAGAAGAGTTTTGCACTAGGGACATGACGGCGTCACCATAGGCCGTCATGGTCCAAATAAGAGTGACGGCCCAGAGTAATATTGCACATGACGGCTTCAAAACTAGATCTAGGCAATCCGATTTCATTATGGGCGGCGAGTTGACGGCGCCAGAATTTCCTTCTTGACGCCGTCACCCTGTAAAATGTATATATATTTTTGCAATTTTCATTCATTAAAGAGGAACAATTAGGGTGTAACTTTGGAGAGAAACCCTAGTCCGAATATTACAGCTTTTTCAAGGGTTTTTACCCTTTGAAACCTTTCATGTTCAATTGAGATAAGTACTCTTTCAATTCATTCAATATTTCTATGTGTTGTTTGAATATATCTTACACTTGTCTTGAATTTAACATGCTTGGCTAGATCTCTTGTGTGTTTGCTTAGATGTAGTGAAACCTAGATGTTAATTATGGGTTGATTGTTTGTTTATAGTTGTTACAGATGATTGTATTCGATGTTAGGCTTAAGAAAACTGGCAGACTTCCATTGGTGACTTGCTTGAACGTCTTAAGAAACATGATCAGAGGTGTACTATGATTTTTGGTTGTATTTAATGCGTAGGAGAATTCTAATGATCTCATGTTCGGAGCTTCTAACGGCTCGACATAGTAGTGAAGTAGGATCCTATAGAGTTAGGGAATATTGTACACGACCCTACGACTAGTATTAAGGAATACGACCCGTCATCCATGCAATTGTAACAAACTATCAACCTGTAAAAGATATCTAGGGAGTAATGAAACCTAAGTAAACACAACTCTCCCTATTATTCACACTACTAGTTTAATTAGATTTTATTTTCATTTTTGTTATTTTATTTTGATTGCATCTTGGTTATTGGGTTAGTTGATTAGCAACTAATTCCGCCCACTTTTCCAAAAACAGAGATTTTTAATTGCTTTTATAAAATATAAAAAATACAAAAAGAATCATCCCTCATCTCTAGACCTAGTTTTTAGGCTTTCTAATCCTAGCGACACTATTCCTGAGTTGAACGATCAATCCCCCGGTACTTGTCACTATACTATACTACAACGATCAGGTACACTGCCTGGTGGGGGTTGTAAGCTTCTCAAGATCCCTCGAGAGGTAAAGCCTGGTGCGATTCCCACGTATCAACTTCTAACACTTGGCTCAGGTAACCCTTCAACTTTAGCTCGTTTTCACATTCAGTCCCTACACACACAAATAAAAGAAATACAAAGAGAAAACAACTATTGCATAATTACCTTATCAGTCCCTGTACTTAGTCAAACTCCAAGCCAATATATACAAGGCTTAGATTAGCCTTTTGAACATTCCCCCTTAATCTCAGCCTTGTACATATCATACAAACCAAGATCATCACAAAACTTATTGTGCTCCTCCACACTTAACCCTTTTGTACAAATATCTGCAACATTATCAACAGATTTCACTTTCACAGTTTTAACCACACCAGCAGCAACTTTTTCCCTTAAGAAAAATAATTCAATCTCAAAATGTTTTGTTTTCTCATGGAAAACAGGATTTGCTGCTATTTGTATAGTAGAATTGGTATCACAATGCAAAGGAACTGGGAGAGATGTTTTAATGTTCAATTCAACAAGAATTTTCTGAATCCAAATAACTTCACAAGTTACAGTATTCATTGCTCTATATTCTGCCTCAGCAGAAGATTTAGAGAGCATGGACTGTTTCTTACTTTTCCAGGACACAAGATTTTACCCAGAAAAACACAATATCCAGTAACTGATTTTCTAGTAACTTTACATTTTGCCCAATCAGAATCTGCAAACACACTCAGATTTAAGTTATTTCCTTTATAAAAGGAAATACCTTTTCCAGGTGCATTTTTCAAATACCTTAGCACTCTAAATGCCAACTTAAGATGAGACTGCATTGGTGCATGCATAAACTGACTTAGAACATGAACTGCATAACTGATATCAGGCCTTGTATGAGTAAGGTAAATAAGTTTACCCGCTAATTTTTGATAATTTGTGATACCTGTTAAGGTACATCAACAATTACCTGACTCAGGCTTAGCAGAACATTCCTTAGTCTCTATAGGTGTATTACAAGGTTTGCAGGCCAACATACCAAACTCTGCCAAAACTTCTAGGCAATATTTCCTTTGAGTCAAAAACATATTCCCATTAGAATTAAGAACTTCAATACCCAAAAAGTATTTCAACTTTCCTAAATCTTTAATTAAGAATTTTGAACTCATGAAACTTTAACTTCATTGATAGCCTGAACATTGTTACCAGTGATGACAATGTCATCTACATAAACAAGTAAAGCAATGAAAATCTCATTCTTATTTTTAATAAACAATGAAAAATCATTTTTACTTTGTATAAAACCATTTTCAAGTAAAACAGAAGTTAAATTTTCATTCCATTTTCTTGGTGTGCTTTAAACCATATAAAGACTTTTTCAATTTGCACACTCTAGTATCATTATCATTAGAATACCCTTCTGGCAAACACATATACACATCCTCATCAAGTTCACCATACAAAAAAGCATTATTCACATCCATTTGGAAAACAGACCAACCATTTTGCATAGCAACAGATAACAAACATCTCACAGTAACAATTTTCACAACTGGTGAGAAAGTCTCATCATAATCAACACCTTCTTTTTTATTATAACATTTGGCAACCCATCTTGCCTTATATCTCTCAACCTCACCATTAGACTTATATTTAACTTTGAAAACCCATTTTCCTCCAATGGCTTTTCTGCCAATAGGAAGTTCAGTGATTTCTTCCCAAGTTTTATTTCTGTTAAGAGCCTCTACTTCAAGATTCATTGCTTCAATCCATTTAGGATTTTTGGCAGCTTCTTTATAAGTCTTTGGTTCAATTATTTTATTCAAGCTTGTAGAGAAGTTATAATTTTCAGCACTCAACTTAGAGTAATTAACATGTTTATCTATGTTGTACTTCACTTTAGTATTAATTTCATAATCACTTAACTTCACAGGCATCTGAGTTTTTCTAGAAGACTTTCTAACATATGTTCTGAGAATGCTCTGTTTATCTGGTGTCACAATCACAGGCTCATTGAACAAGTTATTAAATTCATCATAGTAATAGTCATCACCCTCAGATTGGTTTACATTTTCCTCAAGTATGACATTCTCCTCTTCATCATTGGTTGCTTCTGCTGATTCAGTAGCATGCACCACCTCATCCTTTTTAGTGAAACCATTATTTTCAGTACCTCTCAATGATGAAGGGTCTATGCTCTCACTTCCCTTAGGTTTCTTATCTCTCTTATCATCATAGGGTTCATCTGACAAATTTTCATCATCTAGAAAATGATTAAAAAAGTTTAAACTGTCTGTGTTTTGAAAATGAAACTCAAAATCTTTATTTTCAGATTTATTTTTGAAAGGAAACGCTGTTTCATAAAATGTAACATCTCTTGAAAACAAAATTTTCTTACTTTCAAGACTAAACAACTTATACCCTTTTTTCTCAAAAGAATAACCAATGAACATAGACTTTTCAGATCTAGATGAAAACTTATTAGAATTGTTAAGCACAGTAGCAAAACAAAAACATCCAAAAACTTTTAAATGAGAGATGTTTGGTTCAATGTTATACATGATTTCATAAGGTGATTTTCCAGATAAGACAGAACTGGGTAACATGTTAATCAGGTAAACAGCAGTTAGAACATACTCAGACCACATGTTTAAAGGAATCCCCCCTGAAACATGAGGGCCCTAGCAACATTGAGCAAATGTCTATGCTTTCTCTAAGCTATTCCATTCTGTTGAGGAGTGTAAGAACAAGAAGTCTGTTGTATGATGCCATTATCTTTACAAAACTTTTCCATATTTTGATTTATAAACTCAGTTCCATTATCAGATCTAAACACCTTAACTGTTTTATCAAACTGCTTTTTAATCAAATTATAGAAATGAACAAGGTTTTGGAAAACTTCATATTTCCCCCTCAACAGAAACACCCAAACAGCTCTAGAGAAATCATCAACAACAGTTAAGAAGTATTTGTATCCTTCTCTGCTTTGAACCTTGTAAGGACCCCATACATCTAAGTGAACCAATTGTCCTATGACATTGGTTTTGTGATCACTTAGAGGAAATGGTTCTCTGGTTTGCTTAGCCTTATGACAAACCTCACAAGGTTCAGCAGAAGAGTCTACTTTATAAGCAATTTTGTGTTTAAGTATGTTAAGAACTTGGTCAGCAGGATGACCAAGTCTGTTGTGTCAAATACATTTGGACAGACAACATACTTGAATGTTATTATTAGTGAATTTTATACCTGTATTAAGAAAATACAACCCATCTTTGAGACTACCAGTCCCCACTTGGGTCCTTAGAACAGAATCCTGAACAAGACAAGTATCTTCATAAAAAAATCACTCTATATTTGTTCTCCTTATTAAGTTTATGGACATATAAGAGACTGACTTGGTAGTTAGGAACTACCAAGACATTGTGAATAGTAATTTTATCTGAAAGTTTTAAGCTTCCAATATGAGTAACAATAGCTTTAGTCCCATTAGGATGACCAACAGTCATATTAAGTTTTGAAACATCAACAAGATTAAACATATTCACAATGGTGTAAGTCATATGTTGACTTGCACCAGAGTCAACAATCCAACCTATGTAGAGATTATAAGTGCTTATGTTGGAATTGTGGTTAAGAAATCTAGAAGAACAAAAGCTGATGACACAGTTCATACCTTCAACATTTGCAGGTATACAACCAGATCCAGATTTCTCAGTGATCAAAGCCATCAGTTTCTTATACTGATCATCAGTGAAAGAATTAGATGAAACAGTAGACTGATCCTTATGACCTGAAACAGAATTATTGCTAGCAGAATTTTGAAAATTATTAGGTCTCTTTTTGAAACCAGCAGGGTACCCAACTAACTCAAAACACCTATCAGCAGTATGACCATTCATATTGCAATGAGTACAGACCAAGTTATGCCTATTAAGTCTTCTATTTTGATTATTAGAGTTCACATTTTTGTTTACAGACCACTCATTAGGTTTTTGGTTAAACTTAGATGCAAATGCAGAGTTATTGTTTTTAGAACCAGAAGAAGATTGAGTACTCCTATGAGACTCATCTTTAGACAAAGTAGCAAAGGCACTTTTCACATCAGGGATTGGATCAGAGGTGAGAATAATGCTCCTAAGAGGAGCATAAACCTCATCCAACCCCATTAGAAACTGCATCAACTTGATAAGTTGACTATGTTTCTTATGTTTCTCAGAGCCTTCACAAGTACAGGGAGGCAAATCCACAAGGGAGTCATATTGCCTCCATATAGCATTGAACTTAAGATAATATTCAGAAAGTGGCATGCAATTTTGAGTGAAAGAATGAATTTTATAATGCATATTGAATATTATAGAACCATCTTCTTTACTATAAGTCTCTTTTAATTCATCCCACACAGTTTTAGCATTATTAGAGAAAACTTGTCCCATAAACACATCTTGAGACACACACCCAAGAATCCAAGACAATACCACAGAATTACACCTATCCCATTGTTCTTGCAAAAAACCAGCCTCAGCAGGCCTCTCAAGTGTACCATTTAAAAAACCTAGTTTGTTTTTAGTATGAATAGTCAATTTTACAGCAGCTGACCAAACTTTGTAGTTTTCAGTTCCTTCCAATTTAAAACTTATTAATGGAATACCACTAGTGTCACTACTATGCAAGAACAATGGGTCAAACTGATTCAGTTTGTTCAACCCTGAACCCCCTGCTCCTTCAACACCATCCCCCATGATGAAGGATCAATAAACCAACAAAGAAAAAACAAAAACAGATACACCTTATATCTCCAACAATCACAAATAATCCCAACAACCAATCAACTCCTCACAAACAATCCCTTGAACCTACACTTCGTCTCATGCAATTTCTACAAAAAAAAAAAAAAAAAAAAAAAAAAAAAAAAAAAAAAAAAACCTTAAAAAAAACCTAAAGAAAAGGGTGTAAGAGGTGTTACAACATGCAAACCAAGCAAACAATTGATCAAGAAGATCAAGAATCCAATCAACACAGCGGAATAGTACCAAGAACTTGAAACAATCAAGAAAAGATTAATACTAGTTAAGAGTATTTAGAAATCAATAGATATATAAACAACTTAACCACAAATATTAATCAAATCAAGAAAATAAAAAACCCATGAATTAGAGTTCGATACAGAGAACCCTAATCTTGAAGAAACCAACAACGAATCTCCAATGATTAACACGTGTTAATCACAACTGAATATCAAGAATCAAAAAACCCCCAAATTTTTAGAAACCCCTAAAAATTGAGTTCTTCGATTAAACCACAATTGAACCCCAATAACCAGGATTCAATCACCCAAAACATGATTAACCACTAGATCTACCCAGATCTCGTCTCAATTTCAAAAAGCCCCAAAAAAAATTTTGTAACCCTAATTTTAAAAACCTTTAAAAATCAATCGATCTTTATATCAGAACGAACATGGCTCTGATACCATGTGGAAATGTATACAAAGATCAATTAAAACAGCTTGTTTATGAATTCAACCAACCTCCCCACTTATTTTATTCACAACATCAGACAATCACTTCAAATGTGATTACTGGTTTTGAGTTCAATAATTACACAGAAAGAAAAGAATAACCAAACGATTACAATGAGTTCTCAACTTAGAGAGAAATACACAGAGAGATAAACAATAATAATGAAACCCTAAATCTAATAAGGACTATATATAGTTGCTCTCTTTGAACTTCTAACACTTGGCTCAGGTAACCCTTCAACTTTAGCTCATCTTCACATTCAGTCCCTGCACACACAAATAAAAGAAATACAAAGAGAAAACAACTATTGCATAATTACCTTATCAGTCCCTGTACTTAGTCAAACTCCAAGCCAATATATACAAGGCTTAGATTAGCCTTTTGAACAGTATGCAACAATTTATTTGATGTGAGTGTCAATTTCCATATATGCTTTGTTGAACCAGATCGCACCGACCCGATTGAACATGTCCAAACACATTTCAATCCAATTCTCAACTCGGTTTCGGTCCGGTCCGGTTTTCGGACAACCCTATTTTTACCAAACACTCCCAATTGCATTAATTAAAAAGAACTAAAACCCTATATAAACCCCTCAATATATACATCTCACAAACCAATCCTTCACTAAAAATAACCACATTTTACGGTAAATCCATCAATTCATTGTAATTAAACTCTAACCATTTGAAACCCTAATTCACCATTTTATTTATTTATTTATTTTTACAGGTGAATTTACAAAAATGTTGCAGCGCATTTTCGGGAAACCGAAGAAACAAGTTAATACCGTTGCTACTTTAGAAAAACTATATGAGGTATATAATTTTTTAATTATTATTTTTATATTATGAATTATGATTATGATGATTTTAATTTGTTTGTTTTATTCTGTTGTTATCTTGATTGTTTGTTGAATAACGAGTATTTGGCGCGATAATAGAAAACTCGTGCCTAGTAACTAGTAAAAACTGTAGTTGCGGTTGTCGTTTTTTGTTTGCGTAGTTATAGGCATTTGTGATATTATCATGTGTACAGAAATTTTACAATGTGGAGACTAGTTCTGTTGTGGACGCTTTGTTAGCAGATAACAATATATGTCGTTTCAAGGCGTTTTCAGTTACGCATATTGAAAACATGTTTTTGTAGGTTTAAGTACAAAGGGTGAGGGCAGAGGTGTGATAGGGAAGGGCGTAGAATGGGAATTAAGAAGAAAATGTTAAAAAGACATTTTTACCCTTATAAAAGTTTATGTCAACATAGGCAACACAAAAACAATAGTTTTTTGGTTGCGTTTAAATGCATTATTCTTAAAGGAATAAATAGCAATCACAAGGCTATTATGTTTTTTCTCTAGTCACTGCAATTCGCTACATTATTTGCTGCTTATCGTTCACTGTTAATTCTGTAAAGGAAGTTTATACTGTCACATTTATAAAATATTAAGTTGAGAATTTGCCGCGCGGATGTCTGTTTAGGAACCACCGTAGCTATTGTGTCCAGTATTATGTCTGATAAATACGCATTAGTGGTAAATCAATCCATATACGCATATATTATATAGCTTCGTAAATTACTGTCTGTTGAATGATTCTGTGTAATTTGCACTTGTTAGTGTTGCTACCACTATACGGCCTAAAGCTTCACGCAGTTTCTCTTGGGTGCTTCTTTAGCAATAGAAATATCCTTCCATGAATATATCTAGACATGTAAGGACTTTCCAAATGCACTCTTGCTTAGTCATCGCTTAGGACACGCCAGTTATGGTAATTTAGAGTAGATTAAAAAGCAATCCTGTTTGCATGTGAGAAATAGCTTGACACACAATGACTTTTACATGCCATCTTGCTTAATCTCGCCTTATAAAACCAAAAGGCGTGTTATATAACTTATTACATGCCATCAAGTGTATTCATGGACAGCGAAAGTGTATCTCGCGCCAAGGCTTGGCTAAAACAGTTGAAGTTTTTGAAATAGGCTAACTAATTACAATGTGCTGACCCATAACATGGTCATTATTATCGGATGATTGTTTGTTATTATCTATGGGATGATTGTTTATTATAATCGGCTATATGATATCAAGCTATTATAATATATATGTGCATGCTTGATTACCATCATTATATTATAATATACTATATGGGAATGCTTGATTACCAATTATTATAATATACATGTACATGCTTGATTACCAATTATTATAATATACATGTACATGCTTGATTACCAATTATTATTATCATAATATATATGTGCATGATTAGTTACCAAATTGTAGCACACAAGTGCAATATTGGTCTTTACTTTTTAGTCTCTCACACCCTCAATTTACACTCGCTCCTATAGTGAAATGTGTGCCCCTCTTCGATTTGTTTCATTTAGGAATTATTAACACAATTAGTTTACAGGAATATAAAATGGCCACCATTGATGAGTGATGCACCCATCAGTTCATAAGGTATTGATCTTCAGGATGGGAGATGATTCTCCGCCGGTTAGTTAATCATGCATTGATGAATTATACATGATGGGAGGTCATTCTCCGCCCATCAGCTGATTAGGTACCGATGAATCCTTTAGGATGGGAGATGATTCTCCACCCATCATAGATAATCATGCATAAAAAAGTTTATCCTGATTATATGATAGGGGGACAATCATCTCCAGTCCTGTCGGCTCAACATCAATTCCTGGTTAACTGATGATGGAGAATACCATCTTATAGTAATCATTGATTCCTGATTAATTGATGGGCGGAGAATCATCTGCCACCCTGACGGGGAATAATCACTTGTTTCCAACAATTAGGACTAAAGGCGGCCAAAAGAGCGGGTAAGGTACTAAGGTTGCGGGTTTGGATAAAAAGGTCATGAGTCAACTTCAAAAGAATTGTTCGATCGTGTCATTGGTCAAGCAGGTTGGACCGGGTTGCCACGGGCAGCTGGCAACACACTGAGTAAATGACCAGGGGAATTCGGTGATGACCCATCCCAACTATTCAACTACCTGTTATCACCCGTTTGGTTATTTCAATCTTCAATTACTGACATTGGTTACTGACCACTGACCAGAAAACGAAAAAAAATAATAATAATAAATAAATAAATAAAAAATAAATAAAATAAATCAGATGACCCGTTGGACACGTCCTCTGTTTTTGCCTCACTCAGTTCAACCTGTGAGGTTGAGAAAGATAATCGACCCTAAAGGACTCAGTTCTGCTGAGGTTGGTGAGGACTGCCAGGTCTATCAATTACTTTGCTAACATCCTAATCATGATAAATAACTCTTCTCATTCAAATTTGGGAAGGTTTTTTACTATTTTAATAAAGTCATGCAGTATTGTTCTAGTAATTGCTATTTTGCTGTTCACCATTTATCATCAAAGTCATGATATAAGACATATTAGAAACCATCAATAAAATTTTTAAACGAAACCTGTTGTTTGTTGCATATTAAGTTTTCAACTTTTCATGAGGCTTTTATTACTACTTAAAGAGCTCTTCTCATTCAAATTTCGGGAAGGTTTTTTAGTAATTTTATAAAATCATGCAGTATTGTTCTACTAATTGCTATTGCTGATCTCCATTTATCACCAAAGTCATGAGATAAGACATATAATAGAAATCGTCCATTGGATTCTCAAAAGAATCCTGTTGTTTGTTGCATATGAAGTTTCAACATGTTATGACGCTTTTGCTACTACAAAACTTAATTCTGTGCTGCATCTTTTGACCTGAACTATGTTATATACATGTTTTGCTTGCAGACACTTGACATGCTGGAGAAAAAAGAAAAGGTACTTTTGAAGAAGGCTGCCGCTGAGGTGGAAAGAGCTAGAGAATTTTCCAAAGCTAAGAACAAAAGGGGTACGTTGTAAAAGTTCATCTTGAATTTATGTTCTGTGCCCTTGGATTACTACTGAAAGAATTGGTCAATTCTGAAAACTAGAGGTGATTTTGACAAAATGGGTCTGATTTAAAAAGCTCGTCTAAAAGGAGGATGGGTCAAGTGGGGATTTATGATTTGCTACATTTAGATTACTCTTATGGACTTGAAGTAATGTTTTTGAAAACATTAGTAAAAAGTGTTTGTAGGTCCTCAGTCAACTCAACCAAACCCACCCGTTTTGACATGTTACTAAATCTGTCCATCTTGCTACCTCTAGTTTAAACACTTAATTTGGATTATTAAATATCTGTTTGGTCGTAAGTGTTTTTTTTTTTTTTTTTTTTTTTTTTTTTTTTTCCCCTTGTTTGTGATGTGGATGTCATTCAGGGGCAATACAATGTTTGAAGAAAAAAAGGCTTTATGAACAACAAATTGAACAGCTTGGGAACTTTCAGTTACGTATTCACGATCAGGTGATTTTCTACTAGTCTTTGTTGTCAAGTTTTCTAGCTTTCAACAATTAAGATTTATGTAAGCACAAATGTAACTAATATATATTTGGAGTGTGATTATTAGATGATTATGCTGGAAAATGCAAAAGCTACTACAGAGACTGTTGATGCTTTGAGAACTGGTGCAGATGCAATGAAAGCCTATAATAAGTCCACGTAAGTTATACACTCCACTTTATATTAACATGCAGTTTTCACTATAGGGTTCCACTGAGTTTATTTCGTAAGTAGTAAATTATCCCCTAGTTAGGCATGATCATATGATCTTCAAGTTTATCTCAGTGCATACACACAAATACACATAAGTTTGTATGTACATGTAGGCGTCCTTTGTGTGATATTTCAAGTCCTATTTTCTTAGTTTGTGTTTTCTATGTGCTTGCACCATATAACATTAAATTGGAGCATTTGGGTGAGACTTATAAGCATCTATTCATTAATGACTAGAAAGGTGCCCACGCGATGCGGGGCGGATTGTTGGGGGTGAAGAGGAGGGTGGTGGGGTGGTGGAAAGTGGTTGTTGAGGTGGTTATAAATTGTTGGGGGTGGTTGTTGAGGTGGTTATAAATTGTTGGTTATAAATTGTTGGGGGTGGTTGTTTCCATAATTAGTAAGTAAAAGTCTGAATTTTTAAGCCTTTCTAATTATAGAATAGTCCCAAATACATTATATAGTAGTATAGATAAGTGATTAAGTAGTGTTATATACTAAACATGAGTGACAATGTTAAGGACCACTATTGATGCCCATTAAGCTTTGAGTAAATCCCCATTGTTGGATTACTTTTCAGTAACATGAATATTTGTTCTAGAGGTGGCAAAATGGACTGTAGGGTGGATGGGGTAATGGGTCAAATTCTGCTCGGGTCAAAATGCGTTAATTTTACACTCTGTTCCCGAGTATAAAACGGAGAGAAGAGAAATGAAGAGATGAAAAAAGAGAGAAAAGAAGAGGAGTGGAAATTTTTTTGATTTTTAATCTTGTGTTCCGGAGTTGGAAAGAAAAGAAAAGAGATGTTAGCAAAAAAGGCTTTAAAATCACCTTCTCTCCAAATCATCCCAATTTAGGAAGAAGATTAGGAGAGAAGTTTTGGCATAATTTCCTCCTCTCTTCTCTTCTCTTCTTTCCAGAAAAAACTTGGGAATGCAATCTTTTCTGAATTTCCTCTCCACTTCTTCTCTTTTCTCTCCAAATAAAAACTCGTGTGGATCAGGTTGGGTTAACCCGTTACACTTTTTATCTGACGTTATTGTTTTTTTTTTGTAAGTAATTGGTGTGGCAAATGTGATTACACAAATTACATTGTTTCAGTAATTACTAAATATTTTGAATAAAATAATTATATGAGGTTTTACTATTTTACGCATTAAAAAAACCCTCAGTGATTTTTGGCCCCATTTAACCTGGTTTCTTTGAAGGAACTTTCTTCTTTTGGTTTTACCCATTGGGCTTTTTTAAGTTCATGAGTCGGAATCGCCATTTCTACATGTTACACTACATATTATAAATCGATCTCCATGACACCATTTCTCTTTCTTTGGACTGAAGGAAAAATGTATATTGAATTTCATTATTTTTATGAGTGCAGGAACATCAATGATGTTGACAAGACTATGGATGAGCTAAATGAACAAAGTGAAATCATGAAACAAATTCATGACGCATTTGCAACATCTACCTTTGTTGATTTTGATGAGGTATTGTCCACAGTTTCTTTGACTCCCCTTTGTCCTAGTAGTCTTTTAACATGACCTTACACACTTATTGATATAGTTTTTTGAATAAGCGGTCCTAAATCTCAGTCATAAGAGAGGTAGAACTGGGAAAGAAATCAGCAAACTCTTTGTTTATTGATAAATAATTTGTTTTTGAAACAATAATTCTAATTTTGTTGTTGATGGTCTCCGTAAATGGAACACTGCAATTCCAGAAGTGATAGCCTTCAATGTGATTTACCTAACTTTTTTGGTTTATTGATTGCTTTGGTCGTAATAAAAAGAGAGGCTTGGATGATACATACTTTTAGTTTTCCGTGCTTGTGACGCACATGTTTGATTAGTATTAACTCATGAGTTCTGTATAAATAAATATGGTCCTTCGTATAAAACTAGAATTGAATTGTTGCTGCAGAACTTACGATATGCTGAAAAGTGTGAGTTGCATTAAGTAGCTCAAAAGGCTTGGTGGACCCTACGAGCAATCTTTTGTCGTCAATGCCACTAGTCATATGTAAACATTGAGTGGATGTGGCAATTTTGATCCATATACTTATAAACTAGTCGATTTGGGTTAGGTTTTATTCCTTCTAACATATATGATGGGTAAAATCAAAAGATTTAGCTAAAAGGAAATGGTTCAAATGGGTTGAAGGTAGGTCAAATATTTCTCAAAGTGTATCTTTGATGCACGTAATTGAATATTTTTTCTAATTTAAACACCAAGGGTGATGATCGTAATATTTTAAACTTTTGCAGACGTAACACATTAATCACTTATAGTTCTTTTTTAAATGCACAAGATGGTGTTTATGTCAACCCAACTGTACTAAAAGTTACATATTTTGACCTGTTACCCAAATTACGCCCATTTTGCCACCTCACTAATAACAAGTAATTTGGTTAATCCAGGATGAATTGGAAGCTGAACTTGACGAACTGGAAGGTGCTGAATTGGAGGAACAAATTTTCCAACCAATCACAACCGATTCTGCTCCTCCTGTACGTGTTCCAGATGGCACGCAGCAAGCACGTCCACCTCCACAGGAGAACACAGCTGAGGTAGATGAAATCTCTAAATTGCAGGCAGAATTGGCACTTTAGATCAAAGGTCAGTGGTCACCTCATTTAATATACTAAACAAATTTATCCATCTCTTCTTGCATACTATTAATATTACTAAACTAAAATGAATCAAAATCAATAATACTTTCAAACTGTTTAATGACTTACCGAGGAATGGAATTTGAATGCCAGATGGAGAGTTAAGAATGCTTTCACCCATGGAGAAACTGAAGAACTGGTGAGAAATTTGTTTTTAGTCATCTCTTGTACATTTGTGAATTGAGATATTGACGTTCATTAATAAGTTTGAATTTTGGAAAACCAGAATAGTAACAGTGTTAGATATATACATGGGTTTACGGTGACATTTTTCGTATATGAATTCATATTAGTGACAGCTATTTAAAAAAAAAAAAAAAAAAAAAAAGACGTGTTTGCTTGATTTTATTAAGGGCTATCGAGCGGGGTCTTGTTTATCTTGAGGGTACTTGATGGCCGACTTAGATCTGATTGATCTTATAATTTAGGTGTCACACACAAGGGTTAAAAAAGTTGCTAATTGTTTCGCATAGCAGTTTCAAAGTAGAGCGTTGTTTTCTTGATACCTTTCTTTTTGCCCATGGACACTGAATTGATTGAATGTAGTGCAGTTGCATTTGGCTGCTCTCAAAAAAGAGTTCTAAATTTGTTTAGAGTTAAATTACAAACTTCGTCCTTGTGGTTTACACACACTAGCACCTTTCCTCCTTTTCTCAAAATAATTACATTTGTTATATATGTGGTTGTCAATTCTTTCATGGATGGTCCTTTTGGGGGTTGACCGTTTGACTGGCCCTCATGTGCATTAAACATGAGGGCATTTTCGTCTTTTTGCATGTCCTTTGAGCAAAGTTCTTACATTAGATGTTCTTGACATTGTCAAAATTGCAATTTTCGTCCTTTTCGCAAAATAATTACTTTATAGTGAAGATTTTTATTTTATTATTTATTTATTTATTTATTTATTTTGTGATTCTTACTTAATTACATATTTTTAAAATAATTTTTTTATACCATTTTTACTCAATTACCTTCTTTTTTTCCCCAATTTTACGAAGTAGTTTTTTATGCGATTCTTAATTATCTTTCTTTTAGAAACTTTAAATTTTTATGCGATTCTTACTTAATTACCATTTTGTAAACATTTTTTTTGATAGTTTTTATTTTAATTATTTTCGCAAATTTGTTACCTTTTTTCAGAAACTTTTTAGCGATTTTGCTTCAAATTTAATGTAGTTTCATGTCAAATTTTTTTAGAATAAATATAAACTTTTAATTCTTTTTTTTTTTTTTTTTTTTTTTTTTTTTTTTTTTTTTTTAAACATCACACTGCATCTTCACTATTTTTTTATTATTTATTTATTTATTTTTAATAAAGATATTAGTGGTAAAAAAATAAGTGAAATATTAGAATGAAAATAATGTACATTTTCAGTTTTCATACTTGAAATTTCATTAAGAGGTTATTTATTTATTTATTTATTATTATTATTATTATTATTATTATTATTATTATTATTATTATTATTATTATTATTTTGCATACCTGATTATTTTTTCATGTATGGAAATTAAAACTGTACAGTTTTGTTCAGCGATCTTTACTTATTTCTTACAATTTTTTTCCACTACTATCTTCCTTTTTTGCTTTTTCACGTATGGAAATTAAAACCGTGCAGTTTTCTTCATAGTTTGACAAAATTTGTTAAACTTTTTTCTGAATAAACTATACATTTTTTTTTTCAGAATAAATTAAACATTTTTTAATTTTTAGGTAAGGATTGATGAAAAAAGTAGTTATACATTTGTAATTTTCAAACGTGAAAAATATTTCAGCCCCGCTAGAAAAATAACGCTGAAAAAAATTTCATGTATAGAAATTAAAAATGTATTGTGTTCGCTTGCTCCACACATTTTATATATATATATTTTTTACCTTTAGTTTCTTTTACAAAAAGATATCTTAATAGAGAATATGCATTGTGATGTTTACGTAAAATAAATAAAAATGTAAATTTTATTATGAAACTTTTTAACCTGAAATTACATTAAATTTGAAACAAAATCGTTAAAAAAGTTTCTGGAAAAAGATAATTATTTTTGCCAAAAATTTCAAAATAAAATATTAAAATAAAACGTTAATTAAAAAAAAATAAAAAATAAAATAAAATGAAAAATTAAAGTTCCTGATGAAAGAATGATTATTAAGTAAGAATTGCCTAAGAAATTAAAATATATAAATAAATAAATAAATAAATAAATAAAAATTGCATAAAAAATTAAAGTTTAAAAAAAAAGGTAATTAAGTAAGAATCACATAAAACTTAAAAAAAAAAATCTCTTCATTGTAAAGTAATTATTTTACGAAAAGGATGAAAATTGCAATTTTGACAATATTAGTGACATCTAATGTAGGAATTTTGCGTAAGGACATGTGAAAAGACGAAAATACTCTCACGTTTTATGCATGTGAAGGTCAGTCAAACGGTCAACTCTTTAAAAGACCATCTATAAAAGAAGGGAAAATGATGCCTACTTTCCACAGCAGGCAATTACTTGCTTCCCTATGTAAAAAAGAGAGACTTCAGGGGGAAAGTGTATCAGTGACCTGAGGGCTTAATCATAAATTTTTTTAATTTTTTTCAAAGGAAAAGCAGGCAAGAAGCCTGCTTGTTGCAGCAGGCAAGTTTTCCCCGTAAAAGAATTGACAAACAGATACATCCATTGCAATTATTTTGAAAAAAAAAGGCAAAATGCTATTGTGTGTAAAGTACAAAGACGAAGTTTGTAATTAACTCTTTGAAATGACTTCAAAGTAGGTCACATGGAGTGAACTAGCTTTTATCATAATTTCTCAAGTTGGTTATAGTTTTATGGCGAGGTCAAAAACTCTACATTTGATGAAATCGTTTTTAATGGCAACGTTTTATTTCTGAAGATGCTTCTTCAACGATTAGTGAAAATTTTGTCATAGTTGGCTCACTTCAGTTCAACCTAAAGCTTATTCATTTATCTTTGGTCTTGGTAATACGTGATTTATGTCCGTACAACTTTACAGGTATAATATGAACACACACATGACGCATTTCACAGGTTGAGCCATTATCAGAAAAATAGGTTGCACAAAAAAAAAAAAAAAAAAAAAAAAAAAAAAAATGTTGGTAGACATACGATAAGATTGTACAAAAAACATTATTTATGTTGTGGGTAATGCAGAAAACGATTTTCGCTATATACGATGGCAAAATTATCACTCAACCTTGATGAGTCGATCATCACATGGTAAGTTGAAGAACACGTTTTTTTCGAGAACCTCCTTTGATCTTAATCATATTACCCCACACCTTGGCGCAACGACTTACCATTTTCTTAAGACTCACCCCGTCATGTCCCTTTTCGCGCTTAACCACCAGCTGATGTTGATCTTGCTTGTCTTCCTCGGTGAAATGTTCTCCAAGAGAGTTTCTAGATTCTTCTTCTTCCTCTTCTTTGTCGCGGAAAAATTCTATGAACCGGTTCTTTATCTTCTCCTCTTTGATTTCTTGTTCTACTTTTTCATCTTCCTCGTCTTTCAAAGCACTCACTTTTTCTCCAAAGAGTGCCCTAGATTGTGCTCTTCGGGTTCTTCTAGACATGCTAATGTCATAATGTGGCTTGTTTGGAGTGGATTCATTTCCCATTTTTAGTTTGAGAAAGTCGCTCAAGTAAAGCTCATAGTTTGTCAAGGGAAGATATATACCAAAAAATTATCAAAAAAAAGTGTTATGAAGTAGGATGCTTAGTAATGAATTAATGCATTATTGTGGTCATAAAACATTTGGTTGGTGGGCAATTTTCTCAAGTCCTTTTAAATGGTAAGATGTCTTGTTTGGAAATAGTGAATGTTATTTACCTAACAAATTAACTTGGAAGGAAAAAAGTGTCGCGAAAATTGATAGAACAACCCCTATAGAACTATATACATGCACTGGTGTATTAAGGTGAAGTGCCAGGGCCCGTTTGGTTTATGATTTTTGTTTTCTTTGAAAAGTAGTCGAACTAAAACTAATTGTTTGGTAAGGAAATTTGGTTTAAAAATTAGGTATGACACTTAACAAAGTGATATGATAAGAGAGGGTCTGAGAAGAAAAAATAAATAAATAAATAAATAAATAAAAAGGTTGCATACTTGCATGTGTCGGAAATTATGCAGGACTTTTTTTTTTTTTTTTTTTTTTTTTTTTTTTACATACACATACTAATACTTTTTATAATGGTGGGCTACCTAATTGTGGTATTAGTTTTCTAATATTAAAATAATATCACATTCTAAGAGCCCTCGATATGATGCGTCATGGCTCAAATCATGTGCTTCGGCACAAGTTTACGGCTAGAGATACCACACCGGAGGTCGGCTACACGTCTACGGGGAGAGACTCAAAAAGTACCGACGCTCAATCGAAAGAAAGAGAAATCCACTATATGCTTAACGCATGCCCCAAGAATCCCTAGACACAGAGGGTACGAACTCATTTTTTACTGGCTGGAAGCCTGGGGAAAAGCATAGAGCGTGCGGGCTCAGCTCTCGCACTCCTCCCATCTGCGAAGCTGAGGCGGGAGAAAAAGCATAACTCCCCGGTCTCATAGGTTACCCTTCGATCTTCCTCCCCTGTGACGAGTAGCTCTTCTCGATTGCTCTCAACCGCTTCTCCTTGAAAAGTAAAGGTATGAGCACTTTAACGACGGAATGTACATATGCGCGCGGTGCTTGTGTAGGGGGTGCGCCAGCAGAAATCAGGCTTGAAGCTCTCACCTTACCAACGAGCCGACAGCTGATGTGGGTTGTGGTGTCGTAGCCACCAACCCAGGCGATTTTATTTTATTTATTTTTTATTTTATTTTATTTATTTTTATTTTTTATTTTGAAGGCTTAGGAGGGAGATGTTTGACAGCTTGAAACTTTGAGGAAGAAGACGGCAAGGGGATGTGTTTAGTCAATGTTTTTTTAGAGCATGAGGAATGGTAACGAGGCAAAGCCGTTATGTCCGATGTGGACGTTTTTCAACGCCGTTTTGGCATGAAGACCAATTCCACGGGGTGTGCGTTAGACTTGCGTTTTCATTTACGTTAACACGGTAACTCACATTGTGTCATTTACATGTGATTTTCAAAACAGGCCCTTGTATTAAATTTGTTACCGGTTGGAGTGTTTAGTGTGTTTGGGTTTGTGTTTGTGAGTTTGTGTTTCTGGGTTTGTGTTTGCGTGTGTGTGTATGTGTGTGCAGGAGAGGAGATGAAGAAGATGAGGTGGGTGTGTTTTTTTTTTTTTTTTTTTTTTTTTTTTCATCATATTTTATTTTATTGGAGAGGAGCCCAAAGGTGGTATGTGTGGGCTGGAAAGTATTGGACTAAATACCCATTTAACTTATTTATTCTTTTCGTTATTTTAGATTTTTTTTTAAATAAAAATGTTATTTGTATATTAATTTAATGAATGAAATATTAGTGAAGGGTTTTTAATAAATGAAATTGTTGATGGTAGAATTTGTAAATTGTAATTAAAAAAAAAAGGTTGGTCTTAAAAAGTGGTGTTATTGGGTGTTATGATTTTCCTGGTGTTTTTTTTGTGTTATGTCATTTGATGTTGAAATGATGTGACGCTGACGTGGTGGGTAAGTTAGTGTTATAACATGTTATTATTCCTTGCTCTCTTAGGCATATATTGTTGGGCCTGGGTTTTTAAAAGTCTCCGTTGAGCTATAAACAAAAAATTAAAGTACTAAAACTAAAATAAACTAGTTCTTATTCTTAACTCTTAAGATTTAACTAAAATTGTTTATTAATGAAATTAAATTTTAAAACAAAGTATGCACGACGGCACCAGAAAACTGGTGTTATGCCAGGAAGGAGTGTTTTGATGTCATAGCCAAAACTGGTGCCTTAAGCAAAAAGTGCTGAGGTGACACCACCCCATGACACCACACTGTAGCTAGCGCTCTAATATTTATTCTTATTACTCTATTATTCATTTACCGTAAAAAAATGACATCGTTTAATGCTGCTACAAAATGATGCCGTTTTGAAATTTTATTTTATTTTTGTACTTTTTAATTTTTTTAACTCTTTGCTTGCCAGCATACAACGCCGTTTAATGTTTGAAAATAACTTTGGCCAAAAACGATATGGTTTACCAACACTTTGGGGTGCTTGGCCTATAAATACCCCGCCTTTGCTCTTATATTCATCACCTCTTGCCATTCATTCTTTCTCTCAAATTTTCTCTTCTCTCTACCCTCTAATTCTATCATCTTGTGTTCTTAATCTTTCTCTCTTATCACTCTCTGAAAGAACACATTCTTCGCAAGGGAAGAATCACAAGAACATAATCCACTCTTGTGATTGTATCGAAGGTTTTCTTCTCTATACCTTTTCTACTAGAATCGAGTCTCTAGGTTAGGTTAGGACTTGATTAAACAATGAAACATTTATTCATTCGATTTGGTTGGAAGGAAAGTCTTGTGTCTTGGTGACCAAGCCTAGATTGTTGGAGATCTAGTTGGGGTTTGATACTTCCGGTGAGAAGTCTTAGTGGTCTTTGTGGGAAGTCGAGTTGCGAGATTCTTTTGGGTGGTTTTTGAGGGCGAAATACCATTGGGACTAGCTCTTCTTAGTGAGCACCGATGTTTGTGCATATCGGTGGAGTGAAGTTGTACCGGTTTGTAGTCCACCGAAAGGATTATACTTAGTGAATAGTATCGTGTCGTGAATTCGCAACTACACGTATGGATGGTATAAACCCCCATCCCGAACCAGTATATATCGTGGCATTCTTTACTCGCTTTATATATTGTGATTGTGTTGTAGTTGTTGTATTTGTTTGTATAACCACTTGCTGATTTTTGAGGCTTGAAGTCAATAAATTTCAAAGAAGTCGAAAAGACCGTATTCACCTCCTCCTACGGTTTTACATGAGTTTTACTTAAGCTCTTAATTTTTAATCATATCATTGGGTCCTTGCAGTTCTACACGGGAAACCGACCAACACAAGCATCCCAATCCAATATGTTAATACAAATATTGCCTAAAAACGTTATTTATATTTTACGATCTTTCTTAATTTTGTTAACTACAAAAGGTAAAGTTTTTTTTTGGCAAATCATAATTATAGTTTAAAAGTCTTTTACTTAACTTCACTCAAATTACATTTACATGTTTTCACAAAGTAATTTCTAATCAAGTATACTTTAGTTTAAGTACATGTGTTAAAATTGTCTTATATGTATACTTAGCAAGTTTACTAAATAGTATGTTATATTAGGATATAAGCAAGCAAACTCTTTTTAGTAAATCATTCACTTGCTAAACATCTCAAACAAACATTTTTGAGTCTATACATAAACTATTTTTACAAGTATACTTTCCTTTTTAAGAATATCTAAAATTAGAAATATAATGTTACTTACATCATCACTTGCATCACACATGTCCCTTCAAGGAAACATGTGTGTAAGAAACATGTTTTATTTTGTATAGATTCATACTCAAGATCTCAAAGTTGACTTTGTGAGATCTTGAGAATATTGTGTTAGATTTTCTAATATCTTGTGCAGGATTCTGTCATGGCGTCTGGCGGAACCTTCAGGGACAACGGACGGAACCAAAGTATTGGTTCCGCCGTATCTGTGGGTTGGCCTGGATGTTGGCCTATAAATAAGCAACCCACTCCTTGAGTTTTTCTCATAACTCACTATCATAATATACTGCATATACTTCATTTCTAACTCAGTACACTTTCATATTTGTGAGTCTTTCTTTGTAGCAAGAAGATCACGAATTTACAAGCTTCAATACAACGTTGCAAGACTTGTCAAGCATAGCATAGTGTAAACTAGTAAAGTTTATACATCATTGTATTGTATCCATTTGTAGTGATCGGTTAGTATTTTAGTCCTCAAAATACTTACAGTATCGGGAGTTGTTGTACCCTTGTAAAAGAACTATCGGGAGTGGTTGTACCCTTGTGAAAGAACTCGACATCTAGCTTAGTATCGGAAATAGTGTGTAAGCGACGTGTAAGGTTTTCTCCGCCGGATAAAGGAGCTTGTTGACTAGTGCAAGAAAACTCTCGAGTTGGATACTCAGGGCGTGGAGTAGGGCAAGAAAAAAGAGTCCTTGTAGCCGAACCACGATAAACAATCGTGTTATTGTTTGATCGTTTCTTACTTTTTCTTGCATATTATTTATTGTTTGATAAGTCTTAATTGTTAATTACACGTAAAAGTATTAGAAGAAAATCAAGTTAAAACCGGTAAAGTATTCAACCCCCCTTCTAGTTTTTCACAATTGGTATCAGAGCTACGTTACTCAAGATTTTAAAATATATTGTATCTTAAAACATGGAATGATCCATGGATTTTGAAAACTTCAAAGAAGGGCAATCTATGCAAAGACCACCACTATTTGAACCAAATGGTTTTATATATTGGAAAAACCGTTTTGAAACTTACGTAAAATCAAAGGACATAGATCTATGGTATATTATTATTGAAGTTGATCATAAGGCTACTGGAAGTGGTCGGGATGAGGATAGTTCACTTACTAAACATAGTGATGATCAAAAGAAACTAATTGCCAAAAATAATGAAGCAAAATGATGCTTTATAATGCCTTACCAAAGAAAGAATATGAAAGGGTTTTTATGTGCAAAACCGCTAAAGAAATTTGGAAATCTTTAATAACTACTCATCAAGAAATTCACAAGTTAAGGATAACAAAATTGATCTTCTTGTTCAACAATATGAACAATTTTCTATTCCCGAAGATGAAACTATTGATAGTGCATTTGCTAGATTTAACACTATTATTACTTCACTTAAAGCACTTAATGAATCTTTTTGTAGCAAGAATTTTGTCAGGAAATTTCTTAGAGCACTCTATCCTAAGTGGAGAGCAAAAGTAACGGCTATTGAAGAATCTAAAGATCTTTCAAGCATGGCACTTGACGAGCTTATTGGAAACCTCAAAGTTCACGAAATGGTAATGGAAAAAGATTCGGAGATAGTTAGAGGCAAGAAGGAAAAAGTAAAATCTATTGCCTTAAAAGCTAGAATAGAATCAATTGACGATGAGGAATCAAGTTCGGATAGTGAAGATGAAGAATATGCCATGGCGGTTAGAGACTTCAAGAAGTTCTTTAGAAGACGAGGAAAGTTTGTAAGGCAACCTAAAGATGAAAAGAAGTCTCTACGAAAAGATATAAAGAAAGTAAAGAATGAAAGAAAGTGTTTTAGATGCGGAGATACAAGTCACTTAATAGGAGAATGTCCAAAACCACCCAAAAGCAAAACTTAAAGTGCTTTTGTGAATGGTGCTTCGAGTGATAGTGAGAATGATGATGAAGAGCCGACAAATGACGAAATAGCTCTTATGGCTCAAAGCTCAAATGAGGTACATTCTAATTCATCTTACTCTTCTATTGATGATAACACATTAGAACAACAATACAACAAACTTTGTGAGTTAAGCTTAAAAATCATAAACAAAAACAATTTTTTGAAAACTAAAAAGGAATTTTTAGAAAACGAAGTTTATGAATTAAAAGAAAAAGCTAAACGTTTGGAAAAGAATAAAAATGTTGACACAACGTGCAAATCATGTCAAGAATTCAAACTTGAAATTGAGAAGCTTAAAATCACACAAGATAATCTTATTAAACAAAACTCAAAGTTTAAGAAGTTTGATAAAAGTATTTGTTGTGCGGATGAAATAATGAAACTCCAAAAATCACACTTTGATAGAACAGGGTTAGGATTCATGAAAACAGGATCAATGAGTAGTGTAAAGAAACAAGGCGAAAAAGGGCAAGAAAATGACAAAACTGCAGCAATGACCCACGGAACTGACAAAGCCAAAAATTTGGTTCCGCCAGTTGAACCCATTGGTTCCGTGGAGGCTGCTGCAGAAAAGAACATTTCAGTAACTAACCGTAATGAATTTGTTAAAGTTACAAAGAAGTCAAACACTAGTTCAACTGAAACCAAACTTAAACCTGCCATTAAAATAGGAGTAAGGCTTGCTAAAAATGAATTTAGAACTAGAACTACTCAACCAAGACCTAAAACGCCTATATCCAAACGCCCCTTTCCAAAGAGCAACTATAACACACAACCCTACTTTCAACATAGCTAGGGTCAAAACATACCTAGACATCATCAAGTTCCAAACTATATGTCTTGGAACCCATATCCACCATTTCCTTACATGAATCAAGGTAATGGCATGATTAACCAAAATGGACCCATGAGATATTGGGGACCAAATGTTTGAATGCTTGTTATAAAATAGGTTTGCTTAAAAGTGTGTTTGGACCAGTTGAATGGATCAAAGATAGTGATTGCTCAAGACACATGACGGGGGACAAAAGTCTTTTCTCTACCTATGAAGTCTATGACGGAGGTAACGTTACTTTTGGTAGCAAGCTTAAAAGTAAAATCATTAGAAAAGGTACTATCTCTCATGACTCTCTATCTATTGATGATGTTGCTCATGTTGACAACTTAGGATTTAATCTTCTTAGTATTAACCAACTTTGCCGTAAAAGGTATAAAGTCCTCTTTAGTGAAAACGAAAGTAGGATACTTAAAGATGGTATAACAATAGCTAAAGGAGTTCTTAAGAACAACGTATACGTCATGAAAATTGATAAAACATCTAGAGATAAACTTTGCCTTACCTCATTAGATGAGTCCTCAACTCTTTGGCATAGACGCTTAGGTCACGCTAATATGAGACTTATTCAATTCCTATCCTCTAAGGTATTAGTTAGAAACCTACCCAAGTTGAAATACGACCAACTCTTTTGTGATGCTTGCAAAATTGGTAAACAACTTCATAGTAGCCATAAGGCTAAGAATATGGTATCCACAACTAGGTGTCTAGAACTTTTGCATATGGATTTGTTCGGTCCATCCGCTCTTCAAAGTTATGGAGGCAACTTCTATACTTTGGTCATAGTGGATGATTATTCACGATATACATGGACAAGATTTTTGAAAAGTAAAAATGAAGCTTTCGAACAGTTTGAAATTCTTGGTAAGAAAATTCAAAATCAAGTAGGAAATTGCATTGTGTCTATTAGAACGGATCATGGTCGGGAATTTGATAACGAAATACAATTTGGTGAATTTTGTGACAAAAATGGTATAACACATAATTTCTCGGCTCCTCGCACTCCTCAATTTAATGGTGTAGTAGAACGTAAAAATCGGACACTTCAAGAGATGAGTAGAACAATGCTTAACGAACAAAATATTTCACAAAAGTTTTGGTGTAATGCTGTCGACACATCAACTTATATCTTAAACCGAGTCCTAATTAGACTATTTTTAGATAAAACTCCATATGAAATATATAGAGGTAAAAAGCCAACATTAGGATAGTTTAAAGTATTTGGGAGTAAATGCTTTATACTAAACACCAAGGATTATCTCATTAAATTTGACCCAAAGTCTTATGAAGGTGTGTTCCTTGGATATCCACAAAATAGAAAAGCTTATATTGTTCTAAATAAAGAAACATTATGAGTCGAGGAATCGTTGAACGTAACAATCAACGAAAGTCCACCTCCCTCTAAGACATCACCTTTGGTAGATGATGACTTAGTTGAAAGTCAAGTTGTCAATCAAATTGATTTAGAAAACGACAAGGAAGATGAACTATTAAATAGAGAAATAATCAATGTCAAAGAATCTAAAAGTCATCCATTAGATAGTGTCATAGGTAAACTTAATAAAAGAACCTTAAGATCAAAATCTCAAAATGAAAGTAACTATTTTTGTTTTATATCAACCATTGAACCTAAAAATATAAATGAAGCTATAAGTGATGAATCTTGGGTAATTGTTATGCAAGAAGAATTGAACCAATTTATTAGAAATGATGTTTGGACACTAGTTCCTCAACCAATGAATCAACTATAATTGGAACAAAATAGGTCTTTCGAAATAGAATGGATGAAAACGGAGTTGTGTCTAGAAACAAAGCTAGGCTAGTAGCACAAGGTTATAATCAACAAGAAGGCGTTGACTACGATGAAACTTTTGCTCCGGTTGCTAGGCTCGAGTCAATTAGAATCTTACTTGCATATGCATGCGCACATGACTTTAAACTTTTTCAAATGGACGTCAAAAGTGCATTCTTAAATGGTTTTATTAATGAAGAAGTTTATGTTGCTCAACCTCCGGGCTTTACCGACTTTGAAAAACCTAATCATGTTTACAAACTTAAAAAGGCTTTATACGGACTTAAGCAAGCTCCAAAAGCATGATACGATCGACTTAAAACCTTCCTAGTTGACCATAAGTATACCATGGGCCTAGTTGACAACACTCTCTTCACTAAGAAGAAAGAATCACACATTATGATAGTTCAAATTTATGTTGATGACATAATATTCGGATCAACTTGTCAAAAGCTATGCAATGATTTCTCTAAAATCATGCATGACGAGTTTGAGATGAGTATGATGGGAGAACTCAACTTTTTCTTAGGACTTCAAATTAAACAATTAGAAGATGGGATATTCTTTAACCAATCTAAATATATAAAAGACATGCTTAAGAAATTTGGTTTAGAAGATTCAAAACCTATCAAAATGCCTATGTCCTCGGAAACCAAACTCACAAAGGATGAGGAAAGTGAATCTGTAGATAACCCTAAATATAGGGGTGTGATTGGTAGTCTACTTTATCTCACGGCCAGTAGACCCGACATTATGTTTAGCGTTTGTCTATGTGCTCGTTTTCAAGAAGATCCCAAAACAATCCATCTTGAAGCTGTAAAAAGGATTTTTAGGTACATCAAAGGCACTACACATCTAGGATTATGGTATCCCAAAGGAACGGGTGATGAGTGTGCAAATACTCATCATTTTTACCGTATTTTAACTGCCAAAATGCGTGAAAACATTCAAGAATGCATCAAAATAATGAAAATATCCCAAAGATCGCGTTTTATATGTTTCAAATGCGAAGTGATAAAAAACAAACGAAAAACAAACAAAGTTTGCATAATTGGCAGTCTCAGTCCCCCAACTTTCAAAAATTATCAAAACTAGTCCCTATGCGTTTATTTCAAATGAAAAGTCAACCCAAGTGTCTTAAAAGTAAAAAGAAGTCAAAAATGATATTTGGGTAAAAATCTTTCAAAAAAATAAACAAGTTTAGTCCCTGAAGTGAAAAGTTTGGAAGTTGTCCAGCTTTGGTCCCTGCAGTTTGGAAAAATGACAAAGTACCCCGGGAATTATAATTTGAAGAAAAATCACTCCCAAGTCCTTTGGAATTCATAACTTGACAAAATTGACCCTTGGTAGAAGTTTGGAAGATTGGCAGTTTTGGTCCCTCAAAAATCAAAGAACTACACAATTAGTCCTTGGGCTTTACTCCTAACAAACCAAACGGATCCTTGGTATATTTAACCCTAAACACAAACCCAAACTACAAATTTCCTAGGCCCAAAAATAGACACCAAGCCCAAACCCTTTTAACCCCCACCCGGTCAACTGAGGTCAACACACCTTTAATATCAAAACACGGGGTCAAAAGGTCAAAGCTTTCTTCCCCATCCTATTACCATGCGTTTAATATGCCAACACCACCATCACCACTGCTACACTCCATCAATTAACCTCAAAAGCTCCCCACACATTTCCCCAACCCACTATCACCCTCCAATTCCCTACCTAACCCCAAAATACACCCTGGCAGTCTCAATTTAACACAACACCTTTTTGGCCCCAAAATTGAGTTAAAGGCTTGGATGACTTTCACAGCAATTCAAGGGCTGGGATTTGTTCACAAGGATCAAGAGGAGCTTTCCAAACCCTAATTTCAGAAAATGAAGCACAAGAAGCCATTCTCCTACCTACCACTTATTTTGTATAAATAGAATAGCTTGTAAGCCTTCAATTGGCACCCTTTTCCTTTGTATCTTTCTGTATTCTAATTTAGTTTTTAATTGTATCTCAAACTTTCAGGTTTAATTTAAGTTTCAATTCAGTTTAAGAAAATTCGTATTTTCATTCAATTTTTCAAATTACTAGTTTACTATTGCAAATGTTGTTTGTGTGCTCTGAGAAAGTAACTTGAAGCTTATTTAAGTTAACTAAATCAAAAGGAAGCAGAAAGTCAAAAGAGAAAAGAAAACAGAAAAAAAAAATATATCTAAAAGAAAAAAAAAAATATACAAAAAAAATTGGAGAAAAAAGAAGAAGAAGAGAAGCAGTACCAGGAATGATTTGGTTTAGAGCTCAGGGGAGCACATAGGATATGTCCTTGTTCCTTGGTTCTCAGTTCATCCATGCTTGGAGGTCAAGTAGGTTTTGAACCATATTTCATATTATAGTTTGCAATACTTTATACTTGTTGTAATTAGTTGGTTGTTTGTGCTTAATTCAACTTGTTTTAGTGTACATTGAGATTAGTGATTGATTAGGGATAATTACCTAGTTGCTAGACTCTTTAATTATTGAAACAGTCCATAAAGGGGTGTTTGGATTAAGATTACCTACTGAGTTATTGATGTTAGTTTTGGTTAAAAACCATTTAGGCAGCACTCTCACTCATGTATCAGTTCATTTCAAATTTAATCTTGGTAGTTTTCTTTGTGAAAGTCATAATCTACCTTCACACCTCATAATTGTACATCTGTTGGAATTTTGAAGAATGGAATCATCATATTGAGTGTGAGAATTGTTAGCATTGCTTAACCTAGTTTCATTTAAGTCTAACTTAACTGATTCAGTAACTTAAATGCAGTTTACTCTCACATAAGTCAAAATTTCAAAAAAGAAAAAAAGTCAAAGTATGAAAGTTGTTCAAAAGTTTGAGGATTTTTAATTTGTTCATGGTTAGGAGTTAGGATCTAAAATTCTCAGGTTTAGTAGCTCCCTAGGTTGTGACTATCAGAGTATTTTTGTTATAATTTTTAGAATTTTTTTTTGAGCTTATTCAAGAGTTTGAACTTGCCTATTTGACCCCTTCTTGCCCTGCATCTGTACCACTGCCCATCTTTCATAAGCTCAGTGTGAGCTTGTCTGTGGGTCCCAATCCAAGTTTAGAAGTTTGTTGTGAAGCTCAATAGGATAGCTTGTAGGTTCAGGCCTATATTTGGGCTCCTCAGCTTATTTGATAAGCTAAACTAGCCCTGCATGTGCCTCATTTGGGCTGCTTCTGTAACAAGGTTATTGGATTAGCTTATTTCTGCTTTTTGGTCTATAACAGTGAGTTTTCTCACTTGTTGTAACTTATTTGGATCTTACTTAGTGTACTTGAGCTTAATCTCCCCTTTAGAATAGTTTAGGTGGCTTATGTTATAGTTTTTGGATTTTAAAATTTCCTTTTTACACTTATATGTAAAACTGCTTTTTTTAGCCTTTTTACCTGCTTATTTAATAAGTTTTAGAGATAGTCTCAGTTATAAAAAATGTTCCTTTTCATGTTATTAATAGAGTTGTGTATAAAGTTTTTTTTTTTTTTTTAGAAAAAAAAAAAAAAAAAAAAAAAAATAGTTTTGCAAAAAGCCAAGGGCAGGGTTCGAACCTGTGTCCCTTGGCTCACATCTGAACACACCAAACACAACACCAAATGCCACGCGCCCTTGGGTTTTTTTCTAGAAATAACATGCAAGATTTAATTTAAAACCCTTGGTTTCCATTTTACTCTAATAAGCCCTTCAGCCCTAATTTGCTTAATTTCTGCTTATTTCAAAACTAAGCCACTGCTTTTTAGATTTTTCTTAAGTTATTCTAATGTTGTAGTATTTATTTAAAAAGTTTCAGATTTTTCCAAGTGTTAGATTAATTATTAGAATTTTATTTAGCTAAATTGGTATTAAATTCATAATAAATAGAGTTTTTATTGAAAAATTAATTTTCTTTTTTCAAAAAGTTTCTTTTGTCTTTTAGTGCGTTAGAAAATTAATTAGAAACCCGTAGGACTTGCGTAGCTCTAAATTCATATTTTTATTTGCGCGTTGACGTTTATTTAGAATAAACGTCACGTTTATGTGAAATTTGTGATTTTTAGGATTCCTGATACCTATTTTTTGTTTCCCGTAGCATTTTAGGCTATTTTAAATAGTAATTAGCATTCCTTAGTTTAATTTTCCATTTAGGTTACGTTTATTCCATTTTCGTTCGTTAATTTGTAATTTTCGTTAATTTAACGTACAACAAAACCAAATAACCTTTCCAATCATACAAGATTTTAATCTCAATCTCACTCGAAGCTTTCCATTCATACCTCGTTGGGGTACGACCCAGGAAATCACTTCCCGGTCTCACAATTTGAATATCACTTTCACAAGTTTTGCGAGGTAATTGTTTTCCTAAACGGTTTACTCGTATTACTTCACGTTTATTTGTCTCACGACAAATTAAACCTCACGTTTGTTGATATTTTGATAAATTGTTGTTTGCACACACCAAAACACAACGAATCAAATGACGCCGCTGCCGGGGAGGCTGTGTGTCGAAAGTCTCGATAAGGTTTAGACGATTAGTCTTGTAGAACCTTCGCAAGAAGTTACGCTTTCATAAAACTTATAAAAAACCAAAAATATTTTTTTTTTTGTTTTTATATATGTATTATATCTATATAAGATAAAGAAAAACACAAAAAGATTTTCCCGTTTCTTTGTTTAATAATAACAACATTAAAATCTTACCACCGCAAACCAAGGCAGAACACCTACCAACTGGGGGTGTGACCATAATAAGTTCCCAAACCAAAGATCAAAACTTGTCTTTGTATCACTTGCGTTTTGGAAAACTTTTAAACGAGAAATACACTTTAAGAGGAGTCGAAACGGTATGTGGCGATCCAACGAACTTCGCCCAGTGAGAGATCCATTCTTCTCTCCCGCTCCTTTGTGCGTTTTTCTTTAGAAGTCGACCTTGTGTTCTTGATTATTGGTTTAAGTTCCCTTGTCTTTAAAGTGGTATTGTTTTAATTGATTTTTGTTGTGGTGCATGCGCACACGTTCGTCTACGTCAACAAGTCCTTTGCAATTGCTAAATAACATTCCAAGAAGAAGGCGTAATCGACGACGTACCAATCGAATAGTCGAACCCGAGCTTCGCACTATTCCAATCATGGCGGCCGAGCCCACTATGAATGAGCTTCTCCAAGCATCCATCGAGGGTTACGGAGATGCTATCATCATTCCAGCCATCGTGGCTGACAATTTCGAGCTTAAGACGGGGTTGATTAACTTAGTCACCTCGCGTCAATTCTACGGTTTCGAGAGGGACGATCCTCAAGATCACATTCGATGGTTCAACAAAATCACGTCTACCATCAAATGCAAAAATGTCCCTGAGGAAGCTATCAAACTTCTTCTCTTCCCTTTTTCCCTCGATGGGGCTGCCAAAAATTGGCTAGACAAACAACCCCCTCGATCGATTGAAACGTGGGAAGATTTAGTCAAGAAGTTTGTGAACGAATTCTTTCCTCCATCTAAAACCACCGCCCTCAAGAATGAGATCATGAAATTCACTCAAAAATTTGATGAATCATTCGGTGAGGCATGGGATCGTTACAAGGACATGCTTCGTAAATGTCCTCATCACGGTTTTTCCGAGTTGATGCAACTCGACACTTTCTATAATGGTGTGAGCCAAGTCGATCAAGACTCTCTTAATGCCTCCGCGGGAGGCAACTTCTTGAATCGAACCACCAAAGATGCTTTGATGATCATTGAAAACAAATCTAAGGTCCGCATTCCACGAAGCAAATCGGTTGTTTCACAAATTAATGTTGCTCCTTCTTCCTCATCACCCGTGGCTCAATCTAGCACCGATGCTAGACTTGACAAGCTCACGGAAGCTATTCATGCTTTGGTTCTCACCAAAACAAAGAAAGTTTCTTCTCAACCTGCTGAAGTCAAAAAGTTTGATGTTTGTGTCACTTGTGGTGGTCCACACGCTTACTACAATTGTACTGCCACCGATGGCAATCATTTGAAGTAAACGCAATAGCCGGTAGTTCTAATCAAGGAGGTAACCAATACCGTCCTCAAATGGAACCAAATTACCGTGCTAACAATCAAAGTGGTCCACCCGGTTTTTTTCAACCCAATAATCCAAATCGATTCAATCAAAATCAACAACAAAGAAACCCGAATGTTGAAAACCAATTTCAGGCCCCTATGAACCAATATCACAATCAAGGGGGAAATTACAACCAAGGTTCTCAAAATCAAGGAAACTTGAATAGAAACCAAGGTTATGGTAATTTCAATCAAGGAAACAATTTTCATGGTAATCAAAACCATGGAAATTTTCAAAATCAAGGTTTCAATCAAAACAACCGAGCTCAAAATTCTTCTCATCAAAATCAAACCGTTGTTCAAACTCCATCACCCACTGATGAGTTATTGAAACAATTTATGAAAGCTCAAGAAGAAACTAACAGGTTGTTGATCAGTCAGATTTCTGAACTAAAGAAGTCTTTAAATGATCGACCTTCGGGATCGGGAACGTGTGGAGTTTGTTAGACTCCATGGACCGTTTTGAGCACTAGGGTTCAACAATAACATAGACAATATGCAGCGGAATAGAACAAATCAAAGTTATTGACACAAGGTTTTTCCCAATCACCTCCAATTTATATTTGATCAGAATACAACGTATTACCTAAGTGTAATAGGGATCTAAGAACTCTCAGACCTTGGAGGATTCGAACAACTCTAACTAGTTCTAGGCGTTTAAAGACAACACTTTGAAGTGTCGCGAAAACCCTAAATTCACCAAAAATCACTCATACACCTCCAGAACTGCTTTCTTTCATGAATTCTTCAATACCAAACATCGTATAACCAACTTCTATGATGAATTTATTCAATAGAAACCAAAATCAAAGAAGTTGATATAAAGAAAACCCTTAAAAATTCGACTTACTTACTATTCTGCAGCAGCTTTTTAGAAAAATCATATCTTTTTACTGGGAGCTCAGATCAAAGATCCCTCCGGTGGAACTCTTCCTTGTCATGTAGAGAACCTCTAGTAAAAAATTCAGCCCGATCCAACGGTTAACGAAGGAGATATCGCGCCTTGAAAACTGACCTGCAGTGAATTACGAAAATTGAACCCAAAGTCGATTTTCAGCATCATACTTCGACTAAAAACCTTGTGAATCCCTAGGTAACGAGCTCCCCAAGCTCTGATACCAATTGTGGAGTTTGTTAGACTCCATGGACCGTTTTGAGCACTAGGGTTCAACAATAACATAGACAATATGCAGCGGAATAGAACAAATCAAAGTTATTGACACAAGGTTTTTCCCAATCACCTCCAATTTATATTTGATCAGAATACAACGTATTACCTAAGTGTAATAGGGATCTAAGAACTCTCAGACCTTGGAGGATTCGAACAACTCTAACTAGTTCTAGGCGTTTATAGTTTACACGCCCTAGAACACACACACACACCCCTTTCTAGTCGACTACATTGTGAAAGACATATATAAAACCTATAACCTGTATCCTCTTTATATAATAGAGGATTAGGTTTACAAAGGATATATTCTAAATAATAAAAAGATCCGTAGTAATCTTTTTCTTGTTCTTGAAGTTTCATCCTTTGTCACATTAAGTCCCTCTTGTTTTCATTCTTTTATTTATTTTGTCACATCAAATCAAGAATCCCAACAGAACGCTACCAAGCAACACGATCGCCAACCCGAAGGGCGATGTAAAGGCGATCACAACCCGTAGTGGAGTTTCTTATGATGGACCCACGATTCTTACTTCCTCATCTTCTTTTCCTCCCGAGGTAGTGGAACGTGAACATGAGGCAACAAAGGATAAGGTGCAAATCACAAGTACACGAAGTACCGCACACGTCCAACCTCATGTCGTCCCAAAAACCAAATCAAAACCGGGAATTGTTTTTGAACCCTCGGAAAATCCCGTTCAACCAAAAGCTTCAATATCATATCCTTCGCGTTTAAATGATCAAAGACTCCGTGAGCAAACTAATGATCAAATGAAGAAATTTCTTGAAATCTTTCAAAAATTACACTTCGACATTAGTTTCGCAGATGCTCTTCTCTATATGCCCAAGTTTGCTTCCACTTTCAAGAGTCTTTTAAGTAACAAAGAGAAACTATTTGAACTCACCAAAACTCGTTTAAACGAAAATTGTTCGGCGGTTCTCCTAAAGAAACTTCCCGAAAAATTAGGGGACCCTGGAAAATTTCTCATTCCATGTGATTTCCAAAAGCTTAAGGAATGCTTTGCCTTGGCCGATCTTGGCGCTAGCATAAACCTCATGCCTTTCTCTATTTAGCAAAACTTTCACTTCCCGAGCTTACACCAACACGAATGACTCTCGAATTGGCAACCCGTTCGGTTACGATTCCGAAGGGTATTGCTGAAGATGTCTTTGTGAAGGTTGGCAAGTTCCATTTTCCTGCCGACTTCGTAGTCGTTGATTTTGATGCCGATCCTCGTGTCCCCCTTATTTTGGGAAGACCATTCTTAAAAACGGCTCATGCACTAATCGACGTCTTCGAAGGAGAAATGACTCTTAGAGTTGGCGATGAGAAGTTGGTCATAAACATTGAAAACACTTCAAAGGATCTTCTCGACCTTGAACGAGAAGAAATCAACCGACTTGATGTCATCGACTTCGCATGCGATGACCATATTGAAGAAGTGTTAAATGTGTAAGGATCAATCAATCCTTCCAATGATGTCTCTCCCCCATCTCTTACTCCATTTTTGGGAGGTGACTTCATTTTGGAAGAAATCGAAGCTTGTTTGTCGTGTGATTCTCATGTTGATTATGATTCTATCAATCCCGAGGAAGACATACTTCTCCTTGAGAAGTTGCTCAATGATGATCCTTCATCTCTTCCTCCAAAAGAACTTCATAATGTGGAAGTCAAAGATGTTGAAAAAACTGATGACTTTCCTGAGGTCGAACTCAAGGAACTTCCGCCTCATCTCGAGTACGCGTTTTTGGAGGGTGACGATAAGTTTCCTGTCATAATCGCTAAAGACTTGAATGAGGAAAACAAAACCGCTCTTCTCAAGGTTTTAAAGTCACACAAGCAAGCCATTGCTTGGAGACTTTCCGACATCAAAGGTATTAACCCGGAATTTTGTATGCACAAGATTTTGATGGAGGATGACTTTAAACCGGCGGTTCAACAACAAAGAAGGGTAAATCCTAAGATTCATGAGGTTATCAAACAAGAGGTCATTAAACTTCTTGATGCTAGTTTGATTTACCCTGTTTCGGATAGTCCTTGGGTGAGTCTCGTTCATTGTTTGCCCAAAAAGGGGGGCATAACGGTTGTCAAAAATGATGATAACGAGTTAATTCCGACTCGATTGGTAACGGGTTGGTGCGTTTGCATTGATTATCGAAAATTAAACGACGCCACCCGTAAAGACCACTTTCCATTACCTTTCATGGATCAAATGCTCGAAAGATTGGCAGGAAACGAATACTATTGTTTCCTTGACGGTTTTTCGGGTTATTTCCAAATTCCCATCGATCCTCAAGATCAAGAAAAAACGACTTTTACGTGTCCATACGGAACATTGCTTATCGACGTATGCCTTTTGGCCTATGCAATGCTCCTGGCACGTTTCAAAGATGCATGATGGCCATTTTTCACGACATGATCGAGAAAACAATGGAGGTCTTCATGGATGATTTTTCGGTCGTTGGGAATTCATTCGAATCATGTCTTGCCAATTTAGACAAAATGCTTCAAAGGTGTGAAGACACCAATCTTAGTCTAAATTGGGAGAAGAGTCATTTCATGGTCAAGGAAGGAATTGTCCTTGGCCATAAGATTTCCAAGAGTGGGATTGAGGTTGATAAAGCTAAAATCGACGTCATTGCTAAGCTTCCTCCTCCCACTACTGTCAAAGGTGTCCGGAGTTTCCTGGGTCATGCCGGCTTCTATCGTAGATTCATTCAAGATTTCTCGAAGATAGCTAGGCCTATGACCCGACTTCTTGAAAAAGAAACTCCGTTTGTCTTTTCCGATGAGTGCGCCGAAGCTTTCCAAACTCTCAAAAGAAAGCTTACCAAGGCACCAATTCTAGTTGCCCCCGATTGGGACCAACCTTTCGAACTCATGTGTGATGCAAGTGACTTTGCAATGGGTGCGGTCTTGGGGCAACGAAAAACCAAGCATTTTCAGCTGATTCATTATGCAAGCGAAACCTTGATCGAAGCTCAAGCTCACTACACCACAACGGAAAAAGAATTACTAGCCGTGGTGTATGCGTTTGAAAAGTTTCGGCCATATTTAATCTTGACTAAATGCATAGTGTACACAGATCACTCGGCTCTCAAATATCTCTTTGCCAAGCAAGATGCAAAGCCGAGATTGCTCCGTTGGGTTCTCCTCCTACAAGAGTTTGATATAATCATTCGTGATAAGAAAGGAGCCGAGAACCTCGCTGCTGACCATCTTTCCCGATTGGAAAATCCTCATCAAGATGTCCTCGAGAAGAAGGAAATAAATGAAACGTTTCCTCTCGAGACACTTAATGTGATTTCTTCTCGTGGTGATTCTAGTACCCCATGGTTTGCCGACTTTGCAAACTACCATGCGAGAAATTTCGTTGTCAAAGGGATGTCGTCCCACCAAAAGAACAAATTTTTCAAAGATGTGAATCATTACTTTTGGGACGATCCCTATTTATTCAAAATTTGTGCGGATCAGGTCATCCGTAGGTGTGTTCATGGCCAAGAAGCCATGGAAATTCTTAGGGCTTGTCATAATGGACCCACCGGGGGACATCATGGCCCGAACTACACCGCTCGAAAAGTATTTGATTCGGGTTTTTATTGGTCCTCCATTTATAAAGACGCCCATGACCTAGTCAAATCTTGCGACTCGTGTCAACGTCAAGGAAAGATCACACAACGGGATGAGATGCCACAAAATGTCATCCAAGTGTGTGAAATCTTTGATGTTTAGGGCATAGACTTTATGGGGCCGTTCCCGTCTTCACGAGGGAACAAGTACATACTCGTGGCCGTTGACTACTTGTCAAAATGGGTCGAAGCAAAAGCTCTCCCAACCAACGATGCCCGAGTAGTTGTAAAATTTTTGAAATCGTTATTCTCAAGGTTTGGAACTCCCCGCGCTATCATAAGCGATCGCGGTACTCACTTTTGCAACGAACAATTTGCAAAAGTCATGCTCAAGTATGGTGTCACTCACCGACTTGCTACCGCTTATCACCCACAAACGAGTGGGCAAGTGGAGGTTTCAAACCGTGGTCTTAAAAGAATTCTTGAAAGAACCATAGGCGAAAACCATGCCTCTTGGTCGGATAAGCTAGATGACGCTCTATGGGCTTTTCGCACGGCTTATAAAACACCCATCGGGTGTACTCCTTATAAGCTTGTGTATGGAAAAGCGTGTCATCTACCGATCGAGCTCGAGCACAAAGCTTATTGGGCTTTGAAGAATGCAAATTTTGATCTCAAGTCCGCGGGTGATCATAGGAAGGTTCAACTCAATGAACTAAATGAACTTCGTGATCAAGCATACGAAAACTCTTTAATCTACAAAGAGAAAACAAAGAAGATCCACGACTCAAAAATCAAAAACCGCGTTTTCAACGTTGGTGACCGAGTCCTTCTTTTCAATTCTAGATTGAAGATCTTTTCGGGTAAGCTTAAAACCCGCTGGACTGGGCCTTATACCGTTGCCAAAGTTTTTCCATATGGTACCGTCAAGTTGTCTCAAGATGACGGTCCAAATTTTAAAGTAAATGGGCATCGGTTAAAGCATTATTTTGGAGGGGACTTACCATCCATGGTTGTCCCGGACCTCTAAATTTTCCCCATGGACCAATGAATTCGGGGATCGAGTCAAGCTAGCGACTCGATAAACAAAAACAGTAGCACAACATGGGTTTTCACCCGTGTCTCTCATTTCTTTCTACTTTCTAACACCTTAGTGTGGGGGAGTGGCCACCCCCCGCAGTTGTTTGCAATGTACATATCTTCAAAAAAAATGAAAATGACAAAAAAATGTGGTGTTGTATAAATAAAGTGAAAAATGCAAAATGACACTCCCACAATTAGCTTTTAATATTTTCTTCTTACGTTCAAAATTTTGGCATAATAGCCGGGACTTTGAATATTGAGGACAATATTCAACTCTAAGTGTGGGGGAGGGGAAAATTCTAGCGAATTTTATCAAATTATACCGTCTAGTACCCCCGTTTTTGGCCTAAAATTTAAAAAAAAAAAATCACTTTATTTCAAAATTTTTGTGGTAATCAGTCCGCCAAGTCTAACCGACAAAAAGGATTGGCTAATCCAGGAGCAAACGGCTCTTGGTAAAGATAACTCAAACCCGTTGATGGCTTGCAATTTGCCAAAAATTGAATGGTTCCTCAACTCCCCATTATCCTCAAAAGCTAATGAGTTGGCTAGCCCGCAAGATTATGGCTTGTGGTAAAGGCTGTGGAAAAACCATAATTGGTAATCAGCTCACCAAGATGTTGACTATTCCATCAAGAGCTGGCTAGTCCAGAAGTAAACGGCTTTTGATAAAGACAAATCAAATCCGTTGACAGCTGGTGGTTTGCTCAAAATCACACGGTTATCAGGTGTGCCACAGTTCTTACACCTGGCTACTCCAGAAGTGATGGCTTTTGGTAAAGATATTTTCATATCCATCAAGTTTTTCACAAAAGATTGCTAGGGACTAGCAATACTCAAGTGTGGGGGATTGATGAGTGTGCAAATACTCATCATTTTTACCGTATTTTAACTGCCAAAACGCGTGAAAACATTCAAGAATGCATCAAAATAATGAAAATATCCCAAAGATCACGTTTTATATGTTTCAAATGCGAAATGATCAAAAACAAACGAAAAACAAACAAAGTTTGCATAATTGGCAGTTTCAGTCCCCCAACTTTCAAAAATTATCAAAACTAGTCCCTGTGCGTTTATTTCAAATGAAAAGTCAACCCAAGTGTCTTAAAAGTCAAAAGAAGTCAAAAATGTTCTTTGGGTAAAAATCTTTCAAAAAAATAAACAAGTTTAGTCCCTAAAGTGAAAAGTTTGGAAGTTGTCCAGCTTTGGTCCCTGCAGTTTGGAAAAATGACAAAGTACCCCGGGAATTATAATTTAAAGAAAAATCACTCCCAAGTCCTTTAGAATTCATAACTTGACAAAATTGACCCTTGGTAGAAGTTTGGAAGATTGGCAGTTTTGGTCCCTCAAAAATCAAAGAACTACACAATTAGTCCTTGGGCTTTACTCCTAACAAACCAAACGGATCCTTGGTATATTTAACCCTAAACACAAACCCAAACTACAAATTTCCTAGGCCCAAAAATAGACACCAAGCCCAAACCCTTTTAACCCCCACCCAGTCAACTGAGGTCAACACACCTTTAATATCAAAAAACGGGGTCAAAAGGTCAAAGCTTTCTTCCCCATCCTATTACCCTGCGTTTAATATGCCAACACCACCATCACCACTGCTACACTCCATCACTTAACCTCAAAATCTCCCCACACATTTCCCCAACCCACTATCACCCTCCAATTCCCTACCTAACCCCAAAATACACCCTGGCAGTCTCAATTTAACACAACACCTTTTTGGCGCCAAAATTGAGTTAAAGGCTTGGATGACTTTCACAGCAATTCAAGGGCTGGGATTTGTTCACAAGGATCAAGAGGAGCTTTCCAAACCCTAATTTTAGAAGATGAAGCACAAGAAGCCATTCTCCTACCAACCACTTATTTTGTATAAATAGAATAGCTTGTAAGCCTTCAATTGGCACCCTTTTCCTTTGTATCTTTCTGTATTCTAATTTAGTTTTTAATTGTATCTCCAACTTTCAGGTTTAATTTATGTTTCAATTCAGTTTAAGAAAATTCGTATTTTCATTCAATTTTTTAAATTACTAGTTTACTATTGCAAATGTTGTTTGTGTGCTCTGAGAAAGTAACTTGAAGCTTATTTAAGTTAACTAAATCAAAAGGAAGCAGAAAGTCAAAAGAGAAAAGAAAACAGAAAAAAAATATATCTAAAAGAAAAAAAATATACAAAAGAAATTGGAGAAGAAAGAAGAAGAAGAGAAGCAGTAGCAGGAATGGTTTGGTTTAGAGCTCAGGGGAGCACATAGGATATGTCCTTGTTCTTTGGTTCTCAGTTCATCCATGCTTGGAGGTCAAGTAGGTTTTGAACCATATTTCATATTATAGTTTCCAATACTTGATACTTGTTGTTATTAGTTGGTTGTCTGTGCTTAATTCAACTTGTTTTAGTGTACATTGAGATTAGTGATTGATTAAGGATAATTACCTAGTTGCTAGACTCTTTAATTATGAAAACAGTCCACAAAGGGGTGTTTGGATTAAGATTGCCTACTGAGTTATTGATGTTAGTTTTGGATAAAAACCATTTAGGCAGCACTCTCACTCATGTATCAGTTCATTTCAAATTTAATCTTGGTAGTTTTTTTGTTAAAGTCAAAATCTACCTTCACACCTCATAATTGTGCATCTGTTGGAATTTTGAACAATGGAATCATCATATTGAGTGTGAGAATTGTTAGCATTGCTTAACCTACTTTCATTTAAGTCTAATTTAACTGATTCAGTAACTTAAATCCAGTTTAATCTCACATAAGTCAAAATTTCAAAAAAGAAAAAAAGTCAAAGTACGAAAGTTGTTCAAAAGTTTGAGGATTTTTAATTTGTTCATGGTTAGGAGTTAGGATCTAAAATTCTCAGGTTTAGTAGCTCCCTAGGTTGTGACTATCAGAGTATTTTTGTTATAATTTTTAGAATTTTTTTTTGAGCTTATTCAAGAGTTTGAACTTGCCTATTTGACCCCTTCTTGCCCTGCATCTGTACCACTGCCCATCTTTCATAAGCTTAGAGTGAGCTTGTCTGTGGGTCCCAATCCAAGTTTAGAAGTTTGTTGTGAAGCTCAATAGGATAGCTTGTAGGTTCAGGCCTATATTTGGGCTTCTCAGCTTATTTGATAAGCTAAACTAGCCCTGCATGTGCCTCATTTGGGCTGCTTCTGTAACAAGGTTATTGGATTAGCTTATTTCTGCTTTTTGGTCTATAACAGTGAGTTTTCTCACTTGTTGTAACTTATTTGGATCTTACTTAGTGTACTTGAGCTTAATCTCCCCTTTAGAATAGTTTAGGTGGCTTATGTTATAGTTTTTGGATTTTAAAATTTCCTTTTTACACCTATATGTAAAACTGCTTTTTTTAGCCTTTTTACCTGCTTATTTAATAAGTTTTAGAGATAGTCTCAGTTATAAAAAATGTTCCTTTTCATGTTATTAATAGAGTTGTGTATAAAGTTGTTGTTGTTTTTTTTTTTTTTTTTTTTTTTTTTTTTTTTTTTTTTTTTTTTAAATAGTTTTGCAAAAAGCCAAGGGCAGGATTCGAACCTGTGTCCCTTGGCTCACATCTGAACACACCAAACACAACACCAAATACCACGCGCCCTTGGGTTTTTTTTCAGAAATAACATGCAAGATTTAATTTAAAACCCTTGGTTTCCATTTTACTCTAATAAGCCCTTCAGCCCTAATTTGCTTAATTTCTGCTTATTTCAAAACTAGGCCACTGCTTTTTAGATTTTCTTAAGTTATTCTAATGTTGTAGTATTTATTAAAAAAGTTTCAGATTTTTCCAAGTGTTAGATTAATTATTAGAATTTTATTTAGTTAAATTAGTATTAAATTCATAATAAATAGAGTTTTTATTGAAAAATTAATTTTCCTTTTTCAAAAAGTTTCTTTTGTCTTTTAGTGCGTTAGAAAATTAATTAGAAACCCGTAGGACTTGCGTAGCTCTAAATTCACGTTTTTATTTGCGCGTTGACGTTTATTTAGAATAAACGTCACGTTTATGTGAAATTTGTGATTTTTAGGATTCCCGATACCTATTTTTTGTTTCCCGTAGCATTTTAGGCTATTTTAAACAGTAATTAGCATTCCTTAGTTTAATTTTCCATTTAGGTTACGTTTATTCCATTTTCGTTCGTTAATTTGTAATTTTCGTTAATTTAACATACAACAAAACCAAATAACCTTTCCAATCATACAAGATTTTAATCCCAATCTCACTCGAAGCTTTCCATCCATACCTCGTTGGGGTACGACCCGGGAAATCACTTCCTGGTCTCACAATTTGAATCACTTTCACAAGTTTTGCGAGGTAATTGTTTTTCTAAACGGTTTACTCGTATTACTTCACATTTATTTGGCTCACGACAAATTAAACCTCACGTTTGTTGATATTTTGATAAATTGTTGTTTGCACACACCAAAACACAACGAATCAACGGGTGTAGAAACCATAGTGTATGCCAATTCGGATCATGCCGGTGACTATGTTGATAGAAAAAGTACAAGTGGTATTTGTACTTTTGTTGGACATTGTCTCACCTCATGGTTCTCCATGAAGCAAATGGCACTCGCAATCTCAACAACTGAAGCAGAATACGTATCGGCCGGAAAAGCATGTCAACAAGCTCTTTGGATGAAGCAAGCGCTCGTGGACTACAGAATTGTGACTAAAGACATATCTATCCTTTGCGACAACAACGGAGCCATCGGCCTGAGTAAAAATCCAGTCCAACATGCTCGTACTAAACATATAGAAATTCGTCATCATTTCCTTCATGACAATGTTCAAAAAGGAAACATCTCCATCGAGAAAGTATCCTCCGAAGACAACATTGCCGCCATTCTTACAAAACCCCTTAAACGTGATCCATTTAATCTTATTAGACTAGGACTAGGACTTATGGAACCTACTTCATAGGTTAAACGTTAAATAAAATTCGTAGAAATTAAAAACAAAAAATCCATGTTCTTAAACCTGCAGGACTGGCGGAACCAAGAAAAACAAAGGGCGGATCCCTCTGTTTGGTTCCGTCCAGTCAATCAAAAGCCTGTACAGGTTCTCTTTTTATATATTAAAGGGAAAATTACAAGGATAGGTAACGAACTTTGAAAAATTTCCAATGTTAGGTAACGAACTTTGAAAAATACTAAGTTAACAAACAAAACTTGTTGAAACCGTCAAAGTTATGCAATATATGTTACTTTTGCAACCGGTCACCGGTTGCATCGGTCACCACTAAAAAAAGCCATTTTTTTTTATTAAAGCATGTTATATCAGTATTGTACAGGTTATGGTCCCTAACTCTCTCCCTATACTGCTGCCGCCGTCACCATCACGACACCGCCACTCCCACAACCAAAACAACACCACGCCGTCACCATCAATCTCACTCCATCCTGCTTTGAATCTAAAGTGGAACTATAATTCAGATCTTCTTGCAGCTATTGTTAGAAGGGAAACCTATGACTCCATTAAAAAAATGGTCTTTCAGCAATAACCATTGGTATTTGAAACAAGAAATCAGATACTCAAAGCAGGATGGAGTGAGATTCATGTAGGAAGTACAGGCTATGGTCCCTATCGGTATGAATCTATGGGTTTGAAAGTCTTATAAAATGTTTGGTATGTAGATATGGGTTTGGTGAAACCCTTGAGATGTGGGTTTATACATACCTAACTAGTTTGACTGGTATCTGAAAACCCTCCCCATTTCTTTCATTTATATAACCAAAAAGAAGTTAAAATGAAACATTATAAACATCTCCTTTCTTTCTTCATAGTTGAAGTCTTCGATCATGAACAAATAGTAAGTCATCACCTGTACATTCAAGGTCCTTGTATTCTTCAAGTTCAACAAATGGCCCCATCTTCATTCTGATGTAACTCGAAATATGGATCTACACCGTTCTAAGTTTTTGTATTGATGTTCATCCTTTATCAATAATACTTCACTGATTCATCCACTGTTGATACAAGATTTTTAGAGCTTCAAAGTGGATATCAATCAAATTAATTTGGATCTTTGCAGATTTTTCTCTCTTTTGGTATAGTGAGAACTTGCATGTGAAAATTTCTAGATCTCATTGGTTTTGCTTTTTATACAATAAGGATGATAGATAAAAATTTCTAGATATCACTGCTTTTGCTTTTGGTACAGTGAGATGGAACTTAGTATTCATTTTGTATGAATTGTATAACATTAAAGGACAAGTGGGCCCAACAAGTTGACGTGTCACTCAAAACGGTCATATTGCATAACATTAAAGGTTTCAACAAGTTTCGTTGGTTAACTTAGTATTTTTTAAAGTTTGTTACCTAACATTGGAAATTTTTTAAAGTTCGTTACCTATCTGTGTAATTTTCCCTATATTAAACCATAAAAGTCCCATACTCTATACCACTCACCAAAAATAGTTACTATTCACTTCCATATCCATTTTCACACGAAAATTAGGGTTCTTGCTCAGCCACTCTTCATTCCTATCATCATTGTAAGTATTCTAAACACAATTACTCTCCTGATCTGTGTCTAGGAAATTCTATTTATGCACAAAAACTAAAAACTTGGGGTTATGCATCAACTTAGGAATTCATGAAGAAAATTTGTCATAAGCAAAACTAATTATGTTTTTCATTAGTTAGGAATTGCATCTTGTAAGACATTATCACATTATACCAAACACCCCATGTCAAAATTTTGAAAATTTTTCTCACATTTAGGAAAACTAGTTTTTCATTGATAATACAAAATAAAAACGTTATGTTTAAAACATCACTTCCATTATGTCTCTTGAATGCTAAAGGGGATACATAACTAATATGTATTTTCGGGTACATTCAACCGTAGCTACATTGAACTAAGAGCATTTGGATTATCTCAAAATTTACACAAAATTTGCGTAAGTAAAACCATTTTAAACATTAAAATGAGTCGAGATAATCACAACTCCATATTGTTTTCATATAGGCACACACTAGAATTTTTACACTTAAACCATTACTTACATAAGCTAAAAATGTGATAATTATGTTTCTAGGTTCATCATGCCTCCCGCAACCTTTTATGACCACAAAGACACCACCAAATACCTACCCAAACACCACAAGACCAAAGGGCTAACCGCGGCCCAAGTAGAAATCTTTAAGAACCTTGAGAAGCGTTATGTTCATGAGGGTAGAACCATTGATCCTACTTTCCTTACCGGAACCAACATTAGGGAAGAACTCTCTTTTATTGACTTTGATTGCCTCTTAGACATAGATGAGCTAATTTGTCCTCATTTCATCCTAGAATTATTTGCTTTCGTGACCCTTAGCACGGACGATGAAGGTCTCATGTCACTAAACTTTTCTATCAACCAAAATGACTTTGAAATCACTTTAGATCAATTTGCTCAAGTGCTTCGTGTTCCTAATCGGGGCACATGTCTTTACACCGGCAAATGGCCACTTTCAACTCTTGACTCAATCCATGACCGTATTCATCCTTATGATACCCCTTTAGTGAGTAAAGAAGAAATTTGTGACCACGTTTTTGTTAGGACTTCTCACACTAGGAGAACCCGAGGAGGAGAGGAAGTTGCCAAAGGCCCGTTTGGAATGGAGCTCAATGAGTTAAGACCACAATTCTTGAAATGGGAGGAGATCATTAGGGCCAATGTCATTAGTACTTTAGGAAATAGGGACCATATCAACACTTGTCTCTCCTACATGCTCTATAGTGTATCCACCCGCCAAACTTTCAACTTAGCTTACTACATTACCAAAAGAATGGCAAACATCTCGGTTCAAGGTACCACCGCTCTTCCATACGGGATGCTTCTCACCCGTCTCTTTAGGTTTTGTGAACCCATTCCTCCAACTCCTAGAGGCCGTCGCCTAGATTATCCTCTTATTCCTCACACCTTTGTGGCATTAAGTGATGAACGAGTCTACAAAGCCAAAGGTAAACGTCCTCACCCTCCAACCTCATCATCATCATCATCATCATCATCATCATCCATGAGTGAAGACGACAATCTACCAAACTCTAAGCTCCCACATCTTGAGTACCTCTCACAACTTCCAGCAATACCGAATGAGTCGGAGGAGTAAAAACAAACCAAAGGCATGTGGAAATGTTTTGGGAGATACCTTGGGAAGATCTACAAGAAGGTGAACAAGAAATGAGCATGTTAAGAGGGTGTTTGGCACAAGGGTGCATTTGAACAATTTGGTCGTCAAAACAATGTTATTGTAACACCCCGAAAATTTTAGAACACATCGGAAGACTTAATCGGGGTAATTACGTAATTTAATCACAGTCAAACTCATAGTTCAAAAGATAATGTTTATATCATTCAATGAAAACTCAAATATTCAAAGTACAAAACATTTTCATAAAGAGAATGCTTTCAAAAGAGGTGGTGAGTTTGAAATGAATGATAAGTTATTTAATGTAAAAGGGATGTCCCGTGCCCTTTTTGCCAGCTCCGTGCCATCATGCCGCTAATTTCCTGAGATAAACATGCTAAAACTGTCAACACAAAGGTTGAGTGAATCCATAGTAGTTTAAGTTATGTAGTAGTTTGAACACAAGATAACAGTTTGAAAACAACGTGCTCGCGAAATAGCTCAGTAAGAAATATGCATAAAAATTAATCTATACATATGATATTGCTCCTAAGGTTTCACGAAACGCAAGCCTTGACAGTCATGTATGTAATCACCTACACCACGAAGGATGTAGTTGACAAAGGTGCCCTCAAAGGAAACTATGCTAGATTCCCCAAAAGTACGAATATAGCTCACCTCCTGACAACAATCTGAATTGCCTTAGGTGGGTTGCCGGTCCCAATAGATCAATTAACTATATTTCGCGCTCACTCTCAAGTGATTAAGGTTCGTGAAAGAGGGACTTTCAGCGTAAGGTAACATAGGCAATACCAGAAAAATAATCGCATACTAAAAATACTTGTGTTCGGTTTATCGCATGTATCTCCCCACGGGGTTTAGAAAACAATATAAAAAATGGGACTATGAACTCACCTCAGTAATGTAGAATTCAACAGGTGTTCAAATGAGAACTATAAACGGTTATGAATAGTAGTGAATAGCTTCTGACCCGCGACCTAAATTAACGTGATATATGTATATTATTATCGGTTTAATGATCTCGATGCGTAAATGACGAATGCGGTATGAGAAATCCTCGGGTGTAGTAATGTCAGATTACTCGTTTTAACATGTCTCAAAATAATGAGTCGTATATCGTTGTCGAGTTTATATAAGTAAAAATATTTAATTTAAATATTTTTAGTTAATAGATTATAAGTTTATATTAATATATTTTGTAAAAGAAATATATTAAGTAGAATGATTTAGTAATTAAAAGTTATTAATTTATGGCAAATAAAACCTTCAAGTATGTCGAAAGTTACACTTTAACCCTTACGTCAAAATAATTATATTTTTAGTACAAAATGGTACTTTTACATTTTTACACGTATCTTTCACAAATGGCAGTTTATACCCTTGTCTTCTATTAAAAACTTACTATTTATAATTAGGTCCGAAAGTTTCATGGTTTTGACACTTCTGGTCCCTTAACGAAATATTTTACAAAAATAGTCCAAAGTTAAGTTTTGAAAAAGTGAACATTTTATATTTATAAAAGTTAATGTTTTAGCTTATGAAAAGTCACCAAGATTTAGTTTTTAAGATGAAATCGTTCCAAGTTCTTATGTTTTCTGTTTCTCGAGTTTTTGTTCTAGAAAATAACCATGGGCTCGTTAGCCCAAGTTCAAGCCCAAATCAAGTTTTTGAAATTCTTAGACATGTTTGCTTGACTGAGCTTAGGTTTAGGTCGATACAAGCTAGCTTCAAATCATTGGCGGAGGACTATTGGGGCAGGAAGGGGTGCTGGCCCCCCAAAATTTTGGGTCGTTATTAGCAATGTTATACTGTATAATTTTAGAGATTAAAAAACTAACATTTACATGACATCCCTCTAAGAATTTGGTAACAAAATAGCATTTGAGAAAAAGTCAAACAATACTAAAAGACGGAAGTTATAACATTTACATAAGAGCCCCCTTTTTGCCTTTGAATTGGCACAACCGCAAATGAGACGGTGGACAGTCAACAACAATGGGCTTTTAATCAATCCTATTAATTTTAAAGCATTCATCATTTGATTGTTTGTAGTAATTTTTTTTTGTTTTTCAATTGCTAATACTTAGTGGTAAATTTACTATTTTGTTTGTTATCGTTTAAGACTTTAAGTGTTTGATGATAAATTTAAGGCAAAGTGTTGTTTGGTTTTCGGTAGGATACTTTTGTGATTTTTGTGAATTGGTGTTTGGTTGTTATTATTTATCTTGTAGAAACTGTATACATATCACATATTTACATGAATCTCAATAGCCTTTTACAGTTTAACAAAATAACTGTCATTTGGTAATTTGATACTCTTGTGTAGTATCATTATTGGATTAAGTTTGGTGGTTTACATAAAAAAAGAAGTTGCTCAAAATTTTAATTGGAATTCATAATTGACGAATCCAAAAAGCTTAAAGGTCATCGAGCTGTTTTGTAATTTGTTTCCTTTAACAATCGTTTGTTGAATTTGTTTCTATACGATTGTATGGATGGGTTTTTTTTGTTGAAGTAGTTCGGTCTTTTTCTTGAAAATTTTTGCCCCCCCCCCCCCCCCCATTTAAAATGGTCAAGCTCCGCCACTGCTTCAAATGATATAATCTTTGCATGTTCATTCAAGTTGGTTTACTCTAGTTCAAAGATATAAGTGGTCGAATAATAGATATACATTGTAGGTAAAAATGGAAAGAAAGCGAAGGGTTTCTAGGGGTGTCGCGTGTGTTATTTTGTAATAAAAATCTTATGTTTTAAAGTGCGTAAATCAATACGTGGTGTTGTGTATGTATGCAACATGAAAGTAAATGATGAAAGAAAGTAACATGGTCAAGTAAACTTACAATACCTCAAGGGTGGTGAAGAGATTCGAATGAGAATGATACGAGAGGGACAAACGAACGTGACTTGCAACCCTTTTTGCAAAACAATAACCCACGATTCAAAATATATCAACCCAATTACTAGGAGACGACCCAATTACCTCGTGTTGCTTCCTTGCTTCTCGACAGTGTGCAAAAGAAAGAAAAGAAGTAGTTTGTTTGAGAATTGGTGAGGAGTGGAGTGAATAGTAAATGTATTTATAGTAGAAAGGACAAGAGTGATTAGGTGCTAACATGTGAACTTGTTGTACATGGTCTTGTGGTGTCATTATAATAGCAACAAGTATGTCAAGTGTTTCATGGTTTAGTCTTGTCGAAGGGGTATAGTCAAGAGCTAATATGATTTGTTTATGAGTAGGACAAAGGGGATTAGGAGTAGCATGTATGTACTTGTCGAATATTTTAAGGATGAGGGGGAGAGCATGTGATCTTTGGTTGGGGTTAATGAAACACAATACCCTTTGGTTAAAGATTTTGAGTAAAAGTAACATTAGTTTATGTTTTAGCTTAGGGAGATAGGGTGGCTTGGTGTTGGTTCTTGGTTATCTCCACACGCAAAGAAAGAAAGAAAGGTATAGATGTCGAGACTTGTGGTGACAAGAAAAGAAATGTGAAGTCTTTGAGATGACAATGAAGGTTCTTTGATGGCTTGTGGTTGTTGTCGAGTGAGACAAGGAAGAAAATAGAAAAGTTGTGCCATGGTCTTATGTCGTACTAGTTGTGTGTCGAGTGGTATAAGAGACTAGGAATACAAATTGGTTACTATTATGTAAGTTGCAAAAAAATATAACTAAAATGGTGTTTGTTTGGTCTCGGCTGTGATCCAACAGAAAAGAAAAACAAGGAGCCTCGTGGGCTTGTGATTAGGCCCAAAGAGAAAAATAAAAAGAGAAGGGGTGTTGGGCTAGCGTGTGGGATCTCGGCCCAATCCAAAAGAGAAGAAATCATGTGCGATTTATGAGCTTGTATGTATCAAGGCCCAAGTAAAATAAATAAATTTAATGATCAAATGTTCCGGGAAAAATAGTATGTCGGGGTTCACTCAGAGGTAGATTACGAAAGGTATCTCGGTAGTACCTGCACGTATATATACTTACATGTATATATGTAGTAGAGTTAATCATAGTTTTGTTCGTATAATATATACACACACACACACACACACACACACACACACACACACACACACACACACACACACACACACACACACATATATATATATATATATATATATATATATATATATATATATATATATATATATCACTAGGTCGGTATTAGGTTCTGTTTCGCAAGTGGAATCTATTCAGGTCACGTCTAGTTTCTCGGTAATTCAGTAGTGACCAACACACATCTCGGAAATAAAATAATAGTTCATAGCAACGAAAAATTTAAATTGGCCCGCAAAAATGACCTAGTGATCAGTTATATGGAAAATCGTTCAGTGATAAGCATTACTAAATGACATGGGATTGTACGAGGTATTACAATACCTACCCGTTAGACTGAATCCAAAGTTGAATCAGTGTTTGGTGTTGACTTATCGAACAAATGAGGATATCTGGCACGAATTTGATCCTCATGTTCCTAAGTGAATTCAGGTCCTCTACGAGAGTTCCATCTCACCTTCACAATGGGAATGCGGCTCTATTTAAGTCGCTTGACTTCTCTATCCATAATCTCGATGGGTTCCTCAATAAAGTTCAACTTATCGTCGAATCGGATTTCCTTTAATGAGATGACTAGGGTTTCATCCGATAAACATTTCTTCAAATTCGATACGTGAAAGGTGTCGTGTACCCTACTAAGCTCTTCGGGCAACTCAAGTTTGTATGCAACCGGACCAATCCTCTCAAGGATCTTGAATGGTCCAACATAACGCGGGTTTAACTTTCCTCGTTTACCAAAACTAATCATTCCTTTCCAGGGTGATACCTTAAGTATCACTCTGTGTCCTATTTGGAATTCCATTGGTTTTCTCCTTACATCGGCATAACTCTTTTGCCGGTCTCGGGCGGCCTGCAAACGTTTCCTAATTTGCACTTTTTTCTCGGTGGTTTCAAGAATTAACTCGGTACCTGAGATTTGAACATCTCCAACCTCAGCCCAACAAACTGATGAACGACATTTTCTTCCATAAAGTGCTTCAAATGGTGCGACCTTGATGTTAGCGTGGTAACTGTTGTTATAAGAGAATTCTGCTAGCGGTAAGTGTTTATCCCAGCCTTTTCCAAAATCGATCAAACATGCCCGAAGCATGTCCTCAAGGGTCTGAATAGTCCTTTCACTTTGACCATCAGTCTGTGGATGGTAAGTGGTACTCATATCTAACTTAGTTCCCAAGGCTTTCTGTAAAGATTGTCATAAGTTAGACGTGAAACGGCTGTCTCGGTAAGAGATAATAGAAATCGGCACTTGATGAGTGCTCAAACACTCATCATTTTTATCGTATTTAAACTGCCAAAACATCCGAAAACGCTCAGAAATGCATCAAAATACTTAAATTATCCCAGGGATTGTATTTTATACGTTTCAGATGCAAAATGAGCAAAAACAATGAAAAACGAACAAAGTTTACACAATTGGCAGTTTTAGTCCCCCGACTTTCAAAAATTTACAAAACTAGTCCCTGAGCATTTGTTTTGAAAGAAAAGTCAACTTAAGGCATTTAGAAGTAAAAAATCATCAAAATTAATCCTTAGGTGAAAACTCGCGTTTATTTTAATTTTAACTCGCGTTTTATTTAAATAACTTTTGCGTTTTTAATTTTAGGTTACGTTTGTAAAAGTAGTTTGTTAAATTAAGAAAAACCAAAAACATAAATAAAGTGATAGCTTCTATTTAAGCCGTTTGGCTTATTTTTCTGCTTACGTATAAGCAATTTCTGATTTTAAGTTTTCAAATTACGTTTTAAGTTAATTAGGTTTCGCGTTATTGTTAATATAGTTTGTTTGCATCGTTTTCATTCGTATTTCCTTAGTGTAATCATTCACAACCCCTTTCTGTCCAAATTCACCCGATCACAAACCCGTTTGTTTACAATTCACACCTCGTCGGGACATACGACCCGGGGAAACACTGTATTCCGCGGAGCATTGACTCTGAGCAGTCTGACCTTGTTGACCATACCTTTGGTCAATATAAGTTAGGTGGTTTAGGCTCAATCAACTTTTGGCGCCGCTGCCGGGGAGGTTGTGTGCGTATCTAAACGGTTTTTCTGATTAGTGTCTTTGGAATTCGTTCCATCGTACATTTATCCACCCTTTGTTCATATTTTCCCATTTTCAAAACAAAACCGTTCACAAAAACTTTTTAAATCAAGTTTTCAACGAACACAAAAACACAAAAACATTTTCCTTATCATTTGTACAAAATGTATTTCCAAAAACCCAAAAATATTCACCTTAACCCTCTCACATCTTTGATTCTCATTTCCTCACCCTCTATACACATTTGATTCTTTCTATGTCTCATCCACACTTTCTGGTTTGCCATTGGTGTGGTAATCCTTATAATGGTGGCAATTGCCCCAGCTGTGGCATGGTAGAATCCGGAAACGGGTCTGTCTATAACCCAGATCCCTATTCCTACCATGACACGACTGATTCATTCCATCAGTTACCACACCATGATACTCAGCAGTTTTACTGTTGTGAGTACTGTGGTGGTTCACATTACAGTTCCGATTGTCAATCGGGAAGCACGCTTGTCTATGAGCAGTTTCCTGATCACAATTATAACCCTAGCACATACCACCCACAGCCACATCAGTTTCACTGTTGTGATTACTGTGGAGGTCCACACTCTAGCTCGGATTGTCAAACAAGGAATCCATTTCCTTATAACAATTACGACTATTCGTTTTCAGACCCACCTCCACAGTACGATATGATTCACACAACTCCTCAAGAAACCGAGCAAGACCTTTTACTAAAGGCTCTTGATATTTTGAAAGATCTTAAGGAGGAGTTGGCTACTTCATCGTTTCAAAGCTCTCGTGAGAAATCTATGGCAGAATTACTTGCTGAAGAACGAGAGGCCAGAAACGAAAAGAGCATGGAAGAATTACTTGCTGAGCAAAGAGCGGCTAAAACACGTGCCATATTTCGCAATGCTGCTCTTCTTGACGATGATGATGAGGATTCTATTCAAATGAAAGAATATTACAAAGATTCATCCAGTTCATCAGTTGAGATTCCTTCCATGGAAGCACAGGGAGATAAGAGTATGCAAGAATTGCTAGCAGAAGAACACATGAAAAATATAGAATCTATGTGTGCTAGTCTTTTGTATCTCCCTCAGTCTGCTGTTATCACACCCGAGGTTCACACTCACTCTCTAAACATGGGGGACGAGCATCTTGACACTATTCCTGAAAGGGAATCGGACGAATTCATAAAGTCTTGTGTTGAGAACCTTGTTCCAATCCCGAGAGAGTCACAGGGAACTTTGGATGATATGTGTGATATTTCTTCCCCTATTGAGTGTCCTAAAGATCAATTTGAGACTTTCTCAGATTTTAGCGATGATTGCACATCTTATGGAGACATCGAGTATGTTGAGGCATCAGTTCCACAAACTGATGCTGATCATCTTCTTGAGGAGTCCGCTGATGAACTTGCTCACATCGATCCACTTTCATTGGAAAGTGATGATGGTCTCCTCGATTTCCAAGCCGATCTGGGAGAAATTGAAAGTCTCCTTTATCATGATCCGTCACTCACTTCTTATCCCGACAATCCAACAGAGAATAATATTCACTTTGTTCCCGAAACATTCGATACTACTCTCACCAATCCTCTATTTGAATTCGATTCTGAATTCACTTTGATTTCTGATAATCCACTCTTTGGTACTCAGATTGAGGATTGTGATGAGTCTATTCCGGAACATGAGTTCCCTGATTCACATCTTGGGAATGATTCTCTTCATGAGGAGTTCTCCGGTGAACTCGCTCATCAGTTTGATATCCCGGGGGGTGATGCTCTCAATTATGAGAACTTGCAAATTCCCACCCACCCTCCCGGGTTGTTTACGAGCTTACCTTTTGAAATCCAAACTCAGGCTATTGAGCCTCCTCTCGAGGAAGAAGATCAAATCATGCTTTTTATCATGATTTTCTTCCTTTTCTTCACCTATAAGGTGACTTCTTCTCTTCTTCACTCCTTCGGGAGTGAGGATACTATATTTGATCCCGGCATTTTCATGTATCATTATCTTGAGCCGGTTACTTATCTCATCGGTGTGGAACTTTCACGTGCTTCATATGTTTGTCCAAACATTTTGAATGAAAGTCCGATTGAGATTGTTTCTTCCACATCATTCTTCCCCAAGGACAAATGAATTCGGGGTCGAGTCAAGCTAGCGACTCGGTAAACAAAAACAATAGCATGTTTATAGGGTTTTCACCCTAAGTGTGGGGGAGTCCCCCATGCTATGGTTACAAGAGTGAAAATACAAAATGGTGTTTTCCACGCTTAGCTTGTAATGTTGCCCTTTTACGTTCAAAATGTCGGCATAATAGCCGGGATTTTGAATATTGAGGACAATATTCATGCTTAGTGTGGGGGGGTATTCGCTATTCTAGCTAATTTTATCACATTTTACTATATAATACCCCCGTTTTTAGCCAAAATTTCAAAATTTTTCACTGGTGCTTCAAAATTTTTGGTAATCAGTCCGCCTTGTCTAACCGACAAAAGGGATTGGCTAGTCCAGGAGCAAACGACTCTTGGTAAAGACAAATCAAATCCGTTGACGGCTGGCAATTTGCCCAAAATTGTATGGTTCATCAACTCCCCGAAAACAAATGAGTTGGCTAGCCCACAAGATTATGGCTTGTGGTAAAGGCCGTGGAAAATCCATAATTGGTAATCAGCTCACCAAGATGTTGACTATTCCATCAAGAGCTGGCTAGTCCAAAAGCAAACGGCTTTTGGTAAAGACTACTCAAATCCGTTGACAGCTGGTGGTTTGCTTAAAATCACACGGTTATCAGGTGTGCCACAGTTCTTACACCTGGCTACTCCAGAAGTGATGGCTTTTGGTAAAGAGTTTAAAATCCATCAAGTTTTTCTCAAAATATTGCTAGGGACTAGCAATAGTTTAGTGTGGGGGATTGATGAGTGCTCAAACACTCATCATTTTTATCGTATTTAAACTGCCAAAACATCCGAAAACGCTCAGAAATGCATCAAAATACTTAAATTATCCCAGGGATTGTATTTTATACGTTTCAGATGCAAAATGAGCAAAAACAATGAAAAACGAACAAAGTTTACACAATTGGCAGTTTTAGTCCCCCGACTTTCAAAAATTTACAAAACTAGTCCCTGACGTTTTAAAAACGAAAGAAAAGTCAACCCAAAGTTTTCTAAAGTCAAAAATTATCAAATTGATCCTTGGGTAAAAGTTTTGAGAAAATTACAGTTTTGGTCCCTTAGTTTTGAAATTTGGCAAAAATGGTCCCCGGTGTTTCAAATTTTGGAAATATATCATATTGGTCCTTGTGGAATTATCATATTAGCAGGAATGATCCCTTGTGATATTTTTGGCAGAAGTACAATTTCAGTCCCTAACTTTGGTGGAAATTTCACTTTTGGTCCCTTTGTTTACAATACCTCACCAACCGGACCTTAATAGTTTTTACAACCCAACAACAAACCAAACATAAACCCCATCCCAACCAATCCAGTCCAACCCACACATTTCCCTGGCCCAATTACCCTCTCAGCCCACTCCCATCCAAAATATAACCCCTACCCCGTTTATTATATACCTAGGTCAACTTTGACCTTTGACCCATCCTCTCCTCTTCCACCTCACGTGACTACTACCCCTGCAACCCTACTTCTGCTAAACCCCTGCAACACCCAACACCCCATCATCAACCCTACTTCCACAAGCCACCCCTACCCCAGACAAACACCCCAGTCCAAAGCTTGCCCCCTGCAAAAGCTATCTGCCAAAGTTGCAATACCTCCCATTTCCCGCCAAAACCCCACTAATGGTTGAGATCAATTTAAAGGGAACCAACGGATGGGATTTCAAGAATTGAAGCTCAAGACAAGACAAGAAAGTGAAACCCTAGTTCATTCAGTATAAATAGTTCAATATGTATGCCTTTCATGGCAGTTAGGTTTTAATATTAGGAGTAGTATTAGAAGTAGTTTTAGTTGTAATTTTAGTTTTTTAAAAACCTTGTTTTCAGTTTTTCAAAGCTTCCTTATTCCCTGTACTCAGATTTTAGATTAATGAAAATTTAAAGTTCCTTTAAAAAGTGTTTCTTTCTGCTTATTATTTACTACTTATTCTGGGATTGTCATTGCTTATTTTACTCTGTTATTGATTATTATATCATTGCTCAGCCTTGAATAATTTGTTTCTTTGTTGGAAATCTCATCAGACATCCCATGAAAGGGTGTTTGGCATAAGTCAATATTGTTTCTTTCTAGCTCATAAATTTGTCTTTACCACTTTTTCCCAATTAGATTAGCTCAAGTTAGTTGTTAGCAGTAGATTGGAAGTTAAATATAGAAGATCCAAATAGTTTTTCTAGATTTCAGGTTTGCCTTCTAATTATTATTATTGTTAAAAACAGTTAAGTGGCTAGGATAAAATCAAGTTTAGGCATGGTTATTTGTCATTTGTGTTTCATTCTAGCTGTAGATTGTTATTTAGGCCTCTAGGAAACCTGATCTTTGCTTTTCATGGGTGAAAACTCATCACTTGACCCATTGTGACTCAACTGCTACTTCAGCTTGTGTGTCCCAACAGCCGTCAAAAGTTATTTTTAACTTACTCATCTGAAGGAATCATGACATGAAATTTAGTTTACTGCTTATTGCTCAGTTAATCTTTAAGGTCCTATTTTTATTTTATTTTTAGAATCTTTCTTTCTCGACTGTTTGCATCCCCAAACTTGCCCTTGTTGCCTGTTTCATCATATTGCAGCCCTGGGGTATGTTTGCTTTTAGGCTTATGTTTAGTGCTTATTTCTGTTCCTTAACTTATTTTAGGATTCCCCCTAGATAACTAAACTGCTTCCCTTCCCTAGTCAGCTTAAAACAAGCTTTTGCACCTTCAATTCTGCCCATTTGGACTGTTTGGGGGCTGTAAATTTTGTGTCCAACACCCATTCACCTTTGATACAACTTTCTGTATCTTGAGCTTGTTTGAGTGCTTGTTTTGAGCCTGCTAATCCCCACACACCACCATCAGTGTTTAACTTAGCTTGTTGATTATTTTTTATACCCACTTAGGTTAGCTTGTTAGATGTAACTTGTTGCTCTTGGCCTGCTGATTTGCATGTTTATCTGAATCCTCAAAACCTGCTTATTTAGACTGCTGTTGCTGCTGCATATTTTTGTTTATAAGCTAAGCTTGTTGGATTTCTTGTTCATATTTGATCACTAGCCTTTGATTGTTGTTTATTATTGAAGTTAGTAGTTTGAAATTTATAGTTGTAGCTTTAGGTTTGCTTTTCTAGCTTATTCTTAGCTTAATTTTTTGGCTTGTAGAACCCCCCACAGTCAACTGTTTCAGCACCCTGCTGCTCCACCCCAACCCTTTTGATCTTGAATTTTTGTATGCTAGAATAGGTTTAGGATTTACAATTGGTTTCAATAGCTGTTTGTAGTATAGAGATTAGGATTTTGAACTTATTTCAGGTTCTAATGCTATTTGAGTAGCTTATTTAGGCTGCTAAATTGCATCACCTTTGGGCTAAGTTGCCCTGCACCCAGGTTTTGTTCCATTTTCAAAACAGTCCCTAGTCTTTAATTTTGGACGTAGGGGTGCAAGCTTTGTTGATTTAGGAACTCACCCAGGTTGTTTAACTATTTCAAAAAGAATTTTTGGGTTTGGAAAAGAATTGTTCAATGAGAAATGGTTGGGAAGCTGATGGTCTGACAATGAACTCCCCTGCATCTCAAAGTTTTTGGCAGATTTAGAATACCCTTAGATCGTTCCTTAATAAGTGTTAAGCTTTGATTATTGTTTCTTTAGGAAGCCCCCTAGTTTAGCTTTAGATATCCATTTGGAGTTTTGTTATAATTGCTTATCTAGTGCTAGTTAAATAAGCTCTAATTTGATTTTTTTTTACCACTGCTGCTGTACTTTAATTGTTCATGTCCTTAGTTGGATTGATATCTGATCTCTGTTTGATCATGTGATTTCTAATTGTTGTTAGTATTGTAATTTGTATTTAAGTTTCTGTTTGTGCCTGCTTGTTTAAGCTTATTGGGCTGTTTGGCTAATTTGATTAGTGTGTGGTTTGAATTACTCCATAATCTCATTCTTAATGTGGGTTGCTGTACTTTTGTAGCTCTAATCAGCTTAATTTGAGTTTTTAGAAGTTTTAGTTTCACAAAAGTATGCTTATTTTGGTTAAAAAATAGTTTTGTAGAGTTAAAATTGAAAAAAAAATATTTGGTAAAAAAAAGTCCACTGCTGGTATTCGAACCTGGGTTACACAGCTCACACACCACACACTTACCAAATGCCCTTGGGTCTTTTATCAGTAAGGATTTGCACAAAATAATACTAGACCCTTGATTGTTTGTGTGGCTAAAATAAGCTTTTCAGCTTATTATCTGCTTATTGTGTGCTATTTGTGTACCGTACCTAGCTTTTTTATATTTTCCTTAGAATCTTAGTAACTTGTAGTATTTATATAAAAAGTTTCATAATTTTATAAATTAGTTTAATACTTATAATAATTAAAATAGTTTAAATTAGGTTTTAATAAATAATAAGTAGTTAATTGTAAAAATAGCTTATTTATAAGTACTTAGGAATTTTTATATTTTTCTAAAGTATCTGTCACCCTAATGTATTTGTAGAAAAAGTTTTATAATTTTAACTATTAGTTTAGTATTTATTAAAATTAAATTAGTTTAAATAGTTTAAATAGTTTTTAATTAATTATAAATAATTAAAAAGTCTAAAAAATAATTTTCTTTTTTCTAAAATTTTCTTTTATCATTAGGATCGTAAAAATATTATTTTCATGTTCGTAGGGTTTGCGTAGCTCAAATTTTACGTTTTATTTTGCGCACTCGCGTTTATTTTAATTTTAACTCGCGTTTTATTTAAATAACTTTTGCGTTTTTAATTTTAGGTTACGTTTGTAAAAGTAGTTTGTTAAATTAAGAAAAACCAAAAACATAAATAAAGTGATAGCTTCTATTTAAGCCGTTTGGCTTATTTTTCTGCTTACGTATAAGCAATTTCTGATTTTAAGTTTTCAATTTACGTTTTAAGTTAATTAGGTTTCGCGTTATTGTTAATATAGTTTGTTTGCATCGTTTTCATTCGTATTTCCTTAGTGTAATCATTCACAACCCCTTTCTGTCCAAATTCACCCGATCACAAACCCGTTTGTTTACAATTCACACCTCGTCGGGACATACGACCCGGGGAAACACTGTATTCCGCGGAGCATTGACTCTGAGCAGTCTGACCTTGTTGACCATACCTTTGGTCAATATAAGTTAGGTGGTTTAGGCTCAATCAGCACTCCATGCCGTGAAACTATCTCTTTCAGGTATAAACGCGCAAGAGTGCTCATCTCATCATTTTCCTTGATTGGTAAGAAATGCGCGGATTTCGTGAGACGATCAACGATAACCCATATGGTGTCAAATCCACTCGATGTCTTGGGTAGTTTTGTAATGAAATCCATAGTGATCCTTTCCCATTTCCACATTGGTAGCTCTGGTTGAATCAATAAACCGGATGGCTTTCATGTTCGGCCACCAATACAACTTCTTAAGGTCCTGGTACATCTTGTCTGAACCGGGTTGAATGGAGTATTTAGACTTGTGGGATTCATGCATGATGAGGTCTCGCAATCCTCCATACAGCGGAATCCAATTCCTATCCTTGAAACACAACCTTCCATCTGGTTTCTTTACAAATCCATTCTTGCTCTCAGGCATACCCTTTTCGTTTGGTCTACTCTCTTCCTTAAGTGCCTCAGCTTGTACTTCAAGGATTTGAGTCGATAGAGGCGATCTGATTGTCATTCCTAAAGATCTGACCCTAAGGGGTCTAATTTGTTCCTTTCGGCTCAAGGCATCTGCTACAACATTTGCCTTTCCAGGATGATAACGAATTTCACAATCATAGTCACTCAGCAACTCTAACCAACAGCGTTGTCTCATGTTCAATTCCTTTTGATCTAAAATGTGTTGGAGACTCTAGTGATCGGTGAAAACCGTACACTTGGTTCCATAAAGGTACTGTCTGCATATCTTAAGAGCGAATACTACCGCTCCTAGTTCTAGATCGTGGGAAGTGTAGTTCTCTTCATGAGGTTTGAGTTGTCTAGAAGCGTAAGCGATTACTTTAAACCTTTACATCAATACGGCACCTAAACCTTGGATCGATGCATCGCAATATACCACAAAGCCCTCACTTCCTTCGGGTAATGCAAAAATCGGGGCTTCACAAAGCTTTTGCTTCAAAAACTGAAATGCTGATTCTTGCTCTTCTCCCCAATCAAACTTCTTCTTCTTCTGGGTTAACTCGGTCAACGGTTTAGGAATTTTCGAGAAACCTTCAATAAACCTACGGTAATATCCGGAAAGACCTAAAAATTGACGTATCTCGGTAGGACTAGTAGGGGACGTCCAATTTTTAACAGCTTCAATCTTGGCGGGGTCAACGTGAATACCTTTACTGTCAATCACATGCCCAATAAATTGTACCTTCTTGATCCAAAAATCACACTTAGAGAATTTTGCATACAATTTCTCTTCTCGGAGCAGTTCTAGTATGGTCCTTAGGTGTTGAGCATGTTCTTCTTCGTGACGGGAGTAGATAAGTATATCATCGATGAACACAATCATGAACTTATCCAAGTAGGATTTGCACACTCGGTTAATCAAGTCCATAAATACAGCGGGTGCATTTGTTAGACCGAACGGAATTACTTGAAATTCGTAGTGACCATATCTCGTTCTAAAAGCTGTCTTAGGGATATCCTCCTCCCTAACTCTCAATTGATGATATCCTGATCTCAGATCAATCTTCGAGTAGACACTCGATCCTTGCAATTGATCAAATAGGTCATCGATTCTCGGCAATGGATATCGATTCTTCACAGTGAGTTTGTTTAATTCACGATAATCGATACACATCCTGAAGGTTCCATCCTTCTTCTTCACAAACAATATCGGCGCTCCTCACGGTGACGAACTCGGGCGAATAAATCCTTTATCTGACAATTCCTGTAATTGCACAGATAACTCCTTCATCTCGGACGGTACTAACCTATAAGGTGCTCGTGCTACCAGAGCTGCTCCCGGTATCAAGTCAATCTGAAATTCCACTTGACGTGCTGGTGGTAAACCAGGTAAGTCCTCAGGGAATACTTCAGGAAAGCCCTTGACTACTGGCACGTCTTTGAGTTGTTTATCTTCCGGCTTCTTCTCCGTGGTTTGAGCAAAGAAGGCTTGACATCCTCTCTCGTTGTACTTTACAACTTTGATACACGAAACGATGTTTAGACGGGTTTTACTCCACTCTCCGCGAACGATTTAGGTTTTGTCTCCGAGTGGGATATGGACGACCTTTTCGTCCCATATGATTCTAGCGTGGTTCTTGGATAACCAATCCATTCCTATGACGATGTCGAAACTACCAAGTCTAATTGGCATAAGGTCTATGGCGAAGGGTTCGTTAAGTAGGTGTAAAGTACAACCTCAGATAATAGTGTTAGTGCTTACTAGTTCTCCATCGGCTAGTTCTATGTCATAAGTGGTGTCTAGTTGGGTAGGGGGAATATCAAGTAGGGGTGCAAAAGAAGTAGATACGAAACTTTGATCGACTCCAGAATCGAATAGAACTTTAACAAGACGGTTTTTAAGTAGGAACGTACCTGTGACTATGTTTGGATCCTGATGAGCATTTCCATCTCCCAACACGTATGCTCGAGCACATGCAGTGTTGTTCTTGTCGGGGCATTGACTCTTTTAATGTCCCTTCTTTCCACAAGCATGGCATGTCACTGCCACTGGTTGTAAGTTAGCTCCTGTAGCCTTACAATCTTGAGTCTTATGGTCATTCTGTTGGCACCTCTTACACTTAACAAAGCATTGGCCATGGTGGTGTAGTCTGAACTGGTTGCAGTAAGGGGCGTTTCCAGCATACCCCGCGTTGTTAGCTGGTGCAGCGACATAAGCCTTGGCTGCTTCTTGTCGACGAGTTTGCTGATTATGGTGGTTGTTCCTTCCCTGGTGGTAGTTACAGTCGGGGTTACGGTTGTTGTTGCTGTTGCTATTGTTGTTTGTCTTACAATCATCAAACTTCCTTTTGTGATCATTGCTTCCCTGAGCAGAGTTTCGCTTAATCTCCCAGTCTAGCAGTCTTTGGGCAATAGTCATTGCTTCTTCCAAAGATTGAGGCTTTGACGAGGTGACGTTTCCCTCAATGCTCCTCAGTAGTCCCTCAATGTACCTTTCCAACAACTTTTCCAAATCGAGAACCTTTGAAGGGCAAAGTGTGGCAAGCTCCTGAAATCTCATATCGTAAGCCCTGAGATCATTCCCTTTCACGACCAACAGATGAAACTCATCTTCTAGTTTCTTGATCTCTCCTCTTGGGCAGAACTTCTTCAACATCTTTTCCTTAAAGTCAGCCCAGGTGATCTTATAGGCTTCCTCCACACCTATCTTCTGAGCAGTTGCGTTCCACCAAGACAACGCATCTTCCAGTAATGTTCCAGTAGCAAACGAGACTCTGTTTTCAGCGGCACAACCGCTTCTCACAAACACAGTTTCAGTTCGCTCAAACCATCGAGCAAGTTCTGTTACTCCCTCAGTACCTTTGAAGTGAGATGGATTACAAGCTATGAAGTCCTTATAGGTACACTTCCGAGTCGGAGAGGACTCGCTTTCTGCAGTAGGTCGGTTGTTGCTACTTGATCGCGCCATTGCAGCAGCTTGCTCTTCCAGAGCTGCAGCAACGCTGTTGGCAACCAATTTCTTGATAGCAGCTTGAGTCATAGCAGGTGATGCGGTGGTAGTTGTGGTTTTCCTAGGGGCCATAACTCTATAAAATCGCAAGTGTATAAGTAAAAATCCCAAACATCGATCAATAATAAGCGAAATAATGTAACCAAGCTCATAATAGTCGAGATCATCACAAAATACATCACAATCACACCATGAATACATACATCAACATAAACCACATCATCCATAAATAATCATCACGACATGTAACAACACACATGGAAATTATAATGAATCTCAATATGGGAGCATAACATAAGATCAAACAACCAAAACATCATAAATCAATATCAGTACAGTACAATCATAACCAACACAAAGTTTTAATAATTTGAATTCATTGTTACAAAACAATAAGATACAACATTATTAATGCCGCACAGGGCAAGTTAAGATGTCTCTGAATGTAATGATACGTCATAGATCTATGAAGCTCTAGGTGCGCCTCCTGATCTCCTCTCTAGCTCTCTAATGAACCTGATCATCTCCAACATCTCTAGATCTCTAGCTCTCTCTCTGGCCTGGACCTCCTCAAGCGTGACTGACAGAGTGTGGATAGTAGCACTAGATGTTGCCAGCTCTTGGATATGATGCTCTAACATCTGCTGTGTGATGATCACAATCTCTCTAAGATCCTCCATCTCATGTCTCTGCACGTCGAGTCTATGACCGAACTCAGTGATGGTAGCCTGTGCCTCCTCGATCTCAGTACCCATCATCTCAAACACAGTCTCCAGAGCTGTCCTATGAACAACGATGTTCTCGAACTCCTCCTGCATGATCTCAATCCTCTCTAAGGATATATCCTCAATAACACTCAACAGCTCATCAAGACGATCCTCATGTCTAACCAGTCTAGCAGCCAGTAAAAGGATGGTATGATGTATCGGCTCCCCAGTGACCGGTAACACAGCTGAGGAGCTCTCTCCAAGGTCAGCTGCCCTAGGTGATCCCTCAATAAACCTCAAGTGGCGAATGCACTCTAACAAGAACGACCATCGGCGGGCATCAACCATCCTATGAATGCTGGGTGAAGTAGCAGTCTCAGTAGGAATGGATGAAGGTGACAGGATATGTGATGAAGCAGGTGATGGTATCGGCACAGTGATAGTCTGAGAGTAGAAAACCATAGGTGGTGGTATGGGTGGTAAAACCTCAGAAGAGTGGGGTGCGGTGTAAATAGGCAACATATACGGATGCGGCTCAGGTAATGGTGATAAAGGTGATGGTGACGGAGATGGTGAAGGTGTTGGTGATGACACAGGTATCAGCACAGGCACAGACACAGGTGGAAGTACAAGTGTGGGTGATGGCACATATACAGGTACAGGTGGTGGAACAGTAGAAGTAGGCAAAATACAGACTCATTTCCGAGCCGTGCATTTGCGGGTGAAGCTATCATCATGGTATCGAAACAACTCTCCAAAAGGCTCAGGCTCAAAAGGCTCAAGGGACCTCACTCGCTTGCATCGACGAGTCGGTGCAGACGGGGATGGTGGTGGGATAGATGCAGGAGTGTCAGAAGTATCCGAGTCAGAAGACTCGTAATCAGCATCTGAACCAGAATGGTGACTAACAGGTGGTGTAGGACGGTCATCAGCCGCAAGAAACTGCTGAGACGTGAGATACTGATCATACAAGTACTAATCGTGTGTCATAGGTTGATACGTAGGGATCGCGCCCTCGCAACAGGTTTTACCTCTCAAGGGATCTTGAGAAGCTTACAACCCCCACCAGGCAGTGTACCTGATCGTTGTAGTATAGTATAGTGACAAGTACCGGGGGATTGATCGTTCAACTCAGGAATAGTGTCGCTAGGATTAGAAAGTCTACTAAACTAGGTCTAGAGGTGAGGGATGATTCTTTTTGTACTTTTATATTTTATGAAAGCAAGTAAAAATCTCGGTTCTTGAAGGACTGGGTGGAATTAGTTGCTAGCCAACTAACCCAATTTATCTAAAGATGCAATCAAAATAAAATAAAAGAAATGAAAACAAAACTAATTATACTAATGTGGTGTAAACAATGATGAGGAAAGTTGTGTTTACTTAGATTTCATTACTCCCTAGGTATCTTTTACAAGTTGATAGCTTGTTACAATTGCATGGATGACGGGTCATATTCCTTAATACTAGTCGTAGGGCCGTGTACAATATTCCCTAACTCTATAGGATCCTACTTCACTCCTATGTCGAGCCGTTAGAAGCTCCTAACATGGGATCATTAGAATTCTCCTACGCATTAAATACAACCAAAAATCGTAGTACACCTCCGATCATGTTTCTTAAGACGTTCAAGCAAGTTACCAATGGAAGTCTGCCAGTTTTCTTAAGCCTAATATCGAATACAATCATCCGTAACAATTATAAACAAACAATCAACCCATAATCAACATCTAGGTTTCACAACATCTAAGCAAACACAAGGAAAATCTAGCCTAGCATGTTAAATAGAAGAAAAGTGTAAGATATAATCAAACAACACATAGACATATTGAATGATTTGAAGGAATACTTATCTTTAATTGAACATGAAAGATTCAAAGGGTTGAAACCCTTGAAAAAGCTGGAAAATTCGACCTAGGGTTTATTCCCTCAAAGTTGCACACTAATGAATGAAATTTGGAAAACTATATATAGATTTTACATTGTGACAGCGTCATGTATTGGATTGTGACGTCGTCAACTCGCCGCCATAATGAAATCGTATTGCCTAGATCTACTTGTGACGCCGTCATGTGTGATTTTCTTCTGGACCGTCACTAATAATTGGACCATGACGGCCTTGGGTGACGCCATCATCTCCTATGCTTAAAAACTCTCTGGATCGTCACGTGTATTTTCCACATCCACCTCTTTTGTAGCTCTTTACGCCGTCATGTGGAGAGTCTTGACGCCGTCAGGTACTATTCAAGCAAGGAAAATTGAGACTTTGCCGTTTTCTTCACTTTTATGGTCCAAAAAGTCCAAAATGCTTCCTTTTCCAGATTTCTCTCCAAAAGTACCTACAATGACAAAAGGAACGATTTAGGACAATATTTGATCAAATAATCACAAATTCGGCCTTAAATGACCCCTTAAAAGCGGTACACTTTTCACCTCATCAAATACCCTTACACTTGAGATTTGCTTGTCCTCAAGCAAATGCGCTTTTATTCTAATCAAAATACAAGTTAGGGGTCATTTAACACTAATATAAAAGTAATTACAACAAATAATCGTTCCACTAAAAACCAAAGACAAGCACGGAGGTCATACACTAGCACCTCATAAATAGTGTTTAGATACTCACATCTCTCGGGTGTAATAAAGTATATATCACAATAAGGAAATGGAAAACATCTCTCACTACCTGTCATAGCAAATAGATTACCATAGGCTTGGGAAAGGATCAAACCTCCACCACTTAGCGTAAGCACCTAGGATAAACTATCAAAGAGGTCTTTTAAAGGGTTATAACGTTAGGTGTAGGGATACGGAAAAACACGGTTTTGTTGGATAAAGGCAATATTTACTGGTGGCGAGTTAATCATCTTGGTTAATTACATGTACAATATGGCGTTGCTAAGCCAAGACTAGACTCGACTTAAGCTAATAAATCAAAAATAACAAAAACATAAAATAAACATAGAATGAAATGGGATGGTAGTCCGTATGCTTTTTCTCTTTTCTTTTGCTATTTTTTTTTCTTTTTCTTGATTTTTTCGATTTTTTATCCTTTTTTTTTTTTTTTTTTTTTTTTTTTTTTTTTTTTTTTCATACACTCTTACCCTACCATTCAAAATAATACATCATAGGGAATGTACATTCCCATTACACTTGACTTTTTACATACTTTACAATAAACTACTCTAATGACTCGAATCAAGATAATCAAAACACTTTGAGTACTTTTTAAGATTAATGCACATATGGGGATATTAATTTGATGTTCTTCCCCATTACTCCACAACACAAGTACTTTACCCATGAGTCACAATCGTCCCAAAACAATATGTACAAGATATGACTCGACTTAGCAACCATGTAATCAATTAGATAATTAACTAAGGGTTTAAACATGTAACAATAATGCACTAAAGATGAGTGCATACACGGAAGGCTAAGGCGATTTGGTTGCACATTTGGGTGGGTTGTAACAAATTCTTCCTTTAAGTAAGATGCTTAAAGTTAGAAACAAATTCTCCTACGCATTAAATACAACCAAAAATCGTAGTACACCTCCGATCATGTTTCTTAAGACGTTCAAGCAAGTTACCAATGGAAGTTTGCCAGTTTTCTTAAGCCTAACATCGAATACAATCATCTGTAACAATTATAAACAAGCAATCAACCCATAATCAACATCTAGGTTTCACTACATCTAAGCAAACAAAGGAAAATCTAGCCTAGCATGTTAAATAGAAGACAAGTGTAAGATATAATCAAACAACACATAGACATATTGAATGATTTGAAGGAATACTTATCTTTAATTGAACATGAAAGATTCAAAGGGTTGAAACCCTTGAAAAAGCTGGAAAATTCGACCTAGGGTTTATTCCCTCAAAGTTGCACACTAATGAATGAAATTTGGAAAACTATATATAGATTTTACATTGTGACGGCGTCATGTATTGGATTGTGACGCCGTCAACTCGCTGCCATAATGAAATCGTATTGCCTAGATCTACTTATGACGCCGTCATGTGTGATTTTCTTCTGGGCCGTCACTAATACTTGGACCATGACGGCCTTGGGTGACGCCGCCATCTCCTATGCTTAAAAACTCTCTGGATCATCACGTGTATTTTTCACATCCACCTCTTTTGTAGCTCTTGACGCCGTCATGTGGAGAGTCTTGACGCCGTCAGGTACTGTTCCAGCAATAAAAATTGAGACTTTGCCGTTTTCTTCACTTTTATGCTCCAAAAACGTCCAAAATGCTTCTTTTTCCAGATTTCTCTCCAAAAGTACCTAAAATGAAAAAAGGAACGATTTAGGGCAATATTTGATCAAATAATCACGAATTCGGACTTAAATGACCCCTTAAAAGCGGTACACTTTTTGCCTCATCATAGGTCCACAAACAGGACGGACAAGTGACTGCACAACAAAAGAATCAACGGGTGTCGAAGCAACCTCACCCTCCTCAAAGGGCTCAGTCTCTGCAGACTCGTTCCCAGACGGAACCGTAGATGGAATGACAAGTGATACAGGTAAGGTGTGATGGGTAGAGTCAGATAAGTCAATGGTAGGAAAGGAGGATGATGCCGGCCTGACGTCATCACTGTCAGATAAGATGATGACACGGGGTGACATGGTACTGTAATAATCCCAATAATAGCAGTATAAGTCATTTAGTCTACGTAATGCTACACATGCAGTAGTTATGATGCTAAAACAAGACTTAGCATGATGCATCTAAAATCAAACCATGAAGCATGATGTCGACAAGTGCTGGCACGGAGGGCACGAAGTAGTATGCTGTAAAATAGTTCATTTTTAAAATCGTATGGTTATAGTCCAAAATTTCAAAATCAGTTGGTTCGCTATAACCTTGGTGCTGATGCCAATCTGTAACACCCCGAAAATTTTAGAACATAACGGAAGACTTAATCGGGGTAATTACGTAATTGAATCACAGTCAAACTCATAGTTCAAAAGATAGTGTTTATATCATTCAATGAAAACTCAAATATTCAGAGTACAAAACATTTTCATAAAGAGAATGCTTTCAAAAGAGGTGGTGAGTTTGAAATGAATGATAAGTTATTTAATGTAAAAGGGAGGTCCCGTGCCCTTTTTGCCAGCTTCATGCCATCGTGCCGCTAAGTTCCTGAGATAAACATGCTAAAAATGTCAACACAAAGGTTGAGTGAATCCATAGTAGTTTAAGTTATGTAGTAGTTTGAACACAAGATAACAGTTTGAAAACAATGTGCTCGCGGAATAGCTCAGTAAGAAATATGCATAAAAATTAATCTATACATATGATATTGCTCCTAAGGTTTCACAAAACGCAAGCCTTGACAGTCATGTATGTAATCACCTACACCACGAAGGACGTAGTTGACAAAGGTGCCCTCAAAGGAAACTATGCTAGATTCCCCAAAAGTACGAATATAGCTCACCTCCTGACATCAATCTGAATTGCCTTAGGTGGGTTGCCGGTCCCAATAGATCTATTAACTATATTTCGCGCTTACTCGCAAGTGCTTAAGGTTCGTGAAAGAGGGACTTTCAGTGTAAGGTAACTTAGGCAATACCAGGAAAATAATCGCATACTAAAAATACTTGTGTTCGGTTTATCGCATGTATCTCCCCACTGGGTTTAGAAAAAAGTATAAAAAGTGGGACTATGAACTCACCTCGTTAATGTAGAATTCAACAGGTGTTCAAATGAGAACTATAAACGGTTATGAATAGCAGTGAATAGCTTCTGACCCGCGACCTAAATTAACGTGATATATGTATATTATTATCGGTTTAACGATCTCGATGCGTAAATGACGAATACAGTATGAGAAATCCTCGGGTGTAGTAATGTCTGATTACTCGTTTTAACATGTCTCAAAATAATGAGTCGTATATCGTTGTCGAGTATATATAAGTAAAAATATTTAATTTAAATATTTTTAGTTAATAGATTATAAGTTTATATTAATATATTTTGTAAAAGAAATACATTAAGTAGAATGATTTAGTAATTAAAAGTTATTAATTTATGGCAAATAAAACCTTCAAGTATGTCGAAAGTTACAGTTTAACCCTTACGTCAAAATAATTACATTTTTAGTCCAAAATGGTACTTTTAAATTTTTACACTTATCTTCACAAATGGCAATTTATACCCTTGTCTTTTATTAAAAACTTACTGTTTATATTTAGGTCCGAAAGTTTCATGGTTTTGACACTTCTAGTCCCTTAACGAAATATTTTACAAAAATAGTCCAAAGTTAAGTTTTGAAAAAGTGAACTTTTATATTTATAAAAGTTAATGTTTTAGCTTATGAAAAGTCACCAAGATTTAGTTTTTAAGATGAAATCGTTCCGAGTTCTTATGTTTTCTGTTTCTCGAGTTTTTGTTCTAGAAAATAACCATGGGCTCGTTAGCCCAAGTTCAAGCCCAAATCAAGTTTTTGAAATTCTTAGATATGTTTGCTCGACTGAGCTTAGGTTTAGGTCGATACAAGCTAGCTCCAAACGATATAATCTTTGCATGTTCATTCAAGTTGGTTTACTCTAGTTCAAAGATATAAGTGGTCGAATAATAGATATACATTGTACGTAAAAATGGAAAGAAAATGAAGGGTTTCTAGGGGTGTCGCGTGTGTTATTTTGTAATAAAAATCTTATGTTTTCAAGTGTGTAAATCAATACGTGGTGTTGTGTATGCATGCAACATGAAAGTAAATGATGAAAGAAAGTAACATGGCCAAGTAAACTTACAACACCTCAAGGGTGGTGAAGAGATTCGAATGAGAATGATACGAGAGGGACAAACGAACGTGACTTGCAACCCTTTTTGCAAAACAATAACCCACGATTCAAAATATATCAACCCAATTACTAGGAGACGACCCAATTACCTCGTGTTGCTTCCTTGCTTCTCGATAGTGTGGAAAAGAAAGAAAGAGGTAGGTTGTTTGAGAATTGGTGAGGAGTGGAGTGAATAGTAAATGTATTTATAGTAGAAAGGACAAGAGTGATTAGGTACTAACATGTGAACTTGTTGTACATGGTCTTGTGGTGTCATTCGAATAGCAACAAGTATGTCAAGTATTTCATGGTTTAGTCTTTCGAAGGGGTATAGTCAAGAGCTAATATGATTTGTTTATGTGTAGGACAAAGGGGATTAGGAGTAGCGTGTATGTACTTGTCGAATATTTTAAGGATGAAGGGGAGAGCATGTGATCTTTGGTTGGGGTTAATGAAACACAAAACGCTTTGGTTAAAGATTTTGAGTAAAAATAACATTAGTTTATGTTTCAGCTTAGGGAGATAGGGTGGCTTGGTGTTGGTTCTTGGTTATCTCCACACGCAAAGAAAGAAAGAAAGGTATAGATGACGAGACTTGGGGTGACAAGAAAAGAAATGTGAAGTCTTTGAAATGACAATGAAGGTTCTTTGATGGCTTGTGGTTGTTGTCGAGTGAGACAAGGAAGAAAATAGAAAAGTTGTGCCATGGTCTTATGTCGTACTAGTTGTGTGTCGAGTGGTATAAGAGACTAGGAATACAAATTGGTTACTATTATGTAAGTTGCAAAAAAAATATAACTAAAATGGTGTTTGTTTGGTCTCGGCTGTGGTCCAACAGAAAAGAAAAACAAGGAGCCTCGTGGGCTTGTGATTAGGCCCAAAGAGAAAAAGAAAAAGAGAAGGGGTGTTGGGCTAGCGTGTGGGATCTCGGCCCAATCCAAAAGAGAAGAAATCATGTGCGATGTATGAGCTTGTATGTATCAAGGATCAAGTAAAATAAATAAATTTAATGATCAAATGTTCCGGGAAAAATAATATGTCAGGATTCACTCAGAGGTAGATTACGAAAGATATCTCGGTAGTACCTGCACGTATATATACTTACATGTATATATGTAGTAGAGTTAATCACAGTTTTGTTCGTATAATATATATATCACTAGGTCAGTATTAGGTTCTGTTTCGCAAGTGGAAGCTATTCAGGTCACATCTAGTTTCTCGGTAATTCAGTAGTGACCAATACACATCTCGGAAATAAAATAATAGTTCATAGCAACGAAAAATTTAAATTGGCCCGCAAAAATGGCCTAGTGATCAGTTTTATGGAAAATCGTTCAGTGATAAGCATTACTAAATGACATGGGATTTTACGAGGTATTACAGTTATTTTATGGTTTTATGATGTCTTAGGATGATATTATATTTGTGGATTATGTGTGAACTAACAACATTTGCAGGGGATAACAATTTAGTACTATGCTATTTTCACTTTTCGGCTAAAATTTTGAATGCTAGAATCGCTCTCTCAAACTCTATAGGTAAGCATGTTTCTACCTGCAATTTTTGTTTTTCTATCTAGAAAAAATTGATTGCTTAAGTTTTAGGAAAAATTTTGGAAATTCGGAAAAACCACGTAGTCATAAAAACCACTCTGTCTCGATTCTGAGCCTCCACTGAAACGGTGGAACCCATTTTTTGGTTCCGTCTGTTACAAAACTTGGTTCCGCCAAGTTTATTCCAATGGATACGGCGGAACCCAAAACTTGGTTCCGCCCGTGTTGTCGATTGGTTCCTCCAATACTACAACAAAATTTTATCTTTGAATTTTCTGAATTTTTCTAGCAATCCTTAGGATCCAAACTTACTTCCTACATGCTAGTTAGTATTTATTAGTAATTCTAGAGCCATCTTATCACACATTAACCAATAACATCATCATTCCCGCCAAAATTTCAAATTTGCCTAAACTAACCCAAGGAACCTTTCTGATACAAGGAAGGAACCCTTCCTTTGGTTCCTCCAAATCCATGGAACAACCTGACAACATGTACCCACCATGATCACATAGCATTTACTTCCCCACTTAGTCTTTCACTCCATCCAACTCCATTGGATTGACTTCCAATGATTTGACAACTTATTGGAACTCTTCCAAATGATTAGGAACCTCCAAAAATGTATGGATCAACATCAAATCCAAACACCAATTTCCATATCATGTTCTTCCTATAAATTGATCAACATTCACACATCCAATTCACACCTTCACCATCACTTCTCTCAATCTTATACCTCTAATCCTACCAAAGTCTTGCAATGACAAAATCCACCACCTCATCCGAATCATCAAGACCTATTAGGAGAACCACTAGAATTAGCGTCAAACCGTGTTGCTTCAACAAAACCATCCAACTAAGCTCATCATCATCAAGTGATTCATCCCTCAATATTTCATCAGCCATCAATGATACCAACTTTCTAAACCTTACTACTCCAACACCATCTCCAAACCCTTGCATTGCCAACATAATCACCACTCCTCCACCAACTATAACCCCAAGTGATCCAACACCACCTTCGGCACCAAGTCAACCTTCAAAAACTTCATCACCTCAATCACCAAAATTGACACCTATGGAACTCTTCAAGACACCACCAACATCACCACATCCATTTATGGAAAGTTTGGAAGACCTTCCACCAATATCATCAAATCCACCACCATTGACACTTTTTGATACTATTGAACAAATAGAAACTCAACAACAACATCGGTCTTAACCAAGTGACCCATTGGATGAAAAAACTCATCAACCATCACTAATAAAGCGTTTGGCTTACAAGCATGCTAGACCTTCCATCTTTCCACAAGATCAAGATCATCCACAACCACAACCATTGTTGTTCCATCTCATTTACAAAGATATCCACGATCCTCTTTATGGAGAACCAAGCTTTCATCATCATGATCAACAACAAGAACCTCCTCAAAACTTTTCCAACCGGTTTGAGTCCATATTTCCTACTTATGAGGAAATAAAAGCATCTTTGTGGACCAAATCTCCAAACACTCATGAAGAACTCAACACTCGCTTGGAAAGCCTCTATGCTTTCAAGCACATGATTGATTCTCATCTCACCCAAGCCATGGATTTCCAAACCGCAATGTACTCATCAATTGTAGGAAACCGACACACCTCTCAACCATCCACCTTTGCTCCCGCAACAACAAATGTTTCAACCACCACCAATGACCCATCAACAACAACCCAAGTTCCACAACTACCACCTCTTCGCCATGATTGCATCATGTGCGAAAGAACCACTCATATTAGTGAGAGATGCAACATCTTGGTACATGAGCTTCAAGATGAAATGCGGTTTATCCTTAACCACATTTTGGAGCGTCTTAATGCTATCTCTCACTTGCCTCAAGCCTAGAGCTTTATTAGGAAGATCAAATAATGGTAGAATCTCACATAGGACCCTTTCCCTTTATAGATGTAGTTGTCATTTTCATTCCACCTTGTATGATTTAACTTTCTCCAATAGTAGACTTTTTCCAAGTCTTTAGGTTTGACTATTTTTAGTCAAAGTTTAAATTTTACTTGAAATATAATGGTTCTACTTCTATATTGTGTTGGTCATTCTCTTTTGGTTGTTTATTACTTGATGATTGTTGTCATGAGATGAATGCTTATTCTCTTATAATTGGTATTATGTTCTCATACTTATCTGTACAACAAACTAACCTTTTCTTGTATGACCAAAATCCATGTATCCTCTCTTAGCACTCCATTTAGGGGGAGTATTGTCCAAGGGGGAACATATGGCTTGACACATTTCCGCTTCGCCACTCATGTAAAATTTTAAAAGGCTCAAAATCTATAATATCCATTTGCGTAAAAATAAAATTTATGTTTTGTCGTCAACAAAAAGGGGAGATTGTTAATACAAATATCGCCTAAAAACGTTATTTATATTTTATGATCTTTCTTAGTTTTGTTAACTACAAAAGGTAAAGTTTATTTTTGGCAAATCATAAATATAGTTTAAAAGTCTTTTACTTAACTTCACTCAAACTAAATTTACATGTTTTCACAAAGTAATTTCTAATCAAGTATACTTTAGTTTAAGTACATGTGTTAAAATTGTCTTATATGTATACTTAGCAAGCTTACTAAATAGTATGTTATATTAGGATATAAGCAAGCAAACTCTTTTTAGTAAATCATTCACTTGCTAAACATCTCAAACAAGTATTTTTGCGTCTATACATAAACTATTTTTACAAGTATACTTTCCTTTTTAAGAATATCTAAAATTAGAAATATAATGTTACTTACATCATCACTTGTATCACACATGTCCCTTCAAGGAAACATGTTTGTAAGAAACATGTTTTATTTTGTATAGATTCATACTCAAGATCTCAAAGTTGACTTTGTGAGATCTTGAGAATATTGTGTTAGATTTTCTAATATCTTGTGCAGGATTCTGTCATGGCGTCTGGAGGAACCTTCAGGGACAACGGACGGAACCAAAGTATTGGTTCCGCCGTATTCGTGGGTTGGCCTATAAATAGCAACCTACTCCTTGAGTTTTTCTCATAACTCACTATCATAATATACTGCATACACTTCATTTCTAACTCAGTACACTTTCATATTTGTGAGTCTTTCTTTGTAGCAAGAAGATCACGAACTTACAAGCTTCAACACAACGTTGCAAGACTTGTCAAGCATAGGATAGTGTAAACTAGTAAAGTTTATACATCATTGTATTGTATCCATTTGTAGTGATCGGTTAGTATTTTAGTCCTCAAAATACTTAGAGTATCGGGAGTTGTTGTACCCTTGTAAAAGAACTATCGAGAGCGGTTGTACCCTTGTGAAAGAACTTGACATCTAGCTTAGTGTCGGAAATAGGGTGTAAGCGATGTGTAAGGTTTTCTCCGCCGGATAAAGGAGCTTGTTGACTAGTGCAAGAAAACTCTCGAGTTGGATACTCGGGGAGTGGAGTAGGGCAAGGAAAAAGAGTCCTTGTAGCTGAACCACGATAAACAATCATGTTATGGTTTGATCGTTTCTTACTTTTATTTTTGCATATTATTTATTGTTTGATAAGTCTTAATTGTTAATTACACGTAAAAGTATTAGAAGAAAATCAAGTTAAAACCGGTAAACTATTCAACCCCCATTCTAGTTTTCCACACAATACTAATAACGTTTTACTTCTCATACGTAAACAAATATCAACTTACAAGCGTATATGGGATTCATGGTTCGATATAACCAAATAGGACAACAATTCTTAATTGAAACGCCCATACTATTTTTTTTTTTTTTATATTTGGGTCGATACTCCGTATCCACGAATACGTTGTATCCCCAAAAAGAAAAAGGCGCACTAATTGGGAGGGAGTAAAAACCCAATTAGAAATCATTACAAGTATATAGAAGAGCAATGCTAGGGGTACAAAAGAAGAAAAAAGCTAAGAAGGCATCCTCAGAGTTTGCTGTGCTTACGAAGACTTTAGTATTTATACTTGTAATATATCACTACAATGATTTTTTGTCTGCAAGTAAAGAAGAACAAAGCTAGGGTACAAGAGAAGAAAAGAGATACGGAGACATCCTCAAAGTTTGTGGAGCTTTCCAAGACTTTATTATATACTTGCAGAAAATATTGTAAACAATTCCTGCATGTCATCAATTTGAGAGAGATTGTTAGCCTTAAAATTGACGACAATGACGGAATTTGCATTAGATACTAGTTATTTTAATACGTAAGGACTGCTTATGTAATAATTGTAAACTTAACTTGTATCTAGCCTATATATACCCCTCTAAACTCTCCTAGAGGGATTTGCATGAGTATGTGTTTAGTTTCAATAATTAAAACATTCAATTTTCTCTCCACCTTTTCTCTACTTTCTCTCTATAGAACCGAGTATGGTTTTCTACTTCTTTCACCAATCTTGGCCTCCCGATCATTGTAGAATCTTGATATCCATGGCCTTACATAACAATAACATGATGCGCTAGTCATCCACATAGGATGTCTAGTTCCATATTCATAACATATTATGTCATATAAACGCAATAATCATCCACATAGGACGTCTAAGTCCCATTGCGGGACAAAACGCCATATAATGACATTAGTCATCTACGTAGGACGTCTAAGTTCTGCATTTGGAACGCATGACTATATGGTGCAATAGTCATCCACATAGGACGTCTAGTTCCATAATTGGTTCTTGGTTCTTGATTGTATATTTAAAATAAGTCTAAATTAAAATGTGAAGAAAACATAGGGTAATTTAGTCATTTTAATTTGGTCAGGGACTAAATATGCATCCCAAAGTTCTCATAGAGACGTTCACTACACTTTTGAAAGGATGATGACTAAACATGCAGTGTGGCCAAACTACAAGGATGATTTTTGTAATTTACACATTTTGATATTACAAAGTAACTGGCAAATCATATGAGAGAGCTATAGTTATTTTCATTTGTTTTTTTCAAAGACCAAACAAAAGACTTTGGTTGCTTTTAGTTGGTAAGAAATATGACATTTTTTCTAGATATATTAAAAAAAAGAAAAGAAAATGTAGGCAACTTGTTTAGTGGCACATTTTTTACAAGTTTTTTAAAAAAGCAAGAAGCTCAAGTTCTAAATCTTAACATAATTTTGAAATGATCTATTTACACTTCTCAAAAGTTTCCTTGCACGCTTTTTATAAACGAAATGATTTGCACAATGTCTTTTTTTATTTGCACACATTACTGTACAAGTATTCAAAGTAGAATATAGATATGATACAACTGTCTAATACTGAAGTATCATACTCAAAATTAAAAATGTTCAAATCAATTTCCTTTTAAAAATCTCTTCAACTTTTCATTTTTCAAATATAATCCAAACACGTTTTCCAAATCTTTAACTTTTTCTAGATATACAAAAAATTGAGAAAAATTTTCTATAGCTAAACATAAGTTCTTTATAAGTAATAATATAAAACCGGGTTCCATATATACATATGAGTATCTATGCCGATAAAATTTATCGAAATACACAATGCGCCGGTTGAATCGAGAACCAGTTGGTCAGAACCGGCCGATCAAACCAGAAAAACCTAAAATGTTTTAAAAACCATTCAAAATGCAATAAAACTACTTGTATTTATTTATTAAAACCAAATATTTTTATAAAAATATAGTTTTATGATATTTAAAAGGCACTGCAAATCCTGCATCTTTCCACTGAAGAAGGCAGCTTCGTAAGTCGACAAACACCTGCCACACTCCAAACAATTCGATCAATCCAATGCCACTTTGAGATTCACTTCCAACACTCTTCCCCATAAAATAAAACAAAAACCAAAACCCATTCATTTTATATAAATAAACAAAAAGAACAACAACCCAAATGTTGTTTCCATCATCATGGCATCACTTACACCTGGTGTCTTATCAAAGCTTTTACAAAACATAAACAACCCACATGCCAAAATTGCCGGAGACCATCGTACTCCTTTGCTTCAAGTCATTGGCATTGTCCCTAAAGACGATGTGTTTTCTTTGAACAAGAATGGGGGATTTTATTTAAGGGTTTCTGATAGTGTGCATTCTGCTTATGTTAGTGTAGCTGAGTGTGACGTTGAGTTGGTTTTGAGTGATAAGATTCAGTTGGGTCAGTTCGTGTATGTCACGCGCCTCGTGTCGGGGAGTCCGGTTCCGGTGCTGAGTGGGGTGAGAGTGGTTGCCAAGAGACGGGCGTGTGTTGGCGAACCGAAAGATTTGATTTCGAGTGAGGTGTTGGTTGTTAATAAGGGGAGAAATGGGAATGGGGTTAGTTTTGGGAAGAGGAGTGAGGGGAATAGTGGGAGGAGGTTGAGTTTAGATTATTCGGTTAGGAAAGGGTGGGACCGGAGTCCGGTGTTTGAGAAACACCGGAGGTCTGGTTCCGATATTATTAGAGATGTGGAGCCTAGGTCTCCGCTTTGTTCTACCCCGGTATGTTATTAGTAAACGTTTGGGTCTAGTTCAGTGTCTAATTTGGGACGAGTGACATTGATTGGTCCCACACCGGACACTGAACTAGAGTTATCAATCTGATATGTTAATTTATATACAAAGCGGTAGGGTTGGTAGCTGTATTTTTAGGTCACTATTTAGAGATGTACAAGTTCAATAGACTCCCGGTTTTAATATTTTTTGATTATTGGTTCGGGTTGCACACGCCTACTTAAATTTATGCTCATTAGTGTCAAATTGTTCATGAAATACTAGTACCATGATTAGGAAAAGATCTTGCAACTTGCACATGATGGTGTTAATATGTTGAACTAACTATTAATGTTTGACTTGTGGTCTATTAGATTCATATTTTATTTTGTGAAACTCATGTGGGGTCTTAGTATTTTTTGAGATAAATTGTGACCCACTTTAGCCTTTGTAATTTGCCAGCCACATTAAAGTTTGTAACCACTACTAGAGATAGAAGTATAGTCGTATAGAACCATGTTGGGAATCAACCGTGAAGCATTAGCTCAACGATGATGTTTTAAACTCGAATAACAACCAACACTGCAAATCTGAGATTGGAAAAGATTGTGCATGAAAAAAAAATTAATTTAGGCTTCTTGGTTTTATCTATTTGATATCAAGTTCTGTTTGTACTTTGTAGCATAAATTTTCATTACTATTTGAGGTTCAATCAGTTAAGAAGGCTTCTTCAGTGAAGGATTTCGTTCTAAAACCCCCTAATTTGAAACACCTGAGGTCCGGATCGGATAATATTAAAGTTGCGGAACCATCACCTCCATTCTGTTCTACTCCGGTATGTCACTAGCCCAAAAGTTTTAGTCTAGTTCAATGCCTGACTTGGGACCAATCTGGTACCAAACCGACATTAAACTATTATCCCTATAAGTTTGGTATGCTGGGTAACTGTGTTATTCGTAAGTGTTTAGAGATGCACAAAGACACCCTAATATAAAGGACCAAACCCATAAGAGTTATCCTACAATATAGTCAATTCTTATGTTACTCTTGTTCATTATTACTGTCAAAGTGCCTAGTTGTGCATAAATAGGAAAAGATGTTGCTAGTTTTACATTTGAAACTAGGTCATTAATGTGGTAACAAAACTTAGAGGATTCACTTTTGTTTTGACTATGCATTGATTGTTTAATATGTTGAAATAACCATTGATGTGGACGTTTGTGGTCTAGTAGAATCCTAGATTGACATTTTATTTTTGAAACTCATGTTGGGCTCTTAGCATATGTAAGGTATATTCACATTAGATTTTCTAATCTGCCAGTCACAATAAATTCTGTAACTAATGCTGGAGTTAGCAGTATAGAACCCTGTTGGGACTCAAATGTGAATCATCAACTCAAAATTGGTGTTTAAAACTGTTAAACTAATACACTGATTTGAGTATCTAAATGGACTTATAGATTACCATTTAATGTGCATGTATTGATCCGCCAGTCATTTGCATTCCTAAACTTGTTGCTTCCCATGAAACTGCTAACAATCAAGTGTAAGTTATACTCAAATCAGTGTATTAGTTTAACAGCTTTAGTAATGTTGATTTAGGTGCTTTTGTCATCATTGTAGTGGTAAGTTATACTTGTTGCTTCCCATGAAACTTCTAACAATCAAGTGTATTCAACTTTATAAGTTTAGTGCAAGTGCAAAATTTCTACTTAAACTACCCTTCCAATATATTTAGTAGGAGAATCGTGTGGACATAATTCCATACGTTTTTCAGTAATTTATAACTATGTGAATGCCCAAAAAGACAGAGTTTACTTAGATGTCTCCAAACGGGAATAATAACCATTACTTGAAATCCGAGAATGAAAAACATTGCGAAATTCATTGATGTGGGGCATAAAATTAGGCTTCTTAGTTTTATTACCTAAAATCAAGTGCTGATTGTAGTATGAATTTTCATTACTTTTTCAGGTTCGCTCGGTTAAGAAGGCTTCTTCAGTTAAGGATTTTGTTCTAAAACCCCCAAATGTGAAACACTTGAGGTCTGGGTCAGATGTTACTAAAGTTGTGGAGCCGTCATCGCCACTTTGTTCTACTCCGGTATGTTATTAGTCCAAAAGTTTGAGTTTAGTTCAATATCTGATCTGGGACCAATCTGGTACCAACCCGTCAATGAGCTATTAATATAAGCCTGATATATTAAATTTTGTAAAATGTAGAGGAAAATTTATAGCATTGATTTTGGCTGTTAATATGTTCGTAACTATTAATGTTGACTTTCTGGTCTACTAGGTTGATATTGTTTGTTGACACTAATGTTAGTAACTTTTAGTCTTAGATTCTTTGTATCTTTTAGATATATATTTGTCGGCCGCATTAAATTTTGTAATTTGCCCACATTAAATATTGGGACTCAAATATGAGGTGTTACCTCAATATTGATGCTAGATAGCTAATTATTCTGACAGGAAAAGTCAAACATGTGAACGGAGGACAATAATTTTGCAAATCAGATCCTTTATAATTTCTTTTAACTGTTTGGCATTAGTTTTGTAATATAATGATTGGAAATGGTAGTTAATCATTCTTTCTATTTAGAAGTTGTTTGCTTAAACTCAAATCTATATCTCTGCCACATCTCTCTCTTTCCGACCTGTTAAAGTGGTTTTAGCCTTTTAGGTACTATGTCATTGTTGTAGTGGAAAATTTCTACTTTGTTGCTTACCATGAAACTCATCTACCCTTGATATCAGGTTTGAAAGGAGTTACTATCAGTTGTTAATGTAGTTTATTAAAGCAAGTACATGAGTATAATCCGTTATCTAAATTAAACCCTTCCAATATATATAGTATCTTGAGGACAAACTCTGTACTGTCATTGAATAAGTACAATGTAAATGCCAAAAAAGACCGACATGTCTCAATATGGGAATTATGAGAATGGAATCATTGCAAATATTCATTGGATGAGGGGGATACAATATTGCTTCTTGCTCTTATCTATTTAATATTATGTTCTGATTGTAGTATGATTTGTCCATACGTTGTCAGGTTCGCTCGGTTAAGAAGGCTTCCTCAGTGAAGGATTTTGTTCTAAACCCGCCTAATTTGAATCTGGCACCTCTTAGAAACAAGAATGTCATTGTCTCTGAGAAGCTGATAAGCAAGCCTATCAAAAAAGACTTGAAAACATCTTTTGATAGCATTCCTGTACCAAGCCACCTTACCCAAGTGTCTATCAGTGCTAGAACATGGTCTGATTCAAACAAATCATGGGATTCTGTTTCACCAACAATCCGTGAACTTGGAAAGGTATTCTAATTGTTAGTTATTGAAGGGTTATTCCATAGAGTTGGAAATTTTGACCCATTTACTTATGTATGGGTCGACCTGGGTTGTATTTTTAGCTCAAAAGGTGTAGATAAATTTTTTAGCTGATATTGGAACATGTCCGAATGGGTTGAACAGGTCAAACAGGCTGGAAATTACCCAAAGCTTTTGGTTTTGTATCAATTTTTTAGAAAACATATCCTTAAATGTGATAAAAAAGCATTTGTGGCTCAAATCAGACCCTGCAAACATGACCTTCTTCATCCGAAACCTGTTTTGACCCATTACCCAGCTGCTCTATCTCGCCACCTCTAGTTATTATAGACTTATAGTTTGGTTATTTATTTGATACTTCCTTGAGCCAATGTTTATTTAAAATATGATCCCTTTCAGGAAGCTATTTGTCGTAGGAATCATGGATTTTCATCTGCTGTACATGCATTAGAAGAAACTTCAGCCATGGAGAACATCCTTCAATGCATGAGGTAGAAGCTCCCCTGTCATCTCCCATGTCGTGTATAATTATCATATAACTCGTTACGTATTCTTTCTATGCAGTGTGTTTGCAGAAATATGTGAACTTGCTGAGAGCTCTAAAAAGCCTCTTGTTGAACAATTCTTGAATTTCTATCAGAAACTTCAAACATCAGCTGCTGTAGTTAACACTTTGATTGACTCAAAGTCAACTGTCGATAAAACAAAAGGTCATCCTGGTAATAGTGCATTGTGGGTACAAGCTGCTTTAGGAACTAACCTTGCAAAATTTTCCTTATTAATGATGGAAGAAAATACAAAAGTTCAACATAGCGAGGGAACTTACCATATTGTCCTTGAAAAAGCTACAGAAAAAGTACAGTTGGAGAACCGGTTACCTGAGAACAAGAGAAGCCCAAAAACCCAAGAATCTATTACTCCAAGAGTACGACGTGCTGTCCCTACCCCTAAAAAGGAAAGTCCCAAGAGGGTAGAATGGTCAAAAGGAAGTGGCTTAAAGGACACTGCTAATTTAGCTGAAAAACTGCTTTTGACATCGCGTAAATGGTTTTTAAATTACTTAGAGGTATCATTGAACAAGGGGTTTGGACTGACAAAAGGAGAAGATTCAGGAGTTGCGGTTAGTATTTTGGGACAACTTAAAAGGGTTAATGAGTGGCTTGATGATTCGGTTCGTGGGGATGAAAAGGTGGAAAGTTTGAGGAAGAAGTTATATCGGTTTTTGCTTGATCATGTGCAGAAAGCAGCCAAGTAGTTTAGCTCAAGATACAGAAGACTACTGACTAAAGATCTGAAACTGTAGGTTGTTAACTGTGATGGTGGGCAAATATGTCATTTCACATCATCAAGGAAGTGTTAGGGTTTCAGGAATTGCGTTTCTAATCAAAACTAATGGTAAGATTTGTAGGTTAGACTAATGATGGTAACTTTTGTTTACATTAGTTGGAGAAATGTGTTTACATTAGTTGGAGAAATGTACGGCACCAAGAAATTCATTTCACCACTAGAATGGTGAATATTTAAAGAATTTTTTTTAGCATCCGTTTTGTTTTTGTTTGCACAATAAGTTCTCTTTATTATGCAAAGGGCTGTACTTCACAATTTAAGCTGTGATCTGATAACAGGTGCTTAAAGGTTTATCTTAGCAATTCCAGACTTGAGAAAGTCAAATCTTGACTAATGTAGTTCATCTAGCAATTCTTTTGGAATGGTCGATTAGAATAACATATCTTTAGTGATTTGAATCTGTAAACCTAGGCTCACAAATCCATGACTCCACGAGTAATTTAATTTCTGAGATCTTAAACTGGTTGCTTTGAGATTCAACTTAGTAGTTATTGGTTATTTAAATTAGTCAAAAGTTGACTCAGGTAGTTCAGCTAGTTATTATTTATACACATGCTTTCTTTGATCTTACACAAGTGTTGTTTTCATCAACGAATCTGTAATCTCCAGTCGCATATGAGTAATTCTATAAGTATACTATTATAAACAGTGTCCTAAATGCGGAAACCATATAAGAAACAAATTCAAAAACTGATTACAAATGTCTGATTATTTGTCAAGTAAAAATCTTCCTAGACGCGGAGGAGAAGGTGTTGATATCTTTGGTTTAGGCCTTGAATTGGCTGACTTTGCAAAAGCCTTCATTCCTCTGCAGTATTGCATGTGCTTATGAAGCTTTTCTGGATTGAATTTCCTCCCACATTGCCTGCAATACCGTAACAAAAGTTGAGTTGATACATATTTACTAATTATCAAGAATAGAAAACAACTTTCTCATACAATCTCACAGTTATGACAAATGTAACTTCATTGATCATATGGAGCTGACATAATATGGTTTGACTTTCTTTAAGTCAAACATACTTGTTTTCTAATCATACTAGTATTGGTGTATGTTACATCTTAAACACCTAGTTCATATCCATCAACTTTCTATAAATAGATTGTTGATATGTTTACGTATTCATTATTAAATTTCTAATGATTTATTGTAAATTTCAAAATCAGAACATGCACATTTGACCTTAAAAGTCAAACTGTAATACACTCCAGAAACTAAGAATTGAACTTACGCGCAATTGGGGCCATTGACAGGCTTATAAGCGGCTGAAGAGGTTTTATAGTTACGGGACTCATTCTTGCTCTTCTTTGATCCACTTTTTCCATTGTAGTTTTTCTCAAAGCTTCTAAACTCCTGTTCTTTATATGTTGGTCCCATATTATTTTCTTCACTGGTCTTTTCAGAAACTGAACTTACAGTGGAAGTTCTAACACCTTTCCTTTTGTTGATCACCACTACTGCCTTTTCGTGGGTGTCATTGGTCCCACAAGTAATCCAATTCCGAAACATATGTAATGCTCGTGAGCTTGATAAACGACCTGATTCTCCAAGCGAATAAGCTGGTAACGGAGCCTTGAAATAACTTTTTACACTTTGATTGCCACTTTTCATGCATTTGTTATTATTATAGTTGCTATCATTAGTATTCTTGTTAGAAAACATTTTGTAAAAGGAATTATGCTCGTTTTTGTCCTTTGGGATGTGTTCCAATTCTTCTGTTTCTTTTTCTTCTTCTTTGTATGCATCCTGATTCTTTATTATAACTTTGGCTTTGTCTTCGGTTGTTACATTGGATCCAAAAGAAGATTCTTCGATATCAATGGATGTATTTGTTGAGAAATCTAGAGCATATTCTATTTCAGCTGAACGATATTTTGGATCTTCTAAATTGACTTCAAAATGTGACGACTTTTCTAGCTCAAGGACTTCTTTTTCGCTGTATGCACTCGCACCTAAAACAATAAATCCAAGACCAAAACTTCAATTCATTTTAGAGGCCATCTTATATAACTAATAAGTTCAAGTAAAATTGGTATATGACACTGAATGTGACAAGATTCGAATTAAGTTGCAAAGAAACGTACCACTGTTAAATGTTTTTGAGGATATTTCTGATCCTTTGAGAACATATTCATTGTCACATATTGGGGTAATGAGGTCTTCATCCAATAGGTCTTGCCAAACATATGCTCCTTTGTATATTCTGTGAATTATTTTACATGAATGACAAATCGCATTTTGTAAAACTTTTTCCAGAAACTGTAAATTTTACAGTGACATTTTTAAAGATACAAAAAAAGGAATTTCAACAGAGCAAAATAATGGTGTTTTAAGTCCTTACTGTACTAATTTAGCTAAAACTTGATCGTGGAAAAAAATCTATATGAGCCTTATGCATAAAAAAAAATTAAAAACATTATTGAACAATTTATAAAGCGACTGAGATTTGTATGCTTGTACAATTACGTCTTACACAAAAGCTTCATACGAATTATATATATTCTGAGTGAGTTGAAGTGATCTGAATAAACAAAAACTACCAACAAAACGAACCTCTTGTATGACCAAGCGAAACTATCTGGCATGTCCATTCCTCTTAGTTCCGATAGCCAACTCTTCACATCTAGCAATAATAGCATTTTATCAATCAGCCATTCCATTGAATCGTATAAGAGTACATTAAAAGACAGACAACAACACATGATCAAATTCTGGATACTCTTAAGCTGAGAATAATGAACAAACAACATCTCCAAATTAAAATATCGATAAAAAAATGTTCGTGAAGAATGGGAAATTGAATTTATACCTTAACATACAGAAAAATAAAAAAAATGTTGATAAATTGATAACAAAGTTGGAGATGTAATTTGTCTTCACACATTGATTCTAAAACTTGACATTCAAACATGTGAGCCAAATGTTAAAGTTCTTTACTAACCAACAGATATCTATTGCAGCGATATGAAATGTAAAATATACAAATCTTTTCTTATGGTTTTCTTTACTAAAGACAAAGATTCCGAGCAGTAAATTAAAAAATAAAATAAAAAATGCCATTAGCATTAGCATGAAAGCGAGTTTTTTTTTTTTTTTTTTTTTTTTTTTTTTTAATCCGTAAATTTTATGTTTACTCAAACAAACCCGCAGTTGTGCATATTATAATTAACCATGAGTAACAATCACATGAATCGGTGATACCTAAGTTTGCACACCTACTATTTTCATAATGTGAAATATAAATTCACATCTTTTGCTATGCATTTTACAATTTACATGTACAACACACAACTGTTGCGTTGCAGAAATGTCTATTTGGCATAGCTATATCACTCAAGTAGTGAAGGTGCAATTGCCGTCTTGGACCAGACACATTAGGTGAAGGGTACGCCGTACGTGTGCATGTGTTTGCTGTTAAAAAAACATATGCATCGATACTAACCTCTCAAATGAACTCCATTACGCGAGACATGGTGAATGCGAATGAGATGGGGATGTTCTATACGACCATTTCTGCTAAGATAATAAACGATATGAACTCTCCTCACTTGGCCACCATCATTGTTATTAGCACCAACGGCGACTTGTCCCTCCATTAATATTCTGCGATCAGAAAGATAAACGTGTGTTCATCAAATGAACGGGTCTATGTAAGTATGGGCTCGCAAAAAAATTAAAGCTTTTATATAAGATATTTTTTAGGAGGTCTAAATAGCCTTTTTGTGTAGTAGTGCAAGCAAAAGGAAATAGCACAAATAGCACAACAAGCACACTTTGTTTTAGGTCTTTTATATAAGATACATTATGTAGGTCTTTTGCCGGCCTATATGCAAACAAAATCCAAATAAATATAAAGAAGAGACGAATAAGAAGTCGAAGTAGCTAGCTATATATATATGTACGTAGACATCAGTTAAAAAGAGTCGTTACTACACAACAAATATTCATTTTGTCATAATCTGTAACAAATTCTTTTCACAATGAAACATACAAGTAATGACAGTTTGATTATTTTCACGTTTAAATTATGCATAACGGACTATGTTTATTCTACCTAGCTAGTACCTACCATTGTAAATAAAAATAAAATATAAAATAATGATAAAGAATAACACTGCACTTTTTTTTTTTTTTTTTTTTTTTTTTTTTTTTTTTTTTTTTTTTTGGTAGTTATTAGCGTCATGCATGAAATCTCTCCATGCTTAAAGAAAAGCATTCAACATTTAAAAATATTGTTGACATTACATGAATACTTCTTAACAATATGCAATGTCCTTTGTCTTATTCTTTAATAAACGAAATCATGAGATTGTTTATTAGTACGTCCTAAGATTGATCAGTATGAATAAGACTTTGTTTTGATCACTTTACACTTGTTTTTAGCATCTCAAAAGATAGAACGTGAAAGACAAACGAAGAAATAAAAGATAAGATAAGATATAAAGATCCAACACGATAGCTATTGAGACATGCTAGCTTTAACCTTCTAGATTGAGATAATTGGTCTAGCTCTTGTATAAAAACTAGCTCTATCAATTTTACTCAGAGAATTAGTTATTAAGTACGAGTTTGATATGACAATATGTCACATTAAGTTTAAAATTACACCCACATAATTAGTTATTAAGTACCACACGTTAGATAATAAAGCTCTATAGACCCGATCTGTTGGTTTAGGCTCGTTTAGTCACGTGACCATTTATTTGGTCGAAGTGAGTATTTCACTATTATGCATTACAAAAATTTGATTGGTTGTTGGTTTTGACAAATTGTTAGTCGGACGGTGAGTTGCATTTGTTTGATTTCGTTTGACAAACTTTAGTGGGATGTTGGATACTTGCTTTGACAAACTATTGGTATTTTGCTTGATTTTGTTTGACATAAGTTCGCTTGTTGTTCGAATTTGTTTGTTATTGGATTCGGATTTTTTGTATGATTTCTACGGATATGTAAATTAATATACGATTCTACAGGTTTGGCTGAATATATTAGGTTCGAGTGAGTTCGATTGATTGTGTTTATTATCGGCATCAGTATCGGTGTTGAATTGGAAATTGGTGTTAGTGATTGTAACGGTGATATTATAGTCTTAACTAATTCGACTATGTTTTGAGTAGTTATGTGTAGCATCTCGACATCAACATGTTTTGGTTCCACCAGGCTTTGCTCTGATTCTGCCTTGCTCTGCATTTGGTTACATTTGGCTCTGCATCTGTCTAGTTTCTTCTGGTTTTGTATGGTTCCGAATATGTCTGAATTCCACCCTGCATCTGGCCCTCGTATGGTTCTCTGTCCTTATGGTTTTACCTGCCTGAATCTGCTCTGCATTTGCCTGTCTGAATTTGCATATGTCTGTCTAAACATGCTTTGACTGCTTAAATCTACTCCGTCTGCACATGTCTGACTGAATCTGCTCTGCATCTACCTGTCTGAATCTGCATCTATCTATCTGAATCTGCTTTGCATGTTTGAATCTACTCTTGTTCATCTCCATAATTATGTTGCTATGCTTTGATTTTTGTTTTGCAATGACTTTGGTCTGTCTGTTTCAGACCTGAATATTGTCGTCGTGTTACAATTTGGATTACATCGGATTAAGCCTCTATCTAGCATAGAGTTTGCACTGTGAGTTTAGTCACCAAAAACTAAGAACCAGAGTTTCAAACACAAATTTTGTTGTAAAATTAGAGTTTAGAGTTTGCTCAAGAAGGTTTAATTAAGATTTAGAGTGATTAAAAAAGCTTATTATACTGTTATTCGTAATTTCCTTTTTGTTTTTTTTAACCGAGTTTGATATATTATAGTACGTAGCTGATTTTCCTATTTGCAACATCATTGTCCAAGAAGACCAAGATGGTTGTAAATGGTTGCCTAGTAAGGTTAAAATAACAAAGAGAATACAAAAAATTGGTAAACAAAATATAATAGATTGTTTGGTCGATAATTGATGTTATGGACTGATTCTCATATTGAGCTTCGATTAATGACCAAAAATGGTGAGAGTCGTTACTAATACTTTGAAAAGTGTTAACAATAGTAGTTGCATTATTATTTTGAGAGAACTATAACTTTATCTAAATACATCGTGATATCGATCATGATCAATGAAAATAATCAATCTAAAGGTTATATAAATATTTATTCATTTCAAATCAATAAAATATGCAAATCAAATAGCCACGAGTGTATAGAATAGCTAATATATATTTGATCAAGATAAATTATATATGATGTTTCTGTTAGATGTATATGTCTATCGTATCCTATGGATATGATCAATGTGTTGGCAATATTTGTTGATGAGCTAGCATTAGCAATTTACCCTAAATAGATTAGTCCTAAACATTATTTATAAGATGTATATTGTAAGTATTCATGATCAACTGATCAAGCAATAAAATATTGTTCTCTCTTACATGTTGTCTCTATAATCTTACATTCGACGTACTGAATGTTAATAAAAACTTGACAAAACTTTCATCACCTTAAACAATGCAATTTTCTTTCTAAACTAAACTAAACATTTGAAAAAAATATGTTAATGCTAGATAAACTAGATTTAATAGTATTTAATTTAAAGGGACGTGACGTCTACATGGAAAACCGCAATTTTCTTTCTAAACTAAACTAAACATTTAAAAAAAATATGTTAATGCTAGATAAACTAGATTTAATAGTATTTAATTTAAAGGGACGTGACGTCTACATGGAAAACCATGGTGGCAAAACGTTGACATGACATGTCAACGAGTAATGAAATGAATTTCACATATGAACAAACTTTGCATGTATGATACTGACACAAAATACACTAAGGATAGGGTATGTTATTGATATTTTTTGAGATTCATGCTTATAGCAAAACATTTGAGAAAATTTGTTCATGTTAAATAGATTTAACTCTTTCATTAACTAGCAAATAGCTAGCAACAAAGGAATTACAAACTAGTTATACAAATGAAATAAAGCATAATTAATTAACCTTTTGAAGCTACGTTCATTTTTGAAAGCCAATTCTTCCATGATCACCAATTTAGTCTTCGGTTAGGATTGAAGCTCAAGGACTGATAGTAGTTAAAAAAATGAATATCAACACAAATTACTCATCAAGAATTAAAAGAAATAAAGTAATTAGTTTCTTAAATACTTGCATGTTTCAGAAGTTAATTCAGAATTCTTGAATTCGAGTCTAGCTTACACGAATTACCTAGTAAATTTCCACCCGTGCCGAAAATCAGATGAAAAAAACTTCAACTGCTCAACTGCTCAAGTATATATTCCTGATCGATCCTGAGTCTCTAAGAAGGGATACTACATACACAACTGATTAGTGTTTTGATTCGAATTTTGTTCTTGGGAGAAGCCTAATTATGTTTGGTTTATATACTTGAATAAACAACAAAAGTCGTTGTTAATAAGGTGGTGGGTGATGGTGAAATGCACGCAGCTTCTTAAAAAGTCTACGTGCCGTTTCAGCCCATATATATGCGATGCTTTATAAACATAAGATTGACCTTATTCGTATGGTAACCAAAATATTAGAAAAATATATTATTTTACCTTAAATAAAAAAGTTATATAAAAAAAGACACATGTTACGTGGATAGGTTAGGTAATAATAGAATTTTGACAAAATTACACGGATGCTCTATGTGGTTTACTCGGATTGCAAGTTTAGTCCCTAAGTCATTTTAAGTAAACCAAGATACCTATTTTTTGAAACTTGTCACACATTTAGGTAGTGTTTGAATTCAACTTAATTGACTTAATATGAAAAAACTTAATTTAGGGTAAATTGCAAAAATGGTCCTTAACGTTCCACGAAATTGCAAAAACGGGACAGAGACAAAAAGTAGCGCAAAAAAGACACCAACGTTCCACATTTTTGCAAAATCGCCACCGAGAGGCCTTTTACGTTAATTTTCCCGTTAAGTGCCACGTAGTTGAGGGTAGTATCGTCATTTCATGTCCTTTTTTATCTCCCGCCAACTTTCGGGGGACTATTTTTTGTGAAAAGAGTAAACTATGTATTTAAAGATGTGTGCTTTTTCAGGATACCATAAATCCTCAAAACCAACCAACCGTTGTGTAGATAATCAACCGTCAAACCCAAACATAAAAAAAAAAAAAAAAAAAAAAAAAAAAAAAAAAAAAAAAAAAAATCAAATCGCAACAACTAAACACAGCTATGGCGAATAATGATAAGGGAAAGTGTTTGTTGATGGGGGGGAGGAATCATCCGAAATGTCGTGGGGCAAAGTTTTATTAAATGATGAAGTCTTTGAGGATGTTTTGGATGAATTTGGTAATAAAGTTATTGCCAAGTATGGTTCGTATGCAAACATAGGGAAGGAGATGATCGAAGAAATTCTTCAATGGATGTGGAACAGAACCTTCAACAAACCAAATGTGGGTGCTAGCGGTGCCATATCCATTCCTACCATTGGAAGTGGTAGCAGTTGCTCCAATGAGGTAGTTGCATTTTCAAAAAGAGGAAGGGGAAGGCCGGTTGGGAGTGGCAAGAAGAAGAAGGAGAAAGAGGCTGGCAAGAAGAAGAAGGAGGGGAGTCCTAATCCGAGTACAGTTACAGAAAAAAGGAAGAGGGAAAGGCCTGTTGGGAGTGGCAAGAAGAAGAAGGATGGGAGTCCTAATCCGAGTACAGTGAAAAAGGGAGAGGGGAATGGCAAATGGGACTGGCAAGAAGAGGAAGATGAAGGAAGAGCATATGGATCTTGGTATGTTAATGTAGTATACTTCATTTGTTTGCCTTTTTAAATTTGTTTATGTAGGCTGCTATGATAGGTTTGATAGACTTTTATATGCATCCCCTTTGCTAGGTTTAGGATAAACAGAGTAATATGTTTTTAAGTATGCTGTTAGAATATCATAAGTTCGAGTAATTGGCATTACGAAAGTACTGCTATAGAGAGTGTTTGCCATTACTAAAGTATGTTGTTTGAATTTAAACGGTGGCAGGTTTCAAATTAAGTGATTATGATGATGAAATTGTGTTCAGAATGCACAATAATGGGTTCTTTGAATTTGCTCCTTTGAGATATGTACAAGGGAAGGTTTCTTCTATGTGTGCCTTTGTCCATGACTGTAACAACCATGATTTTAGCAGGTTAGTTAGATTTTTAGCCTTGAGTTATACATGTAGATCCTAAGTGGTCAAGAATTGGAAGGCTCCTATGACACCTTCTGAGATACGCTCTTTCTTAGGACTGGCAGGATACTACAGGAGATTTATAGCAAATTTTTCAAAGATTGCTAAGCCTCTCACTATGTTGACTCAGAAGAATAAGAAGTATGAGTGGGGAGATGAGCAAGAAGTGGCTTTTCAGACACTAAAGGATAGTTTGTGTAATGCACCTATTCTGACGTTACCTGACGGGCCAGATGATTTTGTGGTATATTGTGATGCGTTGAATCAAGGTTTTGGATGTGCGTTAATGCAATGGGGGAAGGTGATAACTTATGCATCACGACAACTCAAGGTTCATGAGAAAAATTATACCACTCACGACTTAGAGCTTGGTGCGGTGGTATTTGCTCTCAAGAATTGGAGACATTATTTGTATGGTACGAAGAGTACGGTCTATACCGACCATAAGAGTCTTCAGCATATTTTTAATCAGAAGAAGTTGAATATGCGTCAAAGAAGATGGATGGAGCTATTAAGTGATTATGACTGCGACATTCGTTATCATCCTGGAAAAGCGAATGTGGTGGCCGATGCATTGAGTAGAAAAGAAAGAATTAAGCCAAGACGTGTGCGAGCTATGAGCATAACATTGCAGTCAGGAATTAAGAGTAAGATATTGGCAGCACAAGTGGAGGCTCTCAAGGATGAGAACCTTATGGCTGAAATGTTGCGGGGTTTAGATCAGCAGATGGAAAGAAAGGAAGATGGTGGACCATATTTCTTAGATCGAATATGGGTTCCACTAGTGGGAGATGTGAGAAAGGTGATCATGGATGAGGCTCATAAGACGAGATACTCGATTCATCCAGCGTCTGATAAGATGTACTATGATCTTAGAGATGCTTATTGGTGGCCGGGAATGAAGAGGGAGATAGCTGAGTATGTTAGTCGATGTTTAACTTGTTTGAAGGTTAAGGCTGAACATCAGAAACCCTCTGGATTGTTACAGCAGCCGCCAATTCCTGAGTGGAAGTGGGATAATATAACTATGGATTTCATTACTAAATTGCCTCCCACAAGTAATGGACATGACACGATATGGGTCATTGTGGACAGATTGACGAAGTCTGCACATTTTCTGGCCATTCGTGAGGATTACAAGATGGAGAAGTTGGCAAGGATCTATATAAATGAGATTGTGGCAAGGCATGGTGTGCCTGTGTCTATCATTTCAGATCGGGATAGTAGATTCACTTCGCGGTTCTGGCAGTCGTTGCAAAGGGCTTTTAATACACGGTTGGATATGAGTATTGCTTATCATCCACAGACCGATGGGCAAAGTGAGCGAACGATTCAGACATTGGAGGATTTGCTTTGTGCTTGTGCTATTGATTTTGGAGGAAGTTGGGATACTCATTTACCTTTGGCTGAGTTTTCCTATAATAAAAACTATCATTCAAGCATTAGATTTGCACCGTTTGAGATGTTGTACGAGAGGAAGTGTAGATCACCGGTGTTATGGGCAGAGGTTGGGATGAGTCAGTTAATTGGACCTGAATTAGTACAAGAGACTACAGATATGGTCTTTCAGATTAAAGAAAGACTTAAGGCTGCGAGAGATAGTCAAAAGAGTTATGCGGATAATCGCCGCAAACCCTTGGAGTTTAGTGTTGGGGATTTTGTGATGTTGAAGGTGTCACCATGGAAGGGTGTTGTGCGTTTTGGTAAGAAAAACAAGTTGGCACCTAGATATGTTGGGCCATTTGAGATTATGGAGAGGATTGGACTTGTGGTATATCATTTGAGATTGCCTGAGGAATTAAGTGGTGTGCATGATACGTTTCACGTGTCTAATTTGAAGAAGTGTTTGGCGGATGCTAGTTTGCATGTGCCACTAGATGAGATTAAGGTTGATAGAACACTTCACTTTGTGGAGGAACCTGTTGAGATTATGGACCGAGAAGTTAAGAGTATGAAGCGTAGTAAGATTGCATTGATAAAGGTATGATGGAATTCTAAGTGTGGTCCTGAGTTTACTTGGGAGTGTGAGGATCAAATGAGAGCTAAGTATCCTAAGTTGTTTGCTGAGAAGTCTGATGATACGAGCTGTTAAATCTCGGGATGAGCTTTCCCTAAGTTGGGGATGATGTAACAACCGTGATTTTAGCAGGTTAGTTAGACTTTTAGCCTTGAGTTAATCTAACTTTGTTTGGTGTGGTTTAAGTAGTTATATGGGTATATGTGTGTTATAGTGTGTTTAGTATTTGAGTTAGCACTAAATCCCTTCGCGTTGCGGTTGTCATTGTGATTTTTGGTGATGTTGATTTTGGGAATGTTTATTTTGATCACCCAGGTGGTGTAGAAATGATTTGTGTATATTTGGTGTTCTGAGGTTTTGTGTAACGAGTCTTCGTTCAAGTATTTGAGCGTTAGTAAGTTGCGGGAATGTTGTTTTTGTGAGAAATGTTTATGGAGTGTGTAAAAATCTATTTTTGGAAACTTTATTTTGAAAATGAATATTTTCCGGTTTGTCGTAAAATTAAGGTTTATCGCGAAAGACGTTATGTTTTGTTATGAGAATACATAAAATATGAAAAGTATGAGGTTTTGAGTGTAATAAATAAATTTAATAAAAATAAATATATAGATATATGGGGCGGCCGATTATATGGATTAGGGGGATAAAGGAAACCAAATTTGATACCAAATACAACTCTAAGCCTTAAGGGTTATCCAATATAATTATAAATACAAAATTAAAACTCCTCTTTTTGGAGTGTACGGCCGAACAAGGGGAGAGCAACAAGAGAAAAATTTAGGGTTTTGTTTTTGAAGCTAAAACCAAGATCAAGGTATATTTTTAATACTAGTTTTCATGTAATTAATTAATTATTGTTATGATTCATGTAATATTTAATATGATGGAATCTAGGGTTTATATACTTCTATAAATTAATGAAGTAAAACATGTTAGGATGATTAGTTGTTAATAATATGGTTATTGGATAAGAGAATTGAGTGTAAAACGCGTTAGATTATGTGTTAGGGTTTGGACAGAAAATTATGGCTGTAAAGATGTGAGTGTAAATAACAGATGGTGAAGATTTAAGTCACGAATTTTAGGTCTAAATTAAAGTTTAATGAAATAGCTTTCCAAAAAGTCCAGCCATGATTGATTTCAAGTTCGGGAAGTTGGTCTTTTGATTTTTCTTTGTTAAGGTGTCAAAGCTGTCAAACCGGGACAGATTTTGGGTAAAAGTTTGAGGGTGTTTTGTGGTTGTAAAAGTGGTATTTTGACTAGCTCTTCTGGAATAGTTAAGTATTAGGTTATATTATACTACCACGAAAAGGATTCGCGATAAAAACTTATGGAAGTATTTTATGTTAATCAAAACTTTTTGGTGTGCGTTCAGATCCGAATTTGAGTAATTGACAAGTTTGATTTTCTTTTGAGTATTTGCGTGTATTATTGGTCCATGGCCTTCTGGGATTAGCTTCTATGCTTATGAGAGACCATGTTAGATTTTTGGTGTGAGTTGTTGGGCTTTATTTGTCGTGATTTTATGTGGGCGAATGTACCAAACAATTATGCGTTTTCTGATTTTAAGAGTGCAAGGGATTTAGTGAGTATTAAGTTATGGTGGTGGTTAGTATAGTGTCTAGGAGATCCATGGTGGGTCATATGAGTCTTAGACATCCATCATATGTGTATTACATGGGTTGTAGCTTTTAGCTTGACCTTGTGTAATGTGGATTATTTTTGTGTGCTATAGATTGTGGGTTGTTTTTGTGGAAGCTGCGGACTTTAAGGTGAGTTCATAGTCCCATATTTTTACTTTGTTTTAAACTTGGGATGGGAATGATGCTTGTCTTAAATTGTTTAAGTTATTTTGATTATGTGTGTGTCAAAAGAGCTTGGACTTATAATGTTATCGTATGCATGCTATGTGTGATTATTTGCTTGTGTGGATATATATGTGTTCCAATTAGGAGGATGCTTATCCTGTTGCTCGCGCATGCGACCTAATTGTGGTTTATTGGGGTCGGAGGACACGAGCCGTCCTGTTGTAATCATTGTGGCGTCGGAGGACACGAGCCGTCCTGATGTTGCCTTATGTGTGTTGTTGTCTTTGTGTGAGATTATTGACTTGCAAATACATGTAGCTATATGATAACTGTAATTTATTTGTACAGCTATATTTTTATGATCACAGTAAATTGGTTGCCTTGTGAGTGTAAGTGTGTCTAAACCTATGAATCTCACCAACGTAATATTGACATTTTAAGCATCATTTTCAGGTGAGCATTCTAAGGCTAAAGTTGGGGGCAGCAATTATGCGAGACTTAGTTGCATATGGAGACCTTACTTATGTTTTGGGATTTGACTTGATTTGGATTTGGTTTTGATACACTTATGTTTATCGTTTGTTATTTTCGTATCTATTGAAGATACCTTTTAGATTATTGTTTTGGTTATTTATTTTGGGGTATTGTTACAACACTGTTTGTTGGTACATTGCTCTATTTAGGTGCATGTAGTTGTTCTCTATGTAGACACCAGGTGTTGTGATGATATCCATGAAGTTGCACCCACGCATTTCCGCAATGGCGGGGTGTGACAATGACAAACATATCTTTACCCTTGGTTTGGATGATATGTTATCACGCATTACAGGAGAAAAATGGGTTGTCCTCTTTTGTTTGCCTGGCAAATCATTAGAAGAAGGCTCGAAATTGATTCACACAGACAATGATGTGCATACAATGATCGAACTAGGTTGTCGGGCTGGTTTTGTAGACTTGTTTGTTGGTCACACAAAACAGATGTTATCTCAATACTATTTAAAAAACATTGATTCAGAGGGTGAAGGTGGGGAGGTTGTCGGATGGGTAGAAGAAGATGCTAGCTTACGGTGCTCTAGTACATCAACTCCTTTTTGGACTAGCACTTCAAAACCTGAATCCGGGAAGCAAAAAAAGAGGGTGAAGAGGTCTATGGATAAGGGAAAAGGTAAGATGGTTGATGAGGCTGTGGAAGATGTTGATGCTTCAAAACTTGAATCCAGGAAGCAAAAAAAGAGGGTGAAGAGGTCTATGGATAAGGGAAAAGGTAAGATGGTTGATGAGGCTGTTGTTGTTACCAGGAATAAACCGGCTGGTATTGTCATTTGAGACGATGGTACTATGAAGAACCAAGCAGGTGTTGGTTCAGTGAATGTGGGAGCAAAGGGTGGGGGTATTTTGAGACCAAGCATCACTAATTGCGTGCTGGGTCTATGGGCACTAGGATCAATGGGTAACAATGTGGTGTTATTTTGACTAGGTGAGTCTAATGAATTGTTTAGCAAATATTTTGGACACATTGCATTGCCTATTATAGTAACCTCATTTCATTGCATATTTTGACTGTGCAGGTGTAGTTGATCACTTGTTGATTCATCAAGTAGAAGGTTTTGAAGATTGACATATGGATTCATCATTTGGGAATATGTAATGTGTAGAAACAAAAACACTTTAATTTGGTTGTATCTACTAATGTAATTTGACTAATGTATCTTGAACAATTTTACCTCGATTTCGAATACACCAAACGGTGTGTGCAGGCATAGTGATGGGTTGTATTTATTGATGCTTGACTCCCATGAGTAAGCTATTAATGCATCCAATTTCTAATGCATAATATGGTTGTGTTTGTTTTGTGTTTCCTGTTATTTGCTTCGATGTGTTTGTGTATTGTATTATGGTTTCATCCATGTGTTTGTGTATTGTATTATGGTTTCATTTCTGTCAGTTTCATGTTTGTGAATGTGTTTGTGATACGAATCGAACAATGTATATCAAGACAAACGGGATCAAACGACCCCTTCCATTCATAAACTATAGGGATACATTTACAACCTTAAGGGGAAACCACAACCCCTAACTACATCATCACCTACATCTACCTAGCTTACGACACTACGACAGTGGCACTAAAATGAACAAAAGAAACCACAACTCCACAAGTGCCCAACCACCTACTACCTACATTCATCATACATAACAAAACAACCCACCCCCAGCATCCAGCACCCAACCCCTTCACATGTAAGTTTGCCTCACAGCAAACTCAATCTTGGAAACAATGCTGTCGTTTGTTTGCCTAAGCATCCTCATCAACCCCCTCATCTTTCTCATATCAGCTGACTGAATCCTCCTAAGCTTGTTCACATTGGCCCTTGCAGTTCTCGAGCCCCTTATGTTTTGGAGCTCCAAAATCAGATCCCCCCTAATACGGAGCATATTAGACAGCATTTGGCTCCTACTCATCAACTCTTGTGCATGATGAATGTTCTCCTCAACCTCTCGCCGGTAATGGGTTAGCATCATTTCCGATATGACAAACGAGTTGCAAGCAACCACGAGATCAAGACAGCGAGACATGTTACTGGAAAAGGGAATGATAATTATTTGATTACGGGTGTGTGTGTGTTTTTCTGCTTGTGTGTGTGTTTGTGAAGGCGTTGACAATTTAATATGAAACCTGAAAATAACTTTGCAAATTAGCCATTGAGAGGCCTTTTCACAAAAAATAGTCCCCCGAAAGTTGGCGGGAGATAAAAAAGGACATGAAATAATGATACTACCCTCAACTACGTGGCACTTAACGGGAAAATTAACGGAAAAGGCCTCTCGGTGGCGATTTTGCGAAAATGTGGAACGTTGGTGTCTTTTTTGCGCTACTTTTGTTCTCGGTCCCGTTTTTGCAATTTCGTGGAACGTTAAGGACCATTTTTGCAGTTTACCCCTTAATTTATTAAGTCATGTAGAAAGTTGTTTGTTTTTCACTTAATCAAAAGAAATGACTTAAAATAATAAGTGATAAAAGTGAGGGTCTCTACATTAAGTCATCTGTTAATTAACACGTCTTGATGAAAAAAATTTAAACAAACAGTCCCTAATTTGGATGGGCGTTAGTTTATCCGTTAAGTTATTTGTACCGTTAGTCATTCGTTAATATTTTTTGCATCGTTAGTCCTCATTTTCTAAAAAAGTCCTTATTTTTTGCACCGTTAGTCCATCCGTTAATATTTTGCATCGTTATCAATCTTTTTACGTTTTCGTCCATTTTTAACGTTCTCATCCGTTTTTTAACGTTTTTGTCCATTTTTTTACGTTTTTGTCAATCTTTTTACGTTTTCGTCCATTTTTTATGTTCTCGTCCGTTTTTTAATGTTTTTATCCATTTCTTTACGTTTTCGTCCGTTTTTTTATATTTTCGTCTGTTTTCTTATGTTTTTAAACGTTTTCGTCTATTTTTTTACGTTTTCACTCATTTTTTTGTGACTAGGTAAGTATACTAAAAGAAAACTTGACATTTGATAAAAATGTTTCTGTATTGATTATAAATCAATTTTGACCCCTTTCTTCAAAAGTGTAAACCACGAAAGTTGTCCGGAATGATGTTTTACATCAAGACTCACGAGATTTTAACCAGAAAAATACAAAACAAGGGCTTTTTACTACTAAAACTTAAGCCATTTTCGTTCGTTATATATCAAATTGGGCTCACCGGCTAGTGTATATGTCTTAGAGGAGAAAACTATATGAATAGCTTTATGTTTTCCTCCGTTTTTCTCACGTTTTTATATGTTTTTCTCCATTTTTACATGTTTCGTCAGTTTTTTCATATTTTCATACATTTTAATCCGTTTTTATCTTGTCCGTTTCTTCAAATAAGTTTGATGATTTACACAAGTACAAAAATTTACAAGAGTTTATAAGTTTATAAGTTATGAATTTGGTAAAAAAAATAGCTTAAGTTTTGGTAGAAGACAGCCCTTGTTTTGAATTTTCTGGTTAAAATCTCGCGTGTCTTGATGTAAAACATCATTCCGGACAATTTTTGTGTTTTACACTTTTGATGATTCAGACCAGAAAGGGTCAAAATCGTAATTTAAAATTGACATAGTCACATAGAAACATTTTTATCAAATTTCAAATTATCTTTTAGTATACTTACCTAATCACAAAAAATAGGCAAAAACATAAAAATGGCGAAAACAGATAAAAATATAAGAAAACAGACAAAAACGTAAAAAAACAACGAAAACGTAAAAAAACGGATAAAGATATAAGAAAACAGACTAAAACGTAAAAAAGCGGACGAAAACGTAAAAAAATGGACGTAAATGTTAAAAAAAACGGACGAGAACGTTAAAAATGGACGAAAACGTAAAAAGATTGACAAAAACGTTAAAAAAAACGGACGAGAATGTAAGAAAATGGACGAAAACGTAAAAAGATTGACAAAAACGAAAAAAATTGGACGAAAACGTTAAAAAAAACGGACGAGAACGTTAAAAAATTGACGAAAACGTAAAAAGATTGATAACGGTGCAAAATATTAACAGAGGGACTAACGGTGCAAAAAATGAGGACTAACGGTTCAAAAAATATTAACAAATGACTAACGGTGCAAATAACTTAACGGATAAACTAACGCCCATCCAAATTAGGGACTAAATGTGTTCCAAGTTTCAAAAAATAGGTATCTCTGATGTACTTAAAATGATTTAGGGACTAAACTTGCAATCCGAGTAAACCACATAGACCATCTGTGTAATTTTCTCTAGAATTTTCATCCACAACCATTTTGGGCAACATATTTTTATACTGACTTAGCTTTTTGACTTAGCTTGTGCATAAACTTTAAAGTTTGTAAGTTGAAAACTTGACTTTTTTATATTTGGTAAATATGGTTTTCAACATTTTAATTGATTAATCTACGTAGCTTGAGTCTATCGTCACACTGACTAAACCCCTGGCCCTTTCCCTTCGAAAAGTTTGGCGTTGCTATTATTGATTTATTTGCACTAAACATGATTCAAACTTTAAATTTTAATCTATGGGTTCTCATATATCAAATAATATCAACATAATCTAGATACTATAAACGATTTGCAATTGCACATCCGAATACGGAAATGCATAAATTATGATTTTACATAATATTTAGAGTTACTATCTCTCTAGCTTGTAAACTGAATTTCCCTTGGTGTTTGAATCGCTACACAAATTTAATATTTTTACATGATTTTATAAGTCTTATAGAAATTGAACATTAACTAGATTTACATTAGTTTATTATTGTTACATTTCTTTTTCTTTATTTTTATTTATTTTTATTGTAGATTGATATTAGTTTACTAAAAGATCTGGTGTCACAGTTTTTTTGGAACGGCAGAACTAATAAAAGCATAGCAACAAGCTAAGCAAAACATTTGTTCATTGATTGCATTGTTGCATCTCGTTTATGGTCCATGATAGCAAACTGGTGGGGAATTGATGACTTCCCAAAAGATTTTCCTAATCTTATTACTTGGGGTGATACGGCTAATCTGCAATAATCCTTAAATGTATGTTTTGACACGGTTATCCAAACCACGTTATGGGTTATTTGGAGGTTCAGAAATCGGATGTGCTTCGATGCAAAACTTCCGAGGAAAGATACTCTTGTAGATGAGATCAAAATATTATCTCATTTATGGATTAAAACATAGAAATAGGAAATTCAATCCTAACCGGATTGAATGGATTTGTGATCCAAAAAACGCTTGTAATGTTGTTTTGTAAGTTCTTTTCTCTAGTATTTTGCTAGAGTTTTAATATATATTGCCGTTAAAATTTAAAAAAAAAACAAAAAAAAAAAAACAAAAAACAATTACAAGGAAATGGGTATGCCAGGCATTAGGCTATGTTTATCAGTGAAAGTGATCCAACCGATTGGAAGTACAAAACAATAAATACATAATATTAAATAAAAAGAAGTACAAAAGATAGAAACATAAGTTGCCAACCAGTTCGAGTAGTGACCTTCAAATATTTCAACCAACCTTGCCACATGTCACAATAACAATGGTCACTAAATGATTAATGGAGAATAAGAAAATAATATTATATGTTAGGTTGGGTTGTTGATAAATGATAAAAAGTTGAGATTGATTGTATGTATAGACTGTATATATAAATAAGTGAAAAAATAATATTTTAATAAAAGATTTACTTGAATGATGCCGTGAATAAAAATAGTCTTACAAGGAGTAAATAGCCCGCTCTATCGGATTAATTGACTACTTGTTAAGATCTGGTATCACTTATATGAAATACTTGGGTTTGTCTCAAGATAAATGCTCTTGATTGGTGAACACGTGATGAAAGACTACTAAACTGTCACGTACAATGAGGCCTTCCATTGAGTCAGAGTCTCATCTTTCCTTTTTTGTCCATTCCAAATAGTTGCAAAATGGTTGGGAATATATGAAAGCTTACTTTGAAGAGCATCAAATTGATTCTCTCATTTGACCCGTCTACCGGGCTTATGGAGAGGCATGAAACAGAGCATTTTAGACTTTGATTCGATCTCGCTTCAGTGTGGTTGATGTGAAACTCAAGGGGTGAAAACGAGCCAAGCCGAGCCCGAGTCTGCCAGAGCTCGAGCTCGAGCTCGGCTCGTTTATATATATAAAGCTCGAGTTCGGGCTCGAGCTCGTTTCGAGCCTCATATTTTGAGCTCGAGCTCGGCTCGCGAGACTAATTTATATGATGTTTTAAAGAAAACAAAGTCCAAATGGAGCTCGGCTCGTTTACTACTTTTAAGCTCGTTTATACGTGTGTATATATATATATATATATATATATATATATATATATATATATATATATATATATATATATATATATATATATATATATATACACACGTATACATTTCTAGGGCTCGTTTAGACTTGCGAGCCTACTCGAGCTTTTTGTATAGAGCTCGAGCTTGATTATTAAATGAGCCCAAACTTAGACTCGAGCTCGTTTAGGCTCGGCTCGTTAGAGCTTTTTACCAATCCGATCCTGAGCTTTTCACGAGCGGCTCGGCTCGTTTTCACCCCTATGTGAAAGTCGAGTTAGTTGATTTTTTCAGTCATATAAGTAAGCTATCGACTCAAAGTAAGCTATCAGCTCAGCAAGCTAACGACTCAAAGCTAAGATTTAACTTGTAAGACCGATGAGAAGCTTGCTCTCTCAATGTAACTTTTCTAACATCCAAACACGTAAACCAGTAGAAAATATAATCGGTTGATTATGAATATGAAGTCGATGATGACAAGTTGACAACATACCAAATGAATAGATGGGTTTAAGCTGTTTGACATATTAAATTAGTCCATATGATATGCGAGTTTATTATTAATTATCTATTTAGGTTACTTGAAATCTAAATATTCATTAATTTATCATCTAAGCAGGTTGCTTAGAAAGTACTCCGATCGATTTATATGAGCTCTTATATCTCTAATGAAAATTTTATTAGCAAACTCGCAAGAATTCTAGTTTTAGTAGACAAATAGTAACTATTACAATTTTAAAGCTAGCATATATAATAACCAGCGCCGTCTCAAGAATTTCGGTAGCCCCATGCCATCATTACAAAAAGGCCCTTAAACACACACAATACAAATGTGTCGATAGTTTATGAAATAATTAAACTCAAACCTCAGATTGTGTATAGATATAAAAGTGCGTGAAATTTTGTGACCCTCATCAAGCGAGGCCATGTGCAATGACACTGCCTGATACATTATTTTTAAACCTGCACATAAGAACATGCATGAAAGCTAAATCCGTTTTCAAAACTATGGAGCAAATTTTACACATGTGAGGCTGTGATGCTTGGTGCTTCGAGTTTGGTCTCACCCTTGAGTTCGTGATTCGTAATATTTACTTTTTCCGCATAGTTTCTCAATTTCCTTCGCTGGCCACTCAAACAGCTGTTTCTTATTATTATCACTAAGCCAAAAGCTTCTAGGAAACGACTGAAACAATATTATGTATTAACTTTTCATTCATCTTGGTTAGGGGTGAGCACAAAAATCGATAAACCGAATCGAAACTGAAAAAACCAAAAAACCGCCTCAATTGATGAACTGATGGTGTTGGTTTTGATTTTTATAAAAACCGAAAGTTTTGAAAGGTTTTTTGTTTCATAGGAAAAACCGAACCGAGAAAACCGTCCCCCCCCCCCCCCCCCCACCCCCACCTCCACCTCCACCTCCACCTTTATATATTATTTTATCTATATAAGAAATTTGTTATTTAATTTCAAAGATTTGAGTATACAACTTTATCTTAAAAAAAAAAAAAAAAAAAAAAAAAAAAAAAAAAAAAAAAAAAAAAAGCATTGTTTATTATCTATACATTCAAGTTTGATACCTTTATAGATACTATATCTTCGTTTTCAAATAATAGTGTTCTTGAATGTTTTTGCTGACGAAAAGCGCAAAGATATGCATTTTATATTTTAGATTCTTGTTTGGTTGTTTCATGCATTTTTTCGTAGCTTTGGATTGTTGGATATTATGCTATTATTGATATTTGTTTAAATATTTTTGCTTGAAAACTTAGAATCGTAAACTTTATATAAAATTAAAACTTGCTTGTGTCAAGTAAGAAAAAACCAAAACCGAACCGATTCGATGTCAAAACCGAAAACCAAAAAATCGAAACCAAACTGTTTGCAGATTTCGAAAATCGAAATATACAATTCGGTTTTTGGTTTTACCATAAAACCGCCCAAACCCGCTCTATGCTCACCTCTCTTACTACCTTGGTCGGTTTTAATCTCTTAAACTATGTACAATGGTAAGTGTCTTAAACCAGCTACCTTAGAAACCGGGCCCAACCATGTGATGTCTTGACCAACTGAAGGACGCGAGTTCGATTCCGTTCCGCAAGCATGGTTGGGTATTGGGTGGAGGTATTTCACAGGCATCAAACCTTTGCTGGGTAGGGTTGATGGGTACCATTATGGTACACAGGGTTGAGGTGTCCCTGCCAATCTACACTTTTGACCAAATGGTAAGTGTCTTAAGACTAGAGATTGTCACGTTCTAAAAGTACTTATATTTAAAATCTAAAGATTTTTCTGCAACATAAATATAGGCATATAGCCGTTGCACACAACGGTTGAAAAAAATCAAAAGTTCGTAGTCACCATTCATTTTCCTTACTAGATGTTTAAAATATGATTAAAAAAAATCTACAAAATGATCCTTGTGTAACTATAACAAAACCAAAATTTTTCTATATAATATCTGACCGTTGTGTAACAGTCATAAAGCCATAATTTCGCTTACTATATAACCTTGTGTAACAGTCATAAATATGATATCTCGATAAAATCAAAATCATATTGTATGACATTGTAACGATCATAAAACTATAATTTCTCTATGTAATGATCGTTGTGTATTGCAATAAAATAAAATAAAATAAAATAAAATAAAAAATAAAGTAAATAAATAAATCTTTAAAGCATGGACCGTTGTGTAACAGCCATAAAACCAAAATTTCTCTATGTAATGTCTTTCTCTGACTTATTCTTTCTCACTCACATTATCTCAATCTTCCACCATTATACTTTTGTGTTTTACATGGTCTTTCTTTCTATATGTTGATAGTGTAGCTACATGAGCATACTAGTTGAGATCATTATGTACACTACTTAGTGAAACATCCAATTAACATCCAAAAACATAAATCTTTGTTAGGAAAGATTATACATCCTCGGCTCAAAAAGTCTTTAAAGAAGTTAGTGAAACATCCATTTTCTAAGTTATTTGGAAAAAAATTGTACCGTCGGTACAATCATGTCTTGGTCAAAGGTATTCTTCAGATAATTTTTCTTAGCGTCAGCATGCTTGTGATTATTAATTATTCTCATAGTATCATGCTTAATTGAAAAGTGAATTATGAATGCTTAAACGTTTCATATTAGTAATTGTGTATGTGTAACCTTATTTCTTCATGTACTTATTAGTTGTTTGTTAACCGATTTGGAGCTTAATTATTATGGAACCTTATTAAACATTTATCTAAATGATTATATAACAAGGCAATATAAATTAACTTTTTGGTTGGTCCTTGTCAATCCTGGGGAGGTTTATGCCGACTAAGTCTCACAGCCCTATTATTCAAAGGTTGAGTAGCGAAAAATTGACCTGAAAACACACATAATACCTTGTGTTGTTGTTCTCGTTCACAAAAAGAATTATATCAAGAAAGAATCTGCTATTGTATGCAGATCACGTATGTTCAAGTGATCAACCACCGAGACTTTTCAACTCAAGCAGTCAGACATCGGGTTGTCCATCTAAATACCTCGGATCAGCATCATATGCTTCTTAAGTTGCTCATCGGCCTTTTTGATCCTCTTCTCGTAAAATTGTTTAGACTTGTATAAGGAAATATTCATCCGAATACATTCAGTATACCTTGTGGCAATGTTCTCATTCAAGAAAAGAATTCTATCAAGCAAAGTTCCGCGATCGTAAGAATATATGTTCATTTCATTTATATCATCAGTTTACTCTTTCAAAAGATCATAAAAAAGAAATGAAAAAAATGAAACCAGATCAACAACAATGTGATGAACAGGCTCCGGAGAATTAGAAAACGAGCTATTCGGTTGTTAAGCTAAATTTCGGATGCAAAATTTGCTTTAAATAGAGCAATTCATGTTAATACTTTTACTGTATTTGGTTAGTAATAACATGAGATTATGTGGTGTTGCCTTTTATAATAAAGCTGGTCTTATTGTGATAAATGTAATTGCCTTTTATGTTCTTTTAGAATGAGAGCAACAATTATGAAGCATTAGTTGCTTTTATAACAAATATATTTGTGACTATTTACAAAAAGTATACATCAAAATGTAAATCGCGATCAATGCAAACAAAGAGGTATATTTTGATTGTAATAGAATGCAATGTATTGATGCAAAGATAAAAGAAAAAAGAAGATAAACTAACCAATCATTTAAATTTATTGATCAAGACATAATCCTTAGTCCTCACTAGCGACTTATTAAACTCTAGTTTTCTTTGCCAAAACGCTCGTCTAAACTTTAGTACCAGTTACCACGTCAGATTTTCCCCAAATAAGTTTTCTTTATCAAATTGTTATTTGTGATGTCGTTATGGATTGGAAACAAGCTATTAGGAAACATAACTGTAACACCCCTAAAATATCGCAGCGGAAGATTTTGTCACTGGGGTGTTACTTCATAGCACAAAGTACAAGTTATAGAAAACGTACCCTAAATGAGTTGTTTTGAAAAATTACCTTTCGATAAATAATATCAGAGTTATAACAAGATGTCCCAAATTATATTTTTATATGAATTTTTTACAATAATTTTATCGAATGGTGAAAATAATGCATCCCCGTCTTCAAAACATGCCATGCGATTCTAATGCTTCAATCCAAAGTTATGTCTTACAAACCTGAGAATAAACATGCTAAAGTGTCAACACAAAGGTTGGTGAGTTCATAGGTTTAAGTATGTAACAACAGTGTGGACCACAAGATTTCAACGACAATTGTAATTCAAATATGTTCATGTATTCCTATTGCACTGAGCTCATGAAACCGAAGCCTTGACAGTTAGTTATGTGTCACCCCAACCAGGTGCTTTGCCCTAAACTTGTACGACATCAAATGAAATGCGTCAGTTTTCTGTTGGAGCGACCAACACAGACAGGGGAGTTTACCCCCAATAGATCTATTCACAATATTTGTGCTTCTTCTAAGTAATTAGCGGTTCATGATTGTGGGGACTGTTAATACAAATATCGCCTAAAAATATTATTTATATTTTATGATCTTTGCTAAATTTGTTATCAATAAAGTGTAAACTTTAATTTTTAGCAAAACATGAATATAGCTTAAGTCTTTTGTAACTAGGCTTTATTTCAACTAAACATCACATTTGCTACATTTACATTTTACATAAAACATAACATTTTCATATTTCTAAAAATAGAAAATGTTGTATGACATCATGGCATGTATATTTGGAAACATAACATTTTCATATCTCTAAGTTGACTTTCTAAAAGATCTCATGCATATTTGGAAAGATTCTTACTCAACATATCTCATGGTTGACTTGAAGGGGCTTGATTAGACTTGGCATTGATATGGAAAGATTTCTTGAGATTTGACTGTCAGACCTGGCAGAACCCTTGTTTTGGTTCCGCCGGATCTGGCAGTCTGCTGTCTTGTTTGGCTATAAATAGCAAGCCACACTCAAGAAATCCTTTATCACTTACCATCATAATTTACACATACATTGTCATTTCATTCATCTAACTCAGTAACATTTCATTTGTGTGAGATCTTTTGTAGCAAAGAAGATCACAAGTTCATCCGAAAATTACAAATCTTAACATAACGTTGCAAGTCTTGTTAGCTTAGCATTGTGTAAACTCGTATAGTTTACACTTCATTTGATTGTGTAATTTCAGTAGTGATCGGTTCATATTTTAGTCCTTAAAATACATAGAGTAACGGGAGTGGTTGTACCCTTATAAAAGAACTCGACATCTAGCTTTGTGTCGGTAATCTTGTGTAAGCGACGTGTAAGGTTTTCTCTGCCGGTGAAAGGAGCTTGTTGACTAGTGAAAGAAACTCTCGAGTTGGATACTCGGGGCGTGGAGTAGGGCAAGGAAAAAGAGTCATTGTAGTCGAACCATGATAAACATCCCTGTTGTGGTTTGATTGTTTCTTACTTTACTCTTGCATATTACTTATAGTTTATTAGTTTCAATTATTGATTACACGTAAAGTTTTAAAAGTTAATCAAGTTATAAACTATTCAACCCCCCTTCTAGTTTTCCACAGGGACGTTTATGGCAAATGAGACAACTTAGATAATCAACAAACGTTTAATGTATTATTACCCCAAAGAAATTCAAAACAAGCAAAAGTAAGGATATGAAGCTCACCATAGTGATAAGCAGTGGATTATAATGATATATAGTGTATCGTGAATTCACGAGCTTTAACGATGACATACGAAAATATAATAGTCGCGTCTTTGATATTTACGAGAAAGTACAAATAACTTTCATAAAATTATTTATATATTTTTGACATTGTATACATTTTTGTAAGTTTACAAAAATATGAAAGTTTAGTTTTTTTTATCAAAAATAGTAACAAGCCCTATTGATAAGTTATCCTAGGGTCGGGTTTATGTCACTTTTAATATTCCATCAATTCCGTAAATTATTACATCAAATCTTATTTAAACTATTGATGGGTAAATGAGTCTACTTTTCCAATAGTGGGTCTTACCACTTTGGTTCTTCTTATAAAAAATAGTAAATGTTTTTTTTTTTTTTTTTTTTTTTTTTTTTTTTTTTTTTTTTTTTTTGGTTATCCTGACGTAATAAATATGGTATTCCTAAACCGGAATCATGGTTCTTATGTCCTCGGCAAAGTATTTGAATGTATTTACCAATCCTATAAGTCTCATGGTCTTAAATATCTCATAACTTATATCAAATTACTAATATATACTTATATGTCAATGCAGAATTTTGGACAGCATACTACAGTCTCGCCAAAATGGCGATAAGTTGAGTTCTACAACTCAGTTTGATGCGGGCCTCACTGCATTGATTAGATTAAAGTGTTAGCTACAACTTTTAAGGCCCGTTTGGTTTATAGATGGGGTTAGGATTAGGATTAGGATTTGTATTAGGGTTTGGATTTTGATTGATGTGGGAGAAAGAAAATACAATATAAAATAAATATACAATTATTTTAAAAGATTATATACGAATATAAAAAAAAGGTACATACATGTGTGGAGAGATTGTGAGCAAGTGGGGTTGTGTTAGAAATCCTGGCTTTTATGGTAGGGTTTCTAGATCCCTTATTATTAGCATTGAGCCTCACTTTTAAATGTTGAGTATATTTTTAAATGTGAGTATATTAACCAAACAAACTTTTTAACTTTAGGACTTATCCCTTAGGTTAAAAACCTGGAAACAAACGGGCCCTTATTCTTTGTACAACAGAGGATTTTATGCAAATTTTAAGATATTATAGCAAACTAAGTTCAGTGTGCAGTTTTTGACATGTTTTACCATTTTTACTCTCATTTACTCGTCGGGATGAGTTATGAGGTGTGCCACCCAACGAAACGACCACAAGACATAGCTCTATAGGCCTATCTTATTACCTTAAATTCAAAGTTACTGAGATGATTAGTTTAATCATTCTTTGGGGTTGTTGTAATTTCATAATCATAAAACCTACTTAGGGCTTGTCCTAGCTTATTTTCATGTTACAAACCTCATGTACAATGTCAAATACATATATAATCTTACAAACATCATAAAAATTAATATAATCCAAATATTTTTACAACCATATTGAAAGTAAAACATGAAAATAAACTCAAATCTTACAATGATTTGGTTGGAAAACAACAAAAATCACAACTACAAATCAACACCTAAACCCTTCCTAATTTTTCACCCTTGCCTAATCTTTATCCAACTTGATTTTAATCCTTGTAAGAACCCTTCAACTCATCTCCTAACACCCTTGTATAACTCTTGAAGGATATTCATAATCATAACATGTATGGTTTTTTGTGGTTCGAATTAAGAAGAAGAATTTCTAGAGAGATGTTAGAGAGAGAAAGTAAGTTGGGAACCTTGAGAGAAATATGTGTAAATTAGATTAAGTGAATGAGAAGGTCCAACCCTCTCCCTTGGTGGGAGAGGGGTATTTATACAAAGAAATAAAAACGCCCACACCCGGGCTGTGGATCAGGGGTACAGTGGGTAAAGACCCGTCCTTCTTCCACGATGTTACTTAAACTAAAACTAACTAAATAACAAACTAACTACTAGCTATCTTAATGCTATTAAAACATTTAGGTGACCGAGTCTTTTATAGGAATATTTGTATTCCTAACAATCTCCTCCTAAGCGATGTCACCTTGGAAATTAAGCTCTTTGATCATCAAGCATTTATTAGACTTTGTAGCTCGTAGGTTCTGATTCTTCACTTTAAGTTCACTTTGTACAACAAGCAATGATCTTGTGATTTGGAGTTCCTTTGGAATGTGTGATCTTTGAGCTTCTTTGAGATCATCAGCCACAGTAAATCTCCAAGCTCATCCTTAGTCGTATTGCCTTCATGTGATGTAGTGACATTAGGACCGTCATGCTCACACCCTTCTGTATTAGGAGACTTTTCATAAGAGTTGGAAATAGGAACCATCAACGCCATCTTTATATGTGTCCCTAAAATAAAACAGTTAGCAATAAAGATAGAGAACAAATATGGCTTTGTCATTCGTTCAGCGAGGACAGACTACCCTCCGGTTCTGTGAGAACCGACTTGTGATCAGGTAGAGTCTCTTTTAAAGAAGACTCTCCTTGACAGGAATTTCTAGCTTGTAGTAATAAATTTTCTAAAGAATCCACTTCAGAATCTTCCTACTAAGCATGTTCTCATACCGGAACGTCTCAAAGCAGACAGCATGATAGAGTGAATCGGTGAATTGATATTCACTGATTGATGAGAAATTGATTTATAGAAATCACTCGTGTGTCAAATAATAAACATTTTTGAGACACGACGAGAGTTTTAAGCTTTGAATCATATTTCCATCAAAAATACTTTTTGTTTGAAAGATTATACACAATGTCACAACTCGTAATTTCATGTCCTTTTTCAAACGTCGAAATTTCATATTTATTTCAGAAGTTACTATTCATTTCTACTATTCACTATTACTATTCATTTTCACTATTCATTTCTGAAATTTTTATTTCATATTCTCGTAAGATAAACTATTTTAACGATAATCCGAGAGTTTGACGCTCGTCGGATGATTTCTGCAAAAATCACAAAGCCGTGTCCAAGATTTACTTTGGATTTAAACGTCGTTCCAGCCTCCCGATATGTCCATAAAACACTATAAACAATAGAAATATAATTTTCTCTCATTTTACGACAATTCTAAAAGTTTTGAAATTTTACGTTTTCCAATTCAGCGTTTTACGCGAATTACGCGTTTTAGACCCGCGTTTACAGTTTTAACAGCGTTTAAGCAACCCGATGGAACTTACCATTCATTTTATATTTTATTATGGAGTATTTTGACAAGTTTATTCATTCTTTCAAGTTTCATATTTTTACGATACCCGGATTTACGTTTCGCGGCTTAACCATTTACGTTTAGTGATTAACGGAACCAAAACCGACTCCGTGAACTAGATAATTAGCCAAGCTTCCCACACACTCATCTTATCCTTCCATGTGCAAGAGTTTTACTTCTAATTGATCACTTAATTACCAAAATGCCATCCAAGTAACTAGATATTTATTTCTACTCCAAAACTTTAACACTTATTATTATTTTTACAAATCATAAAACAAGGTTTTCTTCTCTTCCTCTCCTCCCTAGCCATGACCCAAAACAGAAAAAATACACCATTTGGATCTTGATTCTTGGCCATTTCATCCATTAGAAGTAAACCTTATGATCCTAGCTCGATCCTAGTGTGTTACAAAGGGGTTTTGGTTAATAATCTTGAAGTTATTACAAGGATTTCATCATCTTTTTCACATAACACTTCAAGTAAGCTTACATATTATTTTTCATCACTTTCATACATGTATTTTTGATCCATTACAATTGTCATATAAATTTATGCAAGTATACATAGGTTGTCATACCACTTATTACTCATTTTTCTTTATAAACATAGATCTATAATTTTTATTAGAAATCTCATGAGATCCACCATTTTTGGTGAAGACTAGGAACCCATGACACCCTAAGAAGGTGTATGGTAGGATTGGGTACTTGTGAAGTTGATTTGGAGTAGTTTGGTAAAGATTTGAACAAGTTACAAACAAGGAAAATCAATTTTTGAAACAATATTTAAGCTACTGTCCCAAAACGCCAAATATAGAAAACTCAGGGGTTTCCGGGTAACTTTGGGCTAGAGATTTAGAAAATACTTTCAAAAACGAAGCCGTAGGCGAAAGAACGGATTAAAACGAGTTTATAACGAAGGAGATACGATTTTTGCAAGTTTAACGACGAAAACTATTTTCTGAAAATTGTACTTGCTGTCCTACGATTTTCAAGGGCCAATCTGAGGTGTAAAACTTGATCTAGCCATCCCGACTTATCAAAAATATATTAGTATGTTGTCCCACAATTTCGGGGATATAAAGAACGTAGAAAACAAGCTTATAACGACCAAGATATACACGTTTCAAAATCGACAAAACTCTATTTATTTCCATCAGCTTTTTAGCAAAATAATCCTTAGAAAAACTACTTTTGTAATACAACATGTTGAGAGCCGTTTATCTTATTGATAAACCCATTTCTGGAAACTTTACATCATTGACAAAAAGTTAGTTCACCTAGCCTAGTTTTCAAAACATCCAACCGTTTGTCAAAAGGATTTATAACGAACAACTTATGGTCTTCCAAACTTTCCCGAAAACTGCCCAGAATTTGCCAAAACAGCCCAAAGACCTCCTTGACGGCTATTTTCCTTTATGATCGAGACCCGTATAGACAAACTTCACTTCTGTGACTTTTTAGATATGGTGAAAATACTCTTAGAACTACTGAGCTTCTTTCCTAACTCTTAATATTCACTATTTTGCGACTAGTTTTGCGAGACCACTTTGGTCATATTTTCAAGTTATGAAAAGTGTCATTTTACGACGAAAATACTATATTTACCGATAGAACACCAAACGAGGATCGTGGAGTACCGTTTCAACGTATTTACATGAAAAGTGGTTATTAACTTAACGAGACGTCAAAAATGTATTTTTCGACAATAAACGTTATTTTCAAAACTAACGAGTGGTATCGATAACATACGTATTTGCATGTGTAGCATCATTTCATTTCTTACATTAGATCATATCATTCATATTAGGTTGCGGTTAGAGATCGAACCTCATTTCGTGTATCCACTTTTGTCATCGTAGCTATCGCACCAGGTGAGTCATAGCCCCTACTCTTTTAATTGTTTTGTAAACTCTTTGGGGGAGAATACATGCTCGTTTTACTTAAACGCATTACTTGCTATACATGGTTGATTACTCAAATATTTTTAGCTTTATCTAAATACTTGTTTGATTATCCGAGTACAATACTATTCACTTGTTACCTACTTGCTATTTACTCATGGACATGAGTGCATAAATTTAAACTATTTACAGATTGCCTAAGTTAAGAACCGGTAGCTACATTTCAAAGGTATGTGATTACCTACATTTCATAGGTGTGTGATTACCTACATTTCATAGGTATGTGATTACCTACATTACTTGGGAGCGTAACCTCCTACATATAGCTAGAAAACCTTTTCGGTGCCTTGAACTTAGTGCAATCAATATTCTTTTCTAAATTGGTGCTATGAAACTTTGTTCGATAAACTATTTATGCGTTTTGCTTATGGTCAAATTCATTTATATGGCAACATCGCCATGGCAACATTATTACTCTTACCTTTATATAGCGACATTGCTACACTTATCTTTGAATCTTCGTCCACATATTACATTTGTTTACAAAAACTAAATCATATTTGGCAGTGGGTCGTAAACACACAGGTTACAAGTCTCTTATGGCAGAACTTGGAATTGAGTTGATTTACGATGCCTTTGCTGGGAAATCTTCATTCATATGTATTACATTCTTTTTCACAAGACTCTATGAACTCACCAACCTCGTGTTGATACTTTAGCATGTATTTTCAGGTATTAAGCAATGGAACGCTACAGGAGGTTTTGGCAGGGCATGGCATGGTCATAAAAGACTCTGATTATTCATTTGGGGACTGTTTTAAACTATTTTAAGGGCCTACTTCCGCACTACTTTTAACAATGTAAATTCAACATTTTTTATTTAACTATTTTATTCTAAACGATTGAAGTGAAAACATTTTTGAACTTGTGTTGTAATACCAATTGAGTTACACCCCAGCTACATGTATGCTTCCGCTAGACCCGATTTTGGGGGTGTGACACACAATCAATGTGCTCGAAAATTAGTTTGTGAGCACATTAAACCGTTTTTGCAAAAGTATTCGTCAATCCCTTTCCTGGAACAAGTTTGATTCAATGTTGAATCGCACCATCGTTGCTTTCCAGTTGTCACAAGCTTGATCCTTGCAGGATCTCACATGTCACCCTCCAAGAGCTTGTGTGATTTTCGCTCTAGAAGGATTTCCATCTTCATTGAGAATATTTTCATATCACTCGGATGTTCTGGCAATACCACAAGGATAATGCGTAGGACTCTAAATATTTTAACTTATTTTCCACATTGTGTGAAACAATAAGCATATTTGGAAGTGTGTCCTATTGAGATTTATGGATGATCTCATGGCTCTAGACTCAATAGTGCGTTTTGATCCGCTCCTGGAGACTGGGGAGGTGTCTCCTGTTTAGATATCAACATAGCTCGCAATGAGCGGTCGATACATTGCACAGGGTTCCCCGTGAGAATGAAACAAGCTCTTTTAAGAGAACTTGAGTGGTTGGGAAGTTTATTGCAGTGCGTCACTGGGTCCATGACGTCTTGTCTTCAATACCAGTGTTACCTTAGTAACCACTAGTAGCATATGAAGTTGAACTCGGTTTCTGCCCTAAGGTTGAATATATGGAGGTCTATTTCTTTTCACCATTTCTCATTTCATTTCTTTTTCATTCTTCAACCCCTTCAGTGCTTACCTAGACTTCATCACTAGAACCTTGTTGGGTTTGTTCCAGTCCTAGCTCTATCTCAATTCACACTCTTCCATTTCTCACTTTTCTCCTTTTTCAATCATTCCTAAAGACTTCTAATCTATCTATGGATTGTCCCTGGGAAGATCCTTCCAGTTCTGGTGGATCATGGGGACTCATACCTAACCTTAACCATCCTTATAACTCCATGCATAAAGATAAATGGTCGGTCTTAGATATTTTTCCACAAACGCCTTTTGCTCCCCCTTAATATGTGCATCGATATTCGAAAGAGTTTAGCACATATGTGTGAGCCTATTATTGAGTTCAAAAGATCACATTTGATTATCAGATTTCATATTTAAATCACATTCTCTCCCCCGATCAAAAATTTCAAATCTTTCGAGATTTTGGATCCCAATTGATTTAAATAAGTTAGAAAACGTTTGGGAGAGAAATGCGATCAGTTTTAATATTTTCTGATAAAAAGGAACCTTTTTCTGCTCCCCCTCAATCTGTGAGGGAGGTTGTTATGTGTAAGAAATGATGAGTTTACAAAAGATTTGAAGTTTTAACGAAAAACTCTTTGAAAATGTCTCATGCTGACACATAACCATCACAAGTTGTTTTGTTGCTTATTATGTACAAAGTGGAGAGTTTTTGATGATACATAAAAATGTTGAGAAAATCACTCTCCCCCTCAATCAATGACGGAAGTGAAACCCGAAATAAATTGATGTCATTGATTGAGTGATGAATTTTATGACATGTTTCAAGTTTGATTGATTTTCAAAAAGTTTCATGGTACCACCAAGTTTTGTACAAATACTTTCAGGAAGAATCATAAAAGGAAAAGTATTTGCGATAAAAAGAAGATTTCTCTTCTTATACAAGAAATGATGCACTGAAGCGTACATCAGATCGAGGAAACATGGAGATAAAGTAATCCATGCTCAGGTGAACTTCACCTGGTAAAAGGAACAACCGTCTTTTTGGAGACGTGTTTTCCCCATTTTGAAGCACGGGTTGCTATATGAAGTAATAGCAAGCCAATATTTTGAAGTCCGGGTTATAGCCTGAAATGACTGCAAGCCATATTTCTAAGAATGTTTTGAGAAACGACATGTTTTAGAAAAAACAATTATTTGAAAAACGAAAAACTCTTGCTCAAGCATATATGTATGATTCCGTGTCATTATTGAATGACATTTCTAGAAACGTACATAATATTGATTACACAAGAGACATGTCGTGAGAAGAATATTTTTGGATTTTAAAGATTTTACAGATTTTTTATGGTTTTTGTAGGTTTTATATTTTTCTATTTTCTTTTTGTTTTGAAACTATTTACAAAGGATATGTGAAGCAAAACCCATTACTCCTCATTCTCTTCCTGAAGACGTATGAGTGATCTTGGCGTAGGAATCTTCAATCCAAGGCGCTGGAGAATAAATTGAAACCATTCTCTTAAGAGAGCCTTAGTGAAGAAATCTGCCACCTGAAATTCTGTCCTTAAGAAGTAAAGTTCCACTACCCTTTACTCAACATGTCCCACCACACCTTTGGAGATTCCGATTGCCGTGAGAAACCTTGACAGTGCATCAAACCATGTCCTAGGCGCCTACTTTAGACCATAGAGAGCTCTTTACAGACGATAGACATGGGTCGGACGATCAAGATCCATAAATCTTTCAGGTTGACTGAAATGAAGAACTTCATTCAGCTCGCCATTTAGAAATGCAATTATCACATCCATTTGATAGACCGTCATGTTCTGACTTGCAGCATTGGCGAGAAACATTCTGAGAGCTTCAATACGAACAACCAGAGCGAAGGATTCCTATAAATCCATGCTTTCCTGTCGACGATATCCCTTAGCAACAAGCCTTGCCTCGTTTTCAGAACGACATTATTCTCATCAAGTGTCACTTTGAAGATCCTCTTAAGAGCAATAATCATTGCACAGTTTGGAGGTAGTGCCAATTCACATACTTCAAGTCGATCGAACTTGCGAACTTCTTCATGCATCGCATTAACCCAACAGTCTTTAGGGATAGCAGTCTTGAAATCTTTGGGTTCGACTTTGTATAGTACAGAATTATAAAAGCACCACAAGGCATATGTGACAAGTTGCCTTCGTGTGGACACTGGTGAGAAGGATTCCCAATAACTTTCTCAATCGGATGATAATTGGTCCATTATCAGAGATACTCATGTGGTTGAGAGTAGGGAACTGATGTAACCATGTTAAGATCTCCTGAAGAAAATGCCTTAGATGAAGATTCAGGAGCAAGTTCGTTATTGAACGAAGCCACATCAGGAGGAGCAAATGAATTTACTACAAAAGAATTGTAGTATGCAGTGCCTTGATGTACTGAAGGAGATTGAAGATTTGATGATGATGGTGAATAACTTGCAGATGGAGCATCTTGATCAATTCAAGTAGACACTGATGGACCATTTGAGTTGTACAAAACCGGAGCAGCGGCAGCTGGTAGTGTCAGTGTATCATCAGTAGGTGTCTTAAAGTATTCATCGATCATTGGGTCAAACAAGATCTTCAAAAATCTCATTTGTAGTTGGTAGATAAGGTACTGCAGGAGTGGGGTGCTGTACAAGACCTGAATTGAGTGGTTCAGGAGACAAAAGTTTAAATGCGGGTCCTGCACTGATGTGTACAGGAGCCATATGCTCAGTCAGCTCAACGAATGTGACGTGAATGGTTTCCAAGATTTATCGGGTTTGTTTGTTGTAGATTCGGTATCCCTTACAATCTAGAGCATAACCAGCGAAAAATCCAATATCAGCTTTAGCTTTTCATATTCCTAGATCTTAACTGTCATCTGTAGGGTAGCTTAAAGCACCAAACACACATAGAAAGGAGAGATCCGGTTTCTTGCCATGTATCAGCTCATATGGAGTTTTGTTGTGAAGAGTATGTATCAAGTATCGGTTTTGGGTGTAACAAGCTATAGCAATTTCTTCCGCCCAGAGGAACATCGGTGCCTTAAAAAATATTAGCATGGTTCGTGCAGCCTCTACCAGAGTACGGTTTCGTTTTTTAACAACGCCATTCTGCTGAAGAGAGTGTGGAACACTTTTCAAGTAGGTGATGCCAATAATTTCGTAAAATAGAACAAGTCGTTTGTTAACAAACTCATTCCCGTTGTGTGTGCGGATGATTCTGACGGTTTTGTTGAGTCATACTTGCAGCTGTTTAAAGAGTTTGATGATAACCTCTGGAATCACGTCCTTGGTTCTCAAAAACTTCACCCATGTAAATCGAGAATAGTCGTCGACTATCACAAGAACATATACCTTCCCATTTATGCTTTGCATTTTCATTGGTATGTATATATCCATGTGCAAGGTGTGAAGAACTTCCATAATGGTGTTGACAGTTTTGGGTTTGTAGGTATACTTCTTGCTTTTGCCCAGTTGACAAGCCGAACAACGATGATCTTTTTCATACTTTAATCTGGGTAGACCTCATACAAGATCCTTGCGATCAAGATCATTGATGGTACCAAAGTTCAAGTGATTTAAATGTTAATTTCATAGCCACGATTTGATCTTTGAGGCCTTAGACTGCAAGCAAGTAGAAGAAGACCGCATCATGTCTTCAAATAGAGATGGTATGCAAGTTTGTGCGACGAGAACCTTTAAGAAGATCTACACCATCCAATTCTATGACGAAGCATGTATGTATACAGAGAGAGACTTCTAGATCATAATCACAGTCTTGACCGATCAAAAACCAAATTATGACCCAGTCCTTCGACGTAGAATACCCTGGAGATTACACTATCACCAAATACATAGTCTCCATAACCCATAATTGCCCCAAAATGGTCGTTCCCGAATTATAACCGTCCCAATAAACTTAATCATGACATTCTTGAGCTGTGAGCGATCCCCATTCACATGTTCTGAGCAACCTGAGTCCAAATGTCAAAGGACGATCTATACGACCTGCATTTGAAAACAGACGAAAGAAGAGAATTTGGAGTGCCGGATCCCCAATTTAAGTTGGATTCCAGTTGGTTAGTGCAAACAAATTCTGGAGCAACTGGGACCTTAGGTGCATTCGTTTCAATGGTGGAAATTTCACTAGTAGATGCAATGGGCCTAGTTAAAGAACATCGGGCCTCTAAGGAGAAAGTTCTTCTAGTTGGCTTCCATTTCTTAATAGGCACTCCTTTAGAGTTAGTCATCCTAGTTAAAGGGCACTGTTCTCCTAAAGTGAATTTCCTTCCAGTGGGCTTCCATTGATAACCAACATTGGCAAACAGTTTTCCCGTTGCTTTCCAAATTTGCTTAGTTTGTATGGCTCTCCAAACTTTCTAAATTGGGGTTTTGTTGAATGACTTCATAAATTTCTCAACACATTTATCATGATTACTCGAGATTAAGCATTTATTACATGTTTTGCAAAGTGAATTAGGATTTGCATAATGATTCCTATTGTTCAACTCAGACTTATAGTTCCTTATGTGGTCTTCTACTTTCTTCTTAGGAACACTTTTAGCTAGAGATTTCCTATAATTTTTTATATTTCTCATAGGTTTTGATTCGCTATCTTTAATGTCACTATTAACTCCTGTAGAAGGACTAATGGAAACCTTACTCTTTTTCACTTCTAGTTGCTGAACATGTTTCGATGTGTTGGGATCTGAAGTTTCCAAAGGTTCAGCAAAGGTAACATGCTTGTTTTTTGACATAGAGGATGGTGCAGATGACCTATCTTGCTTGCTATCAATCTTAGGACATGTACCAATAGCATATTCTAAAAGTTCCTGAGATCTATTAGTGAGAAAGCAGGCACCTACAATAGCATCATCAAGTGGTTTTGCTATCCTATCCTCTTCGATAGTTTCACGAAGCAAGTCAAGGCACTCCTTAAGATGTTTAAGTTAGTCTCTATGAACTAACTTATTATCCCTAGGGGAAGAGGAATATTTACAGCATCAATTGCGTACTTCTTACAAGCAGAAACCTTTTGAACAACATTATCACAAGTGATGATTGGCATTTTCCCTTTCACCTGAGTCTTTAGATTCTCAATCTCTTTAAACAAAGAAGTTATCTTTTCATTGTTTTTATCACGTGTGATCATAATCGAATCATATAACTCTTTGTAATGCTGTTTAACTTTTGAATTTTCAGTTCAAAACCAATCATTTTCATGTTGTAATATATTGATGGCATCTTGAAATTGAAAATTATGAGAATCTATAGACTGTGGTTTTTGGGTGTCAATCACATCACTGTTGTTAGACTTCAATTGGGCAATTTGTACTCTCAGTTTCCGAATTATGTTAGTGTGAGCTTGAATCTTTTCATCACGTTTGGCTAATTCAAAATATGCATCAAATTCAGGAGCATTCGAAGATGTCTTGGCATTTGAGTTTTTAATTCTTTCTTCTAAATGTTGACACCTTAATTGCAAATTAAGATTATCAACCTCTAGTTTTGACAAATGCCTGACCATGTTATCATGGTCATCGTTTTGAATTTTCCCATGCAATTTTAAATTCTCCCCCTCAAGCTCAAAAACACGATTCTGGAAAGCGTTCAATGCAATAGACATCTCATGAAATTGGCAGGCAGAGATTGCAGAATCAGTAGCAGTATAAAATACATCCTGTGTAATACATTTAGCAATCAAATTCTCAATCATGATGAGAATATTTTTCCTCTCAATTTCACTGCATTGAAGATCAATTACAATTTGTTTTCCTTCGTTTTTCACATTTTTAAACACTTCTTTCATCTCTTTCACTTCAATTTCAAGGGATTGTATTAAACCCTCGAAGTGTTCTTTGATAAGTTTAAAAAATGGGATAACTTCAGTTAAATAACACTCTTTTGTAAGCTCAAAACCCCTTTCACCCTCAGTAATTCCCGTTGGCGTGATTCTCTTTTTGCATGTTCTATCAAAATCAGTGAACATTTGACAGAGGACATATATGCCAATTATAGTTTTACATTGCGTGGGAAGTGACAACTGAAATAAGTGCATTGGCGTATTGGGGGGATACACCGTTGGGGCAGCTAACTTTTGAGGAGTCTTGGCCTTAAGTTCCTCAGCTTTCATTTTCTCAACATCTAATGGCCAAAATACCTGTTCTGGTGTTAACTTTGTTTGAGGTGCAAAAACGGTCACTCGGTTTTGTTCATAATAATCATGGGGCTTAACAATTACACGGTGTTTAATGCACTTGGGATCCTTCATTTTATTATCAAATCTCTCTCTATTGGCAGACTCAAGATCATCCAATTCTTTATCAGACCAACTATTTGGAGGGGCATGATTGGGTGTAAGCATAACCTTAGCATCATACAGTGCAGGTTGAGAGGCACTAACGCTCTTAAGGAAGTTCGTTTTAGGCATACCTAAATCCTTATCACTATGCTTATCCCGCAGTTTAATGTGCTTTTCCATCATTTGAGCTGTTTGATAGGTTTGGCCTTGGATGTACAACGTGTTTTCAAGTTTATTTTTCAACTGATTAAGGTTGGAAAATTCATTTAATAGTTTAGTTTCTTTTTCTTGAAATTCACATTTTAAAACGCTTAAACTCTCCTGAATTTCCTGTTTTTCCATAAAAGCACGATCAAGTTGATTTTGAATAGATTTAATCTCTTGTTTTAATGCTTTTTCCTTTAAGTTATGATTAGTTATGTAAGCTTGCATTTGCCAATTCAGTTTTTGTTCACGTTCAATAAGCTCAAATTTTGCACGTTGTTCATAACACCTAACTTGATCCTTAAGGGTATTAATCCTAGTGGTTAGAGTGTCATCGAGAGCAACAGCAGTGTACTCATCAAGTTCCCACACGTTGTCATCAACAGAGGATATATCAGTTGATACAACAGGGTCGACGTTGTGCCTTACATATTGTTCATATGGGACGATATTACTATTTCCCATATTAGCAATATCTAATTCTGCAACGTTTGTTTTTTGTACTTCCTTATATATCTTTTGTTCATGCATCACATCATTGTCACATACAACAGAATACATTCCACTAGATACGTCAGAATCACTCTTGTAATCCGAATGTTGCTCAGTTGGAAAAACATTAATGTTCTCCAATTCAGCCTCATTTGGTTCACCAACATTATTTTGTCATATATTGTAGATGGTCTTCTATTCATCATTAACTACACATTCATCATATAACTTCAGTACCTCAGATATGATGGATGATTTGGAGGGACCAGGTTGTTGTGATGGTGAGACAACAGATGATAGATTGGCCATGAAGATTTTCTGAGCAGTGGGTTCGTCATCAACGTCTGAGTCAAAAGCATCACAATCTTCAGCTTGGAAGATGTTTGCATCATTAAGAGCTAAATCCTGAACAGGTTGTTCATCCACATCATCATCAAACGGCTTTCCATCATCCCCAGCAAGAAAAGCCAATTCTTCCTCATTAAGCATAACTCCATTCTCTTGAGCTTGCATGAGCAACATTTTGTCCTTGAAGTAGTCTGAGCTCTGAGGACGCTTTGGCTGAGTGCAGTTCCTGGCGATATGACCCAAACCCCCACAGTTGTAACATTTGGGTTGTCTTCCTTGTCCCTGATTCACATTTCCAACCCTGTTCTGCAAGTTACCCCGTGCAACATTCCTTTGATTCACATTTTGTCTGCCCTGAACATTTTGCACCATCACTCTTCCATCTTCCACAACAGCCTAATTACGTGGATTTGAGGAAGCTCTGAGTTGATTGTTGGTTGGTGGAAGAGAAGCTCTGAAGTGTTGAACAAGTATAGACACTTGGTTGGAAAGGTTGTCAATCATCTTATCCGTATGAGAGTACCCTGAGTCGAGATGGGTATTCATGGCAGCAGGTGACTGTAGAGATGAGTGATCCACTGATGACACATGTTGAGTAGTCAGCAACATACTAGTCATGAATGCAAGTGAGTCATTGGTAGTAGTTGGATTGAGCTTCTCTATTAATTGACGATCAAATGCTGCATGCTTCTCATGTTGTTGTAAGTAGGCAAACAACTGCTCATAGTTTGTATTTCTCAATCCTTTGTTGAGCTTTACTGCAGTAACAAAGCGATCCCACTCAGGTGACATGTTGTTCACAAACTTAGAGTTGAGTTGGATGTTAGGCATTGTCATTCGGATCATTCTCATGTCATTAACCAGCTTGTGAAATCTGACATAGTAGTCGGTAATGTTTTCACCAGGATTCATTTTGAAATGCTCAAATTCATCATACAACTGAGACTCACGGTCTTCTTTGGTCAGCTCCGAGCCAGACAGAAGCATTTTGACATTGTCCCAGACAGCTTTTGCATCAGTGTTGAAATTGATTAGCTTGTAAACATCTTTGGGTAAACCTTGTATCACGATGTTGGAGGCTCGTATATCTGCATCATAACGCTTCTTTTCAGCCTCACTGAGGTCATTGTAAGTATGTGGCCTGTCAATTCCATGGGTGACAGTTCCATCATCAGCTGTGGAGATAACATCTCTGGTTGTACCCATCTGCATTGGACCTTCATCAATTGATCGCAGAATGTTCTCACCATTTTCCTTACCCAGGCAATAAAGTCTGATTCTTTGTGCCCACGATTCATAGTCGGTCCTATCTAGCATAGGAGGTCGGGTATCAGACCCTGCAGCTTGAATGTCATCAGAAACAGTTGCCATGACAAAGTCTTCAAGCGGGATTTTACAGCTCCTGTGACTTAAACAGAGAAATGATTCTTTCTAGGGATTTTACTAAAGTCAACAAGAGAAACCGGAAGATGTACTCAGCGAATTAGACTTAGAGATAGATAACGGATAGGTCACAGTTTGCACTGAGTGTCAAGTCGCGACAAGTCAAGTTACAATATATCCGATTGAAATTAGTCAAGTCGTAAGAATTAACTCACAACGTCAGATCACAATCAGATTAATCAAAACGACTTAAGTTACAACAATTCACCAAATACAAATGATTAACCAATCACAAGAACGTCACCACTTAGTAAAACGCTAGAAATTGAGGTAATCCCTAAGATGAGTTAAACGCTAGACCAGGCAGGGTAACCGCTAAGTGGAGCAAAACACTGGAATAGGTAACCGCTACTGAAGTAAACACTACTCTTGGAAAACCGCTAGATGAGTTAATCGCTAGCCGGTAAACGCTGAACAGAGGAAAACGCTAGAGAAAACCGTTGACTCAAAATGCTAACCCAAACCGCTAGATCAAACCGCAAACCACTAAAGTCCAAACCCGTCGCTATCTAGCATTTTGTCCGTATGTCCCAAACAAGTAATCGCTACGAGTTAATCGCTAAATACTGGAGCAAACCGCTACGAAGAATTACACCACAGAATAGTTAACCGCTAAATAGACTTAACCGCTGAAATGAGTTAACCTCTGAACAAGCTTGTAAAACCCCCAAATTTAAGTTTGTAGCAGCGGAAAAGTAATTTGGGTGTTACGGGGAGGATCGAAGTTATAATCTCATAAAACAGCTTAAAAGAAACGTTTTGAAAGTTATTTGTCATTCAAATAATATTTTTGATAAAAGATGAACCATTTGATTTAAAATCTTATTAAAAGATATAAAGGCTTGGAGGAATGACATATTTGATTTTTACACCATTTTAATTTATCAGAGAAATAAATGCCCACTCCGTGTCTTGTCCTGCTTTGTTAAATTACCTGAGATACACATGCTTAAAAGTGTCCACACAAAGGTTGGTAAGTTCATAGAGTTTTATGGAAAACCATTTATTTTGATAGATTTCAAGAATATTTGGTAATGATAAATACAAACGATAATGGAACAAGTATTGAGTAATGTTGATTATACTCACAGTTAATTCATATAGATAGTCAATCAAATTTAAATAAGGGATCAATAATCCTAACATGAGCTGGAAACTCATGATGCTAATTTAAATGAGATATAGAATTCAAGTATGGTCAAATTCCTATACAGCTGTATCTAAATGTATGTTGAAAACATACATTTCCTTATGAATATTGCACCAAGCCTCATGACACGCAAAACGTTAACAAAAGAGGTGATTTATCATGTCAATGATAAATTTTGCCCTCTTATAATAGGTGATTTGCCAATTCCTATTTTTATTCAAATATAGTGTATCACGACTAATACGACTAACCATATGCATAATGGCATTCCGTCAAGTGTTAGTGGGATAGGAGGTCAATCCTTAACAGGTTTCGAAGTTGTCCACTATATTCGCGCTCACATAACAGTGATTAATGGCTCATGATTGAGGGATTTTATGGCGATAAGGTAACTTAGGCAATATCAAGGTAATAATGGAATCATTCAGGATAGTATAGTATAGTCAAGTATCATATCACAGTAATCACTTTGGAAACATTATCATCTGAGTATCAGTATTTCAGTTAAGTATTTCGCCAGTAACATATACATATCACATGCCACAATAATCAAATTGGAAACAGTATTATCTGAGTATCAGTATTTCAGTTAAGTATTTCGCCAGTAACATATATATATATATATATCACATACCACAATAATCAAATTGGAAATATTATCATCGGAGTATTTTAGTTAAGTATTTCGCCAGTAATATATATATATATATATATATATATATATATATATATATATATATATATATATATATATATATATATATATATATATATATATCACATCTTAATTCATGAACTTCATCAGATAATTATTAATAAGGAAATTGATTTGAATCATGTAATTTATTCATATACTTATAAAGTTATCAAAGCATATGTAAGCATGTATCTCCCCAATGAGTTAAAAACAAGTATTGGAAATGGGGCTATGACTCACCTTGATTGATGTTGGGATGATGAAAAGTTAAGTAGGATGAGATTATGAGAATGATTATGGAAACGTCTTTGATACGGAACCTGATAAATAAATTTATCTGAGAATTTGACCAAATACTATTTGGTAAATACGAACGAATAACGAATAATAATTATTCGTTATGACGAATAGATGATGTGCAGTGTAATTCTTATGCCTTGCATGATATGACAAAATACGTTATTTAAATTATCCATCGAAGTTTTACCCTTTTAACCATAAGTAATAATATTAATTTTTGAAATATCGTTATATATATTATTAATGTTACGTTAAATAATATATATAAATAAAAAATGAAAGTTTAAATGCATATGAAATAAATTTACAAAAATAAAAAATAAATAAGAATGTTAAATAGAATATGTTTAGTCCTTGTCCTTTTCCAATTTTACCATTTTTATACTAACGGCGTTAGCGTTACACCGTTAGTCCTTTATATATAAAATTTACATCTATAGTCCTCTAAATTGTCCAATAATCAAACCTAAGCTTAGAATATTAATTATTATCAATTTTTACCCTTATGTTTCTGTTTTTACACTTTTAGTCCTCACTTTTAACAGTTTGACAGTTTTAGTCCTCCTAAGTGTCGTCTCGTTACATTTTTATTCCGAATGTACAAAAATTATAAGAAAAATTTTATAGAATTTCCGAAGCTTGTTTTAGTAATGACAAGCTTATTTCAACAGCTTATTTGCTAAAAAGCTTAATTTTTAAGTAATTGGGCCTTAACGAACCAAAATAAAGGCCCGTTAAGAAATTTAGAGGCGAGGGCATGGAAATTGTTTTGGGCCTCGACTTGGGCTATTTTTATGATTCTAAAAATGTTTCATATGGGCCCAGTGGGATTATGGATCGTTATCTCTTGTTGGGCTTTGAATAAGCCCAAACCGAAAATATTAAGTTTTTAAATGAAAATGACAATTTTAAAACCTTGTAACTGTCGATCAATTTGGCTAAATTTTAGTGTCGAGACGTGAGTATTTTTACATGTTATCTAAATGAAAGTGGTAGTTTTCTAGGTGGTCTATTGAGTCGTATAAAAATATTGGGTTCTCGTTAATTTAGATTACGAGATAAACGAGTGTTTCATGAGATGTTTGGGACGTAAACATATAAATAAAAGACTTAGAGTTGTTTTGAGTTTTTATGTCCGATTTATGCAAGGTTCCAAAATGAGTTTATTTGATGCATGTAACGTAAAAATAAAGTTGAAAGGAGTGTGCATCGTGACTCCTAAGCCTTCCAAGATAGAGGCTAGCCACGTTTGTTGTGCTATATATGAATATGTACGCAAATAAATATGTATGAACAATATACGATCGATAAAGCATATACTTGATGCATGGAACATATTTTACGTGTGAAATGAATTGACAAGAGTTTGAAACAACTTACAATACCTCTAGGGTGGTGGAGAAACGAAAATGGAAGAAGGAAACACAAGAAACTATCAAATTCGACTGTAACCCAAAGTAATAATCGAATTTATTAAACCCGATCCTTGTTTCTTGCTTCCAAACTATATTGTATCAACTTCTGGTCTTCTAGGGATAGTTTTTAGGAAGAAAGGGAGTTTGAAAGTGAATGATGAATGATGAAAACGGATGCATGCATGTAGAGTATATATGGTGACTTTTCTTAACACGTATGTGTAACTATTTTTCAAGGAAACAATTTACACTATGCAATGTCAGTAAATATAGGTTGAAGGCTGAGTTTTAATCATATAATATTGATTGTGAGAGCTTGAATTGAGGGGCATGCTTTGGTAATTCATGAAGATGTCGACCATATATATATTAGGTACACAATTTGAGAAATCGTGTACCACCTGAATATAGCTGATCATTAACGACATTTAAACATGAAATCATCTTAGAAATATTATTTGGAACTCATAGAAACAAACTAGAGTCGAAACGGTTAAGAAATGAATTAGTTACAAATCGATTTGCTTGAATATTTGTCAATCACTTCGCCTCCTAAAAACATATCAAAAGTCGTCCTATGAACATGGCATTCGACACATTAATAGTTGGCTAGGTGGTGAACGAGATGGTGCAAAAATATATATGAGTCATGTGTAGAAATCGAGAAAACGAGGATCGTTTTGGAGCTAGTTTGGTCGACTGATTTGGAATAATAAAGGAAAGATTGGGCTTTTGTATTTGGGCCGATGAATAGTGTTCGAGGCATTTGGGCTGAAAAATTGATTAAGGGCCCGTTTGATTTGTAATTAGTTTATTAATTAGGATTTGCGAGTTGTTAATATTCTGTTAATCGTGTCGAGAACTTGTTTTGTCGTTTGATGAATTTTGCAATATCGTAATCGTGACCATTTAATATAATAAGAAAATTTCAAATTTTCCTGTAAAAATGGTGATTAAAATAATGACGGAGATTAATATATAAGTAATCGTTATTAATTATAAAGATTTTTGCGAGGTTTTTACAGTACCCACATGTCATTCTGAATTTCGTCCCGAAATTCAAATTTAACGTGATTACTTGAGTAAAGAATTTTTGAACAGAGGGTTGTCGAAAGATTTTTATTCCTAAAATTAAGGAAACGTGATTTAGTTAGATTTACCTGTACTAGACAAGACAAAATAACTGGTGTATTTAAGGGTTGTGAATATTGAAAATAGTGGTCATGAATAGTGAAATAACGGCTAGTGCATAGTGTCCAACGGTCGGGAATAGTGCCCAACGGCTATATTCTAGCCTATAAATACCACTTCCAATTTCCACTTCTTCCATCAACCATTTTCCTCTCATTTTCCATCTCAAAATGCCGCACCTCATCACCATCTTAGCGATTGTGTATGTCGTCCTTGCCGCTATCTACTTAGCGTATGTTCCAGATGAAGACTTTGGATTCTTGGTTGCGATCTTGATGTTTGTCGTACCCCTCACTATCCTAGCCATTACCGTAGACAAGATCTGGGGGTAAAAATCTTGAGCTAGAGTTGTTTTAAATTAAGTTCTTGTTGTGTTTCTATGTACTTGTAACGAATAAGGAATAAAACTCGTTTTGTTTTTATGTTTAGAAATTTGCCCCATTATTGTTTTTAATGGTTTGTTTATATTTATCTTTCAGCATAATTAAGGTGATTTATCATGTGGTGGCTCTTGCTATTGTTTTGTTGGTGGGAGTCTTTGTTGCCATAGCGGATCAACCTATTGAAGATTCCATGGTTTATATTGTAATAATTGTAATGGTAGCACTTCCGATGCTAATTATTTGTTTATGTATTAATTTTTATGGATTTTAATAAAATTTTCGCTATTGGAGTTTTCTTATCAGTCTTTGTGAATTATTTGTGTTCTCTTGCTTGTACTTTTGTTGGTTTCTTATCATAATGGTGATAAGATAAGATAAGATAGGTATTTATTGTGGTTTGTTCAATGTATTATTTATGAACAGTTCACTTTAGCTTTTTTTTTTTTTTTTTTTTTTTTTTTTTTTTTTTTTTGAATGAAGATTGTTATTTAAAAAATTGAAAATATCACTGTTCCCTTCATAACATAATTCTTCCTAAATTAGACATAGTTGATCAGGCTATGTATAATTGAGGATCAAATGATGTGATGTTTGGTTCAATCATATATTTCTATAAATTGTTTTAGATGGTGTTCAACGTGTTGTTTTTATAATATAACACGTAATTCCCTTTACAATAAAGTAGAAAATTTTAGGGTTCATACCATGAATCAGAAATTTATGGAGTAAATATAATATATTGTCATTTGGTAAATGGAACAGAAATTGAAATTAACGTAGATTATCATTATTATGGAAATATTACAAGGTAGATTTTTTTGATAAGGTAGAAAGATAGTTATTATGCTTAAGTTACATCCATCGTAACTTCAAGTGAAATACAGGAAAGAGATACAACTTAGAAAATTCTTAAACTAGATTTTATTTATCTGCAACAGGAATTTATTCATTTGTTTAAATCTAGTTGCCATTCCCTTGATACTATCAAGGTCTTTAAAGATTCTTCATTCTCTTGTAAAAGTCTTGGCTTTCCAATTAACATTGTAGTTTGGACATCGGCTCTTGTAGTGCCCTTTTCCACCACATCTGTGGCATACTACTGTTGTTGGTTGTCCTTTCCTGTCCTTAGTCTTACAGCTAATTGCCTGGTGACCTGTTTTCTGACATTTCATGCACTTAACCATGCAGATTCCGGTGTGATGCTTGTTGCATTTTTGACACCAGGGTTGACTTCCACGATAACCGCTTCCAGTAACAGGTGTGATGAGGCAATTTCTATTAGCTTTCTAATGGTATTCCAGCTGACGTTGATAGTTCATACGATCTTCTAGATGTTTACGATAGCGGTCTTGAGCATTGATGATGTTGTAGTAGATGGGGTTGATGGTTCCTATTTCGGGGAGTTTCCGCTTTTGGTTATTTCCATTAGGTATAATCCCGTGCCCAATTCCTTGATTATGGTTGATGGTAGGGTTGATCATTCCTTCTTGAATCTTTAAGTGAGGTGGCTTATGCTTCATGAAACTTGCAGGGTGGTGATTACCAAGTATACCCGTCTCTCTTCTCGGATAAACTACGGTAGTCCCTTCTAATACCACCGACACTATGTCATTTACCAATTTCTTGATAGCTCAAGGAGTCATGGTGATTTCTGATGATGATGAATATGAATTGTTCATGTTGTCCATTTTCTGAAATCATTAATGAAACTCAGCATTAGAATCCACATAATATCAGAATAATTTAAATAATGAAGTTAATTATTTCATTGATGATAGACTGAATTGACTCCCTACTGTAATCTAATTTCAAGATATGTCTGTGTTGTATCATATATAAATGATCAACTCTTGATATGGGACTACTAAGGAACAAACCGACTTGTCTACTAAAACTGAAGTTCAATAATCTTTTCTTCATTCTTTAAATTCTCTTTCAAGAATTGATTTTTTTTTTTCTTTTTTTTTTTTTTTTTTTTTTTTTTTTTTTTTTTTTGACAATTCTTAAGATTTTGGGTTAATTATGGTATGTTTAAGAAATCTTAACAATTGTAAGAAATCTTACGGTAGATTTGAATAATATTACAGACGTAAACAGAATATTAATAACTTGACTGCTTGTTTTTGCAAGATAAACGATACAAGATCTTTTATTAATACTCCATTGATCTGCGTAGAATCATTTGTTTATCAAGGAAGATAACAAATGATGAGATTTTTGCATGAAGATATGAGGATTCATTACATGCATGATTGATATGAAAGAAAAGACTGATTCATAACATAGAGATATAACAGAAAGGATGTTATTATACATTATGATTTGATTACAAGTTCTGAAGTTTCAGATTTGTTGAACATTACATGAAATATTAACCAAAACTATTTGGTTTAGTAGGTACAACAAGGATACTTGTAAACTTAAGATTAGTTACGCCTCTGACGTAAATATCTAACTTCTTTCTCAAGTTCAAGTTGTGCAGCTTCCATGTTTGAGAAACGTTCTTGACACATGTTCATTTGATTTGCCAACATAGTCTCTAATGCGGAAATCCTTTAACCCTGGTTTCTGGCTGCATCTCTGGCCATCCATAGGGTTCTTTCAATATCTTCAACTCTTCCATGTGTATGACTGTGTTCTCTTCTTGCACAACGGACTCTGGAGTCCAAACTTCCAAGCTCCTGGTTGGTGTTGTCCTTTATTTCATTAATCTTTATTCCTAACTCACACAGTGTTCGTCTCTCAGCATCCGCCCTTTTGAACAATGCGTCAAGATTACGGTCGTACCATTCAAATTGAGTTGGTCGTAACCCCTTTAGTTGTTCAGTGTGAGCATCCAATATGCTGGCTTGTCAATAAATAAGATTCCATATTGTATAAGGAGTGCTTATATTGTAGTCGGGTGAGTTAGGTGAGGATAAATTATTTGGAAAATCTGGTATTGAGGAATCTGAAGTATAAGGTAACGGAGAATTTGGCTCAACATTCTTCCATGATATCCCTTGGCTTGAACCTTGTCCAACTTCGAATGTTGCCTGACCACCAATCAAATCTTCATATAATTCAGTAGCTCTCTTGAGTTTTTGACGTAAAGGTGAACGAATAGGTGACGATGGAGGTGATCTCTGAGTGAGTTCTATATTAGGCTGGGGTTGTGATATTTGTACGTAAGGATCTTCAGTATTCGGAGAATTTTGATTGATAGGTGAGGTATTAGTATTATGGAGAGTAGTTTTGATATTCACGGGAGTTTCTGAAGACATGTTACTGTAGTAACAAAGAATAATATTTTATGAGGATTTTGTATGTTAAAGATGTAACAGTACAGATGAAATAATTATTGTGTATGAGTAATTTCTAAACATGTAAGATAATCTCAAAAGATAAGGTATTGAGCACGGCAGTCTGCAGACACGAAGGGCATAAAATGGTATGGTGTAAAATCATTATTTTGAAAGTGTAGTTATAGTTTAATGTTTGAAAACATTTAATTATCTATAACTCTAGCTCTGATGTCAATCTGTAACACCCCCAAATTTAAGTTTGTGGCAGCGGAAAAGTAATTTGGGTGTTACGGGGAGGATCGCAGTTATAATCTCATAAAACAGCTTAAAAGAAACGTTTTGAAAGTTATTTGTCATTCAAATAATATTTTTGATAAAAGATGAACCATTTGATTTAAAATCTTATTAAAAGATATAAAGGCTTGGAGGAATGACATATTTGATTTTTACACCATTTTAATTTATCAGAGAAATAAATGCCCACTCCGTGTCTTGTCCTGCTTCGTTAAATTACCTGAGATACACATGCTTAAAAGTGTCAACACAATGGTTGGTGAGTTCATAGAGTTTATGGAAAACCATTTATTTTGATAGATTTCAAGAATATTTGGTAATGATAAATACAAACGATAATGGAACAAGTATTGAGTAATGTTGATTATACTCACAGTTAATTCATATAGATAGTCAATCAAATTTAAATAAGGGATCAATAATCCTAACATGAGCTGGAAACTCATGATGCTAATTTAATTGAGATATACAATTCAAGTATGGTTAAATTCCTATACAGCTGTATCTAAATATATGTTGAAAACATACATTTCCTTATGGATATTGCACCAAGTCTCATGACACGCAAAACGTTAACAAAAGAGGTGATTTATCAAGTCAATGATAAATTTTGCCCTCTTATAATAGGTGATTTGCCAATTCCTATTTTTATTCAAATATAGTGTATCACGACTAATACGACTAACCATATGCATAATGGCATTCTGTCAAGTATTAGTAGGATAGGAGGTCAATCCTTAACAGGTTTCGAAGTTGTCCACTATATTCGCGCTCACATAACAGTGATTAATGGCTCATGATTGAGGGACTTTATGGCGATAAGGTAACTTAGGCAATATCAAGGTAATAATGGAATCATTCAGGATAGTATAGTATAGTCAAGTATCAGATCACAGTAATCACTTTGAAAACATTATCATCTGAGTATCAGTATTTCGCCAGTAACATATACATATCACATGCCACAATAATCAAATTGGAAACAGTATTATCTGAGTATCAGTATTTCAGTTAAGTATTTCGCCAGTAACATATATATATATATATATATATATATATATATATATATATATATATATATATATATATATATATATATATATATATATATATATATATATATATATATATATATATATCATATACCACAATAATCAAATTGGAAACATTATCATCAGAGTATTTCAGTTAAGTATTTCGCCAGTAACATATATATATATATATATATCACATCTTAATTCATGAACTTCATCAGATAATTATTAATAAGGAAATCGATTTGAATCATGTAATTTATTCATATACTTATAAAGTTATCAAAGCATATGTAAGCATGTATCTCCCCCAATGAATTAAAAACAATTATTGGAAATGGGGCTATGACTCACCTTGATTGATGTTGGGATGATGAAAAGTTAAGTAGGATGAGATTATGAGAATGATTATGGAAACGTCGTTGATATGGAACCCGATAAATAAATTTATCTGACAATTTGACCAAATACTATTTGATAAATACGAACGAATAACGAATAATAATTATTCTATGACGAATAGATGATGTGCAGTGTAATTCTTATGCTATGAATGATATGACAAAATACGATATTTAAATTATCCATCGAAGTTTTACCTTTTTAACCATAAGTAATAATATTAATTTTTGAAATATCGTTATATATATTATTAACGTTACGTTAAATAATATATATAAATAAAAAATGAAAGTTTAAATGCATATGAAATAAATTTACAAAAATAGAAAATAAATAAGAATGTTAAATAGAATATGTTTAGTCCTTGTCCTTTTCCAATTTTACCATTTTTATACTAACGGCGTTAGCGTTACACCGTTAGTCCTTTATATATAAAATTTACATCTATAGTCCTCTAAATTGTCCAATAATCAAACCTAAGCTTAGAATATTAATTATTATCCATTTTTACCCTTATGTTTCTGTTTTTACAGTTTTAGTCCTCACTTTTAACAGTTTGACAGTTTTAGTCCTCCTAAGTGTCGTCGCGTTACATTTTTAGTCTGAATGTACAAAAATTATAAGAAAAATTTTATAGAATTTCCGAAGCTTATTTTAGTAATGACAAGCTTATTTCAACAGCTTATTTGCTAAAAAGCTTAATTTTTAAGTAATTGGGCCTTACCGAACCAAAATAAAGGCCCGTTAAGAAATTTAGAGGCGAGGGCATGGAAATTGTTTTGGGCCTGGACTTGGGCTATTTTTATAATTCTAAAAATGTTTCATATGGACCCAGTGGGCTTATGGATCGTTATCTCTTGTTGGGCTTTGAATAAGCCCAAACCGAAAATATTAAGTTTTTAAATGAAAATGACAATTTTAAAACCTTGTAACTGTCGATCAATTTGGCTAAATTTTAGTGTCGAGACGTGAGTATTTTTACATGTTATCTAAATGAAAGTGGTAGTTTTCTAGGTGGTCTATTGAGTCGTATAAAAATATTGGGTGCTCGTTAATTTAGATTACGAGATAAACGAGTGTTTCATGAGATGTTTGGGACGTAAACATATAAATAAAAGACTTAGAGTTGTTTTGAGTTTTTATGTCCGATTTATGCAAGGTTTCAAAATGAGTTTATTTGATGCATGTAACGTAAAAATAAAGGTGAAAGGAGTGTGCCTCGTGACTCCTAAGCCTTCCAAGATAGAGGCTAGCCACGTTTGTTGTGCTATATATGAATATGTACGAAAATAAATATGTATGAACAATATACGATCGATAAAGCATATACTTGATGCATGGAACATATTTTAAGTGTGAAATGAATTGACAAGAGTTTGAAACAACTTACAACACCTCTAGGGTGGTGGAGAAACGAGAATGGAAGAAGGAAACACAAGAAACTATCAAATTCGTCTATAACCCAAAGTAATAATCGAATTTATTAAACCCGATCCTTGTTTCTTGCTTCGAAACTATATTGTATCAACTTCTGGTCTTCTAGGGATAGTTTTTAGGAAGAAAGGGAGTTTGAAAGTGAATGATGAATGATGGAAACGGATGCATGCATGTAGAGTTTATATGGTGACTTTTCTTAACACGTATGTGTAACTGTTTTTCAAGGAAACAATTTACACTATGCAATGTCAGTAAATATAGGCTGTAGGCTGAGTTTTAATCATATAATATCTATTGTGAGAGCTTGAATTGAGGGGCATGCTTTGGTGATTCATGAAGATGTCGACCATATATATATTGTGTACACAATTTGAGAAATCGTGTACCACCTGAATATAGCTGATCATTAACGACATTTAAACATGAAATCATCTTAGAAATATTATTTGAAACTCATAGAAACAAACTAGAGTCGAAACGGTTAAGAAATGAATTAGTTACAAATCGATTTGCTTGAATATTTGTCAATCACTTCGCCTCCTAAAAACATATCAAAAGTCGTCCTATGAACATGGCATTCGACACATTAATAGTTGGCTAGGTGGTGAACGAGATGGTGCAAAAATATATATGAGTCGTGTGTAGAAATCGAGAAAACGAGGATCGTTTTGGAGCTAGTTTGGTCGACTGATTTGGAATAATAAAGGAAAGATTGGGCTTTTGTATTTGGGCCGACGAATAGTGTTCGAGGCATTTGGGCTGAAAAATTGATTAAGGGCCCGTTTGATTTGTAATTAGTTTATTAATTAGGATTAGTGAGTTATTAATATTTTGTTAATCGTGTCGAGAACTTGTTTTGTCGTTTGACGAATTTTGCAATATCGTAATCGTGACCATTTAATATAATAAGAAAATTTCAAATTTTCCTGTAAAAATGGTGATTAAAATAATGACGGAGATTAATATATAATTAATCGTTATTAATTATAAAGATTTTTGCGAGGTTTTTACAAAGCTAACCACTGAACACGATAACTACTGAAGAGATAACCACTAAAAAGATAACCACTGGAAAAGATTACAACATACCGAGTCTTTTATAGGAATATTTGTATTCCTAACAACTCTTATTTCAACCATGGAATCATGAAAACAACACTTGGACTATGTAGTAATCACTAAGGCCTTCATCTTTACTCTTTTACTTGAAGCTTGAAAATCAACTATGATGATGGTAGTTATTTAATGTACGGTAAAGAGATGAGACAAAGAGATATTTGGAGAGTTTTCTCTTATTATGCATAAGTTACTATGAGATTAAGTGATTAGTAAAGTTTATATATGTCTTGATAAGTATATGTGTATTCTTGCATGAGCAAGAGTTATATATGTCTTGATAAGTATATGTGTAGTCTTGCATGATTCTACGGAGTATAGTTTGATCCTAGTAAATACTAATGTTAAACCCTTAAGTCATGAAACTTAAAACCGGGCAACGTAAAAATGTAATACTTATAAAGATGTTGAAACTTATCAATATACTCTAACTCAGTATATTATATGAGTGATAAGTTTAACGGAGAGTGTGTAGATTCAAATACGCGTAATACGTAAAAAGTACAAAGTTTACGTCAAAATGGTAAAATAGCAATAGTTCATATAAAATATGACTATTAAGAAAATAAAGTGTATAGAACATGTAAACTTATCACAGTCTTGTGTTGATTACAAGTAAAGCTCACGTGATTGAATTTATGTAATTACTTATAAAAGTAATATCACTTAAAATTAAAGTAATAATAAGTTCAAATAATAGATAAATTATGGCCTGAAATGTACGAATTGCTACAATAACAATATTGGTTCTGGATTTGTCTACCTGCCAACAACATCTGCTATCAATTCCATATTTCCCCTATATAAACATCAAAATTCCATATTTCCCCAAACATGCATCAAAATCATTGCACATTATGCATTATCCAGTTGTAAGTTGGGTAAATATGGCATTTTGAAGCTTATATTAGGTAAATATGGAATTATCCCTAAGTAAAACGCGACTTCTAAGGTTGTAAAAGTAGAACAAGTCTTTTCTTATATCGGGTGGGGTACACTTGATGAATATGTCCCTTTCTTTGTTTAGACAACCTAAAATGTTTTAAGTATCCATCGGGAAAATCATGTGCTTCGAAATTACAGTGTAGCACCCATTCTTTCTAGTGGTTCAATACCCAAAACTTCGTTGTCCTATTACAAAAATATCCAACTTGGCCATTTAGATTAACCAAGTGGTCGCAACCACAACTAGAGGTGCACAAAGCCCGGACCAGGCCGGGCTTGGACCCGGCTGAAAAAAGTTCGAGCTCTTATAGTTCAAAAAAGCCCGGCCCTAAACAAAATATTAGGCCTATTTCGGCCCAAATGGCCTGGCCCGGCTTTTTCGGGCAATTTGTTTATATATATATTTTGTAATAACGACCATGTAAGCCTGTTGGGCCACACCGAACTTCGGGCTGAACTTTTCTGAGCGTGCTTTTCAGACTTTATTGGCCGGGCCTAAGCCTGAGCTTGGATTTTAGCCCATCTGTGAATCTCTAACCACAACTATTGAATTCTTTTTTAGTAGAATTACTTATTGTTTTGACGGGATTAATAAGCCCAAATTCCTCCCTCTTTACATCAAAGTTAATAACTATATTTTTATATCATTACATATTACAAATAAGAGAGAACTAAAGCGTTATATAAAAAAAAAAAAAAAAAAAAAAAAAAAAAAAAAAAAAAAAAAAAAACGTTATATATTATGAGAGTTATAGAACCACTCGATCCAGGTACATTTAACTTTCTTATGTTATTTGAGATCAATGATAACGAAAGATTTTACTTCAAGGAATGAGATATATATATATATATATATATATATATATATATATATATATATATATATATATATATATATATATATATATATATTTTAACTGACCACAAACTAACGCGTTTTTATCTCCTTAGGTTTCACAATGTCGATTGAATCACGACATTAAAGAGGCCATGGAGATAAGGTTGGTAACAGGTTTGCTTGGTCCGCTAAAGTGATCAAAACAAAGAGGCTCAAAAACTGTAAGTTTTTAAGATTCCTTTGAGGATGCTGAGCCATGTTTCTTTAGCTAGAGCACATAACAAAGGGCTATGAACTTCCGTCTCGAGGTCATCATCACAAATTGAACGCTTACCCGGGTGCAAGTGAGTTCCACGTGTTTCGCCTTTGTTATTACATTCTCGACAACATGCACATATATTTGCGCCCAAAAATATAAAAAAGATGACAATTTTACATTTATACTTGTAAGGATAACATGTTTTCACGTATTCTATAGTGAGTTAACGAATAATTTAATACGATGATATAAAAATACTTGCAATAAAAGTAACTACAAGTATTAGTATTTCTCATCCCCGCTCCAATTATTTTTCAATTTAGGGCCAGTAGGGCCTTCTTCACCCAACACTTCATTTGGAAGCCCCTTAACAAATTTGTCAAAGGCACCTCTTATAAACATCGGTAAAGCTTTCCTCACTTTGTTGATCTCCTTCGCAGTATCATAGGTTATTTTTGGACCCCAGTTCCTGCTATAGTTTAACCATGGTGGCTCAATCACTATCGACCCTAAATACTCGGCCGCTATCACCATTGGCCTCACTCCTGTATCCATAAACATCTTTCCCTTGGCTGCATCGTTTCGTATTCCAATCCCACCATTTCCTTGTAAAACCAACCCAGGTTTTGGATAAAACGCGTGGCCATGCAATGAGGCATAGGCAACGGGTTTATTTCCATTTTCAAACTCAATGTCCGAAGAATTAATAAACTGTCCTCCACTATGTTCCGAGAAGTAGACACTTTTTAGCTTTCCGTCATAATTACTAATCCTTAACGTCAAATGCTCCCAATCACCAACGTGTTCACCTATTTTCCCTAACGAAACATTAATGATCCCTATTTTTCCTCTTGCCGGGCCGTTAAATGGGTAGAATACCCACAAAGCTATATCAGTAAATGTTGCTCCAAACATTGGCTTAATGTGGAAATATGCACTAGCTTCTTCCAAATTACCCTTCTTGATCCTATCTTTAGCTGAATTGTCGGGTGGGAGGTCTAACCAACACGTGTCATCGTTAGAACCACCTTGAGGTAGGTTTGAGCCATCGGGTTGTATCGGGCTAGGTGCGGTCTCTTTGCCTTTTTCATACAATAAAGCTCCATTTTCGAAAAACCAATTGACTGAAGAGGGAAAGTATTTTTCATTAGGGTGAAAATAAATCCTAGGTGAGTAGGTTTGAATCAATGCTTTAACTTGAGACAAATTGGGCATGGCCAAAAGGTTATTGTTTGTATTTCTCAAGCAATATATTAATGACATGTCCGCAGCGGCACCAGCATTTTGGACTACAAATAAACCTGTAGACACACCAAGGGCATTGACACCCCTATCTTTTGGCCTTGACTCATACAAATTGAGATTTTTGCCTACTCCCCAAAGCCATGTATCAACTTCAAGTGCATCAGTCAAATCTGACCGGACACACCTGACTTTTGAAAGTAATGGTTTTTGTGGTGAGTTTGTGACAACATACCCAACGGCTTTGTAGCCTTCAGGAGCCACTGGAAACCAGATGTAGCCATTGCCACCATCTTGTTTTAGCTGTTGAGACTCGCTACTCCATACAAGAGAATAATCTGTTGGCATAGCTAGAGAACTTTGTGACGAAAAGGGCTCATTTGCAACACTTTTTCCGACAAGAATCCATCCATATAAAGGCCTATTGTTGGGTTGGCTGTAACAACCAAGCATGAAGAATCCATCGGGTATTGAAGATGGTTCATAAAAAGTTGCACCGAGATTGTTCGGCCCACCTTCAAGAACAGCCCAAATTTTGTTGAAGGAAGAGACTTGACACACTTCTAATCCTCCTAGATCAATTTTCCCAGTTGCAAAACCATCACCTATATATCATCATATTTGGTAGAACAAGATCAACAGACACATATTGTTTTCAATAACGGTAACACTTTCTATGATAATTGAAGAGCGTTTCTAACTAAGTACAAACGATAAAAACTACATGATTAAAGGCCTATGGTAGCCTTTGAGCAGTCTTCGATATTCTAGTGTGTATGATTTCAATGTTATATACTAATAGATTGTCTATATTTGCCTTGTTGTTGTTTACATTATCAAGTAAAACGTAAAAACTTGTAAATACATATAATTGAAAAATTGATATAAGACGAACTTGAATGTACAACCACCATCATTAAATGAAAAAAGAAACTAAAAATTTGGATTTAACACTACAAGAACATGTATCAAGACAATATAATGAGACCGGTCGATATAACATAATTTCCTTTTGAAATGCACTTATTATATTAAAAACTTTAGATGGAAAAATGGTAATTACCTGGTGAAAAGTTTGGAATTGGTGAAGGAAGCTTGAATGTGGATTCAATGGGCAAAGGTTTGTCATCTTTCTTGAATACATTTGCAAATAACTTCAAGGACAATCCCATCTTTTTTGTGATATATAACATGTGTATGTACGTATCTTTTCTTCGATCAAACTAAGTATAAGTCATTTATAGAGTTTGCATTATTCTGAAAATGGTATGTTAACAAAAATATGTAGAAATTTCAAAAGTAAAAGCATGCTTTGTTTGTTTGAAGTGCATAGCGTGCAAGGTATCATTTTAAATGATATTAAGTTGTAGGGTAAGCCGTCTAAGACACCTTCTTTTCTTTTAATGACCTGTGAATTTTACTATACATTCGTTTTTTTAATAAGTAATGCTTCTATATATGTTATTTGTTTTCTTTAGTTCGGGAGACCTTCATGATTGAATTGGACATTTTGATTATACGACACATAAGAGGAGAGACGTAAAAAGGAGAGAATAGATAGATATATTCCTTTGTTCACAATATCTTTTAAGATATAACATCGTTATATACATTATGGAAAATCAAAGGTATACCAGCTTTTTACTAGCTTGTACAACAACCTTGGGTATGTGAAACTAATTTCTTCAAAATAAATTATTAACTGAAACATATTATATTTCATTCTATTTTGTCTTTCCTTAAACTTGTTTGTCCTTAATTAATAGGGTGATGATGTTGATATTTGCTGCCGTCTTGGCCAATTTGTGGAGGTTTATCGGTTGTCTCTTTTCTTTTGTTCCCAATGAAAAATTGTGTTCTATTTTTCCTATATTCTTTTATTTTTTTATTTTTTATTTTGTTAGTTGTTGTTGTTTTTAATTTTCTTTTGTGTGGAATAAGTTAAATGATTTCTTGTACATGGATATTGGATCAAAAAGTGTAGATTGGCAGGGATATCTTAACCCTGTGTACCATAATTGTACCAATCAACTCTACCCAGTAAAGGTTTGATGTCTGTGAAATACCTCCACCTAGTGATTGGATAAGGCTACCCACAGTGGTGACCTATATTGTATCATCTTTCCGGCTGTCATCTCAGCATTCTCTCTCCTCAACCCATATTCACATCTCTCATCACAGTGGCAACCCATATTGCATCATTTTTTTTACATCATAGTTTAAGTAGATACATGTTTTCCATTTTACTTGCAAAGTGCCAACATGCAAAAACCATGTACGTGCCAACATTTGCAAAAACTATTTTACAAAAACATGCAACGTGGCAACATGTATAGGTAAGTCAACATGCAAAAACCGAATATGTGTGTATACCAACATTTGCATTTGTGTTTGTGAAATGTGTGTTAAATATACTACCTTGCTCCATCAACTTGCAGACCGTACCATACCACCTTGCTCCATCAAGAACTTGAATGTCAAATGCAAACTTGCAGACCATACCACCTTGCTCCATCAACTTTGTTTGATCAAATATACTACATACTTCCATAGCAGTAGTACTGGAAGCAAAGAACAGGGGAAGTTTAGGAAGCCATTTGGTGTCAAATGATAAGGTTTTTTGTTTGTTTGTGTTTGTCAATATCGTTCGAAAATGCGACCGATTGTCTCAAATGTTGGCCGGCGACCGATACGCCCACAATGGAGTCGACCGATGTCCAAATCGGTCGACCGATGCCTTCGAACGATTTTTTTCAGCCCACTGCGAATAGCCTAACGGTTTAATGGTACAAAATATAAATGACAGCTTAAGTTCCATTAATTGCATGCAACATGCATGTTGTTGTTACAGTTATTAGTCCAAGAAAAATTTCAGACTGACGTAGATATGAGCAGCAGACGATCGCGTTCTACAACTCAAGGCAACATAACTTATTCTTTATTATCTGAATAGGGGTTGACTGTATACATGACATAAACAATGGTTCAAGCTATATTAATTCTTTGCAATGTATTGTTGTTGCAGATATTAATCAAATTTCAGAATTTCTTAGATTCATAAACAATGACGATTCAGGAAAATAGTATGTATCCTTCCCTGATACGCGATGAGCTTCGGCAGCAGCAGCCTTGGCATAGGTCCAGCCACTATCAAGAGTGAAAATGGTTCGTGTACATGTGAGTAATGCCGATTTTCAGTATTAATAATATAAGTTGTAGTGTTTTAAGAGTTCATGTATCTTTAGTCATATTCAGTTTTCATGTTTTGCATGCATTGCAGCTCTTCACTGCGGCCATATATGTACACAGATAAGGGGCTTTTCTTGCCGTATGTGTGGTTGATAAGCTTGAAAGTAAGATTCCTGTACCTATATCTGATATCCAATCTGATTGTACGCCAACAGTGTCGCCATCAGTGCCGGCAATTTCTTGGGTCGGAAATGATGCATATACATGAAAGTAACACCAGTTTCAAGTATTGGTAACAAAAGTAAGCGTGTTGTAGCATTGCGTGTATCTTGAGTTATATTCATTTTTTGTGTTTTGTATACATTCCACTGTTGATTGCAACGATCTGATACATTGATTTCGGGCCAACAACATTGTTTTAGAGCGCCGTTAAACGATATTGTTTCGAATGGTAAATGTATAATATAGTAATGGGTTTGCTTCAGCCCAAAACGCGGTGATTTGCTTGATAAACGTAAAATATAGTAATCGGCTGCGATGATTAATTGCTGTTGATAGAGCGAATAAATCAAACATTGAAAACTGGGTGTATTGAAATTCAAGTTGTGATATGTAGATTATTAGCCTTAACACATATATCAAACCAAAAAAGCTCTACCACAACGCACGGGCAAACTCCCTCGTTCCCATCATTTATGTTCTGGTTTGAAGCCAACATGTTTTTAATCTTTTACTCAGCATTTTCTGCTATTATAAAGATTGTTTTCTTATTGATGTAAAGCCGTGTTTTACATAAGAACATAAGGAGAAAAACACTAGGTGTTCGTAATAGTACACTAATCATCATGCTGTCAACCTGTAAAGACCAAAACAATTGAATTAGAAATTGCTTCTTTAGATTCCTCTTTGACCAGTACTAAAGTCAACCGACCCAATCGAGTTCCTATTATCCGAACCCAACCCATGAATACTCGGAGCTCCATTAGTAACCGGACCCACTTGCCACACTTGATTAAATCTCGTCCCTCCATGTGGCAAAACCAACGTTGCATAAATAATCACATCTCCATTAACTCTCTCACTTCTAATCATGGGCACATCAAAGCTTAAAGAACTCCGTTGTAAACCCTTATTATAACTTGTTACAGAACTAGTATAAGCTTGAACCGACCCGTTTGAGCTTGTTAATGCTACAAGTGCTTGTGCACCAACCATCCCTGGCCGATCAAAATTTAAGGCCCATGCAACCCATTGGTTTGTGGTGGACCCAATGTGACGAAATGCCACATCAACTGTACCATTAGTATGGTAGTTCCAATGAAGATGTGAGTTTAAAACTGGTAACGTGACACATGTCTCGTATACCACGTTACTAGAAAAAACATAATTATTACAACTTTGAGCGTGCAAAACTGAGAAATTTGTTAACAAGATGCAAAAAAGAATAGCTAAGATTTTACTCATTATGAAAAAACGTAATATGGACTAAATTTTTTTACAATTATGTATCGAATTTGTAAAAAAGACTTAAAACAAGAGATTTTATTTTATTTATTTATTATTTATTTTTTTTGGGTGTGTGTTTTTTGAGTTTAAAGATGATATACGGTTGGTTTTAAAGAGTGTACGGTATAAATAGGGAAGTGAATGGTTGACTAGTTTTATATAGAATACAAAGTGGTGTGAGAATAAGGAAGTAACAAAGAAGGTGCTGGTTGTGTGTGATATTTTTGTGAATATTTGTTTCTAGAGCGTCATACACTTATGACCGGGCTCAAACTTTTATTTTCTCCTATCGAAGAGATTCATAAAAACTTCTTTCTTTCAATTAAAATGGTTTTGCTAACAACCACCTTGTGGGTTATGGTTAAGCATTCTTTAATTCAAAAATCAACAATCAGTGAACACCAAACATATCATGTTTAACATCATATTCCATGTTTCAAATGAATAAATGTGTATAATTATGAAATATATTGGTTCATTTAATGCTAATTTGTTAATTAAAGAATGCTTAACCACAACCCATAAGGTTGTTGTTAGCAAAACACTAATTAAAAAAATATGTATGACATCAAACCACTTAATTTAATAAACTGTTGATATAAATAATGCGTAAAAACGTTATTAATATTTCTCGATATCCTTACGTTTTGACGATAACAAAATGTAAAATCATTACGTAAACAAGTATTTAGTTACAAAATATCATTACTGATGCGTGGGAATCGCACCTTGCTTTACCTCTCGAGGGATCTCGAGAAGCTTACAACCCCCACCAGGCAGTGTACCTGATCGTTGTAGTATAGTATAGTGACAAGTACCGGGGGATTGATCGTTCAGCTTAGGAATAGTGTCGCCAGGGTTAGAAAACCTAATTAATAGTTCTAGAGGTGAGGGATGATTATTTTTGTATTTTTATATTTTTTAGAAAGCAATTAAAATCTCGGGTTTTGGAAGAGAGGGCGGAATTAGTTGCTATTCAACTAACCCAAAGCTATTAAAATAATGAAAATGAAAATAAACTAATTTATACTAAAGTTGTGAGCAGTAATTGGAGAAATTGTGTTTACTTAGACTTCACTACTCCCTAGATATCTTTTACATGTTAATTACTTGTTACACTTGTATGAATGACGGATTGTATTCCTTAATACCATTCGTGGGGTGGCATACATAACTCCCCAACTCTATGAGCTCTTATCTCCTCCTACACCATGACCCAGCACAACTATAGGGATTGTAAACAGTGGCTCATGCATTAAATACAACCAATAAAGACCTAGTACGCCTCGGTTCATGTTTCTTAAGACGTTCAAGCATGTTACCATTTGGAGATCTGCCAGTTTTCTTAAGCCTAACATATAAATCATTCATTCAAAACAAGAATAGACAAGTAATCAACACATAATCAACATCTAGGTTTCATTAGATCTAAGCAAACACAAGAGAGATCTAGCCTAGCATAGTAGAATTGAGACAAGAACAAGAGATAAACAACCAACACATAGACATATTGATTGAATTGAAAGTACACTTATCTCAATTACAATGCAAGGTCTCAAGGGTTTGGAACCCTTGAAAAACCTGTAAAAGAGGCACCAAAATCGTCTTTAGGGTTTCACCAAAACTTCTCTTTTTTTAATGAAAAAACTAGAAAACTATATATAGGAAAAACAGTCTGACGGCGTCAAGAGTTACTTGTGACGCCGTCACCTCGCCGCCATATACTTCCTCGGACGGCCTTGATCCACTTATGACGGCCTATGTGACGCCGTCACCACCCACGGTATATTAATTTTGCCACTTTGACGCCGTCACGAATCCTTCTGACGCCGTCACCACCTTCGGTGTTTAATTCCTCATGTATGACGCCGTCAAGATGGTGGTCTTGACGCCGTCACCTTGTATTTTCAGTATGGAAATTCGGTACTTAGCCGTTTTCTTCACTTTTATGCTTCAAAAACGTCCAAAATAGCTTCTTTTCCAGAATTCACTCTCCAAACACCTAAAATCACAAAAGGAACGATTTAGGGCAATATTTGATCAAATAAAGTCGGATTCGGGCTTAAATGACCCCCTAAAAACGGATCATTTTTCGCCTCATCATATACCCTTACACTTGAGATTTGCTTGTCCTCAAGCAAATGAGCTTTTATTCTACTCAAAAGACAAGTTAGGGGTCATTTAACACTAATATAAAAGTAATTACAACAAATAATCGTTCCACTAAAGATCAATAGACAAGCACGGAGGTCATACACAAGCACCTTACAAATAGTGTTTAGATACTCACATCTCTCGGGTGTAATAAAGTAATATAACATTATGGAAATGGAAGATATCTCTCACTACCTGTCATAGCAAAATAGATTACCATAGGCTTAGGAAAGGATCAAACCTCCACCACATGGCGTAAGCACCTAGGATAAACTATCAAAGAGGTCTTTTAAAGGGTTATAACGTTAGGTGTAGGGATATGAATTACACGGTTTTGTTGGATAAAGGAAGTTTTACTGGTGGCGAGTTAACAATCTCGGTTAATTACATGTACAAGATGGCGTTGCTAAGCCAAGACTAGACTCGACTTAAGCTAACAAATGAAAAATAACAAAAACATAAAATAAACATAGAATGAAACGGGATGGTAGTCCGTATGTTTTTTTTTTTTTTTTTTTTTTTTTTTTTTTTTTTTTGCATACACTCTTACCCTACCATCCGAAATAATACATCATAGGGAATTGAGCATTCCCCTTACACTTGAGTCTTTACATACTTTACAATTAACTAATCTAATGACTCGAATTAAGAAAATCAAAACACTTGGAGCACTTTTAAGATTAACGTACATATGGGGGTAATAAATGATGTTCTTCCCCATTACTCCATAAAATAAGTACTTACCCATGAGTCCCAATCGTCCCAAAACAATATGTACAAGGATATGACTCGACTTAGCAACCATGTAATCAATTAGAAAGTTAACTTAGGGTTTAACAAATAACAATAATGCACTAAAAATGAGCGCATATACGGAAGGCTAAGGCGATTTGGTTGTACATTTAAGTGGGGTGTAACAAATTCTTCCTTTAAGTAAGATGCTTAAAGTTAGAAACGAAAAGATAGGCTCAGAGGGGTGTACTAGGGGTTTCGTGTACTAAAAATGAGTACAACGCTAAGGGTGTGGGAAAAATTAGTTGACTTAACTAGCCAAGTAATATGACTTAAATGGTCAAGTAATTATAATACGGGTTTAACACAAGGGTGATCCTAATGCCTCTTATCATGTAGTAAATCCTACCACGCGAATGTAGTCTCACTAGCGGTCTCGGGATGCATCACTAACGCAAGTTCTAGAATCTAAATGCTACCGGTACACTCATAAGCACCAATAATAAATGCTTTTCCTATCAAATCTAAAGGCGAACCTCACATTTTTGGGTGGAAAATTTTTCTGAATATACGGTTATGTGCTAGTCATACAACCTCCTATCCATGAGACGCTTGCTATGGCTAAAGTTTCACTCCTAAATGTTGTAAAAAATTTTAAATTTGGCGCTAAAATTACACTAACAAGTATTTCTCATAGTTTTATTACTCATCTACTATCAAACAAAACAAACTCAAGCGAAAGTGCATATGTAAGGTATCATCTTTTTACCCTCCCCTTACACTTAAGATGAACATTGTCCCCAATGTTCAAGTAAAGAATGTAAAAGTTAAAAAGTAAAGAGAATGAAATCAAATACTCCCCTGATTCGCTCGGTATGGATTTTAAGTTGACCAGGTTAAATCTTCCTCCAAGAAAACGAACAATCAAATCTTCCTTTCCAGAATATAAATCATCTTCTTGTCACAAATAACCTGTAAATCCTGAAAACAATAGACAAGGCAACCTCGCGTAAAATCGGCGGCATCCTATATAAGTTACTAAATCCTAGAAAACAAAATAAGATATAATGCTTGTGGAATGAAGTTTGCAGATTTCCTGGAGATTATAAAACTTAATAATTCACAAAAACCATAAGACTCCGTTAGAAAAACAAAACCGGTAAAATTTCCAGATTTTTAACTCCTGACGCCGTCAAGAGTAATACTCTGACGCCGTCAGAATGGACCTGCAGAAATTCTTATGTTAAGTTTCCGGAAAATTTCTGGAAAAACTTCGTCCTACTTCCTGGAAAATCCTGCAAAACTTCATTATGACTCAATACAAGCATTTGACTCTAACAAATACGAATATACATGTTCATTAAATATTGTGGAGAATCATGATCGGTTTGTTTCTTAAAAACATATTTGGGGTTTCCCCTTACACTTATCTTTTGCAAAAATACCTTTAGGTTGAAGTTAAGACTAGGCCAAACAACATAATAAAGTATTTTACATTTTAATTGAGAAACATGATTAACCAACAATAAAAATAAAACATGCATACGGAAGCAAATAACAATCAAACAAATAAAAATCACACAAAACATGGGTTGCCTCCCAAGAAGCGCTTTTCTTTATTTACGAGTCTTGTAGCTAGACTCAAAGTCGTGGGTTACTACGTGATCTCATCATTGGTTCCACTCTCTAGGTCGTCTTCTAAACCAGTTTTGTATTCCGGACCTAGTTGCAAGCATTCTTTGTAGAAACCAAGCATCCTATTTTTAACATACTCTACTCATCTACGTCTATCCTCATCATTCCTATAATAAGCCGCTTGCTTACGTTCCTTTTCGAAATTAGAGAGAAGGCGGTATTGTTCGATCTTGTAGGGCATTTGATAAGCAACCTCATCATTGTCTTTCTTGAACCTAACTATCCCTAAAGTCGGATCATAATTCATCCTAGTGGTTTCAACAAAAGGCTTCCCGAATATAATTTGGCTTAGGCAAGAATCTATCACGGGACGAGTGTCTTCCACTATCATAAAATCAATCTCATAGGTGAGATTCCCTATAATCACATGTACTCCCTTAACCCTTCCTGCAAAATTACTTATCCAATTTTTACCGGGCATCATCCTAAAATTGAGTTGCTTCTTCATCACCCAATTGTAATAGGTCCTAGTCATGATGTTTACGGGGGATCTAAGGTCGATGTAAGCTTTCCATATATGCATGTGCCCGATATTGCATGGGATGTTAATGTTGGAGGGATCTCCCATTTTGATCAGGGGGTCGCCAAAGATATATGTTTTCTCGGGACTATCGAATAAATCCTTATGGTATTCCCGTTCCTCCTCGGTTGGCAACTTATCAAAGTATTTCTCTATAGGTTCTATCTCCTCCAATTTCTCATCCTTTTTAACCTCAACTTCCCTACTCTCATCCTCACTATTGGCTTCTACTCTAACTTCATCCTTGTCACTCTCCTCTATCTCTCTATCTATCGGCTTAATGGTGACAACATTGACAAAGTGGACATGTTTGGATGATGAGGGGTCCTTAACTTGGATTCCACTATTGGTGTCCCTAGTGTCCTTCCTAGGTGTGGCTAATGTTTGGTTGTTGAGGGCTTTCAACAAGTTGTCGATCTTGTTGATCATCTCCGTTTGTTGTTGGTTGAATTCGGTTTCAAACCTAGCTATGCGAGCTTCTTGAGATGCCATAAATTTCGACATCAATCCTTCAAGATTGTTGGTACTACCATAGTTGTTAGAAGGATTGTTGTTGAAGGTACGGTTGGATGGTGGACCGTTTGATTGGTAACGATTAGGCGGATTGGAAGAATTGGGTTGATTTTGCTTCCACCTAAGGTTTGGGTGATTTTTCCATGAGGGGTTGTATGAATCACCGTATGTGTTTGGCTCGGGCTTGAAAGTGTACCACTTATCTCCCGCTTCGTCGGTACGCGTGGATGCGTAGTCCGCAAAAGCTGTTCCGGGGAGTTCCACACAATCACGAGTGTCATGGGGACCACTACATAATTCGCATGAAGAAGTGATTTTGTTCACTTGGCTTGAATGCTTTGGAGCTTCGTAAGATTTCATGAGAAACTTGACTTGGTCCTCAAGTTCCATGATCCTACGGTCGGGAGTGCTTGAATTGTTCGAAGGCAAAGATATTGCCTTGACCCTTTTGTTCAAATCACGGGGATCATTCCAACTTTCGTTGTCATAGAGAGCAAGATCTTCTATGAGTTCCCATGATTGTTCCGCACTAAGATCACGTAGCTTACCACCGGCCGATTGGTCAATGGTTCGCCTCGTGGAGATGTCGATATGGTCATAGAAGATTTGGACTTGGAGCCAAAGATCTATGCCATGATGAGGGACTTTTTGGAGTAAGTCCTTGAAACGAGTCCATGCTTCATAAAGAGATTCATTTTGACGTTGTTGAAACATCAAGATGTCATTCCTAAGTTTAGTAGTTCTCCCCGGTGGGAAAAATTGAGCAAGGAAACGAGTGGTGAGATCATCCCATGTGGTGATGGATCCCGCGGGTAAACGCTCAAGCCATTGACTAGCTTGATCCCGTAGAGAGAATTGGAATAGGCGTAAACGGGTAGTCTCTCTAGTTTCAACACCTAGGTCTATGGAATCTACGATTTTGAGGAAGTCCTTAAGGTGTTGGTTTGGATCTTCGGAACGAAGTCCATGGAATGCACATCTGCTTTGCACCAACCGGATGGTGTCGGATCGCAAGGGGGTCACATTGGCTCCGGTGAGCTCAATGGTGTTTCGGTAGCCTTGGTGGCTAGGTCGGGAATACTCTCCTAAGGTTCGGGGCCTAAGGGGTTCTAATGGTGGGTTTTGTTGTGGTGGGATGATGGGTTCAAAGATGTTACCACCTTCCATGATGTCGGATGGTAAAGAGTTACGAACAAAGGCACGAAGAAATAAGATAGACTAAAGAAGACCTAAAAATAAAAATCTTACTAGAAAGGAATCTAGCAAGTAGACCTAATAAAAAGAAATCCTAACCTAGACAATAACTATTCCCCGGGCTGCGGCGCCAAAAACTTGATGCGTGGGAATCGCACCTTGCTTTACCTCTCGAGGGATCTCGAGAAGCTTACAACCCCCACCAGGCAGTGTACCTGATCGTTGTAGTATAGTATAGTGACAAGTACCGGGGGATTGATCGTTCAGCTTAGGAATAGTGTCGCCAGGGTTAGAAAACCTAATTAATAGTTCTAGAGGTGAGGGATGATTATTTTTGTATTTTTATATTTTTTAGAAAGCAATTAAAATCTCGGGTTTTGGAAGAGAGGGCGGAATTAGTTGCTATTCAACTAACCCAAAGCTATTAAAATAATGAAAATGAAAATAAACTAATTTATACTAAAGTTGTGAGCAGTAATTGGAGAAATTGTGTTTACTTAGACTTCACTACTCCCTAGATATCTTTTACATGTTAATTACTTGTTACACTTGTATGAATGACGGATTGTATTCCTTAATACCATTCGTGGGGTGGCATACATAACTCCCCAACTCTATGAGCTCTTATCTCCTCCTACACCATGACCCAGCACAACTATAGGGATTGTAAACAGTGGCTCATGCATTAAATACAACCAATAAAGACCTAGTACGCCTCGGTTCATGTTTCTTAAGACGTTCAAGCATGTTACGATTTGGAGATCTGCCAGTTTTCTTAAGCCTAACATATAAATCATTCATTCAAAACAAGAATAGACAAGTAATCAACACATAATCAACATCTAGGTTTCATTAGATCTAAGCAAACACAAGAGAGATCTAGCCTAGCATAGTAGAATTGAGACAAGAACAAGAGATAAACAACCAACACATAGACATATTGATTGAATTGAAAGTACACTTATCTCAATTACAATGCAAGGTCTCAAGGGTTTGGAACCCTTGAAAAACCTGTAAAAGAGGCACCAAAATCGTCTTTAGGGTTTCACCAAAACTTCTCTTTTTTTAATGAAAAAACTAGAAAACTATATATAGGAAAAACAGTCTGACGGCGTCAAGAGTTACTTGTGACGCCGTCACCTCGCCGCCATATACTTCCTCGGACGGCCTTGATCCACTTATGACGGCCTATGTGACGCCGTCACCACCCACGGTATATTAATTTTGCCACTTTGACGCCGTCACGAATCCTTCTGACGCCGTCACCACCTTCGGTGTTTAATTCCTCATGTATGACGCCGTCAAGATGGTGGTCTTGACGCCGTCACCTTGTATTTTCAGTATGGAAATTCGGTACTTAGCCGTTTTCTTCACTTTTATGCTTCAAAAACGTCCAAAATAGCTTCTTTTCCAGAATTCACTCTCCAAACACCTAAAATCACAAAAGGAACGATTTAGGGCAATATTTGATCAAATAAAGTCGGATTCGGGCTTAAATGACCCCCTAAAAACGGATCATTTTTCGCCTCATCATATACCCTTACACTTGAGATTTGCTTGTCCTCAAGCAAATGAGCTTTTATTCTACTCAAAAGACAAGTTAGGGGTCATTTAACACTAATATAAAAGTAATTACAACAAATAATCGTTCCACTAAAGATCAATAGACAAGCACGGAGGTCATACACAAGCACCTTACAAATAGTGTTTAGATACTCACATCTCTCGGGTGTAATAAAGTAATATAACATTATGGAAATGGAAGATATCTCTCACTACCTGTCATAGCAAAATAGATTACCATAGGCTTAGGAAAGGATCAAACCTCCACCACATGGCGTAAGCACCTAGGATAAACTATCAAAGAGGTCTTTTAAAGGGTTATAACGTTAGGTGTAGGGATATGAATTACACGGTTTTGTTGGATAAAGGAAGTTTTACTGGTGGCGAGTTAACAATCTCGGTTAATTACATGTACAAGATGGCGTTGCTAAGCCAAGACTAGACTCGACTTAAGCTAACAAATGAAAAATAACAAAAACATAAAATAAACATAGAATGAAACGGGATGGTAGTCCGTATGTTTTTTTTTTTTTTTTTTTTTTTTTTTTTTTTTTTTTTTGCATACACTCTTACCCTACCATCCGAAATAATACATCATAGGGAATTGAGCATTCCCCTTACACTTGAGTCTTTACATACTTTACAATTAACTAATCTAATGACTCGAATTAAGAAAATCAAAACACTTGGAGCACTTTTAAGATTAACGTACATATGGGGGTAATAAATGATGTTCTTCCCCATTACTCCATAAAATAAGTACTTACCCATGAGTCCCAATCGTCCCAAAACAATATGTACAAGGATATGACTCGACTTAGCAACCATGTAATCAATTAGAAAGTTAACTTAGGGTTTAACAAATAACAATAATGCACTAAAAATGAGCGCATATACGGAAGGCTAAGGCGATTTGGTTGTACATTTAAGTGGGGTGTAACAAATTCTTCCTTTAAGTAAGATGCTTAAAGTTAGAAACGAAAAGATAGGCTCAGAGGGGTGTACTAGGGGTTTCGTGTACTAAAAATGAGTACAACGCTAAGGGTGTGGGAAAAATTAGTTGACTTAACTAGCCAAGTAATATGACTTAAATGGTCAAGTAATTATAATACGGGTTTAACACAAGGGTGATCCTAATGCCTCTTATCATGTAGTAAATCCTACCACGCGAATGTAGTCTCACTAGCGGTCTCGGGATGCATCACTAACGCAAGTTCTAGAATCTAAATGCTACCGGTACACTCATAAGCACCAATAATAAATGCTTTTCCTATCAAATCTAAAGGCGAACCTCACATTTTTGGGTGGAAAATTTTTCTGAATATACGGTTATGTGCTAGTCATACAACCTCCTATCCATGAGACGCTTGCTATGGCTAAAGTTTCACTCCTAAATGTTGTAAAAAATTTTAAATTTGGCGCTAAAATTACACTAACAAGTATTTCTCATAGTTTTATTACTCATCTACTATCAAACAAAACAACCTCAAGCGAAAGTGCATATGTAAGGTATCATCTTTTTACCCTCCCCTTACACTTAAGATGAACATTGTCCCCAATGTTCAAGTAAAGAATGTAAAAGTTAAAAAGTAAAGAGAATGAAATCAAATACTCCCCTGATTCGCTCGGTATGGATTTTAGGTTGACCAGGTTAAATCTTCCTCCAAGAAAACGAACAATCAAATCTTCCTTTCCAGAATATAAATCATCTTCTTGTCACAAATAACCTGTAAATCCTGAAAACAATAGACAAGGCAACCTCGCGTAAAATCGGCGGCATCCTATATAAGTTACTAAATCCTAGAAAACAAAATAAGATATAATGCTTGTGGAATGAAGTTTGCAGATTTCCTGGAGATTATAAAACTTAATAATTCACAAAAACCATAAGACTCCGTTAGAAAAACAAAACCGGTAAAATTTCCAGATTTTTAACTCCTGACGCCGTCAAGAGTAATACTCTGACGCCGTCAGAATGGACCTGCAGAAATTCTTATGTTAAGTTTCCGGAAAATTTCTGGAAAAACTTCGTCCTACTTCCTGGAAAATCCTGCAAAACTTCATTATGACTCAATACAAGCATTTGACTCTAACAAATACGAATATACATGTTCATTAAATATTGTGGAGAATCATGATCGGTTTGTTTCTTAAAAACATATTTGGGGTTTCCACTTACACTTATCTTTTGCAAAAATACCTTTAGGTTGAAGTTAAGACTAGGCCAAACAACATAATAAAGTATTTTACATTTTAATTGAGAAACATGATTAACCAACAATAAAAATAAAACATGCATACGGAAGCAAATAACAATCAAACAAATAAAAATCACACAAAACATGGGTTGCCTCCCAAGAAGCGCTTTTCTTTATTTACGAGTCTTGTAGCTAGACTCAAAGTCGTGGGTTACTACGTGATCTCATCATTGGTTCCACTCTCTAGGTCGTCTTCTAAACCAGTTTTGTATTCCGGACCTAGTTGCAAGCATTCTTTGTAGAAACCAAGCATCCTATTTCTAACATACTCTACTCATCTACGTCTATCCTCATCATTCCTATAATAAGCCGCTTGCTTACGTTCCTTTTCGAAATTAGAGAGAAGGCGGTATTGTTCGATCTTGTAGGGCATTTGATAAGCAACCTCATCATTGTCTTTCTTGAACCTAACTATCCCTAAAGTCGGATCATAATTCATCCTAGTGGTTTCAACAAAAGGCTTCCCGAATATAATTTGGCTTAGGCAAGAATCTATCACGGGACGAGTGTCTTCCACTATCATAAAATCAATCTCATAGGTGAGATTCCCTATAATCACATGTACTCCCTTAACCCTTCCTGCAAAATTACTTATCCAATTTTTACCGGGCATCATCCTAAAATTGAGTTGCTTCTTCATCACCCAATTGTAATAGGTCCTAGTCATGATGTTTACGGGGGATCTAAGGTCGATGTAAGCTTTCCATATATGCATGTGCCCGATATTGCATGGGATGTTAATGTTGGAGGGATCTCCCATTTTTTCTCACCTTTTGCACTAAAACTTTCTGTCCAAATCCTCTCAAATTATCTTTTTAAATCCTTTGCTCATAAACTTATTAGTTCTTGTTTCAAGTGATCCAATCCATCATCATTCAAAGTGCAAGAGAAGAATACTCCCTCAACATCTTGTTAAGTAGTATTGTATATTTGTGAATATTGTTAGTAGTTGTGTAAATTATTTCTAAAGGTGTGGAAGGTGTGTAATAGGTAGATCTAGGTGTGTTAGTAGTTGTGAATAGAAGTGGTGAAGAAGTAGTAGTGTTGTGAAGTTGTGTAGTAGTAGTGGTGTGTATAAGTTGTGAAGAAGGTGTGTAGTGACTAGTGGTGTGAGATTGGTTCTAGCTACTATTAGGACTCGACATCTAGCTTAGTGTCGTTAATTGGTGTAAGCAAAAGTTGTGTAAGGTTTTCTCCGCCATAAGGGAGCTTGTTGACATAGTGAAGAAAACTCTCGAGTTAGGTGCTCGGGGAGTGGAGTAGGGCGAATAGGTGCTTCGTAGCCGAACCACTATAAATCCTTTGTCTTGTGGTGCGATCTTTCCATCTCTATCTCTTTATTTATTTACTTATATTGTCATTATTTACTTTCGTAGATATTAGTATACATTAGTGTTTAAATATTGATCCCACATAAAACTATAAACAAAGATTTTGTAAACAAAGTTTTTTATAAAATCCAAAACGACGTAAAAACTATTCAACCCCCCCCCCCCCCTTCTAGTTTTCCACAATTGGCATCAGAGCTACGTTAAACAAGATTTTTTAAAATAAATTGTATTTTAAAACTTGAAATCGATCTATGGAATCGGAAAAATATTTAGAAGGGACATGACATTTAAACCACCATATTTTGAAAATACAAGTTTTTTTGAATGGAAAAATCGATTCAAAAGTTATGTGAAGTTAATAGATTATGATCTTTGGCAGTGTCATTTCAATTGGTGATTTTCAACCAACAAAAACCATTTTTGAAAAACAAGATAATTATTTCAAAGTAGTGCTTGATAAAAATAATATAGCTAAAATGATTATATACAAAGCTTTACCAAGAATTGAATATGAAAGAATATTTTTTTGTCAAACGGCAAATGATATATGGAAAAGTCTTTTAGATTTTCATCAAGAGAAATGTCAAGCCAAAGAAAATTTTGTATACAAAATAGTTGAAAATGAAAGTATAGTAGATAAGTATTTAGTTGAAATGAGTACAAGTGCTAGTAGTTCAAATTTTATGTGTGAAGTTAATGATGGCAAAAACCCCATGAGTCATACTAAGAGCAAACAAGAAGGGTGTATAAAGTCAACGATCGAAAAGGAACTTAATGATGATGATTATTATAGTTCCGAAAGTGAAGATGAAGAATATGCAAACGTCGTTAAAGAATTCAAGAAAATTATTAAAAGGGGACTAAAAGCACAAGACAAAAGGAAAACCACCCGAAGAAGAAAATCTAGTGACGAATACGAAACAATGAAGCACAAATGTTTCGTAGCTCAAGCACCTAATGAAGTGTGTCTAGGAGTAGATTTGGAGCCCGATGAATGGATAAAGGATAACGGATGCTCAAGACACATGATGGGGAATCGCAAGCTATTTTCTACATATAAGGCATATAACGGAGGTAACGTTGTTTTTGGTAGTGATCGTCGTAGAAAAATCATAGGCAAAGGTACGATCTCTCAAGACTCTCTAACTATTGAAAATGTTGAACATGTAGATAATCTAACTTATAACTTGCTTAGTATAGGTCAAATATGTGATAATAAGTGTAGGGTTACCTTTACCGATAAAGATAGTGAAATAATTAAGGATGAGAAAGTCATAGGTAGAGGAATTAGGAAAGGAGGTATATATGTTATGAAATTAGGAGACAAACCGGAAGATAGGATATGCCTAGCTACTATAGATGAAAACTCCACTTTGTGGCATAGGAGATTAGGTCACGCAAACATGCAACAAATACAATCTTTAGCCTCTAAGGAACTAGTTAGAAACTTGCCTAGTTTAAGATATGATCAACACTTTTGTGATGCTTGTAAAATTGAAAAACAAGCACATGCTAGTCAGAAAGCTAAAAATATGTTATCCACTATTAGATGCTTAAAATTACTTCACATGGACCTTTTTGGTCCATCCGCTGTGCGGAGCTACGGGGGCAATCGTTACACCTTAGTTATAGTAGATGATTATTCACGATACACCTGGACTAGGTTCTTAAGTAATAAAACCGAAGCCTTTGAAAAATTTGAGATATTTAGCAAAATGATACAAAATAAGTTAGGATGCTCTATAGTTTCAATTAGGACAGACCATGGTAAGGAATTTGATAACGAATTCGGAAAATTTTGTGATGAAAATGAAATATCTCACAACTTTTCCGCTCCTCGTACTCCGCAATCAAATGGGGTAGTAGAAAGAAAAAATAGGTCTCTACAAGAAATGAGTAGAACAATGTTAAATGAACAATCTATCCCACAAAAATTTTGGTGTCACGCCATAGATACGTCAACATATATACTTAATGAGTTTCTATTAGACGAATTTTAGGAAAAACTCCATATGAGTTATTAAGATGTAGAAAACCTAATATAGGCTATTTTAGAGTATTCGGAAGTAAATGTTTCATCCTTAATACAAAAGACTATCTCACTAAGTTCGACCATAAGGCTTATGAAGGAGTTTTTCTAGGATATTCACAAAACAGTAAAGCATATATAATTCTAAATAAACATACCATGAAAGTAGAAGAATCCCTAAATATAACTTTTGATGAAACTCCTCCACTACCTAAAACATTACCCTTAGAAGATGACGATATAATAGAGGAAGAAGCTATTGAGGTTAGTAAAACTAAACCCTTAGGTAATGATCTTGAAGTAGAAACTTTAGAAGAAAATGAAATTTTAAATGTTAAAGAATCAAAGTCACATCCATTAGATAACATTATAGGCAACCTAAATCAAAGAACACTTAGATCACAAGCTCAAGATAAAAATAACTTCTTTTGTTTTGTGTCAACAATAGAGCCTAAGAATATAAATGAAGCCTTAAAGGATGAAAGTTGGATTATGGCTATTCAAGAAGAATTAAATCAATTCAAATCAAATGATGTTTGGGAACTAGTCTCAAATCCTAGGAATGTGACCATAATAGGAACTAAGTGGGTATTTAGGAATAAATTAGATGAAAATGGAATAGTAACTAGGAATAAAGCTAGGTTAGTCGCCCAAGGTTATAATCAACAAGAAGGAATTGATTATGACGAAACATATGCCCCTGTAGCTAGATTAGAATCCATTAGAATCCTTTTAGCTTATGCCTGCGCCCTAGACTTTAAGTTATACCAAATGGATGTGAAGAGTGTATTCCTTAACGGTTTTATCAATGAGAAGGTTTATGTGGCACAACCTCCGGGATTCATTGACTTCTCAAAACCTGATTATGTTTACAAACTAAAGAAAGCTTTATATGGTCTTAAACAAGCTCCAAAGGCTTGGTATGATAGACTGAAAGCTTTCCTAGTTAAGCATAATTATTCCACGGGAATGGTAGATAACACTCTCTTGACTAAAAGAAGTGACCCAAACATCATCATTGTTCAAATAAATGTCCATGACATTGTATTTGGATTGACTCGTCAGGATATGTATGATGAATTTGCCAAAATCATGCATGATGAGTTTAAGATGAGCATGATGGGTGAACTAAACTTCTTCCTAGGATTACAAATAAAACAGCTGAAAGATGGAATATTTTTTAACCAATCTAAATACATTAAAGAAATGCTTAAGAAATTTGGCCTAGAAGACTCAAAACCCCTTAAGACACCTATGTCTACGGAAGTGAAACTCACAAGGGATGAAGAAGGTGAGTCCGTAGATAACACTAAGTATAGAGGGATGATAGGTAGTTTACTATACTTAACGGCAAGTAGACCCGATATCATGTTTAGTGTTTGCCTTTGTGCCCGCTTTCAAGAGGATCCCAAAACCTCTCACATAGAAGCGGTTAAGCATATCTTCCGATACATTAAAGGCACTATACACTTAGGATTATGGTATTCTAAGGGATCCGGCATAGAAAGTTAGAAACTATTGTCTATGCGGATTTGGATCATGCGGGAGACTACGTAGATTGAAAAAGCACTAGTGGTATTTGCACGTTTATGAGATGTTGCCTAACGTCTTGGTTTTCCAAGAAGCAAACCGCTCTTGCCATTTCGACCACCGAAGCTGAATATGTAAGCGCTGGAAGGCATGTCAACAAGCACTATGGATGAAACAAGCTCTCGTAGACTATGGCGTTAGGTTATGTGGAAAACTAGAAGGGGGGGTTGAATAGTTTTACGTCAATTTTTATTTTATAAAAACTTTGTTTGCAAGATAATCGATTTTAGTTTTATGTGAGATTAATAAACAACACTTATATATATTAATATCTACGAAATAGAATGACAACAATATAAGTAAATAAGTAAAGAGATAGAGATGGAAAGATCGCACCACAAGACAACGGTTTTATAGTGGTTCGGCTACGAAGCACCTCTTCGCCCTACTCCACTCCCCGAGCACCTAACTCGAGAGTTTTCTTCACTACGTCAAAAAGCTCCCTTATGGCGGAGAAAACCTTACACAACTTTTGCTTACACCAATTAACGACACTAAGCTAAATGTCGAGTCCTAATAGTAGCTAGAACCAATCTCACACCACAACACGCCTTCTTCATAACTTATACACACCACTACTACTACACAACTTCACTACTTATTTTTCACAATACTACTTCTATTTCTACCCAACACAACTACTTCTATTCACAACTACTAACACACCTAGATCAATCTATTACACTACTTCTACACCTTTACAATATTCACAAGCCTACAGTACTTCTTAACAAGATGTTGGAAGGGTATTCTTCTCTTGCACTATGAATGATGAAAGATTGGATCACTTGAAACAAGAACTAATATGTTTATGATCAAAGGATTTAGGAAGATGATTTGAGAGAATTCGAACAGAAAGTTTTAGTGCAAAAGGTGAGGAAAAATTTCAGATTTGAACCAGTATTTATAGGCAAAGAGTTCTGACAGAGGAGCGTATGCCGGCCCCCTTAATTGTGTGCCAGCCCTCTTAAAATTAAGGGGGCCGCCCCTTATAATTAAGGGGCCGCCCACTGTAACGACCTGAACTTTTTGTCCTTTCTGGGGAAAGTTTATTTGGTGAAAATTTAACTGAATTTGGTTAAAATTTTGAATTCATATATTTATTTCGAATTAAACATTTTCCTTTAATTACCAAAAATGTTTTTCTTAAATATATAAAATATTTATGCCATTTTATATAATTTGTAATTAGTAAATAAAGTTTCCTTTGATCATAAAATGTATTAGGCACTTGTTTATTCATACCTTAAGTGAATTAGTTGGATATAATGATATTTTGTCACTAAATACTTATTTACGTAATGATTTTACGTTTAATGATTTTACATTTTGTGGTCGTCAAAACATAGGGATATCGAGAAATATTAATAACATTTTTACGCATTATTTATATCAACAGGTTAGAAAATATTCCTATAATGTGCGATAATAAAGGAGCCATAGATTTAAGTAAGAATCCCGTTCAACACTCTAGGACTAAACATATAGAAATACGTCACCACTTTCTTAGGTATAACGTACAAAAAGGAAACATAACAATAGAAAAGGTAGCCTCGGAAGATAATATTGCGGATATATTCACTAAACCCCTTAAGCGTGAACTATTTAACCACTTGCGTTTAGGATTAGGAATGATGGAGCAAATTGACTAGATTCTATTGAATTTTCACTAATTAATTATTGCATAAAATTTCTTTTCTTTTCTTCGTCTCTGAGTCTAGGAATCTATTTCGCACAAACTTGAAGATTGGGAATTCTACATTGCATAAACATTTTCATAAAACCTAATCTATTTTATCTAAACAATTCTCACTTCTAGGAAACACATGAAAATCATTTCTTTTCTCTCTTGCATTGTTAAATAATGCTAAAAACCTTCTTTAAAATCATGCATGAAATTTCACATGAATTGTCAAAATATATAATCCAATATATATCCTTGGTAATCATGGGTTAAGCAAATTGAATCAAGGAGAATTTGGATTGCTTCTTAGGATATATTCATTTTTGCATTAAGAGTCGAAGCAATCGCATCTCCACATTTGTTGCATATAGGCACACACTAGAACAACGTCAACGAATCACTTTGTCACATTTGTTTCATCACTAGTTTCTCACTCACTAGTTGTCTTTGCCCTTACACAATTTAGTTGCCTTAGGATATATGACTTGCTTATTTGTTCATTTACATTATTGTCTTTGCATGATATTATATTTTTTGCTTATTTACCTACATATATACTTTCCATGCATACTTCATTAAGATAATATATGTTTAGTTTCCTAAAGAGATGGGTTGCCCAATACCAAACCTCTAAACAAACATCTTTCTGGAAAAATCTCTGCCAAAAACCACTTCTGGCAATCTGGGAACCAGGCCCTGGGCGGCCCCCATAATTATAAAGGGCGGCCCCCTTAAAATTAAAGGGGCCGGCCACCTGATAGTCGAGGCTTCCTATTTGCTTTCTGCTTTTTAGCCCATTTCACCCTATTTTGATTCCCTACTTCCCCAAATTCACAAACATACTTTGTTTAACAAATCCACCACATATTATCCTTCCATTAATACATAATTATCACACTATAAATACCCATCTTCATCACAAATCATTACTCAACCCATCATGTCATCTCCCAACCACCCAAGATCTAAGCCTTCAAGGGTTGCAAAGATCTCCGTCAAACCCGTGTGGAGAAGAAAACTTGATACTTGTCAAAAATCCACCTCAATTAATGATGTTATCTCAAACCAACCAACAACTAAACATCAATCTCACCCAAATGAAACCTTCATTTTACCTCCACATGACAACCTCACTATTTCACTCACCAACAATAATCCACATCCATCTTACTCAATTCTTCCAAATGATCCTTTTGAGGAACATGCTCAATCCCAAAACAACATCCATCACTCTCATCAAGACATGAATCATATGTTACATGTTCAAGCCTCAATCCCTAATCACAATCCAACTCCACCATCATCACCTTCCTCCGAACATAAAAAGTTCGTTGAGGAGCTCAAAGAAGCTCATGAGCTTAGTGCTCTCCTTGCCTTACATCTTGCTCAACGCAATTTGGATCAACAACCTTCCACCACTCACTCCTCACCATCCAACAACATTGTTCAACTTGAGAATCATGTTAACAATTGTCCTTGTTGCATTTTTCTCCAAAAACAAACCATTGCTCTTAATGAGCACTTCACTTGGATTGAGTATCTCCTCACAAGGTCTTCTCCACCGCCATCACAAACACAACAATCCAACCCTTCCGCTCCAAACTCATCTCCACCAACCACTCCAAACTCTCCAAACAACATTCCCAAGAAGATCTACCTCCACTAAACTCATCCACTATGCTTCCCATCTTCAAGCAAGTCCTAGAGACCTCAAATTGGCAACTTAGTATTATCTATTGTAGTTTGCTAAGAAAAGCATACATGTATGCTTATGTAACAATGATTATGTTTTCTACATAATCTATTCTGATAAATAATGAATGCGTGTTGAGATTTATTTATTTATTTATTTATTTGCACTTTTATGAGTTTTCTTGTTATATATTTATTTCATGCATCATATATATCGAACATTTTCTAAATATTTTTTGCAAGCATTCCATATCTCGATTTGTCTTATAACCTTAAAACGAGAGGGGGTACACATCAAGGGGGAGCTCATACAACATCGGGATAACCTTTATGATGTTCACAAAAAGGGGGAGAAGTGATATAAACTCACTAAATACTCGCATAAATATTAATTTTTGATTTAAAGAGTTTAGATTTTGTAATCATAAAAAAGGGGGAGATTGTTGATATAAATAATGCGTAAAAACATTATTAATATTTCTCGATATCCCTACGTTTTGACGATCACAAAATGTAAAATCATTACATAAACAAGTATTTAGTGACAAAATATCATTACATCCAACTAAATCACTTAAGGTATGAATAAACAATTGCCTAATACATTTTATGATCAAAGGAAGGTTTATTTAATAATTACAAATTATGTAAAATGGTATAAAACATTTTATATATTTAGAAAAACACTTTTAGTAATTAAAGGGAAATGTTTAAGTCATAATAAATATATGAATTTAAATTTTTAACCAAAATCAGTTAAATCTTCACAAAATAAAATTTCCCCAGAAAAGACAAAAGTTTCTGGTCGTTACAGGTGGGCGGCTTTCTTAATTATAAGGGGCGCCCCCCTTAATTTTAAGGGGGGCGGCCATGAATTAAGGGGGCTGGCACACTCCTGTTGTCAGAAACTTTTGTCTATAAATACAGGTTCAATCTTACAATTTTTTCTCACCTTTTGCACTAAAACTTTCTGTCCAAATCCTCTCAAATTATCTTTTTAAATCCTTTTATCATAAACTTATTAGTTCTTGTTTCAAGTGATCCAATCCATCATCATTCAAAGTGCAAGAGAAGAATAGTCCCTCAACATCTTGTTAAGTAGTATTGTATATTTGTGAATATTGTTATTAGTTGTGTAAATTATTTCTAAAGGTGTAGAAGGTGTGTAATAGGTAAATCTAGGTGTGTTAGTAGTTGTGAATAGAAGTAGTGAAGAAGTAGTAGTGTTGTGAAGTTGTGAGAAGTTGTGTAGTAGTAGTGGTGTGTATAAGTTGTGAAGAAGGTGTGTAGTGACTAGTGGTGTGAGATTAGTTCTAGCTACTATTAGGACTCGACATCTAGCTTAGTGTCGTTAATTGGTGTAAGCAAAAGTTGTGTAATGTTTTCTCCGCCATAAGGGAGCTTGTTGACATAGTGAAGAAAACTCTCGAGTTAGGTGCTCGGGGAGTGGAGTAGGGCGAAGAGGTGCTTCGTAGCCGAACCACTATAAATCCTTTATCTTGTGGTGCGATCTTTCCATCTCTATCTCTTTACTTATTTACTTATATTGTCATTATTTACTTTCGTAGATATTAGTATACATTAGTGTTTAAATATTGATATCACATAAAACTAGAATCGAAGATTTTGTAAACAAAGTTTTTTATAAAATCCAAAACGATGTAAAAACTAACACCCCCCCCCCCCCCCCCCTTCTAGTTTTCCACAAAAACAACCTCTAATAATAGACTAGACGAGTACCCGTGCATAGCAACGGGATTTTATAGCAACAGATAGTTTATTGATAAAAAAAAGTTTATATGTTATAAACGAAAAATAATAAAAGTTTGAAGATTTGAGAATTAAACATAATGTTTTGAAACCCGGTTCGACCTGGGTGGTTCAATTGGTTGAACCATTCCGGTCAAAAAATGGGTTTGAAGTATCCCGGATCAACCCGATTTGTGTTTTAATTGGTTGTATTTAATTTGGTAGATATATTTTTAATTGTTTGTACAATGTGAATAAATCATTGTACTTTTAAGTAATGGATAATATTTTGAAACCCGGTTCGACCCAGTTGGTTCAACCGGTTGAACCGTTCCGGTCGAAAAATGGGTCGATTTAAACCGACTCAACTTGCTAGGTTGGGTTGAAAACGGGTCAAATCAAACTGGGTCAACCCACCGGGTTTGAAGTGTCCTGGGTCAACCCGATCTGTGTTTGAATTGGTTGTATTTAATTTGGCAGATATGCTCTAATTTGGTTGTACAATGTGAATAAATAATTGTACTTTTAAGCATTGGGGTGTTTTAATAAGAGTATTAATTACATTTCACTTTCTATCTCATTTGACAATTGTTGAAAACTCAACATTTCACTTTTGACCATTTTTCTATTATAAGTAGTATAGATAGGTTGTTCTAATAATGCTAAGTTCATTATATATGGCAACTGAGCATTATTCTGTTACTCATAAGTAGGGGTGAGCATTAGGTCAAACCAACCCGATCAGAAAAAGGAAAAAACTCAAAATGAGAAATAGATATCAAAAATCGAAACCAAACCGAATAACTTGATTCGGGTCGGTTTTCGGGTTTCAAACCGAAAAACCGACGAAAATCGAATCGAATTGAAACCGAACCGAAACCGACAAAAACCAAAATAAATATACAAAACCGAAACAGAACCGAAAAAAGTCGGTTCGGTTCGGTTCGATCCGATTTCGATTGATTTATTGATTCGGGTCGGTTTTCAGGTGGATTTTGCTCAGCCCTACTCATAATTTAGGTGACTAGTTAATTATATCTTTTAATGGAGAAATCCACAAAAACCTTTCTCTCTCAATTAAATAGTTTAGTAATATCTCCAAACCATTTACTAATTTAGTAAACAACTTTCAAACCAATATGTGAAATGTAATGGTCAAGCTAACTTTTAATGACCATATCATGCAACTGCTCCCCCATTTAAAAGAAGTAACTACATTCATAACAACTAACAGCGCATAAGCCATAAAGTATTATACCATATAGTATAATTGTTGCATGTGAAGTTTTAACTTCAATATCTAGTGAATTTAAAACTTAACTAGAATTGAAATCTCAACTGTTAGGTTCTGCATTTTTCTTCTAATATAATTAATAATAATTTATTGATAAATTAAAACCTGGTGCAAAGGGAGACCACTATAGTTCTTCTTTTTCACGCGTGAAGGCGCGTTACAAACGCTAAGTGGTCAGTGATTGTTACGCTGATAAAAGTGGTAGAAATTTAGTGAGAATGTGATATTACATCCGGCCTAAAATTAAGCATAGTTTTTCCCTTCGGGGTTCCCATCTTGGGGAGGTCCCAGGTTCGAATCCCATGGGTGGCAAAAATACACCCCTTGACGTTGAAAGGGCTTAGGCCCTCAGGGACGATGCCTAAACGGATTGCGAGTCGGGGTACCTAGGTGATGTCCTTAGCCGAGCCAAAAAAAAAAAAATATATTATACACGAAACAAAATGTATTTATTAGACAACACACCCGCTTTTCATTAAATTATATGTAGTACAATAATAACATCGTCTTATAAGATGTTGCAAGTCTAGAGTTATCAAATTAGATCACGTTTGTCCACTTTCGTTTAGCATTATAAAAGTAATGTATTAACAGAGCATGTGCTCAACACAAACCCTAATTTGGAATTTTTATTTCTTAATTGTTGAGGTGTCTTTTCCAAAATGTAATTATAGGTCTACCTATATTTTATGATTCTGATTAATATCTACTGGTAATAGGTTAAATATCATGTATAATTTATGTAAAATTATTTGTGTATTAATGTTTATGGGTAACATTAGCATAAAAAGAACCGTTTTGTTTGAGAAATACAATATTTTAAGCTATTAAGTTATGAATTTCTTCAAGTACATATCAACGATCTTACGTGTTTAAACAATTTTATTTCTATTCTAAGAGTTAGAACTTGATACCACACTTCTATCGTTTATATGTGTCACAAATTGTATATATATATATATATATATATATATATATATATATATATATATATATATATATATATATATATATATATATATATATATAGGGGAGAGTTAAAATAAAAAGAGTATTTTTCATGAGAAGGATAAGAAGAGTTTTTAACCATTGATTTAAAAATTAATGGATTAGATTAAACCATGATATTAATTAAGTCTGGATGGGTAAGATGGTCTTTTCATTCTAAAACATAAATCATCTCGACAACTCTCGATGATTCATATCTTCCACATCCAAATCTTAACAACTCTCTCTCTCTTCAACTATTCTTTCTCTCTCTAAAATTCATAAGATCTTCAAGAAATCAACGATTAAAATCAGGATTTAAATCTATACGAAGCTTCAATAGATTCTTTTACTGATTAAAATGACGTTGAAAAGCATTGGTAAGTCAACTAAACCTAATTTTGTTCACATTTTCATACAGATTTTCGATTTTTATGCATATTATGTGTAAAAATTAACAACAAGAAGAAGAAGTGGGAGGGGAGTATCAATAACTATATATATTTCAGATAATGAAGAACAAGCTAACAAGCGTATGAAGAGGCTCCACGATCGTTCTTCAAAAATTGCAAAATCTAAAGGTATTGATGTAATTAGCTTATGAGATTGCTTTGTTAATAACAAAATTGTTAGAAGAATGTTTATCAGATTTGATTGGACACGTTTTTGTGAATTAATTATGGCTAAATGTGCATTAGAATCATATAATGTTGGTTGAAATGTGACCTGTTTGTTTAATCATTTTTTTGCTTGAGGCTACGTGTGTTTGTGCATTAATTAAGGGCCAAATGGGCATAAAATAAGCGTGATATCGATTTAAATGTGTTTGATTTAAATGTGTTTGTGCATTGGCTAAGGACTAAATGCGGGTTAGTTTTCATAGTAATTTAGACAAAGTTATAAGTTTACCTAAATTCCTACAAAAACTAATGCATGTTTAAACCAATTAAACCGAGATCATGCTGATTTTGGTTTAAGTGCATCAAATTAGCGTGATCTCGGTTTAGAAGTGTTTGTTCATTAATTTAGGGATAAATGTGCATCAGATTCATATGCTTGGTCGGAACGTGAATTGTTTGTTTAATCATTGTCTGCTTGAGGTTATACGTGTTTGTGCATTAGCTAAGGACTAAACGCAGATTAGTTTTCATACGAATTTAGGAAAAGTTATAAGTTTGCCTAAATTACTGTTAAATCTAATGCTCGTTTACACTGATTAAGCCAAGATCACGCTGATTTTTGTTTAAGTGCATCAAATCAGTGTGATCTCGATTTACAAGTGTTTGTGCATTAATTTAGGGGCTAAATGTGCATTAGTTTTCATTGAAAGTAAAATTGCAAAACATTTGGATAATCTTGAGTTGTGTGAAATAACACCATATTATGCATTAAAAATAGGCTAAACGTGCATTAGTTTTCAGAGAAAGTTAGTAAAGGGCGATACGTTTGGATAATCGTGAGTTGTGTGAAATTACATAGTTTTGTGGATTAAAAATGGGCTAATTGTCCATTAGTTTTCACTAAAGTTAGTAAAATTAAAGATAATTAACTGTATAAAATTGGCTTATGGAAGCAACTATTAAAGTTTTGTTTTTGATGGCACAGGGGAGAACTTTGGCCTTCATTTTGCCAAATATTCCCTAACAAATGGACATGAGAAGGCATCATGTAAGATTAGGTATGACAGGGTACCTAAAATTCTCGTGCTTTTGCCCACAAGAGAATTAGCAAAGCAGGTATTAACGCTGCTGAAGTTTAAGTTATTAAGATTTCTTTTTTATGTTTGTGCATTTTCTTTTTTAATGCCCGCAAGATGCTAAGAATGTCTATATTTTGTTGTGTAGGTATACACAGACTTTGAATACTATGGTAAGTCTATAGGGTTTTCTGATTGTTGTTTATATGGTGAAGGAGGAGCATCGATTGGTCCTCAAACCACACAATTGAAAAGAGGGTTGGATATTGTTGTAGGAGCAGTTGGCCGTGTAAAGGTTGCTATATGACTCCTCTTCATAATAAATTATCGACTTTTTATAATGAGTTATGTCAGGTGTACCTGATATCTCTTTTGAGTGAATCTTGATGTAATTTGATAATGATTTGCAGGATCACATTGAGAGAGGCAAACTTGATTTGAAATCGTTGAAGTTTTGTATCCTTGATGAAGCTGATGAAATGTTGAGGTAAGGTTTTGTTGAAGATGTTGAATATATTTTAACTTTTAAGTGAGTATTATTTACTATATATTCTAATTTGATCATGCAATCTACTGCCATTGTACGCAGCTAAATGTGTGATGTCAGTTTACAAGTGTTTGTGCATTAATTTATGGACTAAATGTGCATTAGTTTTCATTGAAAGTAAAATTGTAAAACATTTGGATAATCTTGAGTTGTGTGAAATAACACCATAGTATGCATTAAAAAATAGGCTAAACGTGCATTGTTTACGGAGAAAGTTAGAAAAGTGCAATATGTTTGGATAATCGTGAGTTATGTGAAATTACATAGTTTTGTGCATTAAAAATAGGCTCCATTAGTTTTCACTGAAAGTTAGTAAAAGTACATAGTTTGACGCATTAAAAATGGGCTCCATTAGTTTTCACAGGAAGTTAGTAAAATTGCGTGTCATTTAGATAATTGTGACTTTTGTGGAAATATCATTGTTTTATGAATTAAAATCAGGCTAAATATGTATTAGTTTTCATAACAAGACTCTAAAAGTGTGATATGTTTGGATAATTATGAGTTATGTGATATAACACTGTTTTGTGCATTAAAAAGTGAGCCATGCTAGACCTACATTAAAAATCCACAAAAAAAAAAAAAAAAAAAAATCCACTCTATGATTACACCAATCACCCGTTGACGCATCAGTGAGTGCATTGTTTTGTGAATTTTTTATGTAGGTCTAGCATGGTTCTTAAACAGTGGGCTAAGTATGCATCAGATTTTGTAGGAAGTAAGTATATATGTCATAGGTTTTGATAACCGTGAGTTGTGTGAAATAACATTGTTTTGAGCATTAGAAATGAGCTAAATGTGCATTAATATTCGTACAAAGTTGGTAAAAGTATAATATATATTGATAATCGTGAGTTGTGTGAAATATCAATGTTTTGTGCATTAAAAAGCGGGCTGAATGTGCATTAGTTTTTGTTGGAATTTAGGTGTGACACTTTGGATAAATCACTATTTTATGAATTAAATCGGGCTAAATATGCATTAGTTTTCATAAGAAGACACTAAAAGTAGCTGTTGCATACTGTTTCAGGGATTGAAAAACCTCATCCAAACTTCTTGAGTTGTTGGTGGAGTCGAATCTATATGATATGGTTTTCACTGTAATTCTAAAATTTTATAAAGGTTCAACGTTGAAGAGGTATGATGTCTTTAACTTTTCGATAGAAAAAGCCCAGTCCACATACTCACTTGACTACTTCTTTAAGGAATTATGTAACAACTGTGGTTTTAGCAGGTCAGTTTGACTGATAGTCTTGACTCGGTTAACGTTTGTTTGGTGTGTATTAGGTGTTTGAAGTGATATATGAGTGATATAGGTGAATTTTAGCACTAAATTCCCTTGCGTAAATTGTTTTTATTGTCATTTGGAAAGTTTGGAATTTAGGAAAATTCATTTTAATCACCTTTGTGGTGTAGAAATGACTTGTGTAGTTTTGGTGTTTTTGTGTTTTTGCGTAACGAGGCTTCGTTCAAGTAATTGAGCGTTAGTAAGTTACGTGAGATTTGTTTTTATGAGTTATATTTTAAAAAGAGTATGAAATTCTATTTTTGGAAACTTTATTTAGAAAATGATTACTTTCCGATTTATCGTAAAATTAAGGTTTATCGCGAAAGACGTTAGGTTTCGATATGGGAATACATAAAATATGAAAAATATGAGGTTTTGAGTGTAATAAATTAATTTAATAAAAATATATATATATATATATATATATATATATATATATATATATATATATATACATATATAAAAATTCGGCCATAAGGGATAAAGGGGGAAAGGAAACCCAATTTGAGCCCAATTACAACACCTAATGATAAGGATTATCCATAATTAATATATATACCAACCCAAGCACCCCTAAAACGTTTTTTACTGCATTTGAGTCGATCCAAGGAGCTAAAGAAGGGAGAAAAAAATTAGGGTTTATAATTGTGAAGCAATAATCAAGAATCAAAGTAAAATTCTTAAAATACATGTTCAATTGTTTGATTAATTAATATAATTCATGTAATAATTATATGATGGATTAGGTTTTGGGTTAACTTCTGTAAATTAATGTTATTAAACATGTTGGGATCAATAATTAGTAATATTTTGATGATTGGTGAAGAGAATTGAGTGTAAAACATGCTAGTTATTGAGTTAGGGTTTGGACAGAAAATTATGGCTGTAAAGATGTGAGTGTAAATAATAGATGGTGAAGAGTTAAGTCACGAATTTTAGGTCTAAATTAAATTTTAAAGAAAGATCTTTCCAAAAAGTCTAGCCACGATTGATTTCAAGGTCGGGAAGTTGGTCTTTTGATTTTTCTTTGTTAAAGTGTCAAAGCTGTCAAACCGGGACAGATTTTTGGTAAAAGTTTGAGGGTGTCATGTGGTTGTAAAAGTGGTATTTTGACTAGGCCTTCTAGAATAGTTGAGTATTAGGTTATATTAGACTACCGCGAAGAGGATTCGCTATAATTACTTGTGGAAGTATTTATTTAAAATCAAAACTTTTTGGTGTGCGTTCAGATCCAAATTTGAGTAGTTGACATGTTTGAATTTCTTATGAGTATTTGTGTGTGTTATTGGTCCATGGCCTTCTGGGATTAGCTTCTATGCTTATGAGAGATCATGGTGAATTTTTGGTGTGAGTTTTTAAGCTTTATTTGTCGTAATTTTATGTGGGTGAATGTACCCAAAAATTCTGCGTTTTCTGATTTTAAGAGTGCAAAGGATTTAGTGAGTGTTAAGTTATGGTAGTGGTTAGGTGGTGTCTAGGAGATCCATGGTGGGTCATATGAGTCTTAGACAACCATCATATATGTATTACATGGGTTGTAGCTTTTAGCTTGACCTTGTGTAATGTGGATTATTTTTGTGTGCTATAGATTGTGAGTTGTTTTTGTGGAAGCTGCGGAGTTTAAGGTGAGTTCATAGTCCCATATTTTAACTTGTTTTAAACTTGGGATGGGAATGATGCTTGTCTTAAATGATTTGAATTACTGTGATTATGTGTATGTGTGTTAAAGAGCTCGGACTTTTAATGTTATCATATTTATGTTATATGTGAACGGTAATGATATGTTGTGTGGTCCAATTGGGAGGGTGCTTACCCTGTTGCTCGTGCATATGACCTAATTGGAGAGTAGCATCCCTACTCATTTTTATGCTGTGTGGTCCGATCGGAGGGTATTAATTTACCCATTATTTGGAACAGGGGTCACGTTCCGGCCCGGTATGTTGTGAATTTGGATCGGTGGGCACGTTCCGCCCGATGGTTGCCTTATGTGTGATATTGCCATGTGATCATATGTAGCTTATATGATAACTGTAATTATTTGTCCAGTTATATTTTATAATCACAGTGATTTTGGTTGCCTGGTGTGTTTGAGTCTTAAACCTATGAATATCACCAACATTATGTTGACATTTTAAGCATCATTTTCAGGTGAGCTTTCTAAGGATAAGATAGAAGGATGTGATTAGACAAGACCTAGTTGCATTGGAAGTGGTTTATCATCTATGTTTGGAGTTATGTTTTGTTTTGGTTATTTTTGTTTTGGGGTATTGTTACAACACTTTGTGTTTGTACTTTGCTCTATTTTTTTGCATGTAGTTGTTCTCTATATATACACCAGGTGTTGTGATGATATCCATGAAGTTACACCCTCGCGTTTTCGCCATGGCGGGGTGTGACAGATTGGTATCAGAGCCTTGGTTATAGAGAATTAGGCGGTTGGACCTAGACTATAACCTAGGAATCCCTCATATTGTTGCATTTAGGACCTATGTGTAAGTATAGTATTTTATATGTCTATTTTCCTATATTTATGAGATGTTTTATTGAGTTTCGGACGTCTATTCTATCCCCTATACGTAGTATTGTATATATCGACTTTATTATATCGTCTTCCGCGCGTAAGATGCTTCGTTGGACTACCGTTGTAGCTATCGGATGCGAGAGAAGTGGTAGGACGAAGCGGACTAACCGCAGAATCCGAGTTCCCGATAGCATGTATCCGTGTTCGGACAAGGAGAGGACGTTTATGGGAAACGTTGGTGGAGAAGAAGTGGAGAGGTTTGGAACCATGGTGACTTCTGGAGATGGAGCCATTACCAAATACCCTTGGTAGTGTCCTCACTTCACATAGGAAGGAGAGGTAAACCTCGTGATTTGTATGCGCTTGTGAATCATGTGGTATTGGAAGAAAAGAATAGAGATGGTTTTGCATGTTGTCGACTACCTCAACATGTAGGAAACATGAATGGGTGGTTGAGTAAAGATGAAAGGGAGTTAGGATGGAATGGTGTGGATTCGGATCTAGAGTCCACAGCGAGTAGTAAGTTGAATTGATCTGAGTAGGGAGATAGGTGTGAGAGTGGAGTTTGAGCCGTTATGCGACGTCTTTTGTTTTGTGTCATGTTTTGGAATTCGTATATTGTCTTTTGCCGTCTGGAGCCATGTTGGATCGTGATTACTCTTGGATATTGGATCGACCTTATCCAAGTGATTTTGATTATAGATTTTACGTGATCGTTGAAATTCTTCCATGCGAGATGAGTGTTTGCGACGTCTTTTGCTTTTGTTTGTAAGATTGTTTGCATGATATGTTATCATAGGAGGGAGTACACTTGTGAAAGGGGGCATAGATAATTATGGTGGCCAACATAATTATACATGCATCACAACACAAGTGGACTTGCAAGTATGATAGCATGGATTGCATGGTGTATTAGGTGCTATGTGGTATATGTGCGTTATCATTAAGATGTGTGGTTTTGGAAGTAAGTATACGTGTGGAATAGGCTTATAACTATGGTCGCGAACATAATTATAAGGGTATCACACACGTGGACTTGTGACTATTATTGCATTGATTGATGTTTGTTGTTATATGTTGTGGTAGATGGTATGTGATATCATGTTGGGATGCCTGTATGGTTAGAGAAGTATTCTCTTAACCATTTGGGCAGTCGTTATATGTTGAGGTGTGTAGGTGGTAAGATTCCATTCTACCTATCATATGTTGATACCTCAATTATCGGTGGGTACTTATGTTGTGGTATTTAAGTTGATTTGTTTGCTAGACGCTCTGTTTGTATACCTAATTCTTTTGTTGGCATCCCTATTCGTACCATGATGGTGCAGATGCCATATTCTTTCTATTCGACGTCATGATAGGTGTTGGTTAATCGAATTCGTTTTTGTTGGATACTGGTTCGTTTCTTTGGTTATTCCATACATTCGTTCGTCGGATGAATGTTATACTATTCTTCAAGTATTGTTGGTTTGTGACAAGTTGGTGTGGATATTTGATCCCTCATTTACTCACATCAATTGGAGTTCATGACATGTTTTGTGACCTGTTAGTATCGGTGTTTTTCTATGATTTTGGTTTGATCGTTGTACGAATGAGTCTTTGCGTTCTTCGCTTGGTTTGCAATGTATTTGCGTGAGTGTTCACTGGTTAGTTTGATGATTATTTTGATTACGTGATTCCTCCATATTTTTCGCATTCGTATAAGAGGTTGTGTTAGAGTCTTTATGGTATTCTAAAATTCGTTTGGGTATTTCAAGGTCATTTGTTGGAAACTATTATTTTTTTATGGTGAAAAGGAAGTGTGGGAAAAATGGTTATGTTGATGTCTTACATAAAATGGTATATATATATTTTTATAAAAAATGTATAAGTTTAAGATATGTTTTGTGAAAAACGGTGTTCATTTGTTTTTGGGAAGGTCGAGTACGGGAATAAGAACTGTCTATGGTCCTCATTTACCAAACTTGTTATGTATTTGGTTCATCGAGTGTTTCTTTCGTTGAGGTACGTTTGTGGATGTGTTATGGGCATGTGCATTTTATATTTTCTTTGTATGGGTTTTCATGAACATTTTATCCGTGTCTACTTTTATTAGGGGAAAATCTTCTCATTGTGTTTTTCTAGCTTTGATTTTTGATGTTCGTTACTTCGTTAGTCCGTAATTCGTACCCCTTTTGAGTTCGTTGATATACGTTTTAGTTCGACCGGTTTTATGGTGCGCGTCGTTTACTTAGGATAGATTGTCGTTTTGATTATCAATTTGTTCGATGAAGAAAAAGAGGGTGTTTGTCAAGTTGTCCAAGTGAGAGGTTTAGCTTCAAGATGTACGTTCTTCAGATTGCGTAGGCATCACGAAGGTGGAAGATCCATGAGAGGAACTATGTGATACATGATTTAAAGTTGGGGAGTAGAACTTGGAGATGATATTTTATGGAGCAAAGAGTGTGGTCTACCCAGATCATAAGAATCTTTAGCATATATTTGACAAGAGTTTAATATATGTTGAAGAGAAGTTGGGTGTGGAATTTCTTAGTGACTACGATTGTCTGATTCACTATCGTCAAGGAAGGGAGGACATCATGGTAAGAGCGCTGAGCGGGAGTGAACGAGTGAAACTTGGATGTTTGTGAGCAATGATTATGATAATTCGGTTCGGAGTTAAGATGATGATACTGGCAGCCTAGAGAGAGAGGCTCAAGGTTGAGAACATGTAAGAAGAATGATTACTTGGTTTAGACCAGTAAATGGAAAGGAACGAAGATGGAGGAATGTACTTTGCGTTCCAGCTATTGGTTCTGTTGAGAGGAAGCGTAAGGACATCAATCATGAAAGGTATTTGATACATCCGACAATGGATAAGACGTATTATTACCTTAGCAAGAGATGTATGGAGGAGTAGGCGAGACTTTTCGCTCGATGAGTTGGTAATGAGCCATGGGGTGTCGCGTTGATCATTAAGAAACATGATGAAATACTTACTTCGCGATAGTGGTAAACGTGTTATAGAGTCTTGAGAACGCGTATGTAGATGAGTACGACTTATCATTCTCTAATGAGTGAACTAAGTGAGCGTACAAATCAGGCGTTGGATGGTGAGCTAAGAGCATGGGTGCGCTTGATTTTGGAGGAAGCCGGGGTATACATTTACCCTTAGCTGAGTTCTCCTATATCAACAATTATCATTCTAGTATGGAGTATGTGTCGTGTGAAAAGTTGTGTAGAAGGTAATGTAGGTCGCCCGTTCTGTGGACAGAGGTTGGAACAAGCCAACTAATTGGTCCTGAACTGGAATGAGAGACTACGAATAAGGTTTCGGATTAAGGAAAGACTTAAGGCAGCAAGAGATCGCCAAAAGAGTTATGCGAATTATTGCTGTAAGCCCTTAGAGTTTGGTGTTGGTGATATGTGAGGTTAAAAGTATCTCCTTGGAAGGGTGTTGTGCGTTTCGGTAAGAAAGGCAAGCTAGCATCGAGATACGTAGGGCCATTTGAGATTTACGGAAGGGATTGGATTTGAGACATATCGGTTGAGTTTGCCTGAGGAGTGAAGTAGAGTGCATGATACGTTTCACGTATCTAATGGAAAGAAGTGGTTGGCGGATGCTAGTCTGCATGTGCCATTAGATGAATGTATGGTTGACAAGACTCTTCATTTTGTCAAGAAACCTGTTGAGATTATGGAATCGAGATGTTAAGAATTTGAAGTGTGGTGAGATAGCGTTGGTAAAGGTATTGTGGGATTCTAAGCGTGGTCCCGAGTTTACTTGGGAGCGTGAGGAATCAGATGTAATTAATGTTTGTTTGTGTGTATCCATTATATGTGGTGTTCCCTGCGGTTACCATTTGAATTTTCATTTGGTTCGAGAGTATCGTACCTACCTGTGAGAAGTCGTTCGGATCTTTGGTGTTATTGATCGGTGTAGTGTATCTATTTGCGTCTATTGTTGGAGTGACGAAATGTTTTTATCGTGTGAATTTGAGTATTTAGTCGGTTCACATTTTTGCGATTCTTTCTCTGTGATTTTATGGTGTGGTATTTATCTGCTTAAATATCCATAAATTTTCTTTTGTTGTTGTGAGTGGTGACTCGTGTAGTTGAAATCTCGGGACGCGATTTCCCTAAGTGGGGGATGATGTAACAACCGTGGTTTTAGCAGGTCAGTTTGACTGATAGTCTTGACTCGGTTGACGTTTGTTTGGTGTGTATTAAGTGTTTGAAGTGATATATGAGTGATATAGGTGAATTTTAGCACTAAATCCCCTTGCGTAAATGGTTTTTATTGTGATTTGGAAAGTTTGGAATTTGGGAAAATTCATTTTGATCACCTTTGTGGTGTAGAAATGACTTGTGTAGTTTTGGTGTTTTTGTGTTTTTGCGTAACGAGGCTTCGTTCAAGTAATTGAGCGTTAGTAAGTTACGTGGGATTTGTTTTTATGAGTTATATTTTAAAAACAGTGTGAAATTCTATTTTTGGAAACTTTATTTTGAAAATGATTACTTTCCGGTTTATCGTAAAATTAAGGTTTATCGCGAAAGATGTTAGGTTTCGATATGGGAATACATAAAATATGAAAAGTATGAGGTTTTGAGTGTAATAAATTAATTTAATAAAAAAAATAAAAAATATATATATACATATATAAAAATTCGGCCATAAGGGATAAAGGGGGAAAGGAAACCCAATTTGAGCCCAATTACAACACCTAATGATAAGGATTATCCATAATTAATATATATACCAACCCAAACACCCCTAAAACATTTTTTTACTGCATTTGAGTCGATCCAAGGAGCTAAAGAAGGGAGAAAAAATTAGGGTTTATAATTGTGAAGCAATAATCAAGAATCAAGGTAAAATTCTTAAAATACATGTTTAATTGTTTGATTAATTAATATAATTCATGTAATAATTATATGATGGATTAGGGTTTGGGTTAACTTCTGTAAATTAATGTTATTAAACATGTTGGGATCAATAATTAGTAATATTATGATGATTGATGAAGAGAATTGAGTGTAAAACATGCTAGTTATTGAGTTAGGGTTTGGACAGAAAATTATGGCTGTAAAGATGTGAGTGTAAATAACAGATGGTGAAGCGTTAAGTCACGAATTTTATGTCTAAATTGAAGTTTAATGAAAGAGCTTTCCAAAAAGTCCAGCCACGATTGATTTCAAGGTCGGGAAGTTGATCTTTCGATTTTTCTTTGTTAAGGTGTCAAAGCTGTCAAACCGGGACAGATTTTGGGTAAAAGTTTGAGGGTGTCATGTGGTTGTAAAAGTGGTATTTTGACTAGGCCTTCTGTAATAGTTGAGTATTAGGTTATATTAGACTACCGCGAAGAGGATTCGTGATAAAAACTTGTGGAAGTATTTATTTAAAATCAAAACTTTTTGGTGTGCGTTCAGATCCGAATTTGAGTAGTTGAAAAGTTTGAATTTCTTATGAGTATTTGTGTGTGTTATTGGTCCATGACCTTCTGGGATTAGCTTCTATGCTTATGAGAGATCATGGCGAATTTTTGGTGTGAGTTTTTAAGCTTTATTTGTCGTGATTTTATGTGGGTGAATGTACCCAAAAATTCTGCGTTTTCTGATTTTAAGAGTGCAAAGGATTTAGTGAGTGTTAAGTTATGGTAGTGGTTAGGTGGTGTCTAGGAGATCCATGGTGGGTCATATGAGTCTTAGACAACCATCATATATGTATTACATGGGTTGTAGCTTTTAGCTTGACCTTGTGTAATGTGGATTATTTTTGTGTGCTATAGATTGTGAGTTGTTTTTGTGGAAGCTGCGGAGTTTAAGGTGAGTTCATAATCCCATATTTTAACTTGTTTTAAACTTGGGATGGGAATGATGCTTGTCTTAAATGATTTGAATTACTGTGATTATGTGTATGTGTGTTAAAGAGCTCGGACTTTTAATGTTATCGTATTTATGCTATATGTGAACGGTAATGATATGTTGTGTGATAATGCTGTGTGGTCCAATTGGGAGGGTGCTTACCTTGTTGCTCGTGCATACGACCTAATTGGAGAGTAGCATCCCTACTCATTTTTATGTTGTGTGGTCCGATCGGAGGGTATTAATTTACCCAATATTTGGAGCGGGGGTCACGTTCTGACCCGGTATGTTGTGAATTTGGATCGGTGGGCACGTTCCGCCCGATGGTTGCCTTATGTGTGATATTGCCATGTGATCATATGTAGCTTATATGATAACTGTAATTATTTGTCCAGCTATATTTTATAATCACAGTGATTTTGGTTGCCTAGTGTGTTTGAGTCTTAAACCTATGAATCTCACCAACATTATGTTGACATTTTAAGTATCATTTTTAGGTGAGCTTTCTAAGGATAAGATAGAAGGATGTGATTAGACAAGACCTAGTTGCATTGGAAGTGGTTTATCATCTATGTTTGGAGTTATGTTTTGTTTTGGTTATTTTTGTTTTGGGGTATTGTTACAACACTTTGTGTTTGTACTTTGCTCTATTTTTATGCATGTAGTTGTTCTCTATATAGACACCAGGCGTTGTGATGATATCCATGAAGTTACACCCTCGCGTTTCCGCCGTGGCGGGGTGTGACAAATTATGATATTTTTATTCAGGAATTGGAAGAGTTTTTGTTGCCATGTCGTTGAATTGTTGTCCAACCAGGTATAACTCGTCACTTGTTTGTTTATGTTATTCTTGACTTTGGTTTTTTTGTTTTTTTGTCTCATCGAGATGTTGCAAGATAAGCAGGCTACGCTAGTTAGTTAAAGGGTCAATAGGGGTTTGGCTTAAACCGGGCTGTTTATAAATCAGGTCAAAACAGAATGGGGTCTATTGACCTGCAATCATTCTTTGTAAATTTTTATAAGGCGCTAATATCTGTCGACTAGTAATTTAATCTGGAAACTGTAAGCTCTAAGAATACACTTTAGGCAACTTTCAACCCAATTCGACACTTCAGCCTATTTGACTTGTTAGGAATAATCTATAACCTAAATCTTCCTAATTAGTTAAGGTTTCCACATCTAGTTTCCTTTTGCTTTATCTTTAGAAGCAAGTGATCTTTTTGAGCTTGCATGTACAGTCAGTGATTTTACTTGGTATAAACTTCATAGCTGTTTCAGGGAATAACTTTTTATATTGATTTCAGGGAAAATATAAAAAAAGCAAGGATTACTTCTAACATCATTGAAGAATGAGGTTGCTCATAATTCTCTAGACATAGTTCCTGCAGCACTTGAGCAATAAATAGTCCGTAACTCTTTTATGATCTTATCTAAATTGAAGTTCTTATTTAGAAGTTTAAATTAGTCATCACCTGTTGGCATAATTTAATATAGCTCTCTAATGGAATCTGGTATCACTATTGTTGAATTGTTTGCCATAAATTCGTTTTCTATCATCATTATTATAAACAATTATGGCAATTATATTATTTAAATTCATCTCCGGTTTTTTTGGCACCAATTAATGGAATTATGGATGATGTGTACTTGTAGGTAGTTATGAAGAGTAGATCAAGGATGTTATGGTTATTAGATTTTCGTAAAAACCCGAGTGCTATTTTCTTGTCAAGGAGGTCTGGTAGCTCGTCATTGATTTCAGAAGGCTCGTCGTGTTTGTCTGGTGGTTCAAGTAGCTTGGTTTTGAGCTCGAGAAGCATGGTTTCGAGCTCGAGGAGCCGTGAGTTGAGGTTAAGTAGCAGGCTTTGTGTGCATATTTTCATAATGTACTACTATTCGATTTTAGCCTCTTTAAGGTTGAACTGAAGATGTGCAGTAGAGTACCATTTTGTTGTGGATTGAAATTGTAGCTATGTAATTTATATGTTTGCTTACTATTATATATGATGATGTTTCATCAACATAAATAATAAATAAAGAATTTATACTTTAGACCTTAATTGTTGTGAACAACGGGAAGGATTAAAGTATAGTGTGAATCTGGGGTTTATAATATAGGTTGTTAGTATAGTGTGGAATAGGTTGTTAGGATTATAGTTAGTTTGTGAAATTACTTTTATACTCCTAATAGTTAGTTAGGATTATAGTTAATCTCATCCATTGATTTTTAATCAAGGGTCAAAAATCCTTCTTATTCTTTTTACAAAAAATCTTTTTTTTATTTGATCTCATCTCTCTCTCTCTCTCTCTCTATATATATATATATATATATATATATATATATATATATAAAGGGATAACAATTAGAATTTGATTTGTGAAGTCCTAAAAGGGTTTAACTTGGTGAAAGAAACTCTAATTCCCTACTATCTACAAATGCAAATTTTAAATATAAACAATCCCCGGGGAATTACTGTCCAACGAACAGTTTCTTTTTTATTTTATTTCATTTTTTTTAAATTAAAAGTTACACAAATAGTCATTGTGATTTGCTTGAAATTGCAAAACAAGTTCTCAAGAACCATCTATGTAACAGAGTTACATAAAACCCATTTCGTGTTTGATCTTCTTTTCCAACCACATGTTTGATCTAGGATAACGATACTGCATGGCAAGCAATGACTTCTCGTCTTAAACTAATTTTCAAATGTGAAGAAAAAAAAAAGCCTTTTAGTCATATTTTGTCGCTTTAGTTTAGTTAAAACCTTTTCCCCATGCCCATTACTCGATCAAAATAATGTTGCAGTTGGTGTCAAGATAATGAAGTAAACATGAAAAGTGTTGGGAAAGAATGTAAAAAACTTACTCCGTATTTTGTAATCATCCATGAACAACCTAAACTATTAAATTAGGAATATGATTCCTTCAAATAATGCAAGAGGTTAAACGCCAACATTTGAGCTTCAACTGTTTGAAAACTCAATATTTTTATTTCGCAAACTTTTCGTCATATCACACAATTGGACGAAAACCGTTGATTAATATTACCATTCGAAGGGATTAAAGTGTCAAACTTCATTATATAAGGACTAGAAATTACAGAGGGTCAACTCTAAACGTTGACCAAGCTCCGAGTAAGTGATAGGGACCTTGACCCGATCTCATCTCCTTCGGGTATTACTTCGTTATAGCACTAAGGGTGTCCAAAAATATATTAAATTATAATTTAATATATTCTGGACTCCCTTAGTGCTATAACGAGGTAATACCTAAAGGCTTTTTTTTTTTTTTTTTTTTTTTTTTTTTTTTTTTTTTTTTTTTTTGCGCAAATGGGTGAATTATATTAGAACTCAACAGATTACAAATAATTCTACTTTACTGATTTGGACATACCCAAGATCAGATACAACTAAAAGAAAACAACTAACAAAATCCGATATCTGCTACATCACAACAGATATCTGACAATACAACAAAAAAGAACATAAAATTGTATAATCCTCTGCTACACCAGGAAAACCAAAATTCACCTCTTTTGCAACCACCATCTAGCTACATTTCCACTCTTTGATTCACTTTAGAGCACTCAACCTGCCACCACAGTACCCTATGCAGAACAAAGAATGGCACCACTAGGAACCATATCTCCTCTAAGTCAAGGGCTAATACCTGAAGGGTTCTACACCAAGAAACCAACAAGTAACTTGAGGGTGTTTGGTTTGAATGTATAGTTATAAGAGAATGACTTTTAGTTTTATTGTAATTGTTTGGTTAGTCGGTTTCATAATTGAAAATGAAATCAAACCTTTGAAACTAAGCATTTTTTATACACATCAAAGGTAGTGGGTTTCAAAACCCAATCCAGTTACCATAAAAATAGTCCCAAAGACTATCAATTATATGATCAACGTACTACGCTATAGCTATCCATTATCGGAAGCTCGAGAAAAAAAGTTTCAACTTTTATTTAGATTTTTATGTAAATTTACGTGACATGAAAATGAACAAATTCTCAACATTGTAATTACGTAAAATATTTATAAAGTTTAACGAGTTTAGGGTGTTTTGCCATTTTTTCCCCTCCTTTATGGGGATGCCCTTGAGCTTTCAAGGGAACGTGCGAAAACTTATAATGAGTCCTTCTAAACATAATGTTATATAAAATGTGTTACTATGTAAACTAGATATATGAAAAGGAAAATGATTCTCATGCTTAAAATTTGTGTCTAAATACATGTCTAAGGGGTTGTTTCTTTTTCTTTTGCATCGTCTGAGTGATAAGATAGGTGGGTCCATTGGTATATATTACGGAGTAATGTTTATTTAGGTCCCTAACTATAGCCTTTAAGGGAAGGAGGACTCACTTACTTTATGAGGCACTTAGGAGGCATTTGGTTTGTTGACATGAATCACAATGGGTATGGGTATAAATATAGGATGGTATGACAATGAATGTATTAATCACATAGTTGTTGTTTGGATTGATTTATAGAGTATGGGTATCACATTTTAGTGGACCATTTAAATGCAATAAAAAATTAAAATATAAGCATATGCTCTCATGACTTTCAAAAAAGAGGAAAAGATTTTGAAAATAATTCATCAATTTCGAGGGTGGTAGGAATGTTTTAGCCATACCACCCAATCTTACAACGTATGAAGAAACCCTCATTTGGTGGTTCTGACTAAACCTATACACCCAAAGTAAACATAATCAATGACATTCAAAGTCATAGCCTCATACCCATATACCCCAACCAAACGGACCCTTAATTCTTACAATAAAAAAAAAGCCCTAACAAGAATATTGAGACATGTGACAAAATGGAAATTGGAAATGAGGGGAAAAAAATGAAATTATGATTAAACATGACTTGGCTTATAAGTTTTGTTATCTCATGACATAAATAGTTATGGGCTTCAAACTATATATTGTCATTAATACATGTTGATTTTGGTAATGCTTTTTACATGTCTTTTACACTTACAAAATAAGCCTTTTAAGAAAAGTACTTACCATGGCAATACGTCAACAAATAAATAGAGTTTTCTAATAATTCATTTATGCTATCCAAGGTATAAAATCTTTCATCAACAGCTAATTGTTCATATGAAAACAAAATTCAAAATACACCTATATTGCATTACATAATTTCTATTCAACAATATTAAAATGTTTATATCGATATTTTAAGAGTGTTCCACAGTTGATGAATCATAATATCATTAAAAAAAAAAAAAAAAAAAAAAAAAAAAAAGACGTACAAATGTTCTCTTCGATACTTTTAGCATTAATATTGGGCTTAACAATCTTATATTATGGGCTTCTGCTGGCTGTCAATTCTAAACCCCGTCATATCTTGGGCTTTGGTGACAATAGTCCATTTCATGCAAATAGGATTACGACATTCATTGAATCACAGGGTTGGTTTTTGGGTTTTCGGTTTGGGTTATTAGGGCTGAACTCCAAAACTGAAAATGGAACCAAATCAAGTCGAATTTAAAGTGGATTAAACCGAGCGAAAATCGATATTTCAAAATTTATAATCTTTTATTATTTAATTATATATACTTTTAATTATATAATTATAAATCTCAGTCAATATATGCTTAAATATATAGTTAAGAGATACATTACTATTATTAAAAAAAAAAAGGAAAAAAAAAAGAAAAAGATATACGGATTTAAAAACTTTAAATGTGTACTAGAAAACGATTTTAATGATTTTTTTTTTAGTTATATAAATACATAGAAAAAATATAGTTATGTAAATTCGGTTTAAAGTTTAGTCGATGTTTTGCCAAAATCAAATCAAACCGGAAACTGAATATTAATTTCGATTTAGTTCATTTTCATCCGAAAACTAATTTACAAATTTAGATCCATTTTACTTCGGTTTAGGTTTTCGGTTCCTAACCCTAAATAGGAAGACTAGATTTTTATTTTATTATTTTATTTTTTAATTTTAGCTTATCTCCAAATTTATGGTCCATATAATTAGCTAATCAGGGTCCTGAAATTAAGTTGATAATTCATCTCTTCTTCGAAATTAAGGTCTACTAAGCCCTCCCTCTAGCTAATACGTTATATGGAGTCTTAAGAGTTAAGATAAAGTGATTAATTGTTGCTGTTATTGTTGTTGTTTGTTGTGTTATTGTTATTGTTATTGTTGTTGTTGTTTTTGTTGTTGTTGTTGTTGTTGTTGTTGTTGTTGTTGTTGTTGTTTTTGTTTGTTGTGTTATTGTTGTTGTTTAATAAAATGTTGTTATTGTTTTGAAAAACTGATGTCGAATGTTCTTTATATTTTTAATTCGTACACTTTAATGTTTGGTGATACCATTAGCTCTTCCCTTTCTTCCATTATTATATCTTCCGCGATTGTTGTACTTGTAAGATGTTGGTTCGAGAAAATAAGTCTCTGACTCTTTGAACTATGAAAAAATATTACATATTTTTTTTCCTTCATTCACTAAATTTAGTTTTCAACTATTATCGATATGTACGTAGTTTTTGAACTATTATCTTAATATTTTTAACAAAAAAATATTTTATTCAAACACGAAGGCAAACATTTTATTCAAACCACGCAAGAGTTGTAAACCAGATACATTTTTATACAGACTCAAACTAAACAACTCGACAAGAAAACGAAACAGATCAAACGAAACAACTCGACAAGCAAACTAAACAACTAAAACGAAACAACTCGACAAGCAAACGAAAGACACGACATAGACCATAACAGACATCGCCCATTCATTTTCTTTTGCTGCTACTTCCCGCTGTGCTAGAACTTGCACCATCTTTTCCCTTCCTTGCTTTCATCCGGCGGTCGATGTATTGAAACGAAGCTTCGAGGTTTGTTATCGTATTTACCAGATCATCAAATCTGTGGCCCAACGTGCTTTCAGCTTCAGCAGCAGCTTGAGCATCAGCAACATCCATCTCTTCCAAATACTCTCTATAATACGGCTTTTGCCTCAACCATTTTAGAATCCGGTCCCTCTACCACGGTGCACAGTTTGCATAAGAACCATATTCATCAAAAATTTCCCAGCCATATTCAAGTATAATTCATTATACAGGAGCATGTTTGATAAAGTCTTTGCCCACTCCTGTTCTGGCGTTAAACCGTCCATTGTTGTTTGTGTTTTGTGAGAATTGAAAATCGGGTTTTTGATGAATTTATGTGTAAAATGAGACATTAACTGATACGGTATTTTGTGAGAATTGATTCGGTATATATAAGTAAAAAATTGGCGGGACAAAGGTATATTGTGGCGGGAAGATAATCCCGTCGACATGTCGATGGGAAAAAATGGGCGGGAAAAAATCCCGCCACACTATCCACGAGTTATTGCAATAAATTTTGGCTTAAATAACTCCCGTCGACATGTCGACAGGATAATAAGAATAAACACAGCAATTAACGCTAATTACACTTTAGTCTTGATTAATATGCTCCCGTCGACATGTCGACGGGAGCATATTGGCGGGGCAAATTCCCGCCGAGATTTTGGCAATAATTGAGCTGGGAAAGTTTGACCAATACGGTCCCGTCGATATGTCAACGGGAGCATGTTAATCCGAAAAATTCAACGCGACGGGACTCAGTCAAGTGTGTTTTTTTTTTTTGGTCGTTTTCTTCATTGTCCTGACGACTTTGTGTCGACGGGATTGTTTCGTCGCCCGTTCTCCTGTTTCTTGTAGTGTTTAGACAAAAATGAAAAATATAAGGCATATTATGTTCAAAGAAAGAAAAGATAGATTAAACGGTTAAAATATCTTCTTCGGCCTGTTAGATTTAGCCAAATTAATTATCATTGGAGTCATTACTCATTACATGCACAACCATAACTTGAGTTAAAGTTTAACACAGTGCCATGTTAGCACCACATCAGATTTAACCTTTTCACCTTAACTCACAAAAAAACACCCCCAATCATAACTCAACCTTAACTCACAACAATTTACAAAAACACCACTTAATTTTGGGGGGAAAGTGAAACTTACTTTTTACTTTTATATTTTTTACAAACACCACCTTAACGTGAGTTAAGGTGTTAGCTTTCGGTGTTAACACGCTCTTCACTTGAACACCCACAATGGTTAACACGAGTTTAAGGCGTGTTAAAGTGCCTTTAACGCAAGTTAAATACTCTTAGGCATGAGATATAATATTGATGAGGAAAATTCAAATGCATACCCATTTTTTTGTGCATACCAATGGACAAATCCCCACCCTCCATTCTTTTTTATCTAATGGTCTAGATTAATCTAAGATTTAATATGCTTAACCTTAATACTCCCAACTATATAAAGCCTTTTCTTTTCTTTTCTTTTTTTCTCATTCGCTTCATGTTTTACACACACTTCGTGTGTGTGTTTCCTCTGCTCTCATTCTTTCCATTCATAAATCATTTATATTACCATTCCGATCATCTTCACCGTTCCGATCATCATCACCATCACTATTCCGATCACCATCACTGTTCCGATTATCATCTCATCATCACCATCAATGTTCCGATCACCACTCCGTTTACCATCACTGTTCCGATCGATAGTTACCGTGTCTTTCATCATCACCATTCCGATCACCATCACTAGCACCACTCTGATCACCATCACCGTTCCGATCATTATCATCATTTTTTATGGCTTCTTTTGATCTGAAATAAGTGTTTGTTTCAAAAACAGATTTGATTGATATTGTTGCAGTTGATAATGTTGTTGAATCAGTTGATAATAATGTGAATCAAGTTGTTAACATTTCTTCTTATCAAGTTGCACATCAAGTGTTTGATGAAATGTGTAAGTAAAAAATATTTGATAATTTTGATATCTGCTTTTGTAATTTTGCTTATTAATTAAGTTGTTTGTTGAATTTATGTTTTTAACTGCATTTGAATGTTGTTTTTGTGTCTAATAGTGGTTTTGAATATGCTCTGTAGCATACGTTTAGTATCACCGATGATATTTGAAGTTGATGATTATAAACTGGTTTAGTATCATCAGTGATATACGTTTAGTATCACCAGTGATAAGTGTTAGTATGTTTATTTATAAGTTGTTTTATGTTAATATGTTTAATTTTCTTATATAATATTTTTGACATTTTGATGAGGATGAAAATATAAGTTTGTGGGGATAAGCTGTGAGTATAAGTTACTGATAAGTTATTAATTATAGTGTAATATTGCTTATTATTTATTAATTAAGGTGTAGCTTACAGTGTTTTGAAGTCTTTTCTGTTGTGCTCTATTTAAATGCTTGCACGACTACCAAAAAAGCTTATGAGTTCTTGGCATTTTTCGTATTGTTTCTGAGTTTAATGCTGAGTATGTAATGAAGATCATTATTGGATTTTACACCAAGGTATTAATTACGTACTTTTTATGTACAATATAGTTTTTGTGCCTTTCACTGTGTTAGACAAACACAATAAATGTTTTTGCTGATAGTGATATGTTTGATATATTTGTAGTATCACCAGTGATATGCTTGATATATGTGTAGTATCACCAGTGATATGTTTGATATATGTGTAGTATCACCAGTGATATGCTTGATATATATGTAGTATCACCAGTGATATGTTTGATATATGTGTAGTATCACCAGTGATATGTTTGATAATCTGTTTCTTATTGTTGTAATTACTGATAAGCTGTCTATGATACTGGACTTCTTTTGTAGACAACCTGAGAGAGCTAAAGTCAAAAGTTAAGACTGATTTAACAAGTCTTCCACCCCGAAAAGTTTGTGATATTGTTCAAGATTTGATGGGTATAAAGAATCCTCCTAAAGGACATAAGAATGACCGTATTAAGGTTGGACGTGAGAAAACTATTGAGAAAAGTAAGAACCAAAAGAAGGGTTGTAATATTTGTAGTTTAATTGATCATAATAGACATACTTGTCCAAACAAGGGAAAAGTTTCAAATGTCAATGGGGTGGCGGCGTAGTTGAAAGTGGAGGCGGTTTCTCAGTCGCTGCAATTGAAGTATTAGTTTGTTGATTGATTGATTTTTTTTTTACTGAATTGTTAGGTTTATTTAATAGCATTGCTAATTTTATCCTGGACTTGTATATCATTTGTGATACTATTTATTATTATTATTATTATTTTTGAACTGTTAGGTTTACTCAATAGCACTAGTAAAATAAAGCTTAACAAGTAAACAAAAAAACCTATAAAATATACAAAATTTCACAAGTGATAATACAAATATCACTAGTGATAATACACATATACAGTTCAATTTCAAATATCACTGGTGATGCTACATGTATGACACTTTTCACTTTTCACATAACCATATTAAACTAAATACCACTCAAAACTTTATCAAACAAATATTCACAAATCAAGATGGATTAAACAATTACTCGCTATGGCCCATTTCTATGAGTTTGAATCTCTTGTGACAAATAACATGATTCAGTCAAACTAAATACCTACTATTGACTTCCAACTTGACAACTATACACATTTATTTATAACCGTTTAGATTAAAACATAACAACGCAACTGTTTTCATCAACTTGTTTTATTTACTTTTGTTCTTCAACAATCGTCCTCTTCATTGGTTCATCAACCAACACCTTCATTTTATTCCCAGATGCTTTCGGGGGAACCTTTGATATCACATGTAATATCACAGGTGATACCACCTGTGATATCACAGGTGATATCAAGTGATATCATTAGTGATATCACATGTGTGTCAGCTTTCTTCTATTTGTTGAATCAATTGTGGTGATGGAGGAACTTGTGATATCACAAGTGTTTGAGCTTCTTCAATTTGGTTGCGGAGATGTTGTGCTTTCTTCAACGACAATTATACTTGTTGTTGATTCTTTTCGTTTGATGAGGCTGTTTCTTGCACAGGTCTCATTCAAATCTGCATCAAAATATTTTCATAATTTTTGTTAGTATACTAATAGTTCATTTGTTTTCAATATCATATGTCAAACAAATAACTATTTGTTATCACAATAGATATTCTACCAATCAACAATAATTTAACTTTTATATCACATGTGATACACTACTAGTCAATATTATACCGCGGTCAAACCTTTTGAAATATGCACAATCATTAAACATACAAATCCACCACAAATCAAACAGAAGCATCACAACATATCTTTTGTTATGTTAAACCTAACTTTTAATCTCGCATATTATCACATAAATCATCACAACATCACAAATTATCGAAAATTAACTAGTAAAACACACGCACTAATAATGATTCTATAACAGTAAAAACTAAAATATTCGTTGTTTTTTATGTCGATTGTTTCATTTTCTGTGTGCTTTATGTGATTTGCACGGTTAAGTCAAATACAAATATCACTAGTGATAATACACATATACAGTTCAACTTCAAATATCACTGGTGATACACACGTATGATACTTTTCAGTCACACATTTCATCAAACACTTGGTGTGCATCCATGTATACAAAGTTTTTTACTCAGAAACTCAACCAACTGTAAACACTAAAAAACACAACCAATAAAACAACTAAATAATTAGTCAGAAGCATCATACATTCATCCCGAGATTCAGTAGGTTCATTTTGAACCGGTTTTTTCGTGGATCTGCTTGTGCACTCAATGATTCTTTTATTTTTGTGTTTTATTGATGATTTGAACGGTTAAAAAGTGGTTATTTTTTATTGGGCTAATACCAAATTAAATCATCATACTTGTCAAAAAAAGCTTTTTTGAGTAGCGAACTTTTTTTTTCCTTATTGGTGTACTAAACTTGCATTTTATTGCCAAAAATATGTACTTTGTACTTTTTTCTGACCTTTTTATGACATTTTTGCCCCTAACTTTTTAATAACTTGAGGGGCAAAAACATCCAAAGTACGTATTTTTGGCAATAAAATGCAAGTTTAGTACACCAATGAGGAAAAAAGAAAGTTCGCTACTCAAAAGAGCTTTTTTTGACAAGTATGATGTTTTAATTTGGTATTACCCTTTTTTTATTTGTTATGGTGGTTTTTGATGATTGTTAGAGAGAGAAAGTGAGTTTTTTGTAATATCTGATGTGTGAAAAGTGAGAGGTAAGGGTGGGGTTGGTGGGGTAAGTTTGGTGAGTTGGCAAAAATAATCCCTCCGTATTTTTTATTATTAAATATTGTTTTTTTAAATGGAGGCTTCTGATTGGTCTATTGGTATATGAGGGTTTTTGAGTTTGCAAAATAAAAGGCCTCTAATATTGATATCTTGACCAAGTTCGCTATGCATGAAAACTACTAGTGAACAACCAAATTATACATATTTAGATACTTTAAGCAAGTCAGAAAACCAAAGTTTTTGAAATTAACTGATCTCATCTAATAACTTGAACAATGAATGTACGTGTATTATTAGTAGAGTACGATAAGTTGTTGGGAAATCCATTCGTGGGGTATGTTAACATGCATGAGTTGTAAACCTTCCTTTACAAGTTAACGTTGAATCTTATTTAATTTCCCCTGGTTCAATGATATACCAGAAGTCCAGAACCATCTATATTTTTTTAAACACGTACGTTGCTGTTTTCAAATGCAAAAAGTAATAGCTGGATAATCCTAAGACCTAAGTATTACTCGTAATAGAAAAAAATACTAGCTAGTTCAAAATTTGTTATGAATAACTAACAGTATTTTCTGGTTGATATAGTCTAAGCAGCTAGATTATTTTTAAAGGGTGGTCTAAGTAGATATTATCAATATTAGTAGATAGTCTAACTATGGGTTTTACCTTCTTGCGTTCGGTTTATAGAGTAATCATAACTTAATTTCAGGGGTGGACCAAAAGGGCGTTTTCGGGGGTTTCTGTCAACCACATAAAATTTTCTCGTATAATGTAAAATATCGTGAAAATTATCGATTATCTTCATATCTATGCATAAACTTTGTGACACAATCACGTTTAGTTTTATTTAAAAGTCAAGAAATTGAAATGTGAAAAAATAATAAAAAAAAAATGTTTGAAACAATAAATTATGAGCAATTTTAACTATTGATACACATATATTTCAAAAGTAAACTATTAATACACATCGAAAACCGGGTTGATCCGGGACGCTTCAAACCCGACGGGTTGACCCGGTTTAATTTGACCTTTTTTTGGACCCAAACCCGTAGGGTTGGCCCGGTTTATATTGACCCGTTTTTCGACCGGAACGGTTCAACCGGTTGAATCGCCCATGTCGACCCGGGTTTCAAAACATTATATGTAATCCCTAAATCCTGAAACTTTTATTATTTTTCGTTTATAACTCATAACAAATTTTTTATCACTAAAATCATCTGTCGTTATAAAATCTCGTTGTTATGCACGAGTACTCGTCTAATATATACACATGTAATTTGAAAAAGGTATTCATCCATTGACTTGGATGCATTTTTATTTATTTATTTATTTAAGCATAAATAAGAAACCCAAAAGTTTGGAAAAACTTTTTCATTTTACTTGCACTCAATCACTAATTAATTTACCAAACACATAAAATAGATATCTTCTATAGTGACCATCTACTTCAAATCACCCTATAAAAAACACCATTAATCAGCTCCAAAGATCAAAATTAAGTCTACAAACTTAAGTTATAACATATATACATAATTTCAATATGAAGGGTTCCTCCCAAGTAACAGCATTGTTAGCGATTATAGTTGTGTCGCTAATTCTCTTGTTTGCACCTTCCTCCCATGGCGCAATTTCATGTAGCACGGTTATTAAAGATGTGTCTCCTTGCGTGAGTTACCTAAGGAGTGGGAGTGGGATGCCTCCATCTGCATGTTGCACTGGCGCTAAGGCTCTTGCGGCAGCTGCTAGTACAACTGCTGACAGACAAACTGCTTGTGGTTGCCTAAAATCGGCTTCCAAAAGCCTAAGCGCCAATCCTTCGCTAGCTAAATCACTTCCTGGAAATTGTGGTATTAGTTTGGGCTATACCATCTCACCCAACGTTGACTGCACCAAGTAAGTTACTGTAATCTCTTTATTGGAAAAATTAAACTACTAAAAATAATAACACATCAATTGATCGAAGGTGTCACTTGTCATTGACGGCTATATGCTCAATGTACCAAGAGATTTCAACAACACTTGATGTAAATTAACTTACAAAATACCCAAGAACAAACAGTTAAAAGTCGGATATATTTAAACATCAATAATAATATTACTCACTCTATATTAATTATCTTACTTTCAATCAAATTATGTAGTATGAAAAAGATCATTAACAATTCTCGTAGCCTATTGTTGCAAGTTAGCCACTAATATTGTTGGTTTCATATACTAAGCTAGACTACAGAAAGTCCAAAAGTGCGTACGTCCACATTTAAAACGTCGCTATACATATATCTGTTATAAATAGTCAGAAAGTGTGTTATAAATTAGAAGACCATTATCGAAATTTGATGTTTAACTAATAAGTACTGTGTATATTTTTGCAGAATCACTTAAATCGTGGGAGATAATGAATGGGAGTTGCTTCTATGATCATGCATAAGGAGCAATAGTTGGTTGGGTCTTGTGTGTGAGCTAGTAAATCTATAGTTTTCAGTATTTATGCTGATTTTATAATTATATAATAAGTGTGTTGCCCTATTCATTTGGGATCAACATGCAATGAGATGTTTGTGTACTAGATCATATCATATATATTTATGTAATATTAATGTCTTTATTTCAACTTTTCCAATGTTTACGTATAGCCAGATTTATCAATAAGAAAATACAATTCATTAAGCTATTCTCCAGCACTTCCGGCTCGGGCTCTGGTTCCCTATACCGATACTTGGGCGACCTTTATTTTCATACTTCAGCTGATATTTATACAAAATTTTTATAAGATCAAACATAAATTATGTCCCTTAATAGTATTATAAACTTTATAGCTTTAAAAAATGTTACAACAACCTTCAAGCAATAACATTGTTCTTTTTCTTTCGTTAGAATGAAGATTAAAACTAAAATAAAGGAAAAAGAATTACTCCGTAATTAATTGAATAACTACTGAAGGAAAGAGATCCATATGAGATGAATTAGTAAACAAATGTTGAACTACATGAGGTTTTGATCGAATTCGATTCTCTTAGTTACGATTATTAGGGGTTTCTTTTTTTTTTTTTTTTTTTTTTTTTTTTTTTTTTTTTTTTTTTTTTATCTATTTGGTTAGATTATGGGAGAAAGGTATGGAAATATTATGTTTGGTTTTTCAAAAACTTTGCCCCTGAAGATAGTTTTCTTTTTTCATATTTTTGACACATATTATTATTATTATTATTATTATTATTATTATTATTATTATTATTATTATTATTATTATTTCTTAAATTAGGAAAATTTTAAGTTTATTTAATTCAAATTCTTGTAAAAAAAATAATAAGGGAAGATTGATTTTTTTAATGAAAAAATCTCACTTGTAGTTTCCTTTTATTATATAAATATAAAAGATTTGAGCTCCTTTTAATGATATTTGTTTGGAGATCATCGCTGGAAACAAGTCTATGTTTCTTTGTATCTGTTAGAAAAAAATAAAAATCTTAATAATTAACATTTGGTTTGAGTACAGAATGGCGTATTGTATACGAAGCTGATCATATAACTAGGGTTTGTAGAGGTAAGGAGATAAAGTTAGGATAGATATATAATGCATTAACCAAATAGTATATTTGGTTATGCTTTGAAAACTTAGATATAAATCACATATATAATACTTCAAATGGGAATACAAAAAATATAAACCACAACAAAAACTGTACCAAACACTAATCAAATATGTATTAATCTTAATATCTAGTACGAAATTGATACCATGCAATGAAGAATGTCAAAATGTGCCCACCTAGTAAGCCAAAACGTAATCCATTTTAAATCCAACCCTCTTAATATACAACATATTATCAAAAAAAAAAAAATATATATATATATATATATATATATATATATATATATATATATATATATATATATATATATAATAATAGTAATAATAATAATAATAATAATAATAATAATAATAATAATAATAATAATAATAAAAAAAAAAAAAAAGAGGTCTAACACAGAAACCAAAAACTTTCATAGCATGCAACATTTCATTGAGTATAGCTCATTAATTTAAGTATCTAAAAAACACAATAACATTTGGCAACACTTTTTCCAAACGTACATTATGTTACTAAACTCGCCCATGGATCCATCTTTTCATTGGCAGTTTTGGTTTCGACCAGGTCCACCATAGTAAAAGTGGTTACCCCAATTATCATTGTTGCCCGTTTGAATATCATAGCAATTGGGTTGCTCAGTGAAAGTGTTCATGTCTTTAGGATCCCTTAGATTGTTGGAATCATCCACTATTTCAATATTTCTGAAATAACTTGCTTTACTAAACCCTTCTTGAGGGAACTGACCGCTGCCCATTTGTGTAGTCGTGTGCTGCCCGTCTGAGGCTGTGTTCACGACCTCCCCACCCCACTCTATCAATGATGCGCTCTCTCTTAGGTATGAAAACAATGTGGATGGCCAATATCCTAAAACTTTTCCGTTCCCAAACTGCATCCACCAGTTCCCGTCCCCTGGATCCTATCCACAAAAATGATATATAAATGAACATAGTGCTAGCACAACTTGTGCCTTGTTCACTGATAATTCTACACATGAACATAAGGCCATTATAAAACCTTCATGTATATGAGATATGCTTTTCGTCTTTGATTAAAAATTGTTGGCACGTCGTCTATTTTGATTATATAACTAAAATGCTACCCCTCCGTCCCAATATATAAGTCCATTTTGACTTTGTCAAAGTCTTTTCATTCCGACTTTGACCTTAATTATTCTTTTTCGTGTTACATAATACTTGATGAAAAATGTACCAATGAAAATGCATTTAAAACACAAATCCATTTATATATTTACCATTAAGTATTATATAACACGGAAAAAATAATTAAGGTCAAAGTCGGAATAAAAAGACTTTGAAAAAGTCAAAATGGACTTATATTTTGAGACGGATGTAGTAATACATAATATTGTCTTGGATCTGTTTTTGTTGAATAATATAATTTTGATCATTGTTTATTGATACATGTAAGAATATAATAAGACACACATGTGTATGACTCCAGAATTACATATTTGTTGGTTCAAGATTAAACAATATTGTCAGTTGAAGAAAAAACAAGCATGCATGCTTAAATACAGAATCAAAAACAAAAATTCCTGACAAGAGGAACAAATGCCAAAGATTCCCTCTGCAATTTCCTTGTAAATGAATATTTAAGATCCTATTTTACACTATATAACTTTAGTAAAGGATGGTCATATAAATCTTGTTTATAAGGATATATAACAACTTAAATTATATAAAGCTACATGATGAGGTATTTGGAAAAGATACCTTCCAGATAAGTATAGTGATATCATATTGTGAACCATGAAATTCTGAAATAGGAGATATGCTGCCTCCCATTGCAATCTCATTGTTGATTTGAATAAATCCTGAGCATAAAAGGTTGTAACAACCTGTTGCTTGATATGCATCACTCTGCCCAAAATATTATAAAATCATATGATACACTTTAATATAACCAGTCACTAGAATCCTATGTGATTAATACTATGCTGAATTTCACAAAAGTTTACACATATCAAAATAAGGGTAACCCTCAAAATAAATACACATAAACTTACAGTCCAGTAAGTGAAGAGTCTTGTGTTGTTATCCCCATACAAGTCCGGACTAACCTGTTTTCAAAGATAGTAAAAAGCTTTTTATGTTATAAGATGGTCGTTTTAATATCTTAATTTTTATTTGATACGAGAATAAGATGAAGGATGAATCGACAACCTGCCAACCAGCTTCGATGCTATTGAGATCTGAAGCAAAAGAGCCTCCCAATATCCAAATTTGAGACAAACTGAATTCGTTGGACTGTTGTATATTCGGGTTCCAAACATTCATAGTTGCTTTTGCTCCGTAAAATTGTCCTTTTGTATATGCAATTGCATGCTATATTAAGTCCAAAATATCAGCAATTTATAAAATAAGAAAAAGAGTAGTGATATATAGGCCTAACAATAAAACCTAACAATAGACCTACTCCATTCAACTTTTGACAAGTGTTATACACTTTTTCTCTTTCATCATTTCCCACCAATCAATTTTTGAAATGCACCAATCACATCTTTAGGTCTAATTTTAGGTGTAGGTTTTAGGTTACCAAATCATTTTTCTAAGAAAAATGAATTACATTCATTAATGATGTGCAAGGCTGATAGACATACTTGATGGCCATTCTGATCAATGTGGTCCGGATCAATGGAGCTTGGTAGAGCAACACTAGAGAAACTCTTCTTCTTACCATATCTTTTAACGGAACTAGCTCTGAGTATATCTTCTTTCTTTGTTCTTCTTATCGGGATTGTCCCTTTTGTGCATTTTCCGTTTGAATGCCACAATTGACTAATTACTTCCTGCCTTGATGATGATACATCTTTCAGAGTTTTGGTCATGGTCGAAACTTTGATCTTCTCATCATTTATCAAATTTGGATGATAACTTGGCTTCATCTATTGTTATCCATGAATTAAAACATCATTTTTAATTCAGCATAGTTACGTATATAGTACATATATATAAAACTAGAGCTTGGAAAATGTACCTGAATGGTATGGTTTTTGAGAAACGGATGATCAAACGCCGGTTGATTTGAAATTTGAACACAATCAATTATATCACCATCTGGACTCTGTTCACATATTATGGTTTTTTAATATTGTCATTACTATTTTAATTTTGAAATCTAAAGGATAAATGAACTAAAATGCTACAGACTTGTTTTAATTTGTTTTCCATTCTAGGAATTTGTATTCAGTTAATCAGCAGTTTAGTCTATGAAATCTGTTATTAGCGAAGATATGAGCAGAACAACGATGAATTACGAAGGAACAAAAAGAGGGATAACAAACCTTGATGGTTTGAATTGCATGTTTATTCAAACGATTCAGATGCTTTAGAACCTCAACGTTCTTCCAAGAACCCGAAAAATGACTTCTGCTTGCATAACTGAAATGCGCAACCGTGAACAAATATAGCACCGCGACGAGACAGTAAGATAGCTTCACCTCCATCTCAGCTATAAATAAAACAGTGGTTGTTTTCAACATATATGTTTGTATTAGTATAGGTGAGTAGGAATGGAAAAATGTAGAGTCATAGAGGTTTCTGATATGTAGTTCAGTTGACTGCGAGATGTGTAGGAAAATAAATATAGTACATGATTCCACTGCAACTTGTGTTATAAAAAAGATGAGGGTGTGATTCTTGTTTTTGAGGTCTGGCCTAAAATTCAGTGACTTTTTGTAATCATTTGGCCATGTAGCACTTAGTTGGAAGTCAAAGATTTGGGTACACAACAACTAGCACAAAGAGTTTGAAATATTATGCTTTTACTTTTAACTTGAACAAAAACATACCAATGGAAACAATCATTTATGACTTGGTCATTTGAAAAAGTAGATTCGGGTAAATTTGATATACTTTTCTTTTTGACTAACTACATAAGTTGAAGATTCATTAGACCAATATAATAGTTGACTGTGAGAACAGAATTTGGTCTGAGTAGGGGTTGTGTGATATTTTAGTTATATGATATATATAATGATAAAAGTACATTTATATGGAGACACAAAAAGTTGTTTAATTGACTAAAAAGAACTGTTAAAAAGGTGACTTACACTCCCAAGGTGTTGAAATATAATCTTTGCCTGGATATATTACAGGGGCTAATATTGTCATTTGTCTATTTTCAGTTATAAAGGAGTTCTTGTGCTTGCTGGTTGTAGCAGGTTGATAAAGGTTGGAGTGCTAAAGTTGTTTGTGTAGAAAGTTGTTGAGCTGGGCTTTTATGCTGTCTCACTCTCAATCTCAATAAAAGATACACAACGGTTATATTCAGGAGTGGGGATATATATGAATACACACACAACTCATAAAAGACAATGAGACAACTCTCTCAAGATGTAACTCCCTGCCTATCTCTCCCAACGGCTATTTTACATAGCTGTTACACCATCACCTAAAGCTGATATCTCTTATTATTGTTAAGCTATTATCAGCTTCATTTTTATTCTTCTTCATTGTAATAGAACTAATATCAATGTAGATATTAGGGGTACGACAGTGTAGCTAGAGTACCCGTGGTTGTTCCTTTGTTGTTTTGCCTGATTGAGATCAGGTTACGTTATCTCTTGGTTGCTAATCTGCTTGAGATCAGATTGAGCTATTATCATTGCTAACTGGTGGTATTCTCTATACTTGATTGAGGTCAAGTTATTGTATTCACTGATTGAGATCAGTTTTTGGTTTGTAATCCTTTGGTTATTATCAATAAAAGATTCATTCATCTTCACTTTTTCTACATGGTATCAGAGCCAGGGCTCTATCGAATTGGTGAATTGGGGTTTGATTCATAAATCCCATCGAAGTGGTGAATTAGGGTTGATTCATAAAACCCTAAGCTTTCTGAACTGGTTGAAATTGGTGACTCCTCTGGTTGTATTATTGTTAATTCAACGTTTCTGTTAAGGTAATTGCTGATTGGATTAAAGCTCCGGTGAATTAGGTTTTTGTTCGAAGAACCCTAATTTTTCTCAATTGGGGGTTTTTCCAATTGAAGGTTTAATTGGTTAATTAAGGCTGTTTTATTAACAGCCATCATTGGTTTCTGGAGTTTCTTGGCTGGGATTTGTGAAACCCTATTTTTCTGGTTTGGGTGTTTCTGCTCGTTATCACTGTTGATTCAATATTGGGCGTTTTTGCTCGTTATCACTAAGAGTATTGTGAGGCTTTTCCGCCATCTTCTTCAATGCTCTAGCCCCAAGTGGAGGTTGACTGGTATACAGTCTTTTGCGGCTGATATTCAGTCTTGATATTGTTGGTGTTTTCATCCCAACTCGTGGTCGATTGTGGTTAAAGTTGCCAAGTGGTATTGTTATTTAATCAGAACCCTAGTCGCTGGTGCTGCAGTTGTTTCAGATTGTTCGAAAAGTTAGTGGTCTATTTCTATTTCTGTTCGGGGTTCGTCCTTTCTGGCGAACTATGGATTGGGGCAATTACTTCTGGTCCGTGTTCTGGATTGAGTGTTGCTGTTCTTAGCCTATTCAAAACCCTAAGTGAAGGTTTCATGTTTCGCTGGTCTGGATTCTGCTTAAGGGTCCTTGGAGTTGTTATGGTGGATTTTCTATCCTTCGTCTTCCGCTGCTGCTAAATCTCTGTAAGTTATCTTTCCTACCTGATTTTGGTAAAATTAGGACTTCTTTGTGTGATTAGTTGTTTTTTGTTCTTCTTCTGTTGCTATGCTTTTATGCCTGATATATGTTGCCTTCCTAGCCTTTATTATAGCTATGTAGAGATGCAGTGTTACTGCTGCTTGGACTTCTTATCAAACCCAGCCTACTTTACCCAAGAGGGTGGTTGGTTTTTTATTTGGGTTTGTAGGTGCTTATTATTAGTATTGCTTAAATGATTACCTGTTTACCTGGTTGTTGCTTATTTTTAAGCTTGTTTCTCAGCTTTTCATTCTTGTTTATGCCTTCTAGTTGATTATATTAGGCTGTAGTTTGATCCTATTTTCCAAAAAAAAAAAAAAAAAAAAAATGTTTGTTGATTTCTGTCCAGCCAATACCACCCAAATAGGGTGTGTCGTTGCTGATTCTGTTGCTTATTTATGCATGTTTGTATGCTTGCTTTCCTGCACTAAATGGTGTATTTGTTGGTTGCTTCATCAGCCCATATCTTGGGTGATTTGTATGTTTTTTCTCTCCGCTATTATGATCAGTTTATTGTTGTTTTTCTGCGCAATACGGTCTGTTGTTGCGGTTTTTTGGTTGTTCATGGGTTGTGTTGAGGAACCGGAGTTGGTTTTTGGTAGCGAAAGAAATCGGGTGTGATTCGGTTTCTTCCGCGAGTTTAAAAATTTTTTATGTGAAGTATCTTGGGTTGTTGGAAGAGTATTTTTCGACAGTTGTGAAAGATAAAAGTTTAGGTGGTGAGAGTATTGGCTTGTCGTCTTTGATTCGAGCAAGTTTTTTTCTCGGATGCTGAGATGAAAAATTATCAAGAGTTTGTGGATACGGTTGGTCTTAAAGATTTGCAGAGTTGCGTTGGGTCGACTAATGGTCTTGTTGTATGCTGTTTTTTACGCCTCAAATGGGGTAAACTGCTGCTGTTTTTACAACAGCAAGTGGGGCATTTGTTTGCTCAATTGCAGCCCCAAAATGGGGCGTTTATGCTGCGATACCAAGCCATGTTGGTTGTTTGGTGCTGCTGATTTTTACTCAGTATATTTGTGGGCATGTTACGTGGTCTTGTGGAACTTGGGGATTGATGACCCCTTGCTACGTGGTCTTGTGGATCTTGGGGATTGGTGACCCCTTGCCCACGTTGTTCGCTGTGTTGTCTTCGCATGGCTTTGGTTAAGATTGGTTTACCAAGTGACTTCTAAAGAAGCTCATGTGGGAAGTTGTTAGGTTTTCTTTTTTGAAGAACCTGTTCTTGAATCTTTTCTGATTATCTCTGGTGATGTTCTTCAGTCCTTAGATATATCTGAGGCTGTTTGTTGCAACAATTGTGTTGTGTGATTGGTTGAAAGAGAATTTGTATTCTCGTTGCTTTGGAAGTTGTTAAGAAAAACAGTTCCAAGTTGATTAAACTCTAGTTGTATGATGACTCAAAAAAAAAAAAAAAAAAAAAAAAAAACACTTTTTGAAATGGATTGTCTCTGAGGAGATGTATTCTCAAGTTGTTGATCATGGAATTATCTTTTTGTACTTATTGACAATAAGTTTTCAAGAATGTGATGTCACCGCTCAAGTGTGTTATTTTTTCATGTCTTGGAGTCAATAAAGTTTGTTTTCAATCTTGGAGTTAAATTTTTCAAAATTTTCTGTTGTTCAAAACAAGTTGTTTTTAGTCACCTAGTTATGTGTGGTGTATTAACTCCAAGATTGAAGGGAGGATTGGTTGACATTCGCATCCTGACTCTCATCTTAGGGTTGATCTTTAAAGTACTCTGGTACTTGAAGGGATCTCCAAGGAAAGGAGTCCATATTCCTGGTGCCAAAATATTTCTCTTGAAGCCTTTGCTGATGCAAACTGGGCAAAGTGTGGTTTTGAAAACAATCTGTTGGGTTGTTGTTGGTTCAGCTGTACCCTTGTACTTGATTAAAATCAAGTGTGATGTTGGTTTACACAAAACTGTTGAAGAACAGTTTGGTTTGGTGTTGGTTCAGTTGTTTTTCTTTTACTTGATTGAAATCAAGTATGTTTCTGTTTGAGAACAGATTGGTTATGTTACTATTGTTTTAGTGTTTGCTTCTACTTGATTAAAATCAAGTGTGGAGCTGGTATATACAAACTGTTTGAGAACAGTTGTTTCAAGTTGTTGTTCAAGTGGGCATTCTTGCCTTCGTGGCAGCCATCCCTCGTCTTCAGTTATTATGGGCATTCTTAGTCTTTTATGACTGCCCCTCTTACTTCTGATAAGGTTTTGTGTGGTATTGTTGTGAATCTTGATCTTGCAATATCTTGGTGGATCTTGAGATCAGGTTAATGCTACCCATTTTGCTTACCCGCTTGAGATCGGGTTCAAGCTGTTTCTAATTCTTGCCTGCTTGAGATCAGGCTCAAAATGTTTCTAGTGTTAACCTGCTTGAAAGGAGGTTGTTGTTACTCTTGCTGCTGATTTATATCAGTTTGCTTTCATCTTTTGTTGTCTGATTTTATTCAGACTATGATGTTGGTTGTACACCTGCTTGAGATCAGGTTATGTTCTTTAATAATAAAAGAAGATTTTGTGATTTGTTATGTTGCTGATTAAGATCAGTGTGGTTCTTTGGTTCGGTCCCTTTGATACTAAAGCTGCTCTGCCCTTGGTTTACCTGATTGAAATCAGGTTGAAGTGTTTCGTATTTTACCTGCTTGAGATCAGGTTGCTGGTTCTAGGGTTTGTCCCTTTGGCTATGAAAAAAAAAAAAAAAAGTTTTTTTGATTATATTGTGTTCTGTTTTTCAACTTGGTTATTATCTTGCACTTTGAAAGAAATAAAATGTTTTCCAGGATTGTTGAAACAATGAAAAACAATTGCAGATTTTTCTGTCCAAAGTCTTAAGAAGTTTCTCAGTTTTTCAAGTTGCTTTCTAAAATGGGTTGTTTGATGTTTTTCCAGGCTAAGATTAAGGGGGGATGTTGAAATATAATCTTTGCTTGGATATATTACAGGGGTTAATATTGTCATTTGTCTATTTTCAGTTATAAAGGAGTTCTTGTGCTTGCTGGTTGTAGGAGGTTGATAAAGGTTGGAGTGCTAAAGTTGTTTGTGTAGAAAGTTGTTGAGCTGGGCTTTTATGCTGTCTCACTCTCAATCTCAATAAAAGATACACAACGGTTATATTCAGGAGTGGGGATATATATGAATACACACAACTCATAAAAGACAATGAGACAACTCTCTCAAGATGTAACTCCCTGCCTGTCTCTCCCAACGGCTATTTTACATAGCTGTTACACCATCACCTAAAGCTGATATCTCTTATTATTGTTAAGCTATTATCAGCTTCATTTTTATTCTTCTTCATTGTAATAGAACTAATATCAATGTAGATATTAGGGGTACGATAGTGTAGCTGGAGTACCCGTGGTTGTTTCTTTGTTGTTTTGCCTGATTGAGATCAGGTTACGTTATCTCTTGGTTGCTAATCTGCTTGAGATCAGATTGAGCTATTATCATTGCTAACCGGTGGTATTCTTTATACTTGATTGAGGTCAAGTTATTGTATTCATTGATTGAGATCAGTTTTTGGTTTGTAATCCTTTGGTTATTATCAATAAAAGATTCATTCATCCTCACTTTTTCTACACAAGGGCATTTGGTAAAGGGGGTAACTTGGCTACAATTTTTGTAGCCAAATGACTACAATCCTTCATTAAAATACATAAGCAAATGAATCAGGGACCCACGGAAAGAAGTCAGGGACCCACAGAAGGGCTTAGGACCCACAATTTATAGCACAAAATGTAAAGAATTAATATATTTCCTTTGGTAAATTTAGTATTTGGTTTTTAGTATGTTTCCTTATTTGAGTCGGTATAGAATTTTCCAATTAGGTAATTGGTTTCTTAAAAATAGAGATTAATGATTTTAGTTTTCTTTGTACCTTTGAATTGGAATTTTGTATTTGGTACCTTTGAACTTCTTTGTATTTGGTTTGGTAATTTAAATAAAGGTTCCGCTTCATTAGGTAATTGGTTTCCTTATTTGAGTCGGTTTAGAATTTTCCAATTATGTAATTGGTTTCTTAAAATAGAGATTAATGATTTTAGTTTTTTTTTGTACCTTTGAATTGGAATTTTGTATTTGGTACCTTTGAACTTGTCTTTGTATTTGGTTTGATAACTTGAATAAAGGTTCCGATTCATTTGTCGAATTTATTATCTGTTTCGTTATTTGGATTACCAAAAATACATCAGTATAATTGCTGGAAACTAGTTTTTCAGTTTTATGGTTATTTTGATATGTACAAACATGACTATGTTTATTCAAAACAGAGCAGAAACCAAAAATTCAAAAAAGGGTATAACATGTTGAGAAATGAGAATCGGTGTTATGGAATCTCGATCACTAGAATCTTGGCCACCAAAACCTTGAATAATCTATAGACACAAGTCCATTGCCTTTTATACTACTGATTAACTGAAACATGGAAACAAGCTTATTAAAATTCGAAGACAGCTCGTCACGTGAACATATCTCTGTTCAAACCATGGAAAAAAACTTAATGTACATACAAAACATGAGCTTTTGTACGCACATATGTGATACGTACAACCTGTGTGTATTTCTTCATTATTTACAAGTCATGTGTCTCATGGAACAAAGACTTAACTTTGATATATACTGCCACTTTTAAAAAAGTAGTACGTATTACTATATTTGGTGTCAACAAATCGAGATTCAAGCGAAAACATGGCAGAGGAATATGAAGAGCAGCACCAAGAGTAGAGATCCAAATCCAAAGCCAAACCCTTCTGAATCAAAATGAGAGCTACTACTAGATTGATAAGAATAGGAATTGTAGCGTGTTGGAAGAAAAGTAGAGATCAGTATGAGCAGCAACAATAAGATAGGAAGAAACAACATCACATCTTCCCCTATAACAAAGGAAGAAATAGTTTCCCATAAGTTCTCTAGAGCGGAGCTAAATATGACAAGCCCAAGAACACACACAAACAACGAAGGTACCAGTGGAGATGGTCCTCCAACTCTCATTTTTGTATGGCGAGTAAAACACCAATAGTGAATTCTTTTTATATGTCCAACCAACATATATGCATACTCAAGAAACGAACACGGTGTATATATATGAGTGTGTGTTTAGTTGGTTGTTGATCTGTAGATTATCCATTCACCTAAATTAGTCAACTTGTTCATGTATTGTTGGGAAATAACAAAATTTGGGGACCAACCAAACACACCAACTTTGTTGATTTTCTGGACACAAAGGTAAGGACTATTTATCCAAAAAAAAAAAAAAAAAAAAAAAAATTGAATCTTTTCTATGGCTAATATGAAACCAGGATTGATAAGTATAATCAAAATGTTGTCTAATCCGCTGAACATAGTGAATGAAGGTATAATTGTGTTTTAAAGGAGTAGAACTTCAATTCTTTGTCACATATTGCATAGCAAACACACTTTTTTTTGCTAAATTTCATGTTCCTGAGACCAATTTAGTCATGATGTATACTGGTGATTAGTTTGCATTAAGTCAATGTTATAAACATTGACATTTGAATGTTATTTAAGAACATACAACCAGTGAACCAGCTATATCAAAGAACACCAAATTAGTGAGAACCTGGAATACATAAAGAACCTAGAAATTATATATGCCAGTGTTTGTACGCATAATCTTAATTGTTCATATCAAACATATGAGTATTTATAAATAGACTGTGGCTAAAACAAATTGAGTTACATGCAGAAACATTGATCATCTCATTATTACACATACACGGTATTGAAAAAATCAGACTCTTATGCATGTCACATCCTGAATTGGCTTTGATATGCAGCACCCTTTATCAAACTATATATAATCATAGCTGGTAATGACAACTTTATAAGACTCGGCTGAGAATAAGGAATATCATTATCAAAAGAAAAGCTCCAAATCCCATACCCCCCTCACCCTCATGGCTAGATCCCCTTTGGTACTGATATCCCTCGTACTCAAGGCTAGACCCACTTTGGTACTGATACGAAACCGCAGAAGTATTCTGAGTAGAAAAGAATGAAGAAAAGAAGTATATGACTAGTATTAATAGAACAGGAATCATGACCACGTTTTGTACCATAGGACTGAATATTATGAGGGCAAGAGCATTCACTATCAGAAAAGGAACAATTGGTGATGGACCTGTGATTTCCATGTTTTTTTACTAATTAAACTCCTTTTAACTGAAAACTAATGCCTTATCATATGAGTATATATACACATATACAGTGTTGACTTCTTTAAGTCAAAGGTTAGTTGATGATTATTCCATAGGATGTGATTTACTATAAGATTCTTTTTCCTGTATGAACTTGGATTAAATTAGCATACATATGTTTATTTAGGTAGATAATTTATATTCACCTTATTGTACTGATCTGTAAGAAAAATAATATAACACTACAGGATAATGTCTCTGGGTGACCTTTATTATGAAAACAATGACTGCCTACAGAAAATAATAAAACGTGCACTTTGGTTTTTTAACGGCAAACCTCATACTAGTTTTATTCTATTTGTATTCACTATCACGAAGTTTTCTCCACAGTTTTGTAAAATTTGTACTATAAAGTTAGGAAAGCTGTTTATTTGACATTTGGAATCTGGAATATTGCTATAGTTTGATATAAGTTGAAGATCTAAAATGAAGACGAAATAGCAATCCTGATGAAAAACATGTCTTCATGTTAAAATCCATCAAATTTTGATGAATCGGATTAGTTAAACGAAATTATTCTTAATGTTAACACACTGCTAGGATATAGTTTAATGCGAGCACAATAACTAAAGTTAAAGCAGTTTTGTCAGCTTTAGGTCAAAGCAAATTGATCCTCAAAAAATCATGTACTGCACATATTGTATTCAGATCAAGCCAGATAACAGAATTTTTACCTTTAAATTTCTGAAAATAGAGCATTATGTTTGTCTACTTTGTGATTAAAAATGCTACGTGTATGACATCTAAAAGGAAACCATAAATCTAGTCTTGAACATATAAAAAATTTAGGATTAACACTAGGTCAATTAAATGAAAATTCCAGATGTAGGTAATTAAGTCATCACATATTTACCGGGTCGTTGACCTTTTACCCAAAAAAAATTAAGTCATCACTGAAAAAGACAAGGAAAAGCATATTCATTTGGCGTTTAATAGGTCGCTATACAAACAAAACGATTTTATGGAATCGAATGCTCTACAAAGTGGCGAAACATGTTTTGCAGGTGACGTTGCAAGCACATACTACACGAGCATTTGTGCAAACAAATGGATAGTGATCTAAGTACACTCGATCTCTTTCACTTCAACTACAACCACTAACAAACTTGAACACCATGATACCATTTGATTCAAAAGGAACCCAAAAATACGGGCATCGCAAGGTGGTCACACGCAGTATTACTTCAGTTTAAACACGCAAAAAAGAAAAGAGTAAATATACCAATCTAACTAGCTTCTCACAAGCTAGAACCTATCAGTGAGCAACTTAAAACCAGCACCTATAGATTTCAAATTCCAAAACTGAAAAGAGTTGGCAACTTGGGTAAAGAAAGCATGTATACACTACTGACATCTAAAATAGGGTACTAAACTGCCACAAACACAAAGTACAAAATAGCTTATTTGCATTTTGAGTCTACAACAAAAAAAAATGATCAGGTCATTACCTGCTTATCTTTATGCAGATTAGTTAACATGTTAAAATAAGCAATCCCATACACATCCTCTAAACAAATCATCACTTACAGCTTACGGAGGTATTTAGGTACTTACGTATTTTGACATCTTAAACTTTTTGAAAACACATTTTCCACATTCTTAAACAATTAAAAACACTGATAAGCTCGGAGAAACCATACACTTAGTAATCAGTAAGCAGATGATTCAGATCAAAAAAATTAACTAGAGGTTATTGAGAGGATAAAACATAGTTTTTGTAAAATTTTAGTTTTAAATAAGCACAAATTTAAGTAACTGCTTGTTTATAAGGAAAAAACCACTTTATAATAAGAAATCGCAAACAGTTAACTTATCTTTTGGCAAAATCGCCACCAAAGTAATGCATTATTTTCAGCTTAAAGGGAGTTTGGCCGGGTACATATGCACTTTGACACATTTTAAAACCCATAAAAAAACTGATTGACTCAAAACACGTTTTCATAGCAAAACAATCCAAATAAATAAATAAAAATCACCAGAGGATGTTTTAGTGCGTGTCGGGATAAAAATACTATTTGCTTATTTTAGTTTTACGTGAGCAAGTTTTAAGTAGCTGCTTTCTAAGCAAACAAACACTTTATAATAAGCAATTGATTCAATTTTGATGTGATTTGAATCAGGAACTGATTCAAGATCTTTTTGCAAAATGGTTGGTCTTTAATGTTATGAACCCGCCCACGATTGCACGATCTTTACAATAGAAAGTCTGCAATTCAAAATCTAAAGATCATATTACGTGTTTCCGATTAATACGATAAAGTAATTAAATGGTTACCAACTTAGTTGCCAAAAACAAAGGATCGTATTACAAGCTACCTATTTGTAGACATTGGGGTCTGTTCTTCGCTTTAAGTCATTCACATGCGTACCACATATCATCACCAATATACCTGATTCACATCTGATTGACGTTTTCCTTTTATAGAGTTTGTTTTGGTATAGATCTACCAGAGACTTTCTTTGCTAGCAGTGGTTTTAGTTGGATGCAGCACTTTTTAAGAGTAGCCTTAACAGCAAACTTAATTTCATCTACCTCTTGAATATATTCCTTCCCCATCCAATTGAAAGGGATTTTTGTACCAACTATACTAGCAAACACTCCTATTATATGCTTCGCTGGATTAATTTTGTAGCGATTCCAGTTGAAATTGATAGCAGTTTGTGTGACGACATCAATGTCTCCCTCGTTCAGTAGTGGGATCTTATTTGCAAACCGATAAATGTAGAAACCTGGCTTCACACACTTCCCACCAAGACTTACTGCGGCTTCCACAACAAAAGGGTGTCCGAGACATACTTTGGTACTTGAAGTAAAAGTTGCGACCATATCTGGCTGGAGTTCCTTTTTAATACCCATGTAAAGGTTGTGCTCTCCCACCAGGCGCAGGCAATCACCACTTGGATCCGGGAAACTGATTTCCATGAACAAGTTGTAGATAGCAATAACATCGCCCACAGTGAGTGACTTAAGTAGTGTTTTGGAGCTGCAAGTCGAACCCAATTCTCCTATTAATTCTATAGCAAGCTTTAACTCAATTTTATCAAAATCATCCTGAAGAAATTGCAAAAGCTCCTTATCTGGATTCTCGTTAATTAATTGTTTGAGGAGTATCAAACCCACCGAAGATGGATGGTACTTCACTTCAGGAGGAGCTGAAGGCATAGAATTTAACCTTCTCGGAAACTCTAGGCTCACACTTCCATGTGTGGCTGTTGTATACTTGAATGCAAACTCAGCATACGGAGTAATAATGGCTATTTGGCGCATATACTGCAATATATTGGAACGATAACTTGACCAGTTTCCCTCAATAACTAGTTCAATCTCAGTTCCATGCCATGGCTCCTTGTCCAAAACCTTTACATGATTTTTAATAACAGGAACGTTTTCTTCAATATTAATATCAAGCTCGCATACGGAAGTATAACTTTGACCCTTGGTTGATGTGGAGATCTTAAGTGGTTCTCCAGTTCTCATTTGAGCCCATATCAACGCCATTGTCACTCCATAGCCCTTTTTGCCTCTTGTTTGCTTCAGACCAAAATTTGTCCCACATGAAACTTGTCCAAGAAGATTCGGAATATCATCATGCGAAATTCCACAACCATTGTCCTTACAAATGACCTTGTATATTGGATTCAGGGGAGTAAAACCAATCACTGTATCATCAATCTCCTGAATAATAACTTGGACAGATGGTTGTTCATTAATGAACTCGGCGGCATCGAGAGAGTTTTCAACAAGCTCTCTTATGGTTGTGTACAGCGACATTCCAGCATCTTCAAATCCATTAGACTGCATGTAATGTTTTAAATATCGTGCAGGCAATATGTGTCTGATCATGGGTCCTGCAGAAGTCATCGATTTCTGTTTACTAGATTGTACAGAACTGTCTCCTGCGTCTAGTGAAGACCGTTTCCTAGATTGTGTCAAACTTTCTTCACGGCTGTCTCCGGCATCCATTGGAGAAACTGTAGCGATTGTGTTTCTAATAACAAGGGGCGCTTTTATTTTTGTTTATAGGTTTGATACCTAGTGGGCTGGGGCCTATTAACATATATAGTACAGTCTAATTAATAGAGAGTTTAGTAAATAAACAGGTGGACTGAATGTAATCAAAGTTGATATACATCTATACAACATTGTTTTATCAACTCAACATTCAAATCAAGCAAATGTAAACTTTGTATATGGTATCGTAAAGTATGCAAAACTGCAGATTGAAGCAGTAGCAAATATTTTGTACATAGTTTTTCATATATACCTTAACATGATATATAAATTCTTAGTAGCAAAACAACAATGTTGAACACTTTCTTCCACACTCACATTCTAAGGTGCCTAACATATGGTTGGCGAAATGTTGGGCCAGGCAGGATTTGAACCAGCGTAGAAATATCGTCAACGACCCAATCAATAGACATTACATTAGGAGTAGAAGAGGATCCGGAAGTCTTGCTTTGACCATTATAATCTTTCTTATTTCCAATCTTTTACAAAATCCCCAGATCATAAAAACATAGCATAACAGAATGAGAGATCCTAATCCACGTTTCTAGGCGGGGCTAAGAAGCGCTCTAACTTGAAAATAGGGCCGATCACTTATATCTTAGCGACTTCTAAGAACCCCTGCCACCAAAACCTTAAACAACTCGACACAAGTCCATTGCGTGTTATACTAATCAACTAAAACATAAAAACAGGCTAATTCAAATTCGAAGGCAACTCATCACATGAACATTTTTTTGTTCAAACCACCCAGAAAGAAACTTAATTTACATTCAAAACATGAGCTTATATGTACATATGTGATACATGCAACGCGTGTGTATTTCTTCATTATTTTCAAGTTACGTGTCTACGTGGTATGTCACTGATCCTGGAACAAAAGCTTCACTTTGATGTATACTACCTCTTTTAAAAAGTAGTATATTTGGTGTCAACAAATCGAGATTCAAGCGAAAACATGGCAGAGGATGATGAAGAGCAGAGCCAAAAGTAGAGATCCGAATCCAAAGCTAAACCCTTCTGAATCAAAATGAGAGCTACTACTAGACTGATATTAGGAATTGTAGCGTGTCGGAAGAAATGTAGAGATCAATATGAGCAGCAACAATAAGATAGGAAGAAACAACATCACCTCTTCCCCTATAACAAAGGAAGAAATAGTTTCCCATAAGTTCTCTAGAGCCGAGCTAAATACAACAAGCCCAAGAACACACACAAACAACGAAGGTACCAGTGGAGATGGTCCTCCAACTCTCATTTTTGTATGGCGAGTAAAACACCAATAGCGTTTGTGCAAACAAATGGATAGTGATACAAGTACATACAATCTCGTTCACTTTAACTACAACTAACAAACTTGAAAACCATGGTATTCCTAAGCAACTAAAAAGAAGGCATCGCAAGGTGGTCACAGGGCATTTACTTTGTTTTTGAGTTTACAGTTCACTTCACTGAGTTTTGTCAGTAAAAGGAATCGATACAACTGAGAAGGATTTATTGGATCAATAAATCCTTCTCGGTTGTATCGATTCCTTTTACTGATTTATGCAAGCAAAAGACAGAAGGATTTATGCAAGCAAAAGAAATAGTTTGTGATGTAATCCCCCTCAAACTCAAGGTTGGTATTACAGATGTCAACATGAAGTTAGAAACCAATTAACAAATGCATTTTGTAACTTACATGTCAACAATTTGATCAATGAAGATGGTCTTGGCAGCACATATTAGAGTAATCACCTATTCACGTCAACAGAGCACGACATAGAATCAGCACCTGGCTTGAACCAATGATCAACGAGTGGTTGAATCCACAAGGGAATTGGCTAACAAATGGTGAACCATGCTGCTGTTACTGCTATGTCACCGATAACAAGCATATAAACGTTGACCAAGAGTTTTTTATTGCTCAGCCCACTTGTAAATATACCAACCTAGCCAGCTTCTCACCAAACCAAAACCTATCAGTGAGCAACTTAAAAGCAGCACCTATAGATTTCAAATTCCAAAATGGAAAAGAGTTGGCAACTTGGGTCAAGAAGGATTTATACAAAATTCACTACTGACTTCGAAATTAGTATAATAAACTGTCACAAGCATATAGATTAATCTCAGATACTAATGATAAAAAACAGCAAATAAGCTTTTTAGGCAACCAAACAAGTTTAATGAGCATGCTGAAAGCTCAAGATGGCCATGTCAGATATCAATAATCTACGCCTCTTAAGCAGATCTTACATATAAAGATCCCATATACACCCAGATCCATAATTAACAGCATTCATCTAGAAATAGTAGAGATAGGATAGTTAAACTATTTACCAAACACAAAATGCTAGGAAACTCAAGCACTCTCTATTCTGCAAAATAGAGACTCACTGACTACAAAAGGATTTCACCAAAAGAGAAAGATGAAGAATATGCTGATCCCGCCTACATCGACAGTTATCCACGACTAAGATGCTCGTTCAGGACTGTAGTAACGAAGGTGTTTCTCATAGTAGTTGATCAACTGTCAGTAGCAATAGAAAAAGTTAAATGAACAAAGTAATTATGTCATACTAATTATACTTGATTTAAATAAGATGAAAAGTTACCAGAACTGGGTTGTTTTCCTTGAGATATTTGTTATCAACCACGACCTCTTCTCCATCTGACCTGTTTATAAACCAACAAAGCAAGAGGATTAAACATACAGAAGTTTAGAAATATGGCATACGAAAACAAAAGAATTAAGCATAAAGAGTACATAAAGGCATGAAAACAGCCACAAACCTCTTGACCAAAAGTGACACACACACTTCCTCAATCCCATTTTCCATAGACGTTGTATAGTTAACCGGCTTAACAATCTTGATAATAACAGCACTTTCTGGAGTAGCAACATGATCTAATTCCAACCCGTTCCCCACAGAAACATCATTCTTGATGTCATCTTTCCCATCTACATCACTAGTAGCAGTTGTTTTTCCAACAGGATCAGTTGTGGGAGCAGGAGCCGAGTTTGTTGGTTGTTTAAACCTCTTAACAGCAAAAGTTTTCCTTCTTTTAGATCCAATTCTCTGACTAACCCGAGTAGGCACCATTTCACCACCTTTGGAGACCCCATTTTCAGGACTAACACCTTCAGTTCCTACATCTTCTTCAATGTGAATAGCAAGTTCAGTCTTGTTTTCTTGATTAGTGGAAGATGTAGTAGCTCTAACTTCACTAAGTTCCACATCCAAATCTTTAGTCTTTTTCGTTTCTTCAGCTTGTGGAGAACCCATAACAGACTGGGTCTCGTTTGGTTGGTTAACAGTTGCAATATGGTCAGTGCCAACAGCATTGTTGTCTGTCCCGTTACTGAAGTTGGAATTGTGGACAGAAGGAACTTGTAAAGGTTCCTCGGTGATGTTCAGATTCATAGGTGAAAGATTTTGGTGTTTGCGCTTTCCTTTCTTGTTTGATCTCCCTTTCCCCGACTTTGAGCTTCATGTTTTAAAAAATATATTATCAACTCTCATGTTTTTCAATCACAATAACTTGAGGCTTGTTTGGGATATGCAATCATATTTTAAAAATAAAAAGCCAAAATAATTTTCAATATTGCTCATACTAGTTACAAGATGCTACTTACAACTCTTTAAAATAAACAGCTAGTATTTACCGAGAGTGAGTTTGTGAATCTCAAACCAGCCCTTCATACAATAAAGAAAGAAATAGAAAGTAATGAAAGAAAAAACCTTTCTTCATAAGCCTCTATGAAATCAGAGACTGAATCGAGATTCTCAACAGGTTCCCAAGTATTGCCCGACTCTGGCCAGCCAAGCCTTGAATTACAAACAAACAAATACTTTATTCATATAAATATCGAATTCATAACAAAACATACAGCAATATCTACAAGAAAAACTCGTTTCCCATTAATGTAATGTTTGGGAATAAAAAAACACAAGTGCGAATTTGGAAACACTTCTAATCAAACATTCCTTATAAGGTGCATTTTCTAGACACATTTTTTTGGGTAAAGGGTCTCCACCCGGTAAAATAATTTTCTAGACACATTTTTCACCTTAGAAAATATAATTATCATCACTCATACAAGAATGATCCAGGAACCTGGTTCCATGAATCAGAACACATATTTCAGCAAACCTTTACCCAGTTTGAATCTGTGCGGCGATGGGCTCAAACCCCATGGATTAGTCGGCCAATAGGTCAGAAAACATGGTTAACCAAAACAAAACAAGATATATTGCTTATTTGCTTATTTTAGTCTAAAACAAGAAGAGCAAGTAATTTCAGCACATGCTTCTGTTTGAGCAGATAAGCACATTATATTGAGCAATCACAATAGCCGTTACATTCCTCAAAGCAACAACATGTTACATTATTTTCTAATGAAGGGGTGTTTGGGTACTTATTTATGCATTTCAAAGTAAATTTTTCCACCTTCTAGAACTATTTAAAATTTTAAATAACCTAATAACCCTCTTTCAATCAGCACCTACTCAAAAAGCTTAACCAAACACACTCCTTAAAAAAACATAACCCACAAAACCCGCCATATAAAACAAAAGTCCATAAGAAAAACTCATTTCCCATTGATTTAATGTTTAGGGTTGCAAATCACAAGCTTATCTCAATCCATTTTCTCTAATAACCTAACCAAAAACATGTTTCAGACGAAACCTAGATCCATGACTCAGAAAACTTGTTTAGCAAATCGGGTCATGTTAGAAAAACACTAGAGTATTTGGGATTTGCTTGTCAGCTTATTTTTCAAGAAATAGCATATCAAGTGTTTGGTAAAAGCAGCTTATTTGCTTTTTTAGTCTGCGACAAGAAAATAAACAGGTTAATGGCTGCTTATCTTTAAGCAGCTAAGCATGTTAAAATAAGCAATCCCAGACACATCCTCTAATCAAACATCACTAACATTTAAATGACTTTCACCTTACTGGGATATTTTGGTACTTCTGCATTTTGACAGCTTAAACATTTTGGAAGCACATTTTTCACTATCTAAAACCATTTCATTGCGCTTATTAACTCAGAACAGTGTTTAAGTGAAGTTTCAAATAAAAAATATAGGGTAGCATTTAATTGCAACAGATCAAAAAACTTCACTAGAGACTGTTTCAGCATGTGTCTAAACAAAATATATTATTTGCTTATTTTAGTTTAGAAAAAACACAGTTGTGATTAACTGCTTAGATTTTAGCATATTACTTTATGATAAGCAATCCCCAACACCATAACACATCCTCGTATCATACCAACTTAAATTTTCCATTATTTTCATCTTAGGGAGTATTTGGGTACTTCCAGCATTTAAAAAACAAAATTTTCAGTCTAAAAACCTCTAAATAAGCTGAAGAAGGCGTTTTAGTAAAACAGTTCAAATAAGAAAATGTCACTAAAAAAGTTTAGACGTGTGAATAGATGAAACATATTATTTTCTTAAATTCATTTAAAATGAGCACTGTTAAAAGTAACTGCTTATTTTGTAGAAGATAACCACTTTGGAAAGTGTTTGGATACTTATTGTAAAAGCGCATTTTCACCTTGTAAAACCCTTTAAAAACAGTAACCGCTTCCAACCCAAAAAATCTCAAAACACAACCTTAAACAACCACCCCTTCAAAACACATCTTTGAAAACTTTTATATAATCAAACAGAAATGAGGCACAGTTTTGTATACATGCTTACTTTTAACCAAATAACCACTTTAGAGGTGGTAGTCGGGTTTAACCCGGAGTAGACTTATGACTGTATACATTCTACCTCCCCCAAACACCATAAACACATCCTCTAACCAAAGTACCAAACCACCACTAACATTTTACATAATTTTCGACTTAAGTCGCTTTTTAGGTACTCGTATCATTTGATAAACAAAATTTTCACCTTCAACCCACACAATCAAAACACATAATCATAACATTAACCAAACACAAAAATATATTTAACAAAACAGTTCAAATAAAAACAACCAAATAGAGATTAGTGCTTATCAGCTTATTTTCAAACAAACAAGCAGCACACAAAACAGCTTATTTGCCTTTTTTAGGTAACCATAGTTTCCCACCTTTCGGCCGACTAATCCACGAGGTTTAAACCCACCATTTAACAAACACAAAAATAACAAACAAAAAATAACTAGAGATTATAACACTAACCATTTAACAAGATACTCCGTCTTCCCCTATAAACATAAAAAAACAAAATCAGACCAAACATATGAAACAAAACAACTAAAAGACAAAATATATATATATATATATATATATATATATATATATATATATATACCTTTCGAACCCGTTTCTTCCGTACAGCTTCGATCTCATAAAACCCTTCAGCCAACTTGGGTTTCTGAAGCTCTTCTTCCTCGTAATCTTCACCGTACATCTCATCGTATTCATATCCAACATCAGTTTCATCGTTTTGGACAGGTTGTGGTTCAAGATCCGGGGATTTTGTTTTGGTTTTGATTTTGGTTTTGGGTTTTGGTTTGGTTTGTCGTTTGGTCTTCATTTTGGGTGTTTGGTTATGGGGTTTGTAACTTTACTCTTTTTAGGGGATTTTGGGGAAACAGGAGGAGGGAAAGTGTGGGAAAAGATGGGGATTTTTTTTTTTTAGGGTTTTCAGTTTTTGGGCCAAAAGTTTGAAATTTTTCAACACGTTTCTCGAGCTTTCTTTTTTATGTTTTGCCAAATATTGTTCTTTTGAAACTTATTTTTACTATAGTTTTTAAGTAAATTTTGATTTTTAAAATGACAAGATTTTAAGTGCAGAACTTTTTAAAATAAATGTGTGCTATTGGATGAGTTAATGAAAAAAAAAAACTAAAAGTGTCAAAATTGCAATTAAATAAAAAATGCAATTTTTTTCGATTAAGCAAAAAGATAAAAGGGTATTAGGCTGCTCGGCATTGTTGTTACTAGTCACCAAGTCACCTTATGGTGACCATGTTCAACTCCCCCATTCACGTGTGACATTAGGAAAAAAAGTAAAAATAAGGTGAGCAGGTTATCAAGTTTATGTTTGAAGTGAAGTGGGTCTCTTATCTCTTTTATTTTGTTTATAAGTTTGTGTGAGATATTTATTAAGGTATATTATTATATTAAGTATTTTAATAAAATATGAGGGTAAGATAACTATGTTTTGGGAGAGGTGAGAGATAAGTATTTTAATGAAATAGTGTGAACTTATGGTAATTATAGCCACTAGTCTTATAGTCATTTAAAAATATGTCCAGCATATCTCTCTCTCTCTCTCTCTCTCTCTCTCTCTCTCTCTGACTAGAAGGCATGGTCACTATCCCCTCACCTTACACATCAGCGTCATCGTAGCTTTCTCTCTCCTCTCACTTTCTCTCCGTCTCACCTTTCACATTACATGGTCACCTTACCCCTACATTTTATTAAAATATTAACTTTATACAAATATAATACACTAAATACCTCACACATTCATAAACAAAATAAAAAAACATTAAAATACAAATATTTTGCATGTTTACCAAAGGTGACCCGCTCACCTTAATTTTTTTTATTTTTTTATTTTTTTTTGTTACTCACTTACTAAATCTAAAAATTATCCCTTTTGTAATCTTTATCTCCCTCACAAAACCCTAGTTGCCCCTATCACATACTCATGAGTTCCATATTAATTATCCACCCTCTTTTATGTTGGTCAAGAGATCCGGCTCAGCTGAAACGAAAAAGAAGAAGGATAAAAAAAAGATATATATCAAGCGTTGCAAGGTGGATAATTCCGAAAATAAAATAAGAGAGATATCCGGCTCATGTAAATATTTTTTTGAAGCAACAAAATTAATTAATTGTGTTTTATAAGTTGTCGGCACATAACCGGAAAGAAATTGGACTAAGCCATTGAGGCTTTCGAGATCTCGACATCATATGACAAAGTTAAAGTAATATTGATAAACATTTTTGAAGGAATAATGAAATGTGATGTGATGCTGGAGGGATCTTCAAAACTTCTAAACACGTAAGTGTGCATTAATTGTAGTCAAATAATTAATAAAAAGGTCTCACTTGGTTGCAAGGGTATACAAGCTATAACACTAAGGGTTTGTTTGGTTAAACGTAATTGATTGATGAAGGAATGTAATCAACGAAGTAATGGAATTAACATAGTAATTGAATGAGTCATTAATGTTCCGTTGACCTATTTGGTTGTTATGTCACAATGGAATAAAGTATTTATGCATTTTGTTTGGTACGATGTAATAAACGTTTGAAAGGAATGAAATATGACAAATGTGATTCCATGTCGTAATGGAATGAAGAAAAACTAGGGGGTGACTATGTGATGAAATTGGTGGTTACGGATGTAATAGCATAGAACTAATGAATAAACCATTCCATTACAAAATTCAAAACGAACAACATCTTTTCATTCGTAATGATTTATTCCATTCCGATTTTGATTTACGCATACCAAACACTACGTAAGTGATGATTCCGTATGATCATAGAAAGCAATGAAAAAAATGTTAAACTGGTCTATAGGAACTATATGTTTGATTTTCATTAAATGATTATGCTAGATGGAGTGGTGGGTGATCACTCACCATAAAACCCCATCTCACTCCGTTAGGCCCAAAACTGTCACCTTGGTCACACGCCAAGATGAGAAAAAAATAGAGTAAGGTTGGGCGGAGTGGGTGTGAGCACTCACCAAGTGAGGCAAGCCTCACCTTTCATCCCCATTTCGGTCGCCAAGTGAGCACTCACCAAAGAGAAACGGAAGGTGAGGGGCTCACCTTTGGTATGTTGAAAAAAATGTGGGTCTCTCTTTTTGTTTTAATGTTTTTTAATTGGTTTGTGAGTGTGTGTAAAGTATTTAGTGGAGTATATTTGTATAAAGTACTACCTATGTCCCAAAATTATTTTCCAGTTTGAATTTTCAAAGTCAAACTAGTTCAACTTTGACCATAAATATATGTTTTTTTATTATAAATACTTAAAGAAAAATTATACCATTGAAAAGTAAATTTAAAACACAATCTATTTATATATTTTGTATCAAATATTATATAACACATACAAAAATATTTAAGGTCAAAGTTAAAGAAGAAATACAAAAAAAGTTAATAGTAGACAATAAATTTGGAACGGATGGAGTAGGTATTTAATGAAATGTAATGGGAATGTGACAAAAAACGGGTGAAAGGTGAGAAGGAGTGAGGGGAAGTGAGAGGAGAGAGAAAGCTGATGTGACGCTAATGTGTAAGGTGATTGGGTAGTGACCACTAACTTTAGTCTCAAAAGGTTATTCAATCACCTTTGGTTTCGTTTGAAAAAAAAATGGGCCCCATTTGTGTTTTAATGTTTTTTTATTTGGTTTGTGAGTGTGTGTCGGGTATATTTATATAAAGTGGATATTTTAATCAAATGTGAAGAGTTGTGTGACCATTCCATGTGAAAGGGGAGAGAGTAGGAGGAGAGATAAAATTGAGGTGATACTAATGTGTAAGATGAGAGGAGATGATCATTACTTTCAGCCTTAGTTTACGTTTTACTTTTTGATTAAATTGATTAGTTTATTTTAAGTTAACGCTAAATGGTTTATATTAATCACTAAATGATGATTCTTAATAGACGAGTTTTGCTTCAGTATTATTGTTTGGACCTTTTACAAAATTTATTGCTATGGACTGATTATTTATAAGTTCAATTTGAACATTTTGAAATGTGATGCTATCATGCAATTCGATTAAATTTGAATCACTACTTTTATTTAACTACATTCAAAAGTAGACTAGTTATGCAATAGTATAAGATGCACCATTTTTGTGTGCTCCATCATAAAAAGTAGGCTAGTTTGGACTCGAAAAGTACTTCGGTTAAATGTTTTTCTTTTCGATATTAATTGGCGTTATTTTTGTATTGGAATAAAATATGCGTTCATGCAATTTGGTAAGTGTGCATATATGTTAACATAAAATGAGTGGAATGGTGCATATGTGTTTATGCTTGGTATAAAACTATAAAATCCATAAAAGGGTGTGCATATGTGTTTTGAAGCTGATATAAAAATAAGGAAAGATGTATGCGAATATGTTTCAAATTATGCATAAATATTTGTTAGTTTGTTTAAAATCAACATATGTGTCTTAATGTTCATATAAAATCAAGAAAAGAGGTATGCATATATGTTTTTAAAATGTGCATATGTATTTAGATTGTGCATATGTTTAGCATAGTTGTTTATGATCAAAAATAACTATTGTTTGTAATTTCACGCATTAAACATGTTTGATAAAGAGAAGAACCATCTAGTATAAAACGTGCACATGTGTTTTCAACTAGTACATATTTTCTAAAGAAAAGGGGCGATCACATAGAAAGTAAAGTATTGTTATTCTACTATCTAGCTACTGTAAAGTTCCCAAACAATGACAAAAACTAAAAATTAAAAACATACAAGAAAGCCGAAACAATACCAAGCCCCAAAACCAAAAATTTAAAGACAAATAGTAACGACATGGCATGAATGGTCTAGGTTTTCATCGGTTTTGCACGTAACACATAATAATACATTAATATCTTGATCAAAACAAGGTGTTGGTTAAGTCCATGGGCAAACATGCATGTATTTTCCATGGATAAAAAATAAATAACAAGAAATAAATCGTTAGCCAACCAAATCGAATAAATTAATTGACAAAAATTAAAACCCCGCTTCATATGTGTAACTCATGGCCTTATGGTCATAAAAAATTGAATTTAGGACCTATCAATTATCAAATATTCAGATAAAAATCACCCAAAGGGTTGTTGAAAAACAATTTCACAAATTCTTTAAAATTCATGTGATTTTCACCATTCTGCACGTACCCAATAATCATATGACATCACATGATGGCTTTTGATGGTACAAATAACATAACATAAATGTAAGAAAGCAGCGGATACAAATCACCCATATGGATCCATAGATTCATATGATCAATTGTAAAGAAACAAATAAACGTATATATTTTTGCTCGATGACATAGTGCAATCATTGTTGCAACTCGATGTTAATGCCACATTAGTATCAGCATGTTTTGTCGTGTTAGGAGAGATACTCATCCCTTTATCCGGTTGTACTGCTTTAGGACGATAAGCAAATTTTTTAGTTCAAATAAACTTGTGTGTAGAGTATTTGTTACCCTTCATGCCGAGTACCCCAAAATCTGATCCTTACCTTTATCCATTCCATTAATCATAGGTATAGGAGCAGCTATGGGACATTCCCTAAGCGAGTGACCGTATATCAAACATGTATCACAACGAGGGGTTTTCACTCGTATTCAATACGAATAGTCTCTTTCGTATACCCATTACCTTCAAGGTTAAGAACATCCAACACCAAATTTTCTCTATACTCATTACATGCATTAATCTTTATCAAGCCTCTTGCATAGTTGCTTCGCCCCATGAATTTAAACACATTTTATTCATATGCAAGTCTAACATCATAGGAGTACCAATTTTCGTGGCCATCAAGCTTAATCCATCATAAGTGTATGCAACCAATGGCACTTCATGAAACTTCACCCAAACTAGGACTTGAGACAATTCTTCTTTTAAAAGGCTCACAGAGCGCAACCACTTATTAAGAAAAATGATAATTCTACGTATCATCCATGGACCATCTCGAAGAATAGAATCAGCATCCTGAATTGATGAGAACTTAAAAAGAAAAAACCATTCTTTTTCATCGTTACCTTTACAAAGCCATATTTTTTCCAATTATTGCGCACGAACCATTCAACAACTGGGAAAGCAAGCCTTTTACCTATAAAGTACCCGTATAGCAAGTTCTTCAATCTATCATTAACCTCATGAACCACCGCTATAGGTAACTAAAAGTTATAATCAGCGTTATCAGGCACTAGCTTCATATTTTCGAAAACTATCCTTATCCACATTAATCGAAGGGCTTAGCTTAGTAGCATATGTTATTGGGACTTGATTAGTAGACAAAATACTAGTCTTATTACCTACATTTGTAATAGGACCAGTAGCAACACAAGTAGCCTCAACATTAGAATTACCATGCACATGTATAGAAGAATCAATGGTTACCTGCTCAACATTAGCATCCCTTACTGGTTGTGTTACAAACTCGAGATGATCATTAGAATTATGCACATTTTCACATGTAGCAGCAGCCACACCATTGATAAGGAGAAATTTGTTACGCTTTTAGAGGGTCATTCAAGCCCTCAATTGTGTTTTTATGATCAAATATTACCTCAAATCGTTTCTTTTGTTAATTTAGGTACTTTGGAGAATAATTCTGGAAAATGGAGCACTTTGGACATTTTTTGAGCATAAAGTGAAGAAAACGACAAAGTCAAGAATCCAAGCTGAAAACAGTACCTGACGTCGTCAAGTATCACAAGGTGACGCCATCACATGTTGATCAAGAGGTGGATATTTGTTTTACACTTTACGCGCCATAAAGAAAATTTGAAGATTACACGTGACGGCATCACGTTCTAACTCACCAAGGCCGTCATGTATGAAGTTAAAGAGAGACGACCATAGCAAATTTGAACTAGACAGCGTCAGATGTGGATCTAGGCAATCTTAGAAGCCCTAAGACGGCAATCTGATGCGTCACGACCCAAAAGGTGACGCCGCCAACTATGTAATTCTATATATATTTTTGAATTTTTCATTCATAGGAGAGGAACTTTTGTGCTACAAACCCTAGACGATCTTACAGCCTTTGTAAGGGTTTTAAACCTCTTCTTTCATCCATGTTTAATTGAAGATAAGTTATCCATTAATCAGTCAATATGTCTATGTGTTGTTTGATTATCTTGTATGCTTTTCTTTCTATTTACATGTTAGCTCAGGTTATTTGTGTTTACTTAGATCTAACGAAACCTAGTTATTGATTATTGATTGTTGGTTTGTCATTGATTGTTGTGGGTGATTGATTTTAGCGTTAGGCTTAAGAAAACTGACTAATCTCCTATACGGTAACTTGCTTGAACGTCTTAAGAAACGTAATCGGATGTGTACTACAGTTTTATTGGTTGTATTAAATGCATAAGTAACTATTAATGAGGCCATGATAGGATACTAAATGTGTCTGATGCGTAGGGATTGCACCAGGCTTTACCTCTCGAGGGATCTCGAGAAGCTTACAACCCCCACCAGGCAGTGTACCTGATCGATGTAGTATAGTATAGTCACAAGTACCGGGGGATTGATCGTTCAGCTAGGAATAGTGTCGCTAGGATTAGAAAACCTAAAGACTAGGTCTAGAGATGAGGGATGATTCTTTTTGTATTTTTAGGTTTTTATAAAAGCAATTAAAAATCTCAGTTTTGAAAGAGTTGGGCGGAATTAGTTGCTAGTCAACTAATCCAATAACTATAGATGCAATCAAAATAAAATACTAAAAATGAAAATGAACTAAATTAAACTAGTGGTGTGAGCAATATATGGGAGAATTGTGTTTACTTAGGTTTCACTACTCCCTAGATATCTTTTACAGGTTAATTACTTGTTACAGTTGCGTGGATGACAGATTGTATTCCTTAATACCATTCATGGGGTGGCGTACTTACTTCCCCAATCCTATAAGCGCCTATTTCACTCCTATGTCGAGCCGGCTAAGAAGCTCCTAACATGGGATCATTAGAATTTGCTCATGCATTAAATACAACCAATAAAACCTAGTACACATCGGTTCATGTTTCCTAAGACGTTCAAGCATGTTACACAATGGAGATCTGCCAGTTTTCTTAAGCCTAACATTGAAATCATTCATCCATTACAACTATAAACAAGTAATCAACATATAATTAACATCTAGGTTTCACTACATCTAAGCAAACACATGAAATATCTAGTCTAGCATGTTGAAATCAAGACAAGCATAAGATATATTCAAACAACACATAGACATATTGATTGAATTGAAAGAGGACTTATCTTAATTGAATATGAAAGGTTTCAAGGGGTAAAAACCCTTGAAAATACTATAAAATACGACCTAGGGTTTATTGGGTTCGACCCTAGTATTCTCCACACAAGTCCCTCCCTAATGAATGAAAAATAGAAAAGTATATATAGATTCTGAGAGGTGACGGCGTCAAGAACAAATTTCTGATGCCGTCATCTCGCCGCCAAATAATTTCTCGGGCTGCCTAGATCTGGGTTTGACGGCGTCACGTGTACTCCTTATGCAGGCCGTCACAAAAATTACTCTTGACGCCCTTCTCTTGACGCCTTCAGGTTTTCTCTGGGTCGTCATGGATTTTACTCCTGACGCCGTCAGAATTTCCTTCTTGACGCCGTCAGGTACTGTTCTCAGCATGGAAAATTAAGTCTTTGCCGTTTTCTTCACTTTTATGCTCCAAAAACGTCCAAAATGATTCCTTTTCCAGGATTCACTCCCAAAGTACCTAAAATCACAAAAGGAACGATTTAGGGCAATATTTGATCAAATAAATTCAATTCCGGGCTTAAATGACCCCCTAAAAATGGTTCATTTTTCACCTCATCATATACCCTTACACTTGAGATTTGCTTGTCCTCAAGCAAATGCACTTTTATTCTAGTCAAAATACAAGTTAGGGGTCATTTAACACTAATATAAAAGTAATTACAACAAATAATAGTTCCACTAAAGACCAAAGACAAGCACGGAGGTCATATACTAGCACCTCACAAATAGTGTTTAGATACTTACATCTCTCGGGTGTAATAAAGTAATATCACATTATGGAAATGGAAAACATCTCACACTACCTGTCACAGCAAAATAGATTACCATAGGCTTGGGAAAGGATCAAACCTCCACCACATGGCGTAAGCACCTAGGATAAACTATCAAAGAGGTCTTTTAAAGGGTTGTAACATTAGGTGTAGGGATATGGAATACACGGTTTTGTTGGATATAGGCAGTCTTTGTAACACCCCCTAATTTGAAATGCGGCTGCGGAATAGTAATTAGGGTGTTACGGTGAGGATCGAAGTCATAATGATAGAAAACAGCTCGAAAGAGACGTTTAAAACATAATTTCATTTATAAAAATTCAAATACAAAAGGTCCTTATCAGAGTATTATAATAAAAGTCTTGATGTTTTGAACTAAATCAAACATCTTTTATTTTACACCATTATTGAAATAAAGTAGACAAGTTTTGAAGTTTTTGCCGCCTGTTCCATGCTTGCTTTCCCTGCTAAATACCTGAGATACATTCTTAAAAGTCAACAAAAATGTTGAGTGATATCATAGAGTTTGAATTTAATAATCATTTTGATACACAAGTAAGATTGTATTGGAAAATACAATCAGTTGGAAAATATTGATATTGCAGTTTATATATTGCTCTAAGTCTCATGACATGCAAACGTTAACAAATACCGTAAAAACGGAGGTGTTTATCAAATCAATGATAATTTTGCCCTCGTGTAATAGGTGATTTGCCAGTTCCTATTTTTACTCAAATATAATTATCACGACTAATACGACTAACCACATGCATAATGGCATTCCGTCAAGTATTAATGGGACAGGCTGTCAAACCTTAAATAGATCTATTCATTATATTCGCGTTCACATAACAGTGATTAATGGCTCATGATAAAGGGTCTTTTGGCAATAGCTAACTTAGGCATATATCAAGTCAGGAAGCATACAGAAAATTACTTGCGATCTGTTTATAACATGTATCCCCCTCACGGAGTTTTGAAAATAAGTAAATGTGAGACTATGACTCACCTTAGATTGATACTGAAATGAAGAAAATAAAGTCGGACGAATTTATGATAACGGCTTCGAAACACAACCTGATAAATAAATTTATCTGAGAACTTGACCAAATACTATTTGGTAAATACGAAGGAATAACGAATATTAAATATTCGTTATGACGAATAAGTGATGTACAGTGTAATTCTTGTGATATGCATGATATGACAAAATATGATTTTTAAATTATCCATCGAAGTTTTACCTTTTTAATTGTAAGTAAAATTTTAACTTTTTAAATATCGTTATATATATTATTAACGTTACGTTAAATAATATATATATAAATAAAAATAAAGTTTAAATGTAATATGAAATAAATTTACAAAAATAGAAAATAATTAAGAATGATAAATAGATTATGTTTAGTCTTTGTCTCCTTTTCTAATTTTACCATTTTTATTCTAACGATATTTGCGTTACACCGTTAGTCATTTTTATAATAATTTCAACTATAGTCCTCTAATTTGTCCAATAATCATTACTAAGCTTAAAATATTAACTTTTATCACTTTTTACCCTTAAGTTTCTGTTTTTACAAGTTTAGTCCTTTCTTTTCAATATTTACAATTTTAGTCCCTCTAGGTGTCGTCGCGTTACATTTTTAGTCCAAAATTACAAAAATAATTATAAAAAGTTTCTAAAATTTTCCAAGGCTTATTGAGTTAATAATAAGCTGATTTTCACTGCTTATTTATTTAAAAGCTTGTTTTTTTAGCTTATGGGCCCTTAACGAGACAATAGAAGGCCCGTTAAGAGTTTTGGAGGCGAGGGCATGGAAAATGTTTTGGGCTTGGCTTTGGGCTATTTTTATGATTCTAAAAACATTTCATATGGGCCCAGTGGGCTTACGGATCTTAACTTCTTATTGGGCTTGGATTGAGCCCACTCAAAAATATTAAAGTTTTTATATGAATTTTGAAGTTGAAAAACTGGTTTGTGTCGATTCAAAATGGGTCGATTGTGGTGTCAAAACGTGAGTATTTTCACAAGTCGTATAAATGAAAGTGTTAGTTTTCTATGTGGTCTATTGAGTCATGAAATAATATAGTACTCTTGTTAAGTGAAATTCAAAGTTATACGCATGATTTGTAGCATGTTTGAACCGATTATATATTTTGAAAACTTGCAAATATTACTAAGTGTTATAACAAATTTTCATACGATGGATATAGTTTAAAATAGGTTCGTGAAATGCTTGTAACGTTAAAACTAAAGTGAATTTGGTGTGCTACGTGACTCCTAGGCCTTCCAAGATAGAAGCTAGTCACGATTTGTGTACTAAGTAACAATATATACGTGATATATAAGTGCAAAATGATATACGATCGAAATAAAATATATATGGTGCATGATATGAATTTAACGTGTGACTTGGAATGGAAATGAGTAAAGATGACTTACAAACACCTTAGAGGTGATAAAGAGTCGAGTGTGATAGTATGGAACACAAGGAAATCACGTTTCAAAGTATAACCCAAACGTTATACGTAATAATCAAACCCGATATCCTTTTCTTGCTTCCAAACAATAATACAATCGATCCTGGTCTTATAAGAGTAGTTTATAGGATGAAATAACTAGGTGAAAGAGTATGAGAAGGGTAAATGAGCGGTGCATTCATGTACGTTATATATTACTTCAATATATAACACGTAAGTGAGAAAGTTTCAAAGAAAACTTCACATACACTATTGCATGTCAGGGAACTAGGCTTATAGGTGAATTTTATATTGCTATCAAAGTGAATGTGAGAGCAAAATTTATGGGAGATGTTGTGGTGAATCATATGTATGTCGACCAAGTAAATATCTATATATACGATTTACTAAATCGCATGCTACTTGTTTATACTTGATCATCTTCGACATTTGAACACAAAATCAACTCAGAAATATTATTAGGAGCAATTAGAAACAAATGGGAATCAAAACGGTTAAGTTTTGAATAAGTTACAAATCGATTTGGTTTTGTATGGGTCGAACACTTTGCCTCTTAAAAACGTATCAAACGTCGTCCAATGATCTTGGAATTTGGCACACTATTATTTGGCTAGGTGTTTAACGAGATGTTGTAAAAATATTGGAGGGTCGTGTGTAGAAAACGAGATTAAACGAAGCATTTTGGGGAGGGTTTGAACTAGTCGATCGGATGAAATATAAAGTTTTGGATTTTGGGCTTTGTTTGTTGGGCTCATGAATAGTAACTGTGTCGTGGGCTAAAAATAATTAAGGGTCCGTTTAGTTAATTAAGTGTAATTAAGGATTTTAATTATATTTAGGAAATATAATTAGAATTAGGAAATATGTTTAGGATTAAATGAAAAGTTTAGGTTTCGTGTAACGTGTCGAGGATTAATTCCGTCATTTCGTGAATTATATTATTTTGTGATAATCGTCAAAATAATATAATAAGAAAAATTTCAAATTTTTCCGAGAAAATGGGAATTAGTAACGATAACGAAGGATTATTTATTTATTAACGATTTAATTACAAGAAATTTTTACAGGGTTCTACAGTACCCACTTGTCATTCTGAATTTCGTCCCGAAATTCGATTTTAAGAAATCTAACAAGTGCGTTCTATGAAAATAAATGTGGATATTTCTCACGGAATCTATCTTCTCTTTCCCATGTATAAGTTGGTCCTGGCTTTGAGTCCCATCTAACCTTTACAATGGGGATACGATTCTGTTTGAGTTGTTTTATTTCTCTATCCATTATTTCCACAGGTTCTTCTGTGAACACTAGTTTGTCATCCAATCTAATCTCTTTTAGTGGAATAACGAGAGTTTCGTCAGACAAACATTTCTTGAGTTGTGATACGTGAAACGTAGGATGTACCCTACTGAGTTCTTCCGGAAGTTCTAACTTATAAGCAACTAAACCAATTCTCTCCAGAATTTTGAAAAGTCCAATGTACCTCGGATTTAACTTTCCACGTCTTCCAAAACGAATCATTCCCTTCCAGGGAGAAACCTTCAACATGACTTTGTCTCCTACTTGAAATTCCATAGGCTTTCTCCTGACATTAGCATAACTCTTCTGTTTGTCACGAGCAGCTTGCAAGCGTTGCTTGATTTGGAATATCTTCTCTGTAGTGTCATGTATTAGCTCTGGTCCGGTGAGTTGCATATCACCAACTTCTGTCCAACAGACTGGTGATCTGCACTTCCTTCCGTACAGTGCCTCAAAAGATGCAGCCTTTATGCTGGCATGGTAGCTGTTATTGTATGAGAATTCAACTAATGGCAAGTGTCTATCCCAACCTTTTCCGAAATCAATCTCACATGCTCGGAGCATATCTTCCAAGGTTTGGATTGTTCTTTCACTTTGTCCATCGGTTTGCGGATGATAAGCGGTGCTCATATCTAATCGAGTACCAAGAGATTTCTGTAAAGATTCCCAAAATCTTGAGGTGAATCGGCTATCTCTATCAGAAATAATAGATATTGGAACCCCATGTCTAATCACAATTTCCTTAAAATACAACTGAGCAAGTGTTTCCATCTCGTCAGTTTCCTTGATTGGTAGAAAATGTGCAGACTTGGTTAATCTATCGATGATAACCCAGATTGTATCTAATCCGGTCGAAGTCTTTGGTAATTTGGTAATAAAATCCATGGTGATTCGTTCCCATTTCCATACCGGAATTTCTGGTTGCACGAGTAATCCTGATGGTTTCTGAGTCTCTGCCTTTACTCTAGAACATGTTAAACATTTACCAACATACTCTGCGATATCAGCTTTCATATTTGGCCACCAATAATTCTTCTTAATATCTTGGTACATCTTATTGGAACCGGGATGAATAGAATATTTGGATTTATGAGATTCATGCATGATAAGGTCTCGAATACCTCCAAAGAGAGGAATCCAATATATTTCCTTAAAACATAACATTCCATCATTTCTTCTCACAAATTCTTTTTCATTATTTGGCATTCTGTCAACCTGATCTTCCGGGTTTGACCTTCTGTCAATTTTCTCATATTGCCGGTTTTCTTCTTGTAGAGCTTCTGTTTGAGCTTTGATGATTTGAGCTGGAAGTGGCGAATGAATTGTCATTCCTAGAGATCGAACTCTAAGAGGTTTAATTCTATCTTTTCTACTCAACGCATCGGCTACTACATTCGCTTTACCAGGATGGTAACGAATTTCACAGTCGTAGTCGTTGAGTAATTCTAACCATCTTCGTTGTCTCATGTTCAGCTCCTTCTGATCTAGTATATGCTGTAGACTCTTGTGATCGGTGAAAACCGTACACTTTGTACCATATAGGTAATGTATCCATATCTTAAGAGCAAAAACTACTGCTCCTAATTCTAGATCATGAGTGGTGTAATTTTCTTCATTCTTCTTTAGCTGTCGTGAAGCATAGGCTATAACTTTGTCTCTTTGCATTAGTACCGCACCTAAACCATGATGAGATGCGTCACAATACACTACAAAGTCTTCATTTCCTTCCGGTAATGCTAATATTGGTGCTTCACAAAGCTTCTGTTTCAGCAGTTGAAATGCTGACTCTTGCTACTCTTCCCATATATACTTCTTGTTCTTCTGGGTTAGTTCCGTCAAAGGTTTTACAATCTTTGAGAAACCTTCTATAAATCTCCGGTAATAACCAGCGAGACCTAAAAATTGACGAATTTCGGTTGGGGTGGTGGGTGACGTCCAACTTTTAACTGCTTCTATCTTCGCGGGATCTACATGGATACCTTGGTTGTTGATGATATGGCCTAAAAATTGAATGGTAGAAATCCAAAAATCACATTTGTAAAACTTGGCGTACAACTTTTCTTTCTTAAGTAACTCCAAAATAGTCCTTAAGTGTTCGGCATGCTCTTCTTTATTGCGTGAATAGATTAAAATATCATCAATGAACACAATAACGAATTTATCCAAGTATGGCTTGCATACTCGGTTCATTAAATCCATGAATACAGCTGGTGCACTGGTAAGACCAAATGGCATCACTTGAAATTCATAATGTCCGTATCGTGTTCGAAAAGTTGTCTTGGGAATGTCCTCTTCCCTAACTCTTAATTGATGATATCCTGATCTTAGATCGATTTTTGAGTAAACACTTGATCTTTGTAATTGGTCAAATAGATCGTCGATCCTTGGTAATGGATATCGATTCTTCACCGTGAGTTTGTTCAACTCCCTGTAATCGATACACATTCGGAACGTTCCATCATTCTTTTTGACGAATAGGATTGGTGCTCCCCAAGGGGATGAGCTTGGTTGAATGAATCCTTTATCTGATAGTTCTTTCAACTGTTCAGATAATTCTTTCATTTCGGAGGGTGCTAATCGATATGGTGCTTTGGCAACTGGTGTTGCTCCAGGCACTAAATCGATGCGGAATTCTACTTGACGGGTTGGTGGAATTCCAGGCAAGTCTTTGGGAAATACATCAGAAAATTCTTTTACAATTGGCACTTCATCAAGTTGTTTCTTCTTTTCTTTTGTTTCTCCTCCCGTTACTTGAATTTGAAATACATGGCATCCTTTGCTTATGTATTTCATCGTCTTGGCGTACGAGATAATATTGAATGAAGTTTTAGGTTTATCACCTTGGATGATTAATGTTTCACCGTCGAATGGAATTTGGATGATTTTCTCGTCACAAATTATTCTGGCACGGTGTGTAGATAACCAATCCATACCAATGATGACATCAAAACTTCCCAATTGGATGGGCATAAGATTGATAGGGAAAGATTTATTTAGAAGAGTTAAGGTGCAGTTTTCGATTAGGGTATCGGTACTTAGAATATTTCCATCTGCTAATTCTATTTCATAAATAGTATCTAATTCTACAGGAGTAATATTTAGAATTGCGGCAAACGAAGCAGACACAAAACTTTTATCTGCTCCTGAATCAAATAATATCTTAGCATCTTGTTGATTTAATATGAACGTACCCGTAACAACATCAGAATTCTGCGTTGTGTTTCCATCACCAAGTACATATGCTCTTCCTCGGGCAACATTATTGGCAATTTTCGGACATTGAGTTCTGTAATGTCCAACCTCGCCACAACTATGGCACTTTACTGCTATCGGTTGTGTGTTGGCTCCAGTTGCTCGACAGTCCCTTGTCATGTGACCAATTCTTCTACAGTTGCCACAAGTAGCCTTACATGCTCCAGTATGATGCATGTTGCACTTGTTACATGGGGGTAGAGTTCCGGCATAACCTTTACTTTCTACAGGCACTGCTGCATAAGCTCTGGTAGCTTCTTGTCGACGATTCTGTTGCTGATGATGATTACTACGATTCTGCTGTTGATCTCTGTTGCGGTTGCTGCTTTGATTGTTGTTGTTGTTGTAGCTCCGGTTACCACTATAACTGTTGTTGTAGCTGCGGTTGTTGCTATTGTTGTTCCCTCGGTTGTCAGCACTTCTATTATGCTCATTGATCACGGAGGTAGAACCTCTTTTGATCACCCGGGTTAACAATCTCTGTGCAAGTCCCATAGCTTCTTCTACTGTCTGTGGATTCGATGCGGTAACATCCCCTTCAATTGATGGTGGCAGTCCTTCCACATATTTCTCCAATGCTTGTTCAACATCGGGTACTATTGTTGGGCACAACACCGACAACTCCAGAAACTTTCTGTCGTATGTCTTCAGATCATTGTACCTTACTACTAGCTGATGAAATTCATCCTCTAGTTTTCTGATCTCTGTCCTTGGACAATACTTCTTTAGCATTTTATTCTTCAACTCATTCCAAGAAAGTTTGAAAGCTTCATCCGGACCCATAGCATTCGCAGTAGTGTTCCACCACGATAGTGCTTCTCCTTGAAGAGTTCCTGTAGCAAAGGCAACTTTGCTATTCTCATAACAACCACTCCTCTTGAAGACTGTCTCAGTATGCTCAAACCAATGGGCCATTTCAGTCACTCCTTCAATTCCTTTGAAGTTTGTTGGCTTGCAAGTCATGAAGTCCTTGTAAGTACAATTACGAGGAGTAGACGTATTAGCTTCACGGTTTGCACCATTGGTATTATTCAAACGATCCGCTTCACGAGCTGCAGATATTCCCTCAGCAATCATTCTTTGAACCTCAGTGGGGGTCATGATCACTTCCGGGTTGGAATTTTCGCTACTTGCATGCTCCATTTTTCTATTAATAATACAAAAATATAGCATTTAGAATTTTAAACAACAATTTTGTTTAAAGGTTCTTGTGAAGTAGGGAAATGAATATTTATGAGTCTTAACAATAATTGGGCACCATATGTAGTTTTTATTTCGATACAACAATCATAATTATTCCGATATGTTAGATGCATTTATAATACACATGAACAACCATAAGCATAAATTAACATTTGTATATAGTAATATCACAACCAACAGCATAACATTAATAACTTGATCAGTTGAGTTGTCATAACAAAACGATACAAGATTCTTTATTAATTGCCACATGCGGCAGGCTTAAATGCCTTATTACTAATACAAATACTAACTGCCTCTAATGATTAGGTATGTCCACATGTCCTCCCATCTCTAAGATCTGAGTTCAGAGCTCCTGCATCTCGGTATGATGTTGAATCTGCATATCTCCTACAAGGTTTTCCAATGTATCAGCTCTTCGGTGTGCAAGCTGGGCTTCCCAAGTACGGTTCTGTCCCTCTCTTCGCAATGATATCGCGAAAGAACGTGTCTTAGAGATATTCGAATGTATCTGAGCTAACCCCTGCTGCATCTCTATCCTATTGGCTATAAGGTTATGTAAGGTGTTGTGGATAGTATTCGAATGATCAAATGATGAATAATCAATCATCTGAAGAAGTGAGTCTATCTGATCTTCGTGATGCTCCAATAGCGTCACTACTACAGAAGGTGAAAGAGTAGAGGTAATTTCCATCCTAGCACTCTCGCCAGTTTCATTGATATGAGCTGGGGGAGTAAAACAAGGAGGATAGGGTAATGATGGTGAAAGTGGAGGAGTAGAATCGGAAATACGAAGTCGGCTGGATGCGGGTATATCTTCCTCAGGAATTTGTTCTCTAGGGTGAAAAATATATGGATAAGTTTGGCTAAAAAGATCGAATAGGTGGTCGGGTGCATATGAATTGAGTTCATGACGTGGTAATGGTGTATGTGTCGGTAAAACAAAAGCATCGGGATTTTTAGGCGTTGAAACAATTTCGTCTTGCTCGAAGGGTTCTGTTCCTTGGGAAACAGCGTCAGGTACAAAGGTAGAACGATAAACAGGCGAAGTAACGGACGCGACGGAAATATCAAAGTCGGAGTCTGATATACTCATATTGAAATAATACTGTAATAATTCATAAATAGTGAAGAATAAGAATTTATTATCATCAAAGAATACTAAATTTTAACATATCAAGATCAAAGTATCATAGCTTAATGATTAACTTACTGAATATGGTAGCAAGCAGGTACGGCAGGCAAAAATTAACATGGTGTAAATTTAATTTATTTCAAAGTGTGGATATAGTTCAATGTTTGAAAACATTTGGTTCTCTAAAACTATGTCTCTGATGCCAATCTGTAACACCCCCTAATTTGAAATGCGGCAGCGGAATAGTAATTAGGGTGTTACGGTGAGGATCGAAGTCATAATAATAGAAAATAGCTCGAAAGAGACGTTTTAGAACATAATTTCATTTATAAAAATTCAAATACAAAAGGTCCTTATCAGAGTATTATAAGAAAAGTCTTGATGTTTTGAATTAAATCAAACATCTTTTATTTTACACCATTATTGAAATAAAGTAGACAAGTTTTGAAGTTTTTGCCGCCCGTTCCATGCTTACTTCCCCTGCTAAATACCTGAGATACATGCTTAAAAGTCAACAAAAATGTTGAGTGATATCATAGAGTTTGAATTTAATAATCATTTTGATACACAAGTAAGATTGTATTGGAAAATACAATCAGTTTGAAAATATTGATATTGCAGTTTATATATTGCTCTAAGTCTCATGACATGCAAACGTTAACAAATACCGTAAAAACGGAGGTGTTTATCAAATCAATGATAATTTTGCCCTCGTGTAATAGGTGATTTGCCAGTTCCTATTTTTACTCAAATATAATTATCACGACTAATACGACTAACCACATGCATAATGGCATTCCGTCAAGTATTAATGGGACAGGCTATCAAACCTTAAATAGATCTATTCATTATATTCGCGTTCACATAACAGTGATTAATGGCTCATGATAAAGGGTCTTTTGGCAATAGCTAACTTAGGCATATATCAAGTCAGGAAGCATACAGAAAATTACTTGCGATCTGTTTATAACATGTATCTCCCTCACGGAGTTTTGAAAATAAGTAAATGTGAGGCTATGACTCACCTTAGATTGATACTGAAATGAAGAAAATAAAGTCGGACGAATTTATGATAACGGCTTCGAAACACAACCTGATAAATAAATTTATCTGAGAACTTGACCAAATACTATTTGGTAAATACGAAGGAATAACGAATATTAAATATTCGTTATGACGAATAAGTGATGTGCAGTGTAATTCTTGTGATATGCATGATATGACAAAATATGATTTTTAAATTATCCATCGAAGTTTTACCTTTTTAATTGTAAGTAAAATATTAACTTTTTAAATATCGTTATATATATTATTAACGTTACGTTAAATAATATATAGTACTCTTGTTAAGTGTCAAAATGGGTCGATTGTGGTGTCAAAACGTGAGTATTTTCACAAGTCGTATAAATGAAAGTGTTAGTTTTATAGGTGGTCTATTGAGTCATGAAATAATATAGTACTCTTGTTAAGTGAAATTCAAAGTTATACGCATGATTTGTAGCATGTTTGAACCGATTATATATTTTGAAAACTTGCAAATATTACTAAGTGTTATAACAAATTTTCATACGATGGATATAGTTTAAAATAGGTTCGTTAAATGCTTGTAACGTTAAAACTAAAGTGAATTTGGTGTGCTACGTGACTCCTAGGCCTTCCAAGATAGAGGCTAGTCACGATTTGTGTACTAAGTAACAATATATACGTGATATATAAGTGCAAAATGATATACGATCGAAATAAAATATATATGGTGCATGATATGAATTTAACGCGTGACTTGGAATGGAAATGAGTAAAGATGACTTACAAACACCTTAGAGGTGATAAAGATTCGAGTGTGATAGTATGGAACACAAGGAGATCACGTTTCAAAGTATAACCCAAATGTTATACGTAATAATCAAACCCGATATCCTTTTCTTGCTTCCAAACAATAATACAATCGATCCTGGTCTTGTAAGAGTAGTTTATAGGATGAAATAACTAGGTGAAAGAGTATGAGAAGGGTAAATGATCGGTGCATGCATGTACGTTATATATTACTTCAATATATAACACGTAAGTGAGAAACTTTCAAAGAAAACTTCACATACACTATTGCATGTCAGGGAACTAGGCTTCTAGGTGAATTTTATATTGCTATCAAAGTGAATGTGAGAGCACAATTTATGGGAGATGTTGTGGTGAATCATATGTATGTCGACCAAGTATATATCTATATATACGATTTACTAAATCGCATGCTACTTGTTTATACTTGATCATCTTCGATATTTGAACACAAAATCAACTCAGAAATATTATTAGGAGCAATTAGAAACAAACGGGAATCAAAACGGTTAAGTTTTGAATAAGTTACAAATCGATTTGGTTTTGTATGGGTCGAACACTTGCCTCTTAAAAACGTATCAAACGTCATCCAATGATCTTGGAATTTGGCACACTATTATTTGGCTAGGTGTTTAACGAGATGTTGTAAAAATATTGGAGGGTCGTGTGTAGAAAACGAGATTAAACGAAGCGTTTTGGGGAGGGTTTGAACTAGTCGATCGGACGAAATATAAAGTTTTGGATTTTGGGCTTTGTTTGTTGGGCTCATGAATAGTAACTGTGTCGTGGGCTAAAAATAATTAAGGGTCCGTTTAGTTAATTAAGTGTAATTAAGGATTTTAATTATATTTAGGAAATATAATTAGAATTAGGAAATATGTTTAGGATTAAATGAAAAGTTTAGGTTTCGTGTAACGTGTCGAGGATTAATTCCGTCATTTCGTGAATTATATTATTTTGTGATAATCGTCAAAATAATATAATAAGAAAAATTTCAAATTTTTCCGAGAAAATGGGAATTAGTAACGATAACGAAGGATTATTTATTTATTAACGATTTAATTGCAAGAAATTTTTACAGGGTTCTACAGTACCCACTTGTCATTCTGAATTTCGTCCCGAAATTCGATTTTAAGAAATCTAACAAGTGCGTTCTATGAAAATAAATGTGGATATTTCTCACGGAATCTATCTTCTCTTTCCCATGTATAAGTTGGTCCTGGCTTTGAGTCCCATCTAACCTTTACAATGGGGATACGATTCTGTTTGAGTTGTTTTATTTCTCTATCCATTATTTCCACAGGTTCTTCTGTGAACACTAGTTTGTCATCCAATCTAATCTCTTTTAGTGGAATAACGAGAGTTTCGTCAGACAAACATTTCTTGAGTTGTGATACGTGAAACGTAGGATGTACCCTACTGAGTTCTCCCGGAAGTTCTAACTTATAAGCAACTGAACCAATTCTCTCCAGAATTTTGAAAGGTCCAATGTACCTCGGATTTAACTTTCCACGTCTTCCAAAACGAATCATTCCCTTCCAGGGAGAAACCTTCAACATGACTTTTTTATTATATTTTACAATTAACTAATCTAATGACTCGAATTAAGATAATCAAAACACTTGGAGTACTTTTAAGATTAACGTACATATGGGGGTAATATATGATGTTCTTCCCCTTTACTCCATAAAATAAGTACTTTACCCATGAGTCCCAATCGTCCCAAAACAATATGTACAAGGATATGACTCGACTTAGCAACCATGTAATCAATTAGATAATTAACTTAGGGTTTAACAAATAACAATAATGCACTAAAGATGAGTGCATACACGGAAGGCTAAGGCGATTTGGTTGTACATTTAAGTGGGGTGTAACAAATTCTTCTTTTAAGTAAAATGCTTAAAGTTAGAAATGAAAAGATAGGCTCGGAGGGGTGTACTAGGGGTTTCGTGTACTAAAAATGAGTACAACGCTAAGGGTGTGGGAAAAATTAGTTGACTTAACTAGCCAAGTAATATGACTTTAATGGTCAAGTAATTATGATATAGGTTTAACACAAGGGTGATCCTAATGCCTCTTATCATGTAGTAAATCCTACTACACGAATGTAGTCTCACTAGCGGTCTCGGGATGCATCACTAACGCAAGTTCTAGAATCTAAATGCTACCGGTACACTCATAAGCACTAATAGTAAATGCTTTTCCTATCAAATCTAAAGGCGAACCTCACATATTTGGGTGGAAAATTTTTCTGAATAGTACGGTTTTGTGCTAGTCATACAATCTCCTATCCATGAGATGCTTGCTATGGCTAAAGTTTCACTCCTAAATGTTGTAAAAATTTTTAAATTTGGCGCTAAAATTGCACTAACAAATATTTCTCATAGTTTTATTACACATCTACTATCAAACAAACAAACTCAAGCGAAAGTGTATCTGTAAGGTATCATTATTTTACCCTCCCCTTACACTTAGGATGAACATTGTCCCCAATGTTCAAGTAAAGAATGTAAAAGTGAAATAAGTAAAAAGAATGAAATCAAATACTCCCCTGATTCGCTCGGTATGGATAATAAGGTGGCCAGGTTAGATCTTCCTCCAAGAAAATGAATAATCAAAGCTTCCCTTCCAGAATATAAATCATCTTCTTGTCATACATAACCTGTAAAAACCTGAGAAAACAGACAAGGCAACCTCGCATAAAATCGGCGGCAATCTATATATGCTAACAAATCCTAGAAAACAAAATAAGATATAATGCTTGTGGAATGATGTTTGCAGATTTCCTGGAGATTATAAAACTAATGATTCAACAAAAATTTTAAGACTCCGTTAGAAAAAACAAAACTGGTAAAATTTCCAGAATTTTACACGTGACGCCGTCAAGAGCAAACTCGTGACGCCGTCAGATGTGATCTGCAGAAATTCTTATGTTAAGTTTCTGGAAAATTTCTGGAAAAACTTCGTCCTACTTCCTGGAAAATCCTGCAAAACATCATTATGACTCGATACAAGCATTTGACTCTAACAAATACGAATATACATGTTCACTTAATATTGTGGAGAATCATGATCGGTTTTGTTTCTTAAAAACATATTTGGGGTTTCCCCTTAGACTTATCTTTTGCGAAATACCTTTGGATAGAGTTAAGACTAAGCCAAACAAAAAAATAAAGTATTTTCACTATTTTAGTTTGAAACATGATCTACTAACAATAAAAATAAAGTATGCATACGGAAGCAAATAACAAACAAACAAAATAAAAATCACACAAAACATGGGTTGCCTCCCAAGAAGCGCTTTTCTTTATTTACGAGTCTTGTAGCTAGACTCAAGGTCATGGGTTACTACGTGACCTCATCGTTGGTTTCACTCTCTAGGTCATCTCCTATACCAGTTTTGTATTCCAGACCTAGTTGCAAGCATTCTTTGTAGAAACCAAGCATCCTATTCATCACGTACTCTACTCCTCTACGTCTATCCTCATCATTCCTATAACAAGCTGCTTGTTTGTGTTCCTTTTCTATATTTGACAAGAGGCGGTATTGCTCAATCTTATAGGGCATTTGGTAGGCAATCTCATCATTCTCCTCCTTGAACCTAACTATCCCTAAAGTCGGATCATAACTCATCTTAGTGGCCTCAACAAATGGTTTTCTGAACACTACTTGGCTTAGGCAAACATCTATCACCGGACGAGTATCCTCTACTATCATAAAATCGATCTCATAAGTGAAATTTCCCACAATCACATGCAATCCTTTCACTCTTCCTACAAAATTACTTATCAAATTCTTATTGGGCATCATCCTATAACCAAGTTGTTTCTTCATTACCCAATTGTAATAAGTCCTAGTCATGATGTTTATAGGAGATCTAAGATCGACATAAGCTTTCCATATATGCATATGCCCGATGTTGCATGGTATACTGATGTTAGAGGGGTCTCCCATTTTGATAAGGGGTGTGCCAAGGATATATGGTGTCTCGGGGCCATCGAATAAATCCTTATGATATTCCCGTTCTTCCTTGGTGGGCAACTTATCAAAGTGCTCTTCTACGGTCTCTACTTCCTCTAACTATTCTCCCTAGTTAACCTCAACTTCCCTAATTTCATCCCTAGTCTAGATTTCTACTTCAACTTCATCTTTGTCACTTTCTTCTATATCCTTATCTATTGGCTTAATGGTGACAACATTGACAAAGTGGACATGTTTGGATGACGAGGGGTCCTTAGTTTGGATTCTGTTATTGGCGTCCCTAGTGTCCTTCCTAGGTGTAGTTAACGCTTGGTTGTTGAGGGCTTTCAACAAGTTGTCAATCTTGTTGGTCATCTCCGTTTGTTGTTGGTTGAATTCGGTTTCAAACCTAGCTATGCGAGCCTCTTGAGATGCCATAAACTTGGACATCAATCCTTCAAGATTGTTGGTACTACCATAGTTGTTAGAAGGATTGTTGTTGAAAGTACGGTTGGAGGGTGGACCGTTTGGTTGGTAACGATTAGGTGGATTGAAAGAATTGGCTTGATTTTGTTTCCACCTAAGGTTTGGGTGATTTTTCCAAGAAGGGTTGTAGGAATCACCATAAGGGTTTGGCTCGGGTTTGAAAGTGTACCACTTATCTCCCGCTTCGTCGATACGTGAGGATGCGTAGTCCGCAAAAGCTGTTCTGGGGAGTTCCACATAATCACGAGTGTCATGGGGACCACTACATAATTCGCATGAAGAAGTGATTTTGTTCACTTGGCTTGAAGTCTTAGGAGCTTCGTAAGATTTCATGAGAAACTTGACTTGGTCCTCAAGTTCCATGATCCTTCGGTCGGGAGTGCTAGAATTGTTCGAAGGCAAAGATATTGCCTTGACCGTTTTGTTCAAATCACGGGGATCATTCTAACTTTCGTTGTCATAGAGAGCAAGATCTTCTATGAGTTCCCATGATTGTTCCGCACTTAGATCACGTAACTTACCACCGGCCGATTGGTCAATGGCTCGCCTTGTGGATAGATTGATATGGTCATAGAAGATTTGGACTTGGAGCCAAAGATCTATGCCATGATGAGGGACTTTTTGCAGTAAGTCCTTGAAACGAGTCCATGCTTCATATAGAGTTTCATTTTGACGTTGTTGGAACATCAAGATGTCATTTCTAAGCTTGGTAGTTCTCCCCGGTGGAACAAATTGAGCAAGGAAACGAGTGGTGAGATCATCCCATGAGGTGATGGATCCCGCGGGTAAACGTTCAAGCCATTGACTAGCTTGATCACGTAGAGAGAATTGGAATAGGTGTAATCGGGTTTACTCTCTAGTTGTAGCATCAAGGTCTATAGAATCTACGATTTTAAGGAAGTCCTTGAGATGTTGATTTGGATCTTCGGAACGAAGTCCATGGAATGCACATCCGCTTTGCACCAACTGGATGGTGTCGGATCGCAAGGGAGACACATTGGCTCCTTGGGTGAGCTCAATGGTGTTTCGATAGCCATGGTGGCTAGGTCGGGAGTACTCTCCTAGGGTTCGGGGCCTAAGAGGTTGGTTAGCTAGTGGTGGGTTTTGTGGGTGGTCTTGTTGTGGTGGGATGATGGGTTCAAAGATGTTACCATCTTCCATGATGTCGGATGGCGAAGAGTTACGAACAAAGACACGAAGAAATAAGATAGACTAAAGAGAATCTACAAAATAAAAATAAAATCTTACTAGAAAGGAATCTAGCAAGTAGACCTAATAAAAAGAAATCCTAACCTAGAGAATAACTATTCCACGGGCTGCGGCGCCAAAAACTTGATGCGTAAGGATTGCATCAGGCTTTACCTCTCGAGGGATCTCGAGAAGCTTACAACCCCCACCAGGCAGTGTATCTGATCGATGTAGTATAGTATAGTGACAAGTATCGGGGGATTGATTGTTCAGCTATGAATAGTGTCCCTAGGATTAGAAAACCTAAAGACTAGGTCTAGAGATGAGGGATGATTCTTTTTGTATTTTTAGGTTTTTATAAAAGCAATTAAAAATCTCGGTTTTGAAGGAGTTGGGCGGAATTAGTTGCTAGTCAACTAATCCAATAACTATAGATGCAATCAAAATAAAATACTAAAAATGAAAATGAACTAAATTAAACTAGTGGTGTGAGCAATATATGGGAGAATTGTGTTTACTTAAGTTTCACTACTCCCTAGATATCTTTTACAGGTTAATTACTTGTTACAGTTGTGATTGATGCTAAACAGTCAACCTAAATTGACCAAGGATATGGTCAACAAGGTCAAACTCCCTAGACCAATGCTTCCGGGTAATATAAGGTATCACCAGGTCGTTAAGTCCCGACAAGGTGTGAATTGTAACTGAGCGTGCTTTGTGATCGGGTGATTATTCACAGAAAAGGGTTGTTATGAGAATTATTTGAAATTTATTAAACAAAATAGCTTAGGAAAGCTATGTGATTGATTACGGGAATTAAGATTTAGAAGAATTGATCTAAAACCTAAGAACGTACGTTTTAATAAAAAACGTACACTGAAGAACGTGAAAGAAAGTGCAACTGATGAACAGAAAAGGCTATGAGTGTGAAATTTTTATTTTTACAATCCTAATAAATAAAGAAAATTTTAAGAAAAAGAAAAATGATTTTTACACTATTTAATTATTAATTATTAATTAATTACTAATTACTTATTATTTAACTAATTTTATTAATTTAAATTACTAAAAATTACTAAAAAGACTTAGATAATTAAAAAGATTTTTATAAATCTAATTAACCATCACAGGAATCTAAAGAATTATAAAAAGTTGATTTTAAGTATTTTTAAACTAATTTACTAATTATTATTCTAATTATGTATTAATTACCAATTAAACTAATTATATTATAAAAAATAGAAAATGAACAGTAGAAATTCTAGAAAAATTTATAAAAATGTTTTAACTTATATAAAAGCTAGAAAAGTTATAAAAACTAGGTGTTACTTAATAAAATCTAATTATGCTATTTAATTGTTAATTATTATTTGATAACTAATTAAACTAAAATTAATTCTAAAAACCACTAAAATACAAAAGAAAAATCTGGAAAAATTTATAAAATTACTTTAATATAAAAGAAATTTAACAAAAATATAAAAATGCTAAAGTGCTTATAAATAAGCTAAAAAGAAAATTAAAAAGATAATTTCTATTAAATAGAAGCTATCACTAAAATTAAAATTTAGTTTTTTGAGTTTTTTCTTTTTCCAAACTAATTTAATACTAAATACTAAAAACTTTTACAAACACACTTTTTATGGAACTCAGAAATAAGCACTTTGAGTGCTTATATGTTCAACATTTGACTTTGTTTGACTGAGAAGGGAAATAAGCACAAATGGGCTTATGTGGGGTCCACAGTGGTGGAAACTTGTTCACTTAAGTTACTTGGACAAATGTAAGCAGGATTCAATCAATTAAGCTGGCTGAATAAGCCAAAAGACTTGAATAAGCACTTTCTTATTTTGGAACTGAGACAGAAAATGGGACAACCTTTTGAGGTAGTTTCAAGTGGGGTCCACAGGTTCTAAGGTCAATATTTTGGTCAAACCTTGAAGCCTGCCAGGAGGGGGGTTGAATGAACCCAAAATGGGTCAGTGGGACCCACTGAGGTGGCCACAATGAGCCACCAAAGTGATGGTGGTGATTGGTGGTCTGATGCACAGGGCAGGGCCTTGCCCTGCAGGTGTGTTTGGAGGGCAAAAAGGTCCACAAAATAAATTCACAAAAATCAAACAAATGTAGGAATCTCTAGTTCTACTGGTAGACTATATCCCCAACAAGTTTCAAAGTCTGAAACCAAATACAAAAATCTAGAAAATTCATGCCATTTTTGGTTTTTCTGAAAAGATATACTTTTGACTTTTTAGAAAATTTGAGTATTAGACTTTTATGACTTTTGATTGCTTCTATTGATCTGAAAACATGTTAATAGGCTAGAAAAAAGATTGATTTTAGTTAAAACAACACTTTGTGCTAAGTTGAGAAGGCCTTTGGACTTAAAATCTCACACAGTTAACTGTGTGGGTGAGATTGCTTGTGATTTTAACTTTTTTACTAATAGCACTTGGTTTTTATGGTTTATTTGACCTAAGACAACCTAAAGTAACATGCATGAACCAAGGATTCCAACTGTAACACAGGAATCAGTGGGTAAAACCACTGATCCAAACACTCCTTATCACAAGCTCAAATGAAACTTTTCAAAGTAAATCACTAATTTAACTTATCCTACTGAATGAAAAGAGCATAATATGACATAATAAACTAACATAAGTAGATAAACAACAATTACAACAACAATTACCCAAGATGACTAAGATTCAAGTTTTGACAGTCAAATGAGAAAATAAGAGAACAATTGATTCTAACACTTAACCAACTGATTTAAGCAACTCATTACTCCAATTTAAACATGATAATAACACTTAACTCAGAATTGAACTAGAACAAGCAGTTAAAGGATGAAAAGTTAAAATGGGAGCAATAGACTCACAAAGTGCTTCCTGCTTAAACCATAGGACCCATGAACCATACACCAAACCTAATGGTTCCCATGAACCTCTAAACCACAGCCATCCATTATGCACTGTGCTCCAAGCTTGTCTTCTTCTTTTTCACATTTTTATTTTATTTTATTTTTATTTTTCTGAATATTTGCTATTTTCCTTAAAAGCTTGTTCTTGATTGACACAGAAGCTTATACAGCTTCTCAAAGCTTGTTATTTGAGCTTATGAAACTTATACTAAACTTTGGAACACTTAATGAAATGCAAACAACAGACTTGAAATTTATACTTAAGATTTGAAAAACTGAAAATGATATTAAACTTGAAAATTTGAATTGCATTAACTAAAAACAGAGTACAAGTGATAAAAGAAATATTATAACACTAAAATTACATACTACACACTTACAATGCTCATATTGAGCTACAATATATACTACGATACTAAAATAAGCTCCACACCCTTCCACATGGCTTCCAAGCACCTTTTTAGAGTTCCTTTGACGTTTTCCTTGACCCAAGACCAAATCCCCATCGTTGAATTATAATTTGAGCCATCCTAGCCTTTGATTGACTTTTCCCGCCAAAAACAAAACGAGGCAATACTGAGTGGTGTTTGGCGAGGGTATTAAATGTGGTGGTGGGGGTTGGTGCGGCTTATTAATTGTGGGGGGCTATAGGTGAAAAAGGTGAGGAGGAGGGGGGGACATGGAGCCCTGGTTTTGCGTTGGGTGTTGGGAAGAAGACGGGTCAAAGGGAGGTTTGACCCCTTTGACCATTTGACCCTGTGTTATTTTAAAAGGAAGTTGGGCCTAGGTGGTTTTGGAAACTTTGTACGTTATTTTTGACAAGTTTTAAAACTTGGGGGACTAAAACTGCCAATATTGTAAACTTTGTACGTTTTTCATTTATTTTTGCTCATTTTGCATTTAAAACACATAAAACACAATCCCTGGGATAATTTAAGTATTTTGATAACTTTTTGATTGTTTTTGTATGTTTTGGCAGTTTAAATACGACAAAAATGATGAGTGTTTGAGCACTCATCAATCCCCCACACTAAACTATTGCTAGTCCCTAGCAATCTTTTTAGAAAACTTGATGGATTTGAAAACTCTTTACCAAAAGCCATCACTTCTGGAGTAGCCAAATGTTTCGATTCAAATAAGAACTATGGTCCACTTGATAACCATGTGATTTTTAGCAAACCACCAGCTTTTAACGGTTTTGATTAGTCTTTACCAAGAGCTGTTTGCTCCTGGACTATCCAACTCTTGATGGACCTAGTCAACATCTTGGTGAGTTGATTATCAATTATGGTTTTTCCACTGCCTTTACCACAAGCCATAATCTTGCGGGCTAGCTAACTCACTCGCTTTTTAGGATATGGCGAGCTGAGGTACCATACAATTTTGGGCAAATTGCAAGCCGTCAACGGATTTTAGTTATCTTTACCAAGAGCCGTTTGCTCCTGGATTTGCCAATCCCTTTGTCGGTTAGACATGGCGGACTGATTACCACAAAATTTTTGAAATAAAGTGAAAATTTTTTGAAAATTTTGGCCAAAAACGGGGGTACTAGAAGATATATTTTGATAAAATTCGCTAGAATTTCCCCGCCACACTTAGAAATGAATATTGTCCTCAATATTCAAAGTCCCGGCTATCATGCCGACTCTTTGAACGAAAAAAGCTAATATTCGAATCTAACTGTGGAAACACCATATTTCACTTTATTTCTATATATATACACTTTTTTTTTTTTTTTTTTTTATTTTTATTATTTTTTTTTTTTTTTTTAACTTATATACATATATACATTTTTCAAACAGCGGGGGAGGGGGGGGGGGTGGCCATTCCCCCACACTAGGCGGTAGAAAGTAGAAAGAAATCAGAGATACGGGTGAAAACCCGTATTGTGCTATTGTTTTTGTTCATTGAGTCGCTAGCTTGACTCGATCCTCGAATTCAATTGTCCTTGAGGAAAGTTTGGAGATCCGGGACAACCATGGATGGTATGTCCTCTCCAAAATAATGTTTCAAACGATGTCCATTCACTTTGAAAAGCTTGGGTTGACTTTTCCTTTCAAAATAAATGCATAGGGACTATTTTTGACAAGTTTTAAAACTTGGGGGACTGAAACTGCCAATATTGCAAACTTTGTACATTTTTCATTTGTTTTTGCTCATTTTGCATTTAAAACACATAAAACACAATCCCTGGGATAATTTAAGTATTTTGATAACTTTTTGATTGTTTTTGTATGTTTTGGCAGTTTAAATACGACAAAAATGATGAGTGGTTGAGCACTCATTAAGTTGCGTGGATGACGGATTGTATTCCTTAATACCATTCATGGGGTGACGTACTTAGTTCCCCAATCCTATAAGCGCCTACTTCACTCCTATGTCGAGCCGGCTAAGAATACAACCAATGGAGATCTGCTCATGTTCCCCAATCCTATAACATGAGATCATTAGAATTTGCTCATGCATTAAATACAACCAATAAAACCTAGTACACATCGGTTCATGTTTCCTAAGACATTCAAGCATGTTACACAATGGAGATCTGCCAGTTTTCTTAAGCCTAACATTGAAATCATTCATCCATTACAACTATAAACAAGTAATCAACATATAATTAACATCTAGGTTTCATTACATCTAAGCAAACACATGAAAGATCTAGCCTAGCATGTTGAAATCAAGACAAGCATAAGATATATTCAAACAACACATAGACATATTGATTGAATTGAAAGAGGACTTATCTTAATTGAACATGAAAGGTTTCAAGGGGTAAAAACCCTTGAAAATACTGTAAAATACGACCTAGGGTTTATTAGGTTCGACCCTAGTATTCTCCACACAAGTCCCTCCCTAATGAATGAAACATAGAAAAGTATATATAGATTCTGAGAGGTGACGGCATCAAGAACAAATTTCTGACGCCGTCAAATAATTTCTCGGACTGCCTAGATCTGGGTTTGACAGCATCACGTGTACTCCTTATGCAGGCCGTCACAAAAATTACTCTTGACGCCCTTCTCTTGACGCCTTCAGGTTTTCTCTGGGTCGTCATGGATTTTACTCCTGACGCCGTCAGAATTTCCTTCTTGACGTCGTCAGGTACTGTTCTCAGCATGGAAAATTAAGTCTTTGCCGTTTTCTTCAATTTTATGCTCCAAAAACGTCCAAAATGCTTCATTTTCCAGAATTCACTCCCAAAGTACCTAAAATCACAAAAGGAACGATTTAGGGCAATATTTGATCAGATAAATTCAATTCCGGGCTTAAATGACCCCCTAAAAACGGTTCATTTTTCACCTCATCAGTGTCATCATAGGAAGAGATAGAAGCTTATAGAGTTGGGGAAGATCGTACACGGCCCCACGAATGGTATTAAGGAATGCAACCCTTCATCTACACAATTGTGACAAATCAACTAATCAATAAAAGATAACCAGGGAGTAATGAAATCTAAGTAAATACGCTTTTCTCCATATATAAGTTCCTACCATTTTAATTTCTTGTTATTTTTATTTTATTGTTTAACTAGTTTTTTGGGTTAGTTGGCTAGCAACTAATTCCGCCCACTCTTCCAATACCCGAGATATTTACTGCCTTTCCATAAAATATAAAAAATACAAAAAGAAACATCTCTCACCTTTAGACCTAGTTAGATTAGTTTCAATCCTAACGAACACTATTCCCTGAGAGAATGATCAATCCCTCGGTACTTGCCACTCACTATACTACATCGGTCAGGTACACTGCCTGGTGGGGATTGCAAGCTTCTCAAGATCCGTTGAGAAGTAAAACCTTTTGTAAGGTTGCAAAACCACACATCAAGTTTTTGGCGCCGCTGCCGAGGAATAGTTATTGCTTAGGTTGATTTTATTTTGATTAGGTATACTCATTAGATTCCTTTCTAGTGAGATTTTTATTTTATTTTTATAGGATTTCTTTAGTCTATCTTATTTCTTCGTTTCTTTGTTTGTAACCATTACCATCCGCCATCATGGAAGGTGGTAATATCCTTGATCCCATCATTCAACCAAACCACCAAACCACCAAAATCCACCCGAACCACCTAGAGCATGCACTTTAGGAGAATACTCCCGTCCTAGCCACCAAGGCTATCGAAACACCATTGAGCTCACTCAAGGAGCCAATGTGTCTCCCTTGCGATCTGACAGCATCCGGTTGGTGCAAAGCGGATGTGCATTCCATGGACTTCGTTTCGAAGATCCATACCAACATCTCAAGGATTTTATTAAAATCGTAGATTCCATAGACCTTGATGTTGAAACTTGAGAGACGACCTGATTGTGTCTCTTCCAATTCTCTCTACGTGACCAAGCTAGTCAATGGCTTGAGCGTTTACCCGCGGGATCCATCACCTCTTGGGATGATCTCACCTCTCGTTTCCTTGCTCAATTTTTCCCACCGGGAAGAACCACCAAGTTGAGGAATGACATCTTGCTCTCTATGACAACGAATGTTGGAATGATCCCCGTGATTTGAACAAAACAGTCAAGGCAATATCTTTGCCTTCGAATAATTCAAGCATTCCCGACCGTAGGATCATGGAACTTGAGGACCAAGTCAAGTTTCTTATGAAATCCTACGAAGCTCCTAAACCTTCAAGCTAAGTGAACAAAATCACTTCTTCGTGTGAATTATGTAGTGGTCCCCACGACAATAGTGATTGCATATAACTCCCAGAACAAGCTTTTGCGAACTACGCATCATCGCGTACCAACGGAGCGGGAGATAAGTGGTACACTCTCAAACCTGATACGTGGGAATCGCACCAGGCTTTACCTCTCGAGGGATCTCGAGAAGCTTACAACCCCCACCAGGCAGTGTACCTGATCGTTGTAGTATAGTATAGTGACAAGTACCGGGGGATTGATCGTTCAACTCAGAAATAGTGTCGCTAGGATTAGAAAGCCTAAAAACTAGGTCTAGAGATGAGGGATGATTCTTTTTGTATTTTTTATATTTTATAAAAGCAAATAAAAATCTCGGTTTTGGAAGAGTGGGCGGAATTAGTTGCTAATCAACTAACCCAATAACTAAGATGCAATCAAAATAAAATAACAAAAATGAAATGAAATCTAATTAAACTAGTGGTGTGAACAATAATAGGGAAAGTTGTGTTTACTTAGGTTTCATTACTCCCTAGATATCTTTTACAAGTTGACAGTTTGTAACAATTGCATGGATGACGGGTCGTATTCCTTAATACTAGTCGTAGGGTCGTGTACAATATTCCTTAACTCTATAGGATCCTACTTCACTCCTATGCCGAGCCATTAGAATCTCCTAACATGGGATCATTAGAATTCTCATACGCATTAAATACAACCAAAAATCATAGTACACCTCTGATCATGTTTCTTAAGACGTTCAAGCATGTCACCAATGGAAGTCTGCCAGTTTTCTTAAGCCTAACATCGAATACAATCATCCGTAACAACTATAAACAAACAATCAACCCATAATTAACATCTAGGTTTCACTACATCTAAGCAAACACATAAGAGATCTAGCCAAGCATGTTAAATTCCAGACAAGTGTAAGATATATTCAAACATCACATAGACATATTGAATGAATTGAAAGAGTACTTATCTCAATTGAACATGAAAGGTTTCAAAGGGTAAAAACCATTGAAAAAGCTGTAATATTCGAACTAGGGTTTCTCTCCAAAGTTATACCCTAATTGTTCCTCCTTAATGAATGAAAATTGCAAAACTATATATAGATTTTACAGGGTGACGGCGTCAAGAAGGAAATTCTGACGCCGTCAACTCGCCGCCCATAATGAAATCGGATTGCCTAGATCCACTTGTGACGCCGTCATGTGCAATTCCACTCTGGGCCGTCACTCTTATTTGGACCATGACGGCCTATGGTGACGCCGTCATGTCCCTAGTGTAAAACTCTTCTGGATCGTCACGGACTTTATCCACTTCCATCTCTTGTATTACTCTTGACGCCGTCACTTGAGAACTCTTGACGCTGTCAGGTACTGTTCCCAGCAAGGAAAATTAAGACTTTTCCGTTTTCTTCACTTTTATGCTCCAAAAACATCCAAAATGTTTCCTTTTCCAGAATTCACTCTAAAAGTACCTAAAATGACAAAAGGAACGATTTACGGCATTATTTGATCAAATAAATTAGAATCCGAGCTTAAATGACCCCCTAAAAACGGTTCATTTTTCGCCTCATCAAATACCCTTACACTTGAGATTTGCTTGTCCTCAAGCAAATGCGCTTTTATTCTAATCAAAATACAAGTTAGGGGTCATTTAATACTAATATAAAAGTAATTACAACAAATAATCGTTCCACTAAAGACCAAAGACAAGCACGAGGTCATACACTAGCACCTCACAACTAGTGTTTAGATACTCACATCTCTCGGGTGTAATAAAGTATATATCACAATATGGAAATGGAAAACATCTCTCACTACCTGTCATAGCAAAATAGATTACCATAGGCTTGGGAAAGGATTAAACCTCCACCACTTGGCGTAAGAACCTAGGATAAACTATCAAAGAAGTCTTTTAAAGGGTTATAACGTTAGGTGTAGGGATATGGAACACACAATTTTGTTGGATATAGGCAATCTTTACTGGTGGCGAGTTAATCATCTTGGTTAATTACACGTACGATATGGCGTTGCTAAGCCAAGACTAGACTCGACTTAAGCTAATAAATGAAAAATAACAAAAACATAAAACAAACATAGAATGAAATAGGATGGTAGTCCGTATGTTTTTTTCTCTTTTCTCTTTTTATTTATTTATTTATTTATTTATTTATTTATTATTATTATTATTATTTTTTTTGCATACACTCTTACCCTACCATCCAAAATAATACATCATAGGGAATGTACATTCTCCTTACACTTGAATTTTTACATACTTTACAATAAACTAATCTAATGACTAGAATCAAGATAATCAAAACACTTGGAGTACTTTTTAAGATTAACGCACATATGGGAGTAATAAATGATATTCTTCCCCATTACTCCATAACATTAGTACTTTACCCATGAGTCCCAATCGTCCCAAAACAATTAGCAACCATGTAATCAATTAGATAATTAACTAAGGGTTTAAACAAATAACAATAATGCACTAAAGATGAGTGCATACACGGAAGGCTAAGGCGATTTGGGTGTACATTTAAGTGGGTTGTAACAAATTCTTTCTTTAAGTAATATGCTTAAAGTTAGAAATGAAAAGATAGGCTCGGAGGGGTGTACTAGGGGTTTCGTGTACTAAAAATGAGTACAACGCGAAGGTGTGGGAAAAATTAGTTGACTTTACTAGCCAATTAATATGACTTAAATGGCCAAGTAATTATGATACGGGTTTAACACAAGGGTGATCCTAATGCCTCTTATCATGTAGTAAATCCTACTACACGAACGTAGTCTCACTAGCGGTCTCAGGATGCATCACTAACGCAAGTTCTAGAATCTAAATGCTGCCGGTACACTCATAAGCACTAATAGTAAATGCTTTTCCTACCAAATCTAAAGGCGAACCTCACATATTTGGGTGGAAAATTTTTCTGAATAGTACGGTTTTGTGCTAGTCATATAACTCTTATCCATCAGACACTTGCTATGGCTAAAGTTTCACTCCTAAATGTTGTAAAAATTTTTAAATTTGGCGCTAAAATTATGCTAACAAGTATTTCTCTTAGTTTTATTACACACCTACTATCAAACAAACAAACTCAAGTGCAATTGTATCTGATTGAGCCCGAACCACCTAACTTATATTGACCAGGGAATGGTCAACAAAGTCAGACAGCATAGATCAATGCTCCGCGGAAGTATAAGGTTTCCCCGGGTCGTATGTCCCGACGAGGTGTGATGGTTATGAAACGGTTTCGTGATCGGGTGAATTTGGATGAGAAAAAGGTTTGTGTGTGATTGAACTAAGGAATCTACAAAGGAATAGCTTAAATAAGCTATATGAATGAGACGGGAAACTAGGAAAAACCAGAAACGATTAAAACCTAAAAACGCGTACGTTACGTTTAAATAAAACGTAAACGTACAAAATAAAAAGTGAAAACGTAAAACTGAAAACACCCAGGGGGTGAAAATGACTTTTTTATGAACTTAAAAGTAAAAGAAAATTTTTAGAAAAAGAAAATAAATTTTTACACTAATTAATTATTTAATATTAATTAAAAACCATTTAATACTTATTATTAATACTTAAAACACTTAAATATAATTTAATACTAATTAAATACTAAAAAGGTGAAAATAAAATTTCTAAAATTATAAAATAACTAAAAATAAGTTTTAAAAATAAAAATAAGTGTTTTTGTCTTTTTGTGGTTTTTGTATTAATTAATTACTAATTAATTACTAATTATCTAATTAACTATTTTAAATTAGGAAAAGTACCAAATGAACAGTAAAAATGCTAAGAAAATTTCTAAAATTACTTTATAACATATAAAAGCTATAAAAAATATAAAAACTAAGTTTTACTTAATAAAAACTAGATATGCTATTTTAAACTAATTATTATTTAATAATTAATAAACTAAGATTAATTCTAATTAATACTAAATTAAAAGATAAAAATCTGAAAAAATTATTATAACTACTTTAATATATGAGGAATTTAATAAAAATATAAAATAGCTAAGTACTTAACAAAAATTTAAAAATGAAAATTAAAATTAAATTACATTAAATAGAAACTATCACTTAATTTTAAATTTGTTTTTCTTGATTTTTCTTTTACAAACCTATTTTATACTTAAAAACAATAAACTTTTACAAAAACAAACTTTTTAGAAATCAAAAATAAGCTGATATGAGAGTAAAAAGCCTAACAGTTGACTTAGTTTGACCAAAAGGCAAAATGGGATAAAATGACCACAAGTGGGACCCACTCTGGTTGAAACAAGTTCCAATAAGCTATGTTAACTTATCAAAGCTGGAATAAGCCAAAAAGGACCACAAAATAAGCTATAAGCTATGAATAAGCACTTGATTTCTAGTTGTGAAACTGAAAATAGGGACAGAGTTTTGTGGTGAATCCAAGTGGGGTCCACTGAGTTGTAGGTCAAACCTAAGGTCAAAAGAGGAAGCCCACCAGGGGGGGAGTTGAATGGAACCAGTATCAAGGGTTGTTGTCCACTGGGGTGGTCAGAAAACCACCACCAAGGTGGTGGTGTGGACTGCTATCTGATGAGCAGAAGCAGGGGTTGCCCTGCAAGTGTTTTCCAAGGGCAATTTTGTCCAAAAATAAAATTCTAAAAATTACAAAAATTGTGGAAATCTAAAGTTCAACTAACAGATTAACAATAAAACAAGTTTCAAAGCCTGAAAGCAAATACAAAAATCACAATAATTACTTGAACTTTTATAAAAACCTGAGATGCATGCACAATTGACTTTTGAGATTAACTTGAACTTTGACTTTTGTGAATTTCTAAAGGCTCCTACTGATTGATTAAACTATATTAAGCTACAAGCTAATGAAATATAGCTACAATTATGTCTTATGCAATGAAATTGATGGGCTTGGGATCACAACTGCCAAACAGTTGGCAGTTAAGGGACAAGGAAAGTGATTTTGACTATTTAAACAATTGACCACTGGATAATATGCTATGAATGTTTTATTACAACCTAAGATGAGTTAACTAAATCAAGCTTTCAACAAATATACCCAAGCACAGTGGTCAAAACCACTGTGCCAAACACCCCTTAAGTGAAGCTGTAGAGATGTTTTCAAAAGAACAAGAGAATCTTAAGCTAACCACAAGGAAAACACTGCATCATACTATCAAATTAAAACATTTAAACCATAATCTACCACTAAATTACTAGGAATTAAAATGAATAAACAACAGAGATTTTTATGAGATAAATAAATGAAATAAGCTTAGTGAGATGTAAACAGACCTTATGACAATGATGTAAGACTCATTTAAGCTTTACTGAGACATGCTCAACCTATCAATACCCATGAAACCAGGTCTGAATCAACATTCACCCCATTTGAGCCAGATTGACTTTTGTTGACCAAGTATAATTTTTGAAGCTTAAACCTATTTCAACCCTTTCTGAGCTTATTGAAGCTTATAAATTGCTTATGTGAACAACACTTATCATTAAACCAGTACTTTCATAACATCACAATTGAAACTGAATTCCTTAAATAAAAAGTGAAATTGAGAAATAAAACTTAAACTGGATTCTGAATTGAAATAGATTGTTGTTACACTAAGAAACCTTTAGAAATACAATTCAAAGCTTGAACAAATAAAAAAAAGAACATAAAACTTAAAACTATATCTAAATAAAGCTACCTACTGCTACACTAACTACTAACTACTTCTTCTCTTTTCTTTTCTTTTATAGTCCCTGCAATCTCTCTCTATCTTTCCCACAACTCTTTAGAGCCCTTGGATGAGCCAATTAGATCATGGCCGTTTGATTTGGTTTTGGCGGGAAAAAGAGTTTAGGCAGTTGGGTGGGTTAGGTTTGGTAGGTGGATGTATTAATTGAGGAGGGGGAAATTGGGAGACACAAGGGAGTGTTGGTGAGGGTTTAGTGGAAAAGTAGGAGGGGGGAGATTCCTGGTTTCGTGGGATATGTTGGGGGGAAAGGTGATGAACAGTGGTACGGGGTTTGTGGGTTTGACCGAAGTCAACGAGGGGTAGTGTTAGTTTTGGTTTGGTGGGCTGGGTTAAGTAAGGTTTGGGCTTGGGTATTAGTTGGTTGGATCAGATTTGGTTTGGGTGGGTAAGGCTAAAGGGTAGTTTGGTTTGTTAGCTTATTTTGTAGAAAACCACAAGGACCAATGTTGTAATTTAATGAAACATAGGGACTGATGTTGACAAGTTTCAAAAGATATCAAAAGGATTTAACTTGTCATGTTAAAACAACCAAAGGACCAAAAAAATGTGATTTTCCCATTTTAAATCACCCGGGGACTATTTATGTCGATTTTCAAAATCCGGGGACTAAAGTTGCCATTTTGTAAAATCTTTTATCCAAGGACCAATTTGAACATTTTTGAACTTCCAAGGACTAAAAATGATTTTTCATTCAAAATTATCCCACCAGGGACTGAATCTGCCAAAATCTGAAACTCCAGGGACCAAACGTGTAAATTTCTAAAACTTTCCAATTTTTCACCAAAGGACTAAATATGACAACTTATGATTTCAAAAGGACCTTTGGTGATAATTTTCTATATTTTGAATATCCAGGGACTAGATTTGTAATTTTATGAAAGTTGAGGGACTGAAACTGCCAATTTTGCAAACTTTGTACGTTTTTCATTTGTTTTTACTCGTTTTGCATCTAAAACATATAAAACACAATTTTGAAATATTTTCAGTATTTTGATGCACTACTGAGTGTTTTTGTATGTTTTGCAGTTCAGATTAGACCAAAAATGATGAGTATTTACACACTCATCAATCCCCCACACTAAACTATTGCTAGTCCCTAGCAATACTGTTTTGAAAACTTGATGGATTTGAAAAACTCTTTACCAAAAGCCATCACTTCTGGAGTAGCCAGGTGTAAGAACTGTGGCACACCTGATAACCGTGTGATTTTGAGCAAACCACCAGCTGTCAACGGATTTGAGTAGTCTTTACCAAAAGCCGTTTGCTTCTGGACTAGCCAGCTCTTGATGGAATAGTCAACATCTTGGTGAGCTGATTACCAATTATGGATTTTCCACGGCCTTTACCACAAGCCATAATCTTGCGGGCTAGCCAACTCATTTGTTTTCGGGGAGTTGATGAACCATACAATTTCGGGCAAATTGCCAGCCGTCAACGGATTTGAGATGTCTTTACCAAGAGCCGTTTGCTCCTGGACTAGCCAATCCCTTTTGTCGTTTAGACAAGGCGGACTGATTACCAAAAAAATTTTTGAAGCACCAGTGAAAATTTTTTGATTTTTTTTTTTTTTTTTTTTTTTTTTTTTTTTTTGAATTTTGGCTAAAAACGGGGGTATTATATAGTAAAATGTGATAAAATTCGCTAGCGAATACCCCCCACACTAAGCATGAATATTGTCATCAATATTCAAAATCCCGGCTATTATGCCGACATTTTGAACGTAAAAGGGCAACATTACAAGCTGAGCGTGGAAAACACCATTTTGTATTTTCACTCATTTGTAACCATAGCATGGGGGACTCCCCCACACTTAGGGTGAAAACCCTATAAGCATGCTATTGTTTTTGTTTACCGAGTCGCTAGCTTGACTCGACCCCGAATTCATTTGTCCATGGGGAAGCATGATGTGGAAGAAACAATCTCAATCGGACTTTCATTCAAAATGTTTGGACAAACATATGAAGCACGTGAAAGTTCCACACCGATGATATAAGTATCCGGCTCAAGATAATGATACATGAAAATGCCGGGATCAAATATAGTGTCCTCACTCCCGAAGGAGTGAAGAAGAGAAGAAGTCACCGTATAGGTGAAGAAAAGGAAGAAAACCATGACGAAAATCATGATTTGATCTTCTTCCTCAAGAGGAGGCTCAATAGCCTGAGTTTGGATTTCAAAGGGTAAGCTCGTAAACAACCCGGGAGGGTGGGTGGGATTTTGCAAATTCTCATGATTGAGAGCATCTCCCCCCGGGCAATCAAACTGATGAGCGAGTTCACCGGAGAACTCCTCATGAAGAGAATCATTCACAAGATGTGAATCTGGGAACTCATGTTCCGGAATAGACTCATCACAATCCTCAATCTGAGTACCAAAGAGTGGATTATCAGAAATCGAAGTGAATTCAGATTCGAATTCAAATAGAGGATTGGTGAGAGTGGTATTGAATGTTTCGGGAACAAAGTGAATATTATTCTCTGTTGGACTGCTGGGATCAGAAGTGAGTGACGGATCATGATATAGGAGACTTTCAATTTCTCCCAGATCGGCTTGGAAATCAAGGAGACCATCATCACTTTCCAAGGAAAGTGGATCGATGTGAGCAAGTTCATCAGCGAACTCCTCAAGAAGAGGATCAACATCAGAATGAGGCAGTGGTGCCTCGATATACTCAATGTCTCCATGAGATGTACAATCATCATTAAAATCTGAGAAGGTCTCAAAATGATCGTTTGAACACTCAAGAGGTGAAGGAATATCACACATATCATCCAAAGTTCCCTGTGACTCTCTTGGGATTGGAACAAGGTTCTCAACACTAGACTTTATGAATTCGTCCGATTCCCTTTCAGGAACAGTGTCAAGATGCTCGTCCCCCATGATCAAAGAGTGAGTGTGAACCTCGGGTGTGATAATAGCAGACTGAGGGAGATTCAAAAGACTAGCACACATAGATTCTATGTTTTTCATGTGTTCTTCTGCTGGCAATTCTTGCATACTCTTATCTCCCTGTGCTTTCACGGAAGGAATCTCAACTGATGAACTGGATGAATCTTTGTAATATTCTTTCATTTGAATAGAATCCTCATCATCATCGTCATCATGAAGAGCAGCATAGCGAAGATTGGCACGTATTTTAGCCGCTCTTTGCTCAGCAAGCAATTCTTCCATGCTCTTTTCGTTTCTAGCTGCTCGTTCTTCCGCAAGTAATTCTGCCATAGATTTCTCACGAGAGCTTTGAAACGAAGTAGTAGCCAACTCCTCCTTAAGATCTTTCAATATCTCAAGAACCTCTATTAAAATGTCTTGCTCATTAACAAGAGGAGTTGTTTGGGTTATTTGGTACTGTGGAGGTGGGTCTGAAAACGAATAGTCGTAATTGTTACAAGGAAACGGATTCCCTGTTTGACAATCAGAGCTAGTGTGTGGACCTCCACAATACTCACAACAGTAAAACTGATGTGGCTGTGAGTCGTATGTGCTTGTGTCATAATTGTTATCAGGAAACTGCTCATAGACAAGCGTGCTTCCTGATTGACAATCAGAACTGTAGTGCGAACCACCACAGTACTCACAACAGTAAAACTGCTGAGACTGATGGTGTGGTAGCTGGTGGAATGAATCAGTGGTGTCATGGTAAGAATAGGGATCTTGGTTATAGACAGACCCGTTTCCTGACTCTACCATGCCACAACCGGGGCAATTACCACCATTATGAGAACTACCACACCACTGGCAAACCAGAAAGTGTGGATGAGACATAGAAAGAATCAAATGTGTATAGAGGGTGAGGAATTGAGAATCAAAGGGGTAAGAGAGTAAAGGTGAGTATTTTTGGGTTTTTGGGTAAACATTTTGTACAAAGGATAAAGAAAATCTTTTTGGGATTTTGTTTTTATGAAAATATGAACAAGGATGGATAAATGTACAATGGAACGAATTCCAAAGACACTAATCAGAAAAACCGTTTAGAATAGCGCGCACACCTCCCCGGCAGCGGCGCCAAAATTTGATTGAGCCCGAACCACCTAACTTATATTGACCAGGGAATGGTCAACAAAGTCAGACAACATAGATCAATGCTCCGCGGAAGTATAAGGTTTCCCCGGGTCGTATGTCCCGACGAGGTGTGATGGTTATGAAACGGTTTCGTGATCGGGTGAATTTGGATGAGAAAAAGGTTTGTGTGTGATTGAACTAAGGAATCTACAAAGGAATAGCTTAAATAAGCTATATGAATGAGACGGGAAACTAGGAAAAACCAGAAACGATTAAAACCTAAAAACGCGTACGTTACGTTTAAATAAAACGTAAACGTACAAAATAAAAAGTGAAAACGTAAAACTGAAAACACCCAGGGGGTGAAAATGACTTTTTTACGAACTTAAAAGTAAAAGAAAATTTTTAGAAAAAGAAAATAAATTTTTACACTAATTAATTATTTAATATTAATTAAAAACCATTTAATACTTATTATTAATACTTAAAACACTTAAATATAATTTAATACTAATTAAATACTAAAAAGGTGAAAATAAAATTTCTAAAATTATAAAATAACTAAAAATAAGTTTTAAAAATAAAAATAAGTGTTTTTGTCTTTTTGTGGTTTTTGTATTAATTAATTACTAATTAATTACTAATTATCTAATTAACTATTTTAAATTAGGAAAAGTACCAAATGAACAGTAAAAATGCTAAGAAAATTTCTAAAATTACTTTATAACATATAAAAGCTATAAAAAATATAAAAACTAAGTTTTACTTAATAAAAACTAGATATGCTATTTTAAACTAATTATTATTTAATAATTAATAAACTAAGATTAATTCTAATTAATACTAAATTAAAAGATAAAAATCTGAAAAAATTATTATAACTACTTTAATATATGAGGAATTTAATAAAAATATAAAATAGCTAAGTACTTAACAAAAATTTAAAAATGAAAATTAAAATTAAATTACATTAAATAGAAACTATCACTTAATTTTAAATTTGTTTTTCTTGATTTTTCTTTTACAAACCTATTTTATACTTAAAAACAATAAACTTTTACAAAAACAAACTTTTTAGAAATCAAAAATAAGCTGATATGAGAGTAAAAAGCCTAACAGTTGACTTAGTTTGACCAAAAGGCAAAATGGGCTAAAATGACCACAAGTGGGACCCACTCTGGTTGAAACAAGTTCCAATAAGCTATGTTAACTTATCAAAGCTGGAATAAGCCAAAAAGGACCACAAAATAAGCTATAAGCTATGAATAAGCACTTGATTTCTAGTTGTGAAACTGAAAATAGGGACAGAGTTTTGTGGTGAATCCAAGTGGGGTCCACTGAGTTGTAGGTCAAACCTAAGGTCAAAAGAGGAAGCCCACCAGGGGGGAGTTGAATGGAACCAGTATCAAGGGTTGTTGTCCACTGGGGTGGTCAGAAAACCACCACCAAGGTGGTGGTGTGGACTGCTATCTGATGAGCAGAAGCAGGGGTTGCCCTGCAAGTGTTTTCCAAGGGCAATTTTGTCCAAAAATAAAATTCTAAAAATTACAAAAACTGTGGAAATCTAAAGTTCAACTAACAGATTAACAATAAAACAAGTTTCAAAGCCTGAAAGCAAATACAAAAATCACAATAATTACTTGAACTTTTATAAAAACCTGAGATGCATGCACAATTGACTTTTGAGATTAACTTGAACTTTGACTTTTGTGAATTTCTAAAGGCTCCTACTGATTGATTAAACTATATTAAGCTACAAGCTAATGAAATTAAGCTACAATTATGTCTTATGCAATGAAATTGATGGGCTTGGGATCACAACTGCCAAACAGTTGGCAGTTAAGGGACAAGGAAAGTGATTTTGACTATTTAAACAATTGACCACTGGATAATATGCTATGAATGTTTTATTACAACCTAAGATGAGTTAACTAAATCAAGCTTTCAACAAATATACCCAAGCACAGTGGTCAAAACCACTGTGCCAAACACCCCTTAAGTGAAGCTGTAGAGATGTTTTCAAAAGAACAAGAGAATCTTAAGCTAACCACAAGGAAAACACTGCATCATACTATCAAATTAAAACATTTAAACCATAATCTACCACTAAATTACTAGGAATTAAAATGAATAAACAACAGAGATTTTTATGAGATAAATAAATGAAATAAGCTTAGTGAGATGTAAACAGACCTTATGACAATGATGTAAGACTCATTTAAGCTTTACTGAGACATGCTCAACCTATCAATACCCATGAAACCAGGTCTGAATCAACATTCACCCCATTTGAGCCAGATTGACTTTTGTTGACCAAGTATAATTTTTGAAGCTTAAACCTATTTCAACCCTTTCTGAGCTTATTGAAGCTTATAAATTGCTTATGTGAACAACACTTATCATTAAACCAGTACTTTCATAACATCACAATTGAAACTGAATTCCTTAAATAAAAAGTGAAATTGAGAAATAAAACTTAAACTGGATTATGAATTGAAATAGATTGTTGTTACACTAAGAAACCTTTAGAAATACAATTCAAAGCTTGAACAAATAAAAAAAAGAACATAAAACTTAAAACTATATCTAAATAAAGCTACCTACTGCTACACTAACTACTAACTACTTCTTCTCTTTTCTTTTCTTTTATAGTCCCTGCAATCTCTCTCTATCTTTCCCACAACTCTTTAGAGCCCTTGGATGAGCCAATTAGATCATGGCCGTTTGATTTGGTTTTGGCGGGAAAAAGAGTTTAGGCAGTTGGGTGGGTTAGGTTTGGTAGGTGGATGTATTAATTGAGGAGGGGGAAATTGGGAGACACAAGGGAGTGTTGGTGAGGGTTTAGTGGAAAAGTAGGAGGGGGGAGATTCCTGGTTTCGTGGGATATGTTGGGGGAAAAGGTGATGAACAGTGGTACGGGGTTTGTGGGTTTGACCGAAGTCAACGAGGGGTAGTGTTAGTTTTGGTTTGGTGGGCCGGGTTAAGTAAGGTTTGGGCTTGGGTATTAGTTGGTTGGATCAGATTTGGTTTGGGTGGGTAAGGCTAAAGGGTAGTTTGGTTTGTTAGCTTATTTTGTAGAAAACCACAAGGACCAATGTTGTAATTTAATGAAACATAGGGACTGATGTTGACAAGTTTCAAAAGATATCAAAAGGATTTAACTTGTCATGTTAAAACAACCAAAGGACCAAAAAAATGTGATTTTCCCATTTTAAATCACCCGGGGACTATTTATGTCGATTTTCAAAATCCGGGGACTAAAGTTGCCATTTTGTAAAATCTTTTATCCAAGGACCAATTTGAACATTTTTGAACTTCCAAGGACTAAAAATGATTTTTCATTCAAAATTATCCCACCAGGGACTGAATCTGCCAAAATCTGAAACTCCAGGGACCAAACGTGTAAATTTCTAAAACTTTCCAATTTTTCACCAAAGGAATAAATATGACAACTTATGATTTCAAAAGGACCTTTGGTGATAATTTTCTATATTTTGAATATCCAGGGACTAGATTTGTAATTTTATGAAAGTTGAGGGACTGAAACTGCCAATTTTGCAAACTTTGTACGTTTTTCATTTGTTTTTACTCGTTTTGCATCTAAAACATATAAAACACAATTTTGAAATATTTTCAGTATTTTGATGCACTACTGAGTGTTTTTGTATGTTTTGCAGTTCAGATTAGACCAAAAATGATGAGTATTTGCACACTCATCAGTATCCTATAAGGTATCATCATTTACCCTCCCCTTACATTTAGGATGAACATTGTCCCCAATGTTCAATTAAAGAATGTAAAAGTGAAATAGTAAAAGAATGAAATCAAATACTCCCCTGATTCGTTCGGTATGGATAGTGTGGTAACAAGGTTAGATCTTCCTCCAAGAAAATGAACAATCAACGCTTCCCTTCCAGAAAAATAAATCTTCTTCTTGTCATACATAACCTGTTAAACCTGAGAAAATAAACAAGGCAACCTCGCGTAAAATCGGCGACAATCTATATATATTAACAAATCCTAGAAAACAATGTAAGATATAATGCTTGTGGAATGAATGTTTGCAGATTTTCTGGAGTTTATAAAACTAAAGAATTAACAAAAACTTCAAGACTCCGTTAGAAAAACAAAACAAGCAAAATTTCCAGAATTTTACACATGAAGCCGTCAGGAGTTAACTCCTGACGCCGTCAGAAGTGACCTGCAGAAATCTTTACGTTAAGTTTCCGGAAAATCTTTGGAAAAACTTATGTCCTGCTTCGTGGAAAATCCTGCAAAACATCATTAAGACTCGATACAAGCATTTGACTCTAAGAAATACTAATACACATGTCCATTTAATATTGTGGAGAATCATGATCAATTTGGTTCTTAAAAACAAATTTGGGGTTTCCCCTTACACTTATCTTTTGCAAAATACCTTTGTATGAAGTTAAGACGAAGTCAAACGACAAAATAAAGCATTTTCACAATTTTATTTTTGAAACATGATCTACCAACAATAAAAATAAAGCATGCATACGGAATCAAATAAAAATCAAACAAAATAAAATTACGCAATTTAAAAACTGAAAATTTAAACAACCCATAACATTAAAGTCCTACATGAAGATAAATAAAAATTATCCAGGGCCAACAGAGGCCATACCTTAAATTATTACTAGACAAATTGTTTCAAATCATACAACCATGAATAAATTGTTCAGAGATCACAAATATCATGACAAATCACTGGGGAGGGGGACTATAGCGGTAATCATAGCCAGGAGGGAGGTGCCTGGTGTACCCATAGGGAGGGTAGTCCATCTCGCGACCAGGGAATGGGTCGATCTGTAGCAGAGGCTCAATGTGATCACGGGTAGAGAGATGCTGCATCTGGCGGATGGTGTGATCATACATCCAGTCAAACCTCTGGTCAGTGGTGGTTCTCCATGCGTCCACCTGACCCATCCAAGCCCCTTGATGCGCCTGCCAATCTCCCCGACCCATGTGTCGGTAATAATCTGCAGACCCAACCTCATAATCCCCGTAATGCGGCTGCTAGGGCACACCCTCATCATCATCCTCAACACCCGCCGGTCCTCCCACAACATACCAAGTAAAGGACCCATCCCCCAGCTCCATCACAATACTCATCTACTTGAGGGACTTGGCCCTCACCACCCTACATGCCCCACAGTCGCTCAGGTACCCCATAATCTCTGGAACAAGGATCCCATAGGAACGAGCCAAACGGGTCACAAACATCCCTCCATACACCTTGTCGGTATCCCTCTCCCCCATACTAGTCTTCAAATAACTCGCTACCCAGAATGGGATGTTACAGTATACATCCGTTGAAAACATGGTGTATAGGTAGAAAAGGTCCGAAGCAGTGACACGGTGAGTAGTGCGATGACGCCCCGACAAATTGTAGGTGATGCATCTATGGGCTAACCTGATCATAGGGTCCCTAATTGAGGCCGCCCCAGTGGTTGAGGTATATACCCCATTCCCAATACTCGGCCAGAACATGGAACACCTCAATTCATTCCTCACTGTCTCCCCATTCAACAACCTCTACATAAAACCACCCTGAACAGCCTCCTCCTGAGTATATAAGCCTAATCTCCACCCAAACTCAGTAACCGAGCACGATCTAAGCTCTCCCCCCAGCCTAAAGTAAATGGTGGTACCTCCCATATTTGTCCTAGCCTCAGCCAAATCAAAGCGAAAAGTAGCAAAGAACTCCCTTAACAACTCACTGTAAACCGTTTCCCTCATCCTAAACAGCCTTTCCCATTGAGGACCCGTAAATGCATCAGTTTGGATCCTCCCAAGGAAGTCACCCTCAAGACCTTGGGACCTCAAAAATTCCCAATCAATAACTGCCCCTGCATCGATATGGTGATAGAGTAGTTCCGCGTATTTGGTTCTAGAAGCGTCATTATCAAACTCACTCCAACTATGGACCAAGTCACCATAGTTTACATGTTGGGACCTTGATGAACTCCCTCGGTGTTGTCGGCTTCACTTGCTCATTTTCCTGAAAAAAGATGGAATGGAACGGAAATGGTTAGAATGAGAGTTTTACGAAGTTATGCTGTGTAACACCCCAACCCGATAAGGGTAGAAGTATTACATTACAGTGACATATCAGAACAAACACAAGCATATGATTCATACATATAACGAAATTCAGGGTTACAAATGAAAATCTGAAACTACAAGGTTACAAAGAAGTAAATACTATGTCTAATAAAGTGAAACTTCATCTAATCGTCTCTAGTCCAAAGCATAGTCTTCTAAGTCCAATCACACTCTCTTCCCATAACCCAGCTTCCTACTAAAACCTGCCGCAGGAAAAGGAAATGCGGCTGAGCTTAAAAAGCCCAGTGAACAGATACATATACAAAGCAATGATAATGAAACAGAACTGAAACATAGTGCATTGGGGAAATAGAATAAGGAATAGATAAAAGAGTAATAGAATATAAAGAAGAAAGGATAGTCATCTACCACGAGCCCAGAAACTCAAAGTCATAAATCTCAAAGTCATAATTCTCAAAGTCATAATCTCAAAGTCATAATCTCACAATCAGAGGGGATACCTCTCAGGCAACCAGATAATATGAGGGGTGTCCTCATGTATCAAATGGGTGGAGTAGCTAGCTCCCAGAAATTGTGAAAGGCGTGTATTGCACACAGCACCAGTCACCTCAAAGTCAACTCAAAGTCATAGTTAAATCCACTAAACAGAACAGATCTAGGATTGCAATCCATACGCCCCTTACTCAAAGTCAATCTCAAAGCCATATACTCAAAGTCATAATAGCCGGCAGATAATCATAAAAGGGACGGCGTGAGAAATCACTCACCCACACATGAGTCATGCCAGCGGTGCATCACAGACATGCCTATGGTACCTCCATAGGTAGGGAAACATAAATGGCTCGGGTATCAAACTAAGAGTCAGGTCTCAAAGTCATACAAAAGGTCATATAGCAAAGGTTTATCTCAATGTCATCTCAAAATCATATCAGAAATAATAGTCAAGGTCCATTCAGAGTTCATCAGGTCAAGGTTCATATTCAAAAATCAATTCATGGTTCAGTTCAAAAGTCCGTTTCAAAAGTTTCTATTAAAAGTCCAATTTAAATAATCTTTTAAAACAGTTTTCATAAAAATGGTCTTTCAAAATATAGTGTTCATGAAAGTTAAATAACCTTTCTTTTAAAAAGAAATTTAGCATCATTTATAAACATATTTTCAAATCAGTTCTTCTCAAAACATTTCCATGGTATCATTAAGAAGGTTTTCATAGCATAGGTTCATAACGGAGGTCATATCAAGTGGGATCAACAGAGAAGGTTCAAGTAAAGGGGATCATAGCAATGACATCAATTCGGGAACTAACGGATCAGAATATGAAAGAGATCATGAGAAACCTTTTGAGAAAGGTCAGAATATCTGTACCTTAAACCGCCAGGAAACACACACTAGAACATAAGGATCGAAATAAACTCCTTCTTCAGCGAATCTACACGAATTAACGATCGGCTTATTATTAATAACTTATTCAATTCAGATTTCTCATCTTAGCCGGCTTTCCAGTTTTAGTAACTTTCCATAGTAATTAAGTCTCACAAGTTATAGGGCTTAAGTACGAGTTTACGTATTTCACACATTACCCTTTAAGTTTCATTATATACAACTTAGCCCCATAAGTTAAATTAATTACAAAATGTCCTCTTAAGTTTAATTATGTTTAAAACCTTCCTTAACGTCAAATTAATTGGAAAATCATAGCTTATGATTAATTTCACCTTCCATGACCAAGTTATAACCTTAATTAGTCTTGTAGTTGTATTTCCAGCTTTCATTCATAAACAGGTCACCACTTTCCGAATTTTTAAACCACATCAGAACTCAAAAGAAAAATTTACCAAAATTTACACATGTACTTCAATGTATTTGGAACACACACGAATTTTCCCAGAATTTATTTCTAAGTATAAATACCCAAAGAAAATCGTTTACCCAGACCAATCCAGAAAATGAACTGCAGAAACACCCAGAAAGTTGGCTCTTCGTTTACCCATTTAAACACTTTAGAAAAATTTGAAAAAATTCCAGAAGGTCACCAATGTACCAAATATCACTCCTGTAAAAGGAGAACCCTTAACTCTATATGGTTTGAAAATGAAAAATCCCATACTCCATCTGATTTTACGTTTCCAAAACTCAGGTTCGACACACGATCTCATAAAATTCAAAAAGCTTACCTCCCGACCCCCAATCACTATGAAACTTATATTTACAGAAAGTAGACAAGTAGTACTTATGTTTAGACTCAAAAATCATCTAAATACACGTTACCATCATTTAATTACAGTCGACTAAAGTTGGTTTAATTTCCAGATCAGAAAACTGTTTCATTATTTCATGTGATTATTTAGGTTTTCGCCTTTACAATCTTTAATTCTTAACACATATCGATTATAGATGAGTTCTAACATATTTAGGTCGTATAACATTAGGTTCAATGACATCAATGAAAGGAAATAAAGAGCAAGGAAGAAGGGTGTTACCCTTTTGTGCTTCTCGACAAAACAGAACCACAAGGACGAGGGATTCAATCACACGAACCGAGCACACACCAAACCCCTACATTCGAATAGCTTAACCCATGATCAAAAAAACACCTTTGTAACTCCTTCTTGGTCTCGAATAGGAAGAAGAACCACCAAAAAAATGTGAATGCCGCTTGGTTGTTAAGAATTTGGTTTAGGGTTTTATTTCTTTATTTTTTTTTAATCGTATGGTGTGTGTGGGAGAAGGAACACCGCCCCCCCTTATGTGGGTTTGAGATTGGGCTAGGAGGCCTAAACAAGTTGGGCTTAAGCTTATTTGGTCCATGGTTGGGTTTTAGTTTGATTAAATGGCTTTACGAAGGAGAAAAGGTCCAAATGAGTGTCCACGTAGCGAAATTAATTTTCCTCGTATTTTATTTATGCCACAAAATTATTTTGGAGTTCATTTATATTCAAAGATTTCTATAGTGATGTTTCGTTTAAAATTTTATGGACTTATGGTTACGTTTTTGAAATTATACTTGCGTTTAATTATTTCGTAACGTATTTAGAAAATTTTAAAATTATACGCAATTTTAGGTATTCGAGATTTAGGGTTTTACATGCTGTCAGACACATTTGACGCCGTCAGGAAATAAAACCTGACACCGTCAGACCCAGCAGAAGTCCAATCATGCAATTACGAGGGGAAAATCAATTTTCAAACTCTAAATCCATGACCCAAACACCCCTTTTTGTAGAAAATATGGGTGGGAGATCAAAAAATCCGTGGTATGAAAGATTTTTCCGCAATTGACTCATGATTCAAATCAACCACTACTAGCTAATGCTAAACTCATGATTACAAACCACCTAAGGAAGGGCATTATGATTTCTAAAGATGGGTCAATGTTAGGGTTTCGGATGATGGGGGTTTTCAAAATTGGTAGGTCCTATGGATAATTGAACGAATAAGGATGAAGAAAAGTTACTTACCACGTGGAAATTTGTCACGGAAGATGTCAGATTTGACCTTGGAGATTCGGAGGTGGAGCAGAACTTGGGTATAGTTTGTGGGGTATGACTTGAAAGTGATGGAAATGGGGTTATTATTGATGAGAATGCGAGGTGACGGCGTCAAGAGTAAAAATCTGACGCCGTCAGATGCTCGTTTTATGAGTACTTAGTGGAAATTTCAAATTCTGTCCCTGCACTATTGCAGATAGCTAATCAAAAGTAAAAACTATGAGTGGCCATCCCGTCAGTGAAGTCCACGTGGGTCAAACAATTTGTTACTGTCACGAAGTGAGGCGTGGTTATTAAAAGGGCTGGGCAGAGTTCCATTTAGGTTGTGATCTTCATATTGGTAAACGGTGGGTACGGGAAGGAGTCGTTCCATAGAAGTTTCCAAAGCTGCGGTGTTTTCGAGGTGCAACCTCTTCACACCAGGTTTGAAACCAAAGGAACGTCTCTTGTGCAAATTGGGGAGCGTGGTTTGCAAACTTCCAACGAAGATGTTATGAAATTGCAAGTTCTTTTCCTCCTGAGGATGCTCATAAAAGTAAGGGGTAATTGAGGTGAAGCGCCTGAAAAGGATTTTTCATTATCCTCTTCGTCACACACCAAAGGGGTTGGGAGTTCAAAGATTTTTTCGATTTTTCTTGGTGTGGATTTTTCCCTAATCTTTTCCTTAATTCTTGATATGAATTTGTCTGCAAGTCCATAAAAGCAGTACGAGTGCTTTTCATGCGAGCTTCTAAGTGCCGAATCTGTTTTTCCTGATTATTCATGAAGGTTATCATTATCCCTTCGAACTCCTCTTGTCATGAACGCTCAGGAAAATTGAATTTGCTAATCGCACTCACACGCATATCAGGACTCCTTGCGATTTCAACTGCAGGCATTTCAGCTCTCATCAATCCCATAACCTGCTTCTCGATATTTCCCAATAACTGTTCTTGGGTAGCGTTCACGTAATCAAGACATCCTTCTCTTGAAAACATCGGGTCCTCCCATCCTTCTTCTTCGTATTGTGCTAACCCCTCAAGAACTTCCCAGCATTTATCGATGCTAAGTCTGTTTAGTCTACCATTGGCTGCATAATCTATGGCCCTTCTCGTTTGACAATTAACTTTATCGTAAAAGATTTGAATTTGAAGCCATGGTTCAATGCCACGATGAGGGACTTTTTGGAGTAAGTCCTTGTATCGAGTCCATGCTTCGTATATAGTTTCACCTTGACGTTGTTGGAACATCAAGATATCATTTCTAAGCTTGGTAGTTCTCCCCGGTGGGAAAAATTGAGCAAGGAAACGAGTGGTGAGTCATCCCATGAGGTGATGGATCCCGCGGTTAGACGTTCAAGCCATTGACTAGCTTGATCTCGTAGAGAGAATTGGAATAGGCGTAATCGGGTCGACTCTCTAGTTGTAACATCAAGGTCTATAGAATCTACGATTTTAAGGAAATCCTTGAGATGTTGATTAGGATCTTCGGAACGAAGTCCATGGAATGCACATCCGCTTTGCACCAAACGGATGGTGTCGGATCGCAAGGGGGACACATTGGCTCCTTGAGTGAGCTCAATAGTGTTTCGATAGCCTTGGTGGCTAGGACGGGAATACTCTCCTAGGGTTCGGGGCCTAAGAGGTTGGTTTGCTAGTGGTGGGTTTTGTGGGTGATTTTGTTGTGGTGGGTTGATGGGTTCAAAGATGTTACCACCTTCCATGATGTCGGATGGTAAAAGTTACGAACAAAGACACGAAGAAAAAAGATAGACTAAAGAAAACCTAGAAATAAAAATAAAATCTTACTAGAAAGGAATCTAGCAAGTAGACCTAATAAAAAGAAATCATAACCTAGACAATAACTATTCCCCGGGCTGCAGCGCCAAAAACTTGATACGTGGGAATCACACCAGGATTTACCTCTCGAGGGATCTCGAGAAGCTTACAACCCCCACCAGTCAGTGTACCTGATCGTTGTAGTATAGTATAGTGACAAGTACCGGGGGATTGATCGTTCAACTCAGGAATAGTGTAGCTAGGATTGGAAAGCCTAAAAACTAGGTCTAGAGGTGAGGGATGATTCTTTTTGTATTTTTTATATTTTATAAAAGCAAATAAAAATCTCGGTTTTGGAAGAGTGGGCAGAATTAGTTGCTAATCAACTAACCCAATAACTAAGCTGCAATTAAAATAAAATAACAAAATTGAAATGAAATCTAATTAAACTAGTGGTGTGAACAATAATAGGGAAAGTTGTGTTTACTTAGGTTTCATTACTCCCTAGATATCTTTTACATGTTGATTTTTTGTTACAATTGCATGGATGACGGGTCGTATTCCTTAATACTAGTCGTAGGGCCGTGTACAATATTCCCTAACTCTATAGGATCCTACTTCACTCCTATGTCGAGCCGTTAGAAGCTCCTAGCATGGGATCATTAGAATTCTCCTACGCATTAAATACAACCAAAAATCATAGTACACATTTGATCATGTTTCTTAAGACGTTCAAGCATGTCACCAATGGAAGTCTGCCAGTTTTCTTAAGCCTAACATCGAATACAATCATCCGTAACAACTATAAACAAACAATCAACCCATAATTAACATCTAGGTTTCACTACATCTAAGAAAACACACAAGAGATCTAGCCAAGCATGTTAAATTCATGACAAGTGTAAGATATATTCAAACGACACATAGACATATTGAATAAATTGAAAGAGTACTTATCTCAATTGAACATGAAAGGTTTCAAAGGGTAAAAACCCTTGAAAAAGCTGTAATATTCGGACTAGGGTTTCTCTCCAAAGTTATACCCTAATTGTTCCTCCTTAATGAATGAAAATTGCAAAACTATATATAGATTTTACAGGGTGACGACATCAAGAAGGAAATTCTGACGCCGTCAACTCGCCGCCAATAATGAAATCGGATTGCCTAGATCCACTTGACGCCGTCATGTGCAATTCCACTATGGGCCGTCACTCTTATTTGGACCATGACGGCCTATGGTGACGCCATCATGTCCCTAGTGTAAAACTCTTCTGGATCGTCACGGACTTTATTCACTTCCACCTCTTGTATTACTCTTGACGCCGTCACTTGAGAACTCTTGACGCCGTCAGGTACTGTTCCCAGCAAGGAAAATTAAGACTTTGCCGTTTTCTTCACTTTTATGCTCCAAAAACATCCAAAATGCTTCCTTTTCCAGAATTCACTCCAAAAGTACCTAAAATGACAAAAGGAACGATTTTGGGCATTATTTGATCAAATAAATTTGAATCCGGGCTTAAATGACCCCCTAAAAATGGTTCATTTTTCGCCTCATCAAAACCCGAGCCCCTTACGATGATTCATACAACCCCTCTTGGAAAAATCACCCAAATCTTAGGTGGAAACAAAACTAAAACACTCCTCAAAACAATTCGTCAAATCCAGCTAATCGTTTTCAATCAAACGGTTCATCCTCAAACCGTACTTTCAACAACAATCCTTCCAACAACTATGGAAGTACTAACAATTTTGAAGGATTGATGTCCAATTTTATGGCATCTCAAGAAGCTCGTTTCGCTAAGTTTGAATCCGAATTTAAACAAAAACAAAGCGAGATGACAAGTAAAATTGACACCTTGTTGAAAGTTCTCAATGACCGAGAAATGGGAGCACTCCCAAACGACACGGTCAAGAACCCGAAACTAAACGTTAATGCTATCTCTTTGGTTTCGTCTCCTAGTTCTTGCCCAAAATACTATTCGGTCAATGCTATGAGCACGTGTTTCAAGCAAACTCAAGTTCTTAAAAAAGACCAACATGATGAAACCACCAATAAAAAGTCGGTCAACAAAGTAATTGAAACACCTCCCATTCAAAACCTTGACGATGAATTCAAGGAGCTCCACCTTGAATGTCCGGTTATTGATGTTTTAGCTCGTGCTCCTTACTACAATGCCCTTTTGGAAAAATACGAGAAGAAGCTTAAATTAGGTGAAAAAGGAACCGCCTTCGTTCAAAATAAGTTACCTAAAAAATTAGATGATCCAGGCATATTTGTTCTACCTTGCAAGATCGGAAACTCTAAGGCTTTTGACACATTAGCTGATCTTGGGTCAAGCCTAAATCTACTTCCATTGTCCCTTTACACCACTCTTAAGCCAGGTAAATTAGATGAGACAAAAGTGATCATAGGTCTTGCGGATGGAAGTGTCGTATATCCAGTTGGGGTAGTAAGGACGTATTAGTGCACATAGGAAGATTAACTATTTTAGCCGATCTCCACGTCCTTGATATGGTTAGTGACTCTACATGCCCTTTGCTAATAGGAAGAGGATTTCTAGCTACCGCAAGTGCGATGATTGATTGTATGGATTCTAAAATAGCGGTAGGGGAAGGTGAAACTTGATCGGTTTACGATGTTAAAAAACACGCCTATGATACTAATGAGGAACCAACACCTCATTGGGTTGATATAAATAGGAGACCCTCTAGATATGGACCTTGGGTTAATAGAGACTTCATAGGACCCCAACACCCATTTTACCTAGAAGAGGAATTTGTGAACCAAACACATACGGTAGAACAACTCTTGGCTAGGGACACAGAATTGGACCCATTTGAAGATCCTCTAGTTTTTAGAAAGATGATTGAATTCCTACGAGTCTTACCCATTAACCTAGGAATGAATAGGTGGAAAAGCAAAGGTGATAAATGCAAGTGGAATTGGAATAAACCACCTAAGGAAGGAGATGGATCATGGCACATAAATATGACATTATATGATCCGGATGGAGAGAAGTTTGAAAAGTCATACCGTACTAAGCGTATCGATTGGAAATTAAAACCTAAATTCGATCCTAAAGATGTCCTCGATGAGGATCTCACTCACATAGGATAGGGCGTAACTTTCAGTCTAGCTACAAGACTCGTAAAGAAAGAAAAAACGCTTATTGGGAGGCAACCCAAGCTTTATTTGTTTGTTTGTGTGTTTATTTAATTTGCTTCCATATGTATGTTTATTTATATTGTTTATGGTTCATGTTTCAAATTAAATTGTGAAAATGATTTATTTTGATTTTAACTTCGTCTTGATTACATATAAAAGGTATTTTGCAAAAGATAAGTGTAAGGGAAATCCAAATTTGTTTTTAAGAACAAGTTGAACATGAACAATAACAATGAGATATTAACATACATATTAGTATTTGTTTGAGTCAAATGCTTGTATCGAGTCATAATGAATATTTTGCAGGAATTCCAGGAATTAAAGCATGGGTTTTTCTGGAAATTTCCCAGAAACAAAATATAAAATTTCTGTCAGACCAATCTGACGGCGTCAGGCATTCCAACCTAACGACGTCAGGTGTAAATTTTCTGAAAATTTTGCAAGTTTTGTTTTTCTGCCGGAATTGTAAAGTTTCGTAAAATCTTTAACTTTTAAACTCCAGGAATTTGCGAATATTCATTCCACAAGCATTATATCTTTAGTTGCTTTCTAGGATTTAATTTTATATAGAATTTACTGCCGATTTTACGTAAGATTTTTCGTGTTTGTTTTCTCAGATTTAACAGGTTATATTGGACAAGAAGATGATTTACATTTCTGAAGAGAAGCTTTTCTATGTTCATTTTCTTGGAGAAGGATCTAGCCATGTTACCACATTATCCACACTGAACGAATCAGGGGAGTAATTGTTTTATTATTTTATTTTCTTTACTTTTACATCTTTTAATTGAACATTGGGGACAATGTTCGGATTAAGTGTAAGGGGGTAAATGAAGATACCTTAGAAACAATTGCGCTTGATTTTTTTTTGTTTAATAGTAGATGTGTAATAAAACTGAGAGAAATACTTGTTAGAGCAATTTTAGCACCAAATTTAATTTTTTTTGCAACATATAGGAGTGAAACTTTAGTCTTAATAAGCGTCTCATAGATAGGAGTTATATGACTAGCACAAAAACCGTACCACTCAAAAAAATTTCCACCCCAAATATGTGAGGTTCGCCCCTAGATCTTTAGGAAAAAGCATTTATCTTTAATGCTTGTGAATGTACCAGTAGTACTTAGATTCTAGAACTTGCGTTAGTGATTCATCCCGAGACCGCTAATGAGACTACATTCGTGTAGTTAGGATTTACTAAATGATAAGAGGCATTAGGATAACCCTTGTTTTACACCTGTAATATAATTACATTGACTTCATTGGTCAAGTAATTCTCCCACACCTTTGTGATGTACTCATTTTTAGTAAACGATACCCCTAGTACACCCCTCAGAGCCTATCTTTTTCGTTTCTAACTTTAAGCATTTTACTTAAAGGAAGAATTTGTTTACAATCCACCCTCAAATGTACACCCAAAACGCCTTAGCCTTCCTTGTATGCACTAATATTTAGTGCATTATTGTTACATGTTTAAACCCTTAGTTAATTGTCTAATTGATTAGATGGTTGCTAAGTAGAGTCATATCTTGTATATATTGTTTTAGGACGACTGGGACTCATGGGTAAAGTACTAGTGTTATAGAGTAATGGGGAAGAACATCAATTATTACCCCCATATGTGCGTAAATGTTTCAAAGTACTCCAAGTGTTTTAATTATCTTGATTCGAGTCATTAGAATCGTTAAATGTAAAGTATGTAAAAGTTCAAGTGTAAGGGGAATGTAAATTCCGTATGATGTATTATTTTGGATGGTAGGACAAGAATGTATGCAAAAAAAATAAAAAATAAAAAATAAATAAAAAATAAAAAATAAAATAAATAAATAAATCGAAAAATCAAGAAAAAAAATAGAAAAACATACGGACTACCATCTTGTTTCCTTTTATGTTTATTTTATGTTTTTTTTGTGATTAGCTTAAGTTGAGACGAGTCTTGACTTAGCAACGTCGCATTGTACATATAATTGACAAAGATGATTAACTTGCCACCAATAAAAATATCCTTTATCCAACAAACCGTGTTTATCAAATCCCTACACCTAATGCTACAACCCTTTAAAAGACTTCTTTGATAGTTTATCCTAGGTGCTTACACCAAAGTGGTGGAGGTTTTCGATCCTTCCCCAAGCCTATGAAAATCTATTTGCTATGACAGGTAGTGAGGGATATTTTTTCATTTCCATTTGTGATATATACATTTATAACACTGGAGAGATGAGAGTATCCAAACACTATTTGTAATTACTTTTATATTAATGTTAAATGACCTCTAGCTTGTATTTTGACTGTAATAAAAGCTCATTTGCTTCAGGACAAGCAAATCTCAAGTGTAAGGGTATTTGATAAAGAGAAATTTGTTACGCTTTTAAGGGGTCATTTAAGCCCTAAATTGTGTTTTATGATCAAATATTTCCTCAAATCATTTCTTTTGTCAATTTATGTACTTTGGAGAAGAATTCTGGAAAATGGAGCATTTGGACGTTTTTGGAGCATAAAGTGAAGAAAACGACAAAGTCAAGAATCCAAGCTGGAAACAGTACCTGACGGCACCAAGTATCACAAGGTGACGCTGCCAAATGTTGATCAAGAGGTGGATATTTGTTTTACACTTGACGCGCCAGAAAGAAAATTTGAAGATTACACGTGACGGCGTCACGTTCTAACTCACCAAGGCCGTCATGTATGAAGTTAAAGAGAGACGCCCATACCACAACCACGCATCAACCATCATCACCAGCATCCGAGTTAACAACTTCAACACCATCCCGTATTGGAATAGGCGTATACTTAGTATTTTCCAAGATCGGTTCCAAAGGTTTATCACCAATATTATTCCCATCTCTCTTACCCCCATCATATGTACCTAAAACACCACGTTCGACCCTCAAAACAAAAACTAGAGATCCCAGTTCCAATACCACATTTAAACTAAATATCCAAAAAAACCCTACTCCCAATACTCAAACGTCAAACATCAATATACGCTTAAACCCTAACTGACAAGAGCGTCGCTGGAGTTTATTCTAAATAAAAGATCACGACTCAAAATAAAAGAAAAGAAATTGGTTAATACCTATATTAACAATTAAAGCGATCAACGTGGATCGAATTAATGCCACAATATAAGAGATGTTAACCGACTATCATGATGAATAAGATGACAAACTAAGAATAAATCAATAAACGCAGCGAGCGGTTTAACTAACCTTAAAACCAATCAAATGAATGATGCACGTGTTATTGATAGAGATCCTAGCACGTGTAAATCAAAGATAGAAGATCAATATTAAGATTTAAAAGTGAATCACCATTATCGCCGTTTTGAGAGAGAAACTAGGGTTTTTCTTCAACTTTTATATTTCGGGAGTATATTATCAGCTTACAAGTTACACAAAACCACCTTGGACTTTCCCCTTTGCTTTACCCGCTCCTAAGGCCGGCCAAGGTAAGGTGTACAGTGTTCTTGGGGTAGTAAAAATACCCAAGCACATTCAATGTAAACCTAATTTTAACACACACATTTACTCTCACATTTATTGCAATACCCTTTGGCCAATTGTCCATACTTATTCTTACGCCGGAACTTGGTCCTTGGATCAACACAAAGCGAGGTTAACGCGTGTTTTCTCTTGTGTAGGTGCTCGAAGGACATCGCCTCATCCAGTCCGAAAGAACCTACATGTGATCCAACCACAGCAGATTTTTGCTTCAACAAGGATATTTTTTTCTTAATGGTTTCAATTCAAAGATGTCTTAGCTAACGCTAGCAAAAATGTAGCAAATATATTGGTCATGTTGTTACCGTATTATCATGGGTAGATATTTACAAAGTAGATAAAAAATACCAGGAAATTCATTTTCCTGTGATTTACACAAGTTCTGCCAAGGTTATGGAAGATATTTTAAATTGTATATGGGTTGAAATATTTAACTAAAAAGGCAAATATAATTCAAATTAAAGAATCTAGAAACCACACTCAATTGGAGTTTGTACAATATATAAGGAGAACGTAGGGAACTAAAATGAGGACCGATTTTAATCCAAAAAGAACAGCATTGCAGAAGTAGTAAAATCGGAGATAAGACTAGATGGTATGAAGTAAGTACATGACTAACAGATTAGTGGCAGCAACTCAGGTGGTGATTTATCACATATATTAGCAACATTATGTGGAGGCACCAGAAACTTGAAGTCTGCTGTTTTTGAAGAGAAGGAATGTGTTGAATAATGCTTCAAACAAAATTCCGAAGCTAGTCCATGTTTTGAAGTTAGTAGAGCATTATAAATTAGTTTAGTAGCATGGGGTTTTGATCGAGTATTATTAGGAGATAGTTGGTGTTGTGATTAACGTACTTTCGAGACAAGTAATTAAATAGAACAATTGCACAATAAATAAAGACACAAGGATTTAACATGGTTCGGCCTATGTCCACGGGCGGGAAGTGAGACTGGAATTTCACTAGCAAAAATGGAGTACCGAGGTTACGGTGTATCGCTCAAAATCTAGACTCCAAGAAATACTCTTGATAGTATTTTGGACCTTCACTAGATTTTATACATTTCCATCAAAAGCTCACTCATATAGAATTTTATAGTATAATTCTATACCACTCTTTTTCTTTCTACAAAATACTCTCACTAACTCTATCAAATAAACAAGTATGTTTGCTGAATTTGTTGGGATATCAAATGAAGCTCAACTCCATCTCTTTGTATAGTAGAAGCAAATTGCATGCATGTGGTAAATGAGATGAGTTTGGCGGCCACGTTTCTTGACAAATATAACAAGTAAACTTGTCATTGAGTCAACGGTACCTAAATAGTGGGGCTATGCCACCTTCCATCCTAGTTGTGAGCTATGGCACCTGAAAGTGATACTATCTGTAACAATTCACAATTTCAGGTTAATTGCTATTTTCGGAAAATTTCACTATTCACTTTTACTATTCATTTTTCCGAAATTTTTCCCGAAATTTGATTTTTATTTCTTGGCCTCGAGTGATAAATCATTTCCATGGCAAATTAAAATTTTGACACTCATCAGATCATTTTCGTGAAAGTTAATAAGGAATTACACGTTTTAGGGTAAAACGTCATTCAAAAATTCTACGCACAACGAAACTCGACCGCGTTAAGTGACCCCGCATCAGAAAAATGTTTGATACACTCATGATTTATTTGAGAATTAATCATGACTGTGAAAAACATGACCAAAATAAGCCTCGACCGTGAAAAACTGGAATTTTCAGTTTTAAGCGTTTTTACTCAGCCGTAACCTTAGCCTATACCTACACCGCATTTCTAAGACGATTTGAGTTTTCAACTTATTAGAAAAAGTCAACATATTTTTCCCTCCTCCTTTGACCAAAAATCATTCCTTGATTTTATAAGTCATTCCTTGATTTTTAGGCTTACGGTTTTATGTCTAAAAGGCATTTAATACCAACCGACACTAGACTGAGCCCAGTCTAGACATTATAAGTCATTTTGAATCATTTTTATCCTATTAGAAAAGTAACATTTTACTTTTCTCAATTTTACGCAATATTCGTACGTTTTACGTATTACGCGTTTTAGACCCGTGTTTCCAGTTTTAGCAGGGTTTGCGCACCCCAATGGAACCTACCACTCATTTTATATTTTATTATGGAGTATTTTGACAAGTTTAATTATTCTTCCAAGTTTCGTATTTTTACGATGCCCGGTTTTACGTATTATGGCTTAATCGTTTACGGTTAGCATTTTACGGAGTCAAAACTAGCTCCATAAGTAGGATAATATCAACAAGACCAACTCATCCTTCCTATCCTCATCCAAACCGACTTAGGGGGGGGGGGATTCACACCCTTGTGTGGCTTGATCTCATGTTTAAAGCCCTTGGATGCTAACATGTGTACAAGCTTTCCTTGCAAGCTTGACTAGTCATGCATGTAACCTCCTCAAAGCACCTTCCTATGCACCTTCCTAACCTCCTCAATTCACTATAAAATACCCCCTCCTCTCCTCTTCTTTGTACGCCTCACATAACACACACAAACACCAACTCTTTAGCTAATTCACTCCAAGTATTATCCAAGAGATCAAGAGGATAACAACACATAAACCCTAGTTTGGTTTTGATTCATCAAACTACTTCCAAACCCTAGAAACTTTGGTGATTTCTCTTGAGTTTGAATCCACTCAAGTCACCTCAACTTTCATCATCTCTCTTTCAAGAATACAAGTGTAGAAAGATTGCTTGAAGTGAAGTAGGGTGAAGCTAAAGTCTATTAAAGTCCTTTTCCTTACATGTTACTTACCTTTCTTTGTAGAAAGCCAAAGTTGTAAGCCAACTCTAATACACTTCCTTGCTTAAATATCATTATCATATTATTTACATATCATTCATGCTATATTATGTCTTGTGATCATGTCCATGATGTATAAAAATGGGTAAAACAAGTTATTATAAATGATTGTTAACTTATGTTATTTAAACAAGTAAACTAGTGACTTTCTTGGTATAATCTGATCAAAATGGTAAAATTATGATATTGGATCATTACATATTACAGTAGAGGACCTAACAAGGAAACCATAGCAATTTGAACCACCTAAAACGAGTATACGAGTCAAAAGTTATGACCATTTGAAGTTACCAAAACTTTGCGGCAAAGCTGCCAAAATAGCTTCTGTTACAGAAACCTTAAACACGCAAAAAGAGGCCTTTCTGGTCCGTTTCATGAAAAAGTTAAAGCACGAAAGTTGTCCGGAATCACGTTTTCTTCAAAAACTCAGGAGCACGTCTCCAGAAAACTAATAACGAATGAGATTTTTCTCAGTTTCTTAACAGCCCATTTTTAGACCAAAGTCATTATATAAAGGTTATGGTTTATAAAGACCAAGAGGTCTTATGACCTAGATTCAAGACCACAACCATGGCTAAAGCTAAGGATTAGTCTCAATACCATGGAACAATGACCAAAGGTCATGGCAAGGCCATGAACTAAATGACCATATCAACATACCAAGGCGAAAACATGAGCTAACGACCATATAAACTTACCAAGGCAAATACATGAACTAGAGAAGTTGGCGATAACTTGAACATACAATTTGGATCTACTTCATCTAAAAGAACCATGAGATACAAGTTATAAGAAACTTACCCTAATAACAATCTTCATGTAAAGATAAACTTTCCTAAGTTTATTCAAATATCGGACATGTAACTTTTCGGATAGAAACTTATATATATATATATATATATATATATATATATATATATATATATATATATATATATATATATATATATATACTTTATCAACTACTACAATAGTAGGGAGCCTCATGTGAGGAGTTCATTATGTAAGCCGTCGAGATGAGTTGTGGATTTACGAATTAAAGTATCCTGGCTCCTCGAACGTTTACTACATGACTTCTGAATTATGTCGGCCCGAACGGTAGTAAACGATATATAAAACATACATGTTTCATGAATCATTTCTTTCAAAGATTTACACTATACATCATACTACATCATGGACTAAATTGCAAGATATATATAGGCACATCTTCATATTCTTTACTTCAATCCTAAGTCGCAACATTCTATTATAGGTTGCTCGTAGAAACTTTCGCGATTCGACCATCACATTCACTACTCACTACATAACTTAAGGTGAGTTCGTAGCCCCACTTTCTATTGTTTAACTATTTTACAAACCCATGGGGGGGATACATGCTATTATTTTTCTACTCGAACACAATGCTTTCTACTGTATGCTACCCGACTATGTTTTATTGTCACTAAGTAACGATTGCCATGTTCGAAGTCCCTATATCATGAACCATTAGTCACTAGCTATAGTGAGCGCGAATATTGTGAATAGATCTATTGGGATTGACGGATCCCATTTGTGTTGAACAACTACGAGTTCACACAAATGCACTATATTTGAGATTTAGCGGTATAATGGCAAAAGTACCTTGATAGGGCTTCTATAATGCCAATTTGTGGTTCGATGTTAATGCTTTGGTTGCATGAGCTTAGTGCAATAATAACGACTTTTGTTTTCTAACTATGAATGTGTGATTAATTACCTCACATTACGATTATTGTGTTCAACGATTTAACTACAAACTCTACGAATATCACTCAACCTTTGTGTTGACCTCTCAAGCATGTATTTCAGGTTCATGACGATCAAGATTGGCACGGAAGGACACAGATACTCAAGAGGGCTATAAATTTTATTATCATTCAAAAACTCATTTAATGTAAATTGTAAACATGGAACCATTTGGGACCTCATTTTGTAATCTCTGATATTTATACAATTTGAATGATAAATATTTTAAAACGACTCAATTGGAGTTCGTTTTCTATTATTGTAACTATTGTGCCGTCGAGTAACACACAGTTTGAATTCCGCTGCATCCAGGAATTGGGGGTGTTACACTATCCGGTTAGGGTTGTATCCAATGTTTTCAAACCCGGGTCGACCCGGCCGGGTCAACCGGTCGGACCGGAACCCGGTCAAAAAAACCCGGGTTTCTAAAACTGGGTCAACCGGTTAGACCCGCCGGGTTTTAAGTGACCCGGGTCAACCCGGGTTTTGAAACCCGGCCGGGTTTGGATTTTTTTTTTAAAATTAAAATTTTTACTCTTTTTTATTTATTTGCCATTATTAATGTGCAATTTTTGTTTGATACGACTTTCTTATGGTTTTTATTCACTTATATTTGTGATTAGTTTTCACTTATTAGATTGAATTCGGGTTCTGATATCCAAAGCGTTTATTTTTGTCTTTAGTTTGAACTTTGAACTGCATTTATGAAGATTTATATGAAGGTTCTTTGCTTTTTTTTCACAGCAGAGTAGTGTTTGAAGTTTGGACATTAAACTTTGAACAATAGAAAATGGATTTTTGGAAATATGCATAAAACCGGGTCTAACCGGGTTGACCCGGTGACTCGGCCGGGTCGATCCCAAACCCGGGTTTCAAAATATTGGTTGTATCGGGATAGGGCACCACTTTTAGCGCGTGCGAGCTCCTTAAAAAATAAAGATAAGAAGACTAGAGAATTACTTGACAAACTTGATTGATTCATTCATAATAATGATTCGGTATATATAACCAAATAACCTAGCTTGTAAAACAAGCCAAACATAAAGACATATCTAAACAATAACACTTTCCTAATACGACACAAAGGCATATCATAAATAAATATAATATGTTAATATGACATAAATCCCGGGACGTATCATTCCCCACTCCTTCGAAATCACCTTGTCCTCAAGGTGTGGTCTTGAGAAATTGCTCTTGATTCCGGGATCCCATATCCTAATCCAAATCCTAGTCCTATCTTCCACTCTCGTAGTTCTCCTGCCTTCCACTACCGCAACCAACACCTTTTTCCTCTTCCGCCTTCCATTACCTTGGACATAACACAACACCATTCTTCCGCCTTCCGCTACCCATGTCGTAACACTCCCCACTCCTTCAAAAATCACCTTGCCCTCAAGGTGATACGAAGAATATGTCGATTAAGAATCCGCTAATTCCTCGCTTAAATTCAAATTTATTTCGCCCAAACGACCATCAAATTCATGACCACCCACAACAATCTCTTCTATACTTTTCTTATTTTCTGAAAATTCTCCAAACTTGCTATGAACTTCATTACTCTCACCAATATTGAAAACATCATCTATCACGTTACTAACCGCATCAACACCAGTATATTCATCAGCATCTAACGACCTTTTAATCTCAGGTGAAACGAATTCACTTTGTAATGATAGAATGGTATCTGATTTCTTTTCAATTATATTCTCTTTCTCCTTCTCTTCAATTGCCTCAAAATGAGCCTCGACTATATGGGCTAAAGTAAAGGCTTCTCCTAAAGTTTTAGGCCTTGCCCTCAACAGTTCTATTTGTAACGTCAGTTTAAGCCCGGAGATATAAAACGATGTAAGTAAAGATTCAGAGATCACTGTTACTCGATTTGGAAGTACCACAAAATCACTCTCATATTCGGCCACCGTACCCATTTGCAATAGCTTAGATAGTGCATATTCCGCGTCCCGATCACATCCGCTCGATGCCATGAACATTAACTCAAAAAGTATTTAAAAAAAAATCTGATGAACAGTAACTATGACAGTGCCGATGAACAATGCTTTTTGATGAACAATATCGATCGATGAAGCGTTTTTTTTAATTGGAACTGTGAAAAACTAGAGGGGGGGGGGGGTTGAATAGTTTTACTTCTTTTTCGTTTTATAAAAGTTTGATTCTAAAGAATAGACTCAAATTTAAAAAATCTTTGATACAAAAATATAAATACTAGTTTATTCACACTTTTCGTATAAATACTACTTATATAGAATGTTGAGTAAAATTTATAATTTCATATATCACATATAAAAATATATATGTATATGTGCTTTAATATGAGTAAATCCTTTTGGTTTGTTTATATAAAATTAATGTTGTGAATGGAACCTAGTTTGATCTTTATATGAAATCAATATATGCACAACACAAGCAATTATAACTATATACGAAATGGTAACAAGTAAGTAAACAAAGAGTGAGAGATGGAAAGATCAAACCGAGAGACAAATGATTTATAGTGGTTCGGCTACAAGGACACCTTCCTTGCCCTACTCCACTCCCCGAGCACCGAACTCGAGAGTTTTCTTCACTAAGTCAATAACCTCCCTTATGGCGGAGAAAACCGTACACACCTTAGCTTACACCAATTTAACGACACAAAGCTAAATGTCGAGTTATAATTGTAGCTAGAACCAATCTCACAACTATAATCACAACACAACTCCTTCTACACTTTTTCACACCTTCTACACTTCTTCACATCACTTGTTTCTTCACACCTTCACAACTTTGATCTATCCAATACTTCAAGACTTATACTTCTTCACAACATCTAGGCTTCTATGTCTTCAAAACTTTAAGGCTTCAACTTCTTTGTCTTCACTACTAATCTCTACTACAATATACTACCACTTCATATATCTCCTACCACTAATCCTATGCACCTCTACTTCTTCACTTCTAGTACAACTTCACACCTTCAACAAATCTAGATCCTATATCTAAATCTAGCTAACCAATGTATACACTTTATACACCAAAGAATGAATGATTAATAAGATGAAATGATCAAACAACTTAGATAGCAAGATAATACTAAGATGTAATACTTCTAGTCTTGATAGATAGAAGTATTCTTCTCTTTGCACTTGAGTATTGAGGCTTGAATCACTTTGAAACAAAGGTTAATGTTTATGTGCTCAAAGGATTTTAGAGAATAGAAATGGAGGTTTGAATCAGAAAGTTTTTAGTGTAAAAAGGTGAGAAAAATATGTGGAATGATCCAGTATTTAAAGGGCCAGAAAACACTGCTCTGGAGCGTGCCGGTCCCCTTAATTAAGGGGCGGTCCCATTAATGATTAAGGGGGCCGCCCTCCTGAACGTTGGATTTTCTTGTCCTTTTGTGAGCAAGATTTTTCTGGATTAGATTTGCCATTTTTGGTTAAATATTTGAATTCATAAATTTGTAATGAATTAAACATATTCTTTTAATTCCAAAATTATTTTATAAAAGATATAAAATATTTTGTGACATTTTATAGAAATCTAGTGATTAATAAAAATGTTCCTTTGATCTTATAATGCATTAGATACTTTGTTTATTCATACCTTAAGTGATTAGATGGTGAAAGTGAGTATTTACTACTAAATACTTGTTTACGTCATGATCTTTGGTTTGATGGGTTTTCGTTTTGTGATTATCAAAACATAGAGATATCGAAAGATATGAATAACGTTTTTAGTCAATTATTTATATCAACAATCTCCCCCTTTTTGATGATTACAAAACCTAAACTTATTAAGTCCAAGAATTTATTTTTAGACAAGTATTTAGTGAGTTTATATTCACTTCTCCCCCTTTTTGTAGAATCAAAAAGGTTTAAGCCGAAAAGATGAAGGCTCCCCCTTGATGTATGCCCCCCTCGTTTGAGGGCACCAAGGGTTCGAGTTATGGAATTCTTGCAAGAAAAATATTAGAAGCACAAGCAAAATATATATATATATATATATATATATATATATATATATATATATATATATATATATATATATATATATATATATATATATAACATACTAGCATGGCAAAGGAGAATTTGAAACACATATTAAACCATTCATTAATTCAAAATGATTATGTCAAGCACATAATCATTGTTACATAAATTAAAATGCTAGAATTCTAAACCAAGTAGAATATCCTATTGTGTCAACAAAGAGTGTCATCAAACTTGCTTGCATCCCAAAAAAGTTGAAGTGTTTTATTTGAAAAATAAAAGGTATAAGCATATAGAATGCTTGGTAGAGAATGGCAAAAGGGGATCATGTTGGTAGCTTAATGGAGGTAAACTTTTGGTTTCATGGAAGTTGGTGAGTTTGGAGATGTAGAGCTTGGAGGTGGTGAATTTGGAGTTGGGTTTGTTGGTTGAGGGTTTTGATGTTGTTCAAATGATGGTGTTTGTTGAGATCTAGTAAGAAGATACTCAATCCAAGTAAAGTGCTCATTCAATGCAATTGTTAGTTGTTGGAGGAAGATGCAACAAGGGCAATTGTTAACATGCTTCTCAATTTGGTTAATGTTGTGTGGTGATGATGGTGAGCTTGATTGAAGTGGATCCAAATTGCGTTGAGCAAGATGTGATGCTAAAAGAGCACTAAGCTCATGAGCTTCTTTTAGCTCCTCAACGAACTTCAAGTGTTCGGAGGAAGGTGATGGTGGAGGAGCATGATAGTTGTCTTGGGTGAAGGTTTGAACATGCAACATAGGAATGGCATGTGAGGTTGTAGGATGTGGTGGTGGTACTCTAGGTGGTGGAGACATGATTGAGCTTGGGTAATCATGAAAACATGATATGGGTGGAAGAGGTCCTTCATGAGTGGATGGTGTTTTAATTGAATAAGCAACATGTGAAGTATTGGTTGAGAGATTGGGATTGTTGTTTTGGGATTGAGCATGCTCATCATATGAAGAAGCATTAGTGAGTGCATGAGTGGATGATAGGTTGTGAGATGAGTCATTAGTATGGGTTTGAGGTTTAGTTGTTGGTTGACTTGGAACAACATCACTTGAGTTGTGACAAGAATCAAGTTTCATCCTCCAAACGAGTTTGACGGAGATCCTTGCGGTTCTTGAAACCTTAGGTTTTTGGTTGTTGGGGGATGACATGTTTGGATGTGATAGCATTTATGTTGGGAAGAAGGTATTTATAGTGTAAGAAAAATGTGGTTTAGGAAGGTAAATTGTGAGGTATAGTATGGGACAAAATATGTTTGTGAATTTTGGGAAGTATAGGGTGAAGAGGGTCAAAAAGTGATAAAGAAAACAGTAACCCCGACCATCAGATGGCCGGTCCCCTTAATTAGGGGCCGGTCCCCTTAATCATTAAGGGGGCCGCCCATTTGGTGAATTCCAGAATGTCAGAATTAGGTTTTTGGCAGAAAATTTTCAGAAAGGTTGTGTTTTTGGGTTTGGATTCAAGTAAGTTCAACTCTTTGAGACAATATAGGATATACTAATCATAGATGTAGAGAAAGTTATTAAAATAAATTAAGTAGACAAGTAATTTCTAATTTACATGCAATCTACTTATTGGTCCATTAAGTTAAACAACCAAGGAAGCAATAAAACATACTAGTCAAATATACAACTATATGAAAATGATAATATGTAGGCTAGTTCAAACATATTGATGGGTACTTACAAGTAACAAATGGGAAGATATAATTGTATGGACTTCAAGACTTGTTACAAACAAGATCCATATGGGCAAACCATGATTCTCATGAAATGATTTGATTAAATTGTGAATGTCATTTTCATAGAAGTGTATGACACATATGAGATAATCAAATATATTTTTAATAAAACGTTTTTAGTTTTATTCAACAATGCTTTGAAATAGATTCAAGTGTGTATTAGAGTAAAATAGATTGAGTTTTGCTTCATAACATGTTGACAAATTGGATAAGAAAAATTTTCCAATCTTGATTTTGATTAAAATAAAATTATGGTAGCTTACAGTTAAATATGTTGTTTGAAGAAAGATGAGATAGATATTTGAAAGATTATTTTTCAAAGCGAGAGGTTTTAAACATGATATTTTATTTTTGATAGCAAGAAATCACAAGTGAAGGATTTGAAATAGAAACTTATCATATTCAAGAGAATCAATTGAGCCCATTGTCACATATAATCATCTTTAATGGCAACTAAAGACATGGATGAGTGATGGTAAATTCTAATGATCTTAATGCAATATGATTGAGAGGGATAAAGTAAATCATCTATAGATACAAGATTAACACATGTATATATATACTAAACTCATCATAGTATTAAATGCTAACAAGTCTTAATTATAGCACATCTATTAATGCAACTAGAATGGTCATTTAGCCTAAATAATAAGTATTCTACTATTGATCATAGATGATTTCCAATATAAATGATGAATGAGAAAAACGGTAATAGACTTAAAATCAAGAGGGTCAACTAGCCTAATTTCGTGTATACATATATTAGTATTAATGATATATGAACAGGGCAACCTATAAACTTAATCATATTAATATACTAATTATAGCATACTTTAATGTAATGTGATATTGACAAGTTTTTGAAAAGAAAACTTACCTCAGGTCCAGCTTTTCTTTAAGAATGGATATGATAGTGTTAGAAGACATCTTTAAAGTTTGCCCAAAGCATGTCGAAGTAGCAAGGTAAAATCCAAACGCAATAAAAATCAAGGAGGCTTGATCCGAAATACTTAATCGATCACAACAATCATCATAAGTCGTGTAGATCAAGAATAATTGCGCTTGAATCCTTCATCATGAGGTAGTAACGAATACACCATAAAACCAATACTCCAAAAGTGAAAAACAAAACGCCGAAACAATAAATTGCCGCAACAGCGTCACAAGCAAATCGTGTGTAGAATGTGAATCAGAGTAATAGGAACCAATAGTCATCAGATGTAAGAGAGCAAAGTGAGCGATCCAAAAAGTAATAGTCTCTTCGTTCGTTAACTACCTAAACATGAAAAAGAGCTTGGTACCCAGATTCTCATGGGTCCGAGATGGTTAGTTGAGGACATCCATTGCATTTAAATGCACATGATGAGGATGTCGCCGAGAAGTACAATAATTCATCAATAGTTTGTTTTAACTAACAAACAATGACTTTCTTGGCTAGAGTGATAAATAATGGATGTAAATAATATTAGTTCTAAATTTCTCCACTAGGTTTAACAAATTTTATTTGTTTTGATATATTTGTTAAAGGATCATTTGCGGTAAATCCTAAACCGGTTTTATCATAAAATGACTTTTGAATGTTAAGTAGATATTTTAAAGATTTAGAACTATTTTCGAATTTAGCTAATATTTTTGCTTTTTCATTTTCCATTTTAATTTCATGTTTGTAGTCTTGGTATTTTTTACATTCAAGATCAATTTCAATATTACATTCAAGTTTAGACATTTTATCTTCTAAAGTTATTTCTTTTTCAAAGTTATTTTCAACGGAAATTGAAGATCCATTTTTAAAAATAATTTTTGAGTCAATGTTGCAAAGATGTTTGAAGTTTTTTTTTTCCAATTTTGAAAATTCTAATATAAATTGATCATAGCAAAAATGTTTGGCTTCGGATTGTACCTTATTTGTAGTTGTACAATCTTCACATGCTATATGTTGATCAATTCCATCGTCCATGTCGCTCCATGTTTTATTTGTAGTTTCGCTTAGATCTTGAAACATGTAATCCTTGCCATCAATACTTGTATTTACATTTGTTTGAATATCTTCGCACGCTATATTTTCATCATCTTCTTCGTCCTTGTCGCCCCATGATCTATTTACACTCTTTCTTCGGATTTGACTCATGTATTCATTGTTATTGATACCTTCAATGATCACATTTGAACTAGTAGTACTTGTGTTTATTTTAACAAAATATTTGTCTATCAAATTTTCTAGAGTGACTAATTCTTGTGCAACATCAAGTTTATCATCTTTGGTTTTACATTTCTCTTGGTGAAAATTTAAAAGACATTTCCAAATATCATTTGCCATTTTACAAAAGAGTACTCTTTCATATTCAACTCTTGGTAGAGTTTTGTAAATCAGTAATTTAGCTTTAGTATTTTTATCGATCTTTATTTGAAGATTATTATATTGATTTTCAAAATCCATTATAGTTGCTTTAAGATCACCAATTGAAATGATATGCCAAAGATCAAGATCTATTGATTTCACATAATTTTCAAATTTATTTTTCCATTCAAGAAAATGATCATTTTCAAATAATGGTGGTTTTTGCGTAAATTCCCCTTCTAGATATTTTTCAAATTCCATAGATCGTTAAGAGTTTTAAAATACAGTATATTTTAAAAATCTTGCTAGACGTGGCTCTTGATACCAATTGTGGAAAACTAGAAGGGGGGGGGGGGTTGAATAGTTTTACGTCTTTTTGGTTTTATAAAAGTTTGCTTCTAAAGAATAGACTCAAATTTCAAAAATCTTTGATACAAAAATATAAATACTAGTTTATTGACACTTTTCGTATAAACACTACTTATATAGAATGTTGAGTAAAATTTATGATTTCATATATCATATATATATATATATATATATATATATATATATATATATATATATATATATATATATATATATATGTATATGTATGTGTATATGTATATGTATATGTATATGTATATGTATATGTATATATTTATATATGTATATGTGCTTTAATATGAGTAAATCCTTTTGGTTTGTTTATATAAAATTAATGTTGTGAATGGAACCTAGTTTGATCTTTATGTGAAACCAATATATGCACTACACAAGCAATTATAACTATATACGAAATGCTAACAAGTAAGTAAACAAAGAGTGAGAGATGGAAAGATCAAACCGAGAGACAAAGGATTTATAGTGGTTCGGCTACAAGGACACCTTCCTTGCCCTACTCCACTCCCCGAGCACCGAACTCGAGAGTTCTTTTCACTAAGTCAATAACCTCCCTTATGGCGGAGAAAACCGTACACACCTTAGCTTACATCAATTTAATGACACAAAGCTAAATGTCGAGTTCTAATCGTAGCTAGAACCAATCTCACAACTATAATCACAACACAACTCCTTCTACACTTTTTCACACCTTCTACACTTCTTCACATCACTTGTTTCTTCACACCTTCACAACTTTGATCTATCCACTACTTCAAGACTTATAATTCTTCACAACTTCTAGGCTTTTATGTCTTCAAAACTTTAAGGCTTCAACTTCTTTGTCTTCACTACTAATCTCTATTACAATATACTACCACTTCATATATCTCCTACCACTAATCCTATGCACCTCTACTTCTTCACTTCTAGTACCACTTCACACTTTCAACAAATCTAGATCCTATATCTAAATCTAGCTAACCAATGTATACACTTTATACACCAAAGAATGAATGATTAACAAGATGAAATGATCAAACAACTTAGATAGCAAGATGATACTAAGTTGTAATACTTCTAGTCTTGATAGATAGAAGTATTCTTCTCTTTGCACTTGAGTATTGAGGCTTGAATCACTTTGAAACAAAGGTTAATGTTTATGTGATCAAAGGATTTTAGAGAATAGAAATGGAGGTTTGAATCAGAAAGTTTTTAGTGCAAAAAGGTGAAAAAAATATGTGAAATGATCCAGTATTTAAAGGGCCAGAAAACACTGTTCTGGAGCGTGCCGGTCCCCTTAATGATTAAGGGGGCCACCTAGTATAATTAAGGGGGCCGCCCTCCTGAATGTTGGATTTTCTTGTCCTTTTGTGAGCAAGATTTTTCTGGATTAGATTTGCCATTTTTGGTTAAATATTTGAATTCATAAATTTGTAATGAATTAAACATATTCTTTTAATTCCAAAATTGTTTTATAAAAGATATAAAATGTTTTGTGACATTTTATAGAAATCTAGTGATTAATAAAAATGTTCCTTTGATCTTATAATGCATTAGATACTTTGTTTATTCATACCTTAAGTGATTAGATGGTGAAAGTGAGTATTTACTACTAAATACTTGTTTACATCATGATCTTTGGTTTGATGCTTTTCGTTTTGTGATTATCAAAACATAGAAATATCGAAAGATATGAATAACGTTTTTAGTCAATTATTTATATCAATAGGAACCCTAATTGGAAGCCCTCTCAACGAGAGCTCTCAATGAAAGCACCAATTGATACGACCCGGTTAGGGGTTGTATCGGGATAGTGCACCACTTTTAGCGTGTGCGAGCTCCTTAAGAAAATAGAGATAAAAAGACTAAAGAATTACTTGCCAAACTTGATTGATTCATTCATAATAATGATTCGGTATATATAACCGAATGACCTAGCTTGTAAAACAAACCAAACATAAAGACATATCTAAACAATAACACTTTCCTAATACCACACACAAAGACATATTCTAAATAAATATAATATATTAATATGACATAAATGTCCGGACGTAAAGTTTGAGCCACACAATTGTATACATGAAAAAAGAGTAAATTGCAAAAATCGTCCCTAAAGTTTGACCAATTTGCATGTTTCGTCCTACAAATTTCGAAACTGCAAGGATCGTCCTTAAAGTTTCGCCCGTGTGCATGTGTCGTCCCTAAAGTTTGGTCCGTGTGCATGTATCGTCCCTAAAGTTTGACCAATTTGGGACGATATATGCCTCAAAAGGACGATATTTGCCCCAAAAGTATGCCACAGGGACGATTTTTGCAGTTTCAACAGTTTTGGGACGAAACATGCAAATTGGCCAAAGTTTAGGGACGATTTTTGCACTTCCCTCCATGAAAAAATGTGTAGCTTTCATAGCTACACCGTCCAACAGTTGGCATGTTTTGTATCATTTGAAGTAGTAGACTTGGTCATTATATTATAACACTAATTACAGTCTGTGTTTTAGGAAAGTCATGTACTTTGTAGGCCTACTTATATGGTTGTGGATTAGTGTTGATCTGCAATGCATTATAAAAGTTTATCACCTAACATATCCCCTCTCTGTTCTCTCTGTTTTGAATTGACAGCGGTTAAGCTGCAAAGTCCTAACGATAGAAACAAAACAGAACCTCATAATAGAAATCATGAAATTAACTAAAAACTAAAAGAGAAATAAAAAAGTACAGTCACACGTTTACCTGGTAACTAATTAGCATCAATCCAGCTTTTGTAACAATATAAACTTAAGGATTAAAGCTTATTCTTAGACACAGAAATGAAAAGATGCTCTATCATCTCGGTAGGTTTGTAGTATTTGTCAATTATCAGGAGCATAAGGTGTTGGAATCAGATACAAGTGAACTTTCTTTGCGGTTAATGATCCATCAGTCTCGGTCATATCAATATCCATAGGATTTAACCCATCAGGGAGTTTCCAGTTGAAATTGTATAGCAGTTGTGCAAGGAAAAGCTCAACTGATACCATGCCGAAATTTATGCCTGGGCACATTCTCCTCCCAGACCCGAATGGGATAAAGTGATAATTTGTTCCCATGAAGTCGATTGGTGTATTTTCAAATCTCTCAGGCTTGAAGGTGTCTGCATCGTCCCAGTATTCAGGATCAGTTGAGCACGCCCAAGCATTGACAATCACTTTCATTTTGACTGGTATATCGTAGCCATCAACTTTACATTGCTCCCTACATACATGTGGGAGTAACAAAGGGATTGGAGGGTGAAGCCGTAGTGTTTCCTTAATTACAGATTGCAAATAGCTTAAACCTTGTATGTCTGTCTCCGTTATTTTTCTCTTCCCTTTGATGGACTTTCTCACTTCCGCTTGCGCCTTTTCCATCACACTCGGGTGTCTTATCATTTCTGTCATCGCCCATCCAATTGTTACTGAAGATGTATCAGTACCTCCAGCAAAGATATCCTATATCATTGTACATTAACTTTTAAAGTAGTTTAAAAAAAAACCCAAATGTCTTGTGTCCCAACTCCCAATGGTACCTCATGTGTGAGATTGTTCCTCAACTAGATGGTTGCTGCTTAGGACATTATGAAATTGATTTATGATGTAAATATTGTGAGATAGGTAGTTGACTTTAAAAAAAAAAAAAAAAAAAAAAAAAAAAAAACTGCAAACATTATCTTTTTCTCTTTTTTGATTCTTAATTTTTTATTTAAACTGTCTTTTCTTTTCTTTTTTGCTTAAATATGGTCCAAAATTATCCGCCGATGCAAACGTTTTGAGAAAAATAACAGGATAGATAATCTAAAAGTATAATTGTACTATTAGAAGTTAATTTTAACTGAAAATTTGATCATCACCTTCTACACAATATTGGCAAAAAACATATACCTGATGAAGTAAAGCCACATATTTGATTTGCTTGTGAATTTATTTAATAATAAAGGCAGACAATTACACCAAGTAATTATAAAAAGCTTCCTAACATAATAATTGTTAATTCTAACTATTTTGAGAACTGAAAATTATAGTTCAAGTATGATGGTAAACGACAGAAAATACATAAAGTTAGAACTAACCACAAATATGGCTTTAATGTTGTTATTTGTGATGGGGAACTCAAGTCCACCTTCCTGTTTGAGTTTGAGAAGCACATCAAGAAGATCTTCATCTTCTGCCTCACTGTGTCTGTGCGTACCTTTGTGCTCTTCAAATATGTCATCAAAGATCTTGTCAAGAGTCTTGTGTAGCTTCATCAACTTTGATCTCAGTCCAGAAACGACATAAAGAAATTTGATATCTGGAAATAGATCCGCCACATAAAAGCCAGTGTTTACTCTAGCAAACTCAACCAAGAATTCTAGGAGGGCTTGTTGGTGCTTACAGCTTTTACCAAATGAAGCTATGCAAACAACATTATTGATCACTTCTATGATTGTTTGGTGTAAATTTACCGGTTTCCCAGAAGATAAACTTAGAAGCTCAATAAAACGGTCAAGCTCTTGCTCTCTGATCGGACCAAATGATCGAACCTTTTTGGCACTAAGAAGTTCCAGTGAGGAAATCTTTTTCATTTGTCTCCAATACTCACCATAGGAACTGAGAGCTATATCTGTGTTTCCATACAATACAAGTGTTAGTTTTAACGGATAATAAATTAATATATCATGACCGGACTCGAACTCGAGACTTCGGGATTGCACACTTTACGTATGAGTTTCAATTAATTAATAATTATTGTTTTAGTGACGAATAATTATTAAATTCACGAAATAAGCACTTAACGGTACCTAACGACCGTTAGACGAAACTTAAAGGACTTAGATGAAATAGAAGGCAAGATTGTTCTAGAATATCCTATGGGATAATGTTTTGCCGTGAATTTCATAATCCCACATGGATTGGGATTGCCTTTTGCTCCAAGATTGAGAGGGTATAAATACATGGCCTCATGGATTCATTCTTCTCATCTCTTGGTTCATTAGCAAGCTAATTCACTTTCTTTCATCTCTTTTCTTTGAGCTATTGAAGATCCCTCGTGATCAACAAAGGCTCATTAGTAGTGCTTGCTTGTGAATTAAGAACCTAGCTTTTCTAATTGAAACGCTAATAGTACGTGTGTTCGAGAACGAAGTGTTAGCATACTTTTGCTAACAAGGTGACTTGCCCTATTCGACTACACCAAGTCGATCCACCATTAAACCCTATTAGGGTTTATAGTTCTTGTTCCATTGATTTCTTGTTCTTGCTAGAAATCACAAAGGTACGCTTCCTTTTATATTCGGTTAATTTATTATTTGTATTTGATCTATTCCGCTGCGTACTCTTTGATGTTTATATGTTTATTGTTTTATATTATTCATATATTCCAACAGTAGCATCAAGAGCCGTTAATACATTATAATGAATTACTGAAACACATAAAATTGAATCGTTTGATTATAACATGCTTGGTGTTCTTATGTTTTTATATTTTTCATAAACCCTAGTTTTTTTTATTTTTTTATTTCGAATTTATTTATTTATTAATATGTCGAAAGTTTTTTTTATTTAAAAAGAAATTAGGGTTTGTTGAATTATGTTATAAAAACTTGTAGAAACCCTAGGTTGCATGTAATTTATGTGTATGGATATTGTTATATGCCGTTTGGTTGCGTTCCTTGATTGACATGATTATTTGTATAATATGTGCAATATGGGCATCCATAACAAACTATGCATGTGTTGTTATGGATTATGATTTGTTTTGATTTCATGCTTATTTATGCGATTTATTATAATTGATAAATGGTTTAGTAAATATTATGTCTAAAGATTACTAAAATTTGATTAATTATAAAATTAGGGAAGACTCTATTAATCGTGTATTTAATCAATAGTGTGTTTTAATATTGATTGTAATTTGCATGACCATTATTGTTGTTATTTGTTTATTTTATTTTATTACTTTTGTTTTATATGTTTTTGCAACATGATAGTAACAAAGGGTAATTTCAAGAAATAAAATATTAAACGGACTTAATAATGGTGAGATCTTGTTTTGAGCTTATATATAAATCTTGGACTTTTGGTTGATTGATCGCGACTGCATTAAGTGGTTGTAAGGTGAAACTATTTTGACAAACTATTAAAGTGGGTAAAAGGATGGCTTAGCATTAAATTGCGGCCTTAGTGAGCCTCCATTCTGGCTTACCGCTCGCCTGTGAGTCAAATTTAGTTTTACCTAACGTCCATGATAACTACGAAGCACTTAAGGCAAAGTTGTAAGTTTCTCAACGCCTCAATCAAAAGTTTGGAGATTTAAGCTCGTAAAGAAACTAATGAGTAAAAGTTTTTTACATGAAACATATGCTACAAGATGAATGCATGACATCTTTGTACATATATTTTGATTACACACATCAAAAATACTACCCTTAAATTTAAGTTATATGCCATCCAATGAAACGGAAACACCTGAAATTGAATCTACGCCAGGGCGTAACCTGACTAGATTGCAATGGAAGGGCAAATTACATGATTTCATCACTAGCAGATCAACTGGTGTGGTGTCATTATGTAAGTTTGTTGTTTCTTAAATTGGTTAACTTAATTGAGTTGATAGTGGGAACTGATCACTCAAGGCATAAGAAGATGGGGATAAAACATGATTACATTATTGCAACTGCGGTTGGCAAATATGTAAATCCCATCGATTCTAGGAATTGCAATTGAATATTGGCAATTGGGACACGACTCGTACCTTATTGAGTAACGTCATCACTAGCAGATCAACTGATGTGATGAACTTATGTCAATTTGGATCCTAGTTTTTCAATGTAAAATTAAATTGGTTATATGTTTATGAACCTAGGGTATTTAATTTTATTGAAATTTAATTATCGAAAGTACTAACTTTTGAATTTTTTTCTGTAGAAATGGCTACACCTGAAAACACTAATATGAGCAACATGAGTTCTGCGTTCAAGACAATGATTGATCGAGACAAGTTGACTGGTGAAAATTTCAATGATTGGTATCGATCCTTAAGAATCACCTTAAGGATGGCCAAAAGATATGATTATCTTGGTGAACCTCTTCCTACTGAACCTGCTGCGGATGCAACCCAAGCCCAAAAGGATACATACAACATTGAATATGAGAAACACAATGATGTGGCTTGTCTCATGTTGGTTGGGATGGATACTCAATTGCAGAAACAGTTTGAGCGATATGGACCTATGGACATGATCAATGAACTCAGACGAATGTTTGAAAAATCGCCAGCTGCAGAATTATATGACTTAATTGAATCTCTGCACAATTGTAAGCAGGAAGCAGGAAAATCCGTGAGTGCCCATTTTCTGTCCATGAAACATTATATGGACCAATTGGAGCGACTTGGTTGCGGATATCAGGAAAGCGTATGTATTGGTCTCATACTACGATCCCTTAATCAGGATTTGTATAGTGAGTTTGTACGCAATTACAATATGCATTGCAAGGGGAAGACAGTAAGTGAAGTTCATGCAATGCTTATTGACTATGAGAAAGGCCTGAACAAGAAAACACCTACACCTGCTGTAATGGCGATACAAGGTGGTAGGATCACCAAGAAACCCAACAAACCGCATAATGCGAACTTCAAGGGTAAAGGCAATGGTACTGGTAAAGGCAAGCAAACTGCAAATTACCAACAGAAGCCTAAGAAGCAAAATCCTCCTTTTCAGAAGAAGAAGGAAAATTTCAATAAGGATTTGGCTAAATGTCACCACTGCAACACTCCTGGTCATTGGAAGAAAAATTGTCCTTTGTTTCTAGAGGAGTTGCGCCTCAACAAAAGTAAAATGCCTGGTAACGTCGCAAGCACTTCAGGTATGTTTATGATTGAGTTATTTTCTTTTCCTCGTAAGAATAATTCCTGGATATATGATACAGGATGTGGTACTCACATCTGTAATACGTCGCAGGGACTTAGAGGAGCAAGGAAGCTGGCCTATGGAGAAAGATACTTGTACGTAGGAAATGGAGTACGTGCAGCAGTTGAAGCCATAGGGACTTTCGATTTAGTTTTACCTTCGGGAATGATACTAGTATTGAATAATTGTCATTTTGCACCCTCTATTGTTAGGGGTGTCATTTCAGTTTCTTTGATGTTGGATAATGGTTTTGTTCACACATTTATTAATAATGGAATTTCTATTTCTTTAAATAATGTTTTTTACTTTAATGCAATTCCAATAAATGGTGTGTTTGAAATTGATATGGAAGATTCCATGTCCAATAGAAATAATTCTGTGTATAGCATTAACAATAAGAGAATCAAGTCTAACTTGGATTCGTCTTATCTTTGGCACTGTCGTCTTGCTCATATAGGCAAGGATTGCATGCAAAAGCTGCAACATGATGGGCTTTTACAAAATATCAATGATGAATCATTTGATAAATGCGAGTCCTGCATATCTGGGAAGATGACAAGGAAACCTTTTTCACCACAAGTGGAAAGGGCAACAGATCTACTTGGATTAATACACACTGATGTGTGTGGTCCACTTAGACATGTGTCAAGACGTGGTGCTACCTACTTCATAACCTTCACGGATGATTATAGTCGTTATGGTTATGTTTATTTACTTAAACATAAACATGAAGTCTTTAATACCTTCAAGGTTTTTAAAAGTGAAGTAGAATTACAACTCGGTAAGAAGATTAAGGCACTTCGATCCGATAGAGGCGGTGAATATTTAAGCCAAGAGTTTAAAGATTATCTAACTGAGTGTGGTATAGTCCAACATCTCACGGCTCCTTATACTCCACAGCAAAATGGTGTATCTGAAAGGAGAAATCGTACTTTGCTAGACATGGTACGATCAATGTTTAATCTTACATCTCTACCCTTATCCTTTTGGGATTATGCCCTTGAAACTGCTATTCGCATATTGAATATGGTTCCAACAAAGAAGGTTGATAAGACTCCATATGAATTATGGACAGGAAAAGCTCCTAGCTTTTCTTACTTAAAGGTCTGGGGTTGTGACGCGTTTGTTAAACGTGATTCACCAGATAAACTCCAACAGCGATCTGTTAAGTGTATCTTCGTAGGATACCCAAAGGAAACAATGGGTTACTACTTTTACTTTCCACCAGAAAATAAAGTCATTGTGGCTAGGTATGGAGATTTCTTTGAAAAGAATCTCATATCTCAAGAATTCAGTGGGAGAGTTTATGATCTAGAGGATGAAGATACATCACCTTCTGAAAACACTAGCACACTTCCTGTGGAACCTGAAAGTTTAGGTCCTCCACCTGAAGTGGAAGTGGTACCCATTCGCAGATCTTCAAGAACTGTGAAAGCACCCGAACGTCTATGTCTTAACGTAGAGTGTGAGGAAACGATACTAGGGGATCTTAATGAACCTACTAGTTATAAGGCTGCCATTAATGGTCCTGAAAAGGAGAAATGGCAGAGTGCTATGAATGGGGAAATGCAGTCCATGAAAGACAATGAAGTCTAGGAAGAAGTAGACTTACCTCCAAATGCTAAGGTAGTTGGAAGTAAATGGCTCTACAAAATGAAAACAGACATGGATGGCATTGTACACATCTATAAGGCTCGTTTGGTAGCTAAAGGCTATACTCAAACATTTGGTGTTGACTACGAGGAGACCTTTTCTCCTGTAGCTGACATTAGAGCTATTAGGATTCTCTTAGCCATAGCTGCCTACTATGACTATGAGATATGGCAAATGGATGTCAAAACCGCCTTCTTGAATGGTCGCCTAGATGAAGACATCTATATGGCGCAGCCTGAGGGGTTTGTGAATCCAGAATTTCCAAACCGTGTATGCAAACTTAAAAGATCCATTTATGGATTAAAGCAAGCATCACGTCAATGGAATAAGAGATTTGACGCAGAAATCAAAAGTTTTGGATTTAGTCAAAATCTTGATGAGCCATGTGTATACCAGAAAGCTAGTGGGAGTAATGTTACTTTCCTTATCCTATATGTCGATGACATATTAATATTAGGAAATCATATACCAAGTTTAAACGAAGTTAAAGCTTATCTTGGTAGATGTTTTTCTATGAAGGATTTAGGAGAAGCGACATTCATCCTTGGAATCAAGATCTACAGAGATAGATCAAAGCGGTTGATTGGATTAAGTCAAAGTACTTACATTGATAAAGTATTGAAGAGATTTAATATGCAAAATTCCAAGAAAGGATATTTGCCAATGCAAGTGGAACATGGCTTAAGTAGCAAACTATGTGCCTCAACACCTGAAGAGGTTGCAATCATGAAGAAGGTTCCGTATGCTTCAGCAGTAGGATCTATCATGTATGCAGTTAGATGCACAAGACCTGATGTGGCGTTTGCACAAAATATGACCAGTCGTTATCAACAGAATCCAGGTGGAAAGCACTGGCACGCTGTTAAAAGCATTCTTAAGTATTTAAGGAATACTAAAGATATGTTTCTAGTGTATGGGGGAAATCCATAAGCAGAACTTGATGTTACAGGTTACTGTGATGCGTCCTTTGAAACTGATAAAGATGATACAAAGTCTCAGACGGGTTATGTCTTTGTTATTAATGGAGGAGCAGTTGACTGGAAGAGCAAGAAGCAGACAACAATTGCGATGTCTGTTACAGAAGCTGAGTATATTGCTGCATCGGAAGCTGCGATGGAAGCTGTTTGGATCAGGAAATTCATTTCGGGGCTTGGTATTATGCCGTCAATTGAATTACCTATTAATATGTATTGTGACAACTCTGCCGCAGTTACATTCGCCAATGAACCTGGAGTTATGAAGGGCGCCAGACATTTTCCAAGAAGATATCACTATGTTCGAGAACAAGTCGACATAGGTGAAATCAATCTACTCAAAATTCACACAGATAACAATCTAGCTGATCCGTTTACGAAGGCTTTATCTAAGGAAAAGCTTACTCGACTTGCTGATGGCATTGGACTTCGTTTAGCTAGTAGTTTCATGTAAATCCGTGGTTAGTATTTGGATAAAGGATTGTAAGCAATAATTATTCGAATGAAATGAAGTATTGTGTTATGTTTATTTCTGTTCATAAATATTGTATCCTATATTTGCATGTTTAATCCATGAATAACTTAAGTTATTCTAAATAGTCCGTTGTCAATTAATGATATGGGAGTATCATTGAACTAAGACAAATCTGATATTTGGAATAATATATTTAAAATTTTATTGTTGCATAGACATGTCAAATTCAGATGATATTCAATAATTGAAAAATTGAATATAGGACAAAATCCCAAATGCATGATTGTACTTATGGATGTTGTCATTATAGTAAATCATGAATATTTATCCTCAGACTTGAGATACAAGGTAACTACTGTGGATGTAGCTCATTTTTGTGAGATGATCTAACGCTATCCATAAATGGTAGTTATAAGGATTATTTTCAGAGGTGATGCGAAGTTCATAGGTTATGCTTGTAGTCAATACAGGATTTGGTTCCTTCAAATTTGTTTTGAAGTATAATACTGTTTGGCCGCTCGTAGGATTAACAAGATGTTTGCATGGCCATGCCCAAGGTCTATCTGGAATACGTTCAGAAGAATTGGTAATCTTGCTTAATCACAAATAACGAGAAACACTAGTTAATTATGGAATGACTTTAATCCATATCCATATTAACATAGTATTAGAATCAAAAGGATAAGTATGATGATGAATCATCAAAGGTGGTTTTTTCCAGGAAACCATACTCGAGATCGTTCTGGGGACATTGGCGTGTTATGCTAGACTAACCATTGTCATTGTTATATTAATCTATATCCGAGTGGGAGCTGTTAGTTTTAACGGATAATAAATTAATATATCATGACCGGACTCGAACTCGAGACTTCGGGATTGCACACTTTACGTATGAGTTTCAATTAATTAATAATTATTGTTTTAGTGACGAATAATTATTAAATTCACGAAATAAGCACTTAACGGTACCTAACGACCGTTAGACGAAACTTAAAGGACTTAGATGAAATAGAAGGCAAGATTGTTCTAGAATATCCTATGGGATAATGTTTTGCCGTGAATTTCATAATCCCACATGGATTGGGATTGCCTTTTGCTCCAAGATTGAGAGGGTATAAATACATGGCCTCATGGATTCATTCTTCTCATCTCTTGGTTCATTAGCAAGCCAATTCACTTTCTTTCATCTCTTTTCTTTGAGCTATTGAAGATCCCTCGTGATCAACAAAGGCTCATTAGTAGTGCTTGCTTGTGAATTAAGAACCTAGCTTTTCTAATTGAAACGCTAATAGTACGTGTGTTCGAGAACGAAGTGTTAGCATACTTTTGCTAACAAGGTGACTTGCCCTATTCGACTACACCAAGTCGATCCACCATTAAACCCTATTAGGGTTTATAGTTCTTGTTCCATTGATTTCTTGTTCTTGCTAGAAATCACAAAGGTACGCTTCCTTTTATATTCGGTTAATTTATTATTTGTATTTGATCTATTCCGCTGCGTACTCTTTGATGTTTATATGTTTATTGTTTTATATTATTCATATATTCCAACAACAAGCTCACTACCAAAAGTCTTGGGACGGTCTGCAAGTGCAATATCATGGGTTTTAAGTACCTCTTTTGCTAGTCGAGGTGATGAGATGACAACTGCAGAAACTTGGCCAAGTTGGATATGCATGATTGGACCATGTTTTCGTGACAAGTCTCGAAAGGCACGGTGTGGGAGCAATCCAGCTAGCTGGTGTATGTTTCCGATTATAGGTAGCTTTGTTGGCCCTGGTGGCAAGTTTAGAACGTTTGAAGTTTTGGGTCTCTTGTTGAGCACACAGTAAAAGAAGACCACAAGACAGGAAACAATGAACGAAAAGGCTATTTTAGTGTCCATTGCTAAAATTTTGTGTATCAAATGAAGATTATCTTGGTAGACTTTCTTAATATAGCTGTGACAAAAATTTAACTATAATGTCCAGGGGCGGTACCAAGGAAAAAAATTCGAGGGGGCAAATTCCAAGTAATAAAGCATGTATTTTATATATATGGGAATATATTGGCTACAATTGAATTGTAACCAATTTCTTACAATTTGTGCTATAAATTGTGTGTCTTGACTCATTTTGTGGGTCCCGGTCTCATTCAATTTTGTGTATTTTGGTGGACGATTGTAGCCAATTGGCTACAATAATTGTAGCCAAGTTATCCACATTATATATTATCAAAAAAATGAACTGCAGCAAATTGTTTTGTTATGCTTGATTGTGGCTTAAATTTTGAAACCCACTTATACACGATGTGTAGAAGTCGTAAGTAAATTGTTGCCGCTCTTTCTTGTCTATATTGTAGCTTCATTTTTTAGATTGGGATATCGGGGCAGATATTGGATGTACAAAAATACTCCTAAAAAATATATTTTGCAAAAAAATATGACAGGCTTGTAGGGGGCACACAGTCCCCCACCCAATTTGGTATCGACATTGGTGTCACTATATTTCTTTTATAATAAACGATTACTCACAGTGATGCAAGGGATTAATAGTAAAAACGACAAGTTAAAATTGTTATGATCTTTCTTTTAAATATTAACATTTATGTTATTTTTGTTAAGGGTGAAAGTTAAAGATACGCAACATATTTATTGAAGACACACAATGTATGCAATATACTTTCAAAATTACCATTGTACGCAATATATTTTCAAATTTGGTACAATGTACGTAATATGACCTGGAACCAGCCGGTTACCAGGGTTCCATGTTTGAAATTTTACAGGAATGGTCCCTGTGGCTTGCATTGACTTTCACTGGTCATCATTTGACTTTTTTATCACTTAGAAAAGTGCAAATAATGGTCCTTATGGTTTGCATTGACTTTCACTTTTAGTCCGCGTTCTAATACGTTTTTATATGTTTTCGTTCATTTTCATACGTTTTCGTCTGTTTCTATACGTTTTCATTCGTTTTTATACATACTTATCCGTTTTTATACATTTTCGTCCGTTTTTATACATTTTCTCCCCTTTTTTTACGTTTTCATCCATTATTATACATTTTCGTTCATTTTTATACATTTTCATCCATTTTTATACGTTTTTGTTTGGTTTTATATATTTTCAACCGTTTTTGAACGTTTTCGTCCGTTCTTATATGTTTTCGTTCACTTTTATACGTTTTTATCCGTTTTCGTCTCACTTATTACGTTTATGTTCATTTTATACGTTTTCGTCCGTTTATATACGTTTTCATTCGGTTTTATATATTTTTATCCGTTTTCGTCAATTTTCATATGTTTTCGTTCATTTTTATACGTTTTTGTTCGTTTTTATACATTTTTTCATTTTCGTCCGTTTATATTCGTTTTCGTCTGTATTTATACGTTTTCGTTCGTTTTTATATATTTCATCCGTTTTTGAACATTTTCGTATTAAACGGATGACAATGTTAAAAAACGTATAAAAACGGTAAAAAACGTATAAAAATGGACGAAAACATATAAAAACAGACAAAAACGGATAAAAACGAACGAAAATGTATAAAAACGGACAAAAATGTATAAAAATGGACGAAAACGTATAAAAACGGGCAAAAACGGATAAAAACTAACGAAAACATATAAAAACAGACGAAAACGTAAAAAATGATGAAAATAGATAAAAACGTAAGAGAACGGGTGAAAAGGTATAAAAACGGACTAAAAGTGAAATTCAACACAAACCATAAGGACCATTACTGTAACTTTTCTAAGTGATAAAAAAGTTAAGGGATGACCGGTGAAAGTCAACGCAAGCCACAAGGACCATTCCTGTAAATTTTCAAACTTGGAAAATGGTAACCTGCTGGTTCTAGTTCATATTACGTACATTGTAACAAATTTGAAAATATATTGCGTACAATGGTAATTTTGAAAGTATATTGCTTACATCGTGTGTTTTGAATAAATATTGCGTATCTTTAACTTTCACCCTTTTATTAAAGATTGTTTAGATTTTAATAATTAATTTTTATGATTTGTTTCCTTTGTTAAAGTTTAATACTGATTATTGGCTTTCTCTCCTAGACACTTTTAAGTATAAATAAATGTAATAGGTTTAGGTTTTATAGAAGTTATGATGAATTATTACGAAAAGAGAGTTTCTCTTGAAGTCTCGATTGGGCATCCTTCGAGGGTTTACGAATTGCTTGTTTACTAATGTACTAAATACGGTTTTTGAATTTATAAATAGAAATACTTTGAGTTAACTAATACTAACGGGCAGTGCACCCGGTCGAGTGCAGTCTATCTCTAGTAAGTCTGAGTGTGTAACATGAAGAGTGAATGATTTTGGTTGATTAAAATGAAATAAAAACAATTATCCAAGAAAGCAATTTAAGATCCAAGTTTGTTTTAGATCCAAATGATCGTAAAGTAAAGATGAATTAAATAGCGATAAATAAAAATAACGGAAAGTAAAATGGAATCGAATTCAAGAAAGGACACGCAGTGCCAACCTCATAACTACCCTATCTTTCTAGTGACATAATTTATTCGTGCAATGTCTACTTGTAATCATACTAGTGGCTCTAATTTCATATAAGTCTAATATTGTTCACCGCTATCTATACCAATGATCTCTAACTAGCCAATTGATGGTTATGAATTATATAGTTTTAAATTTATTATACTGAATCCTTTAGACAATCATCAATACTTACGGACAATCATCAACACTTACGGGCAGTTTACCCATTCGTATATTGTAGTGAGTCGGCAAGACCGGGTCGTTTGCGAGGGGCAAAGGATTGCCTAACTTGTAGTTTTATTAATTCCACAACAATATAAATCTGTCGATTATGTGTTTAAGCTAACTATAAAGACATAAATAAAATAAACAGAAAAGTAAATAGAAAGATAGTTTGGTGAAGAGAAGATCAAGATATAAAGGCATGCTTGCCTTGCTAATCTCCTAATTTCATCAATGACATAGTTCTAAGTGCAATGTTCGTCTAGTGTTTTTTAGTGCATTAAAGGTAGAAGAGGTCGAGTACGATCGCTTCCGCTCCTAACTTCTTCCTTTTTTAGTGCATTAAAGGTAGAGGAGGTTGAGTACGATCGCTTCCGCTCCTAACTTCTTCCTAAAAGCTGGGCACGCCCTTTTGGGAACTGCTGCCCTAACTAATGATCTAAGAATTAAGTACCATCAACTGATCTATGTAGCCTTGTTTTTTTGGGGGTGCCAAACCACTTAGTTATCTTGACAAAGTAGAAAGCGTCCGATAATGTCCAATAACACCAGTGTAGCTACTGAATTGATGTGTCGTATTGCAACACACTAAGTTTTACAATCCTCTTATACATAGTACGTAATCATTGTAGTCTAGTATATGCAAGACTCGGGGGATTGATCGTTCTCTAGGGGAATAGTGAGGTAGGTTCGAAGTGTATAATAGTTTAAGTCTAAAGGTTTAGGGAAGATTATTTATGGTCTTTTTATGTTTTATTAGAAAGAAAGTAAAATATCGGGTATTTAGAGGAGGTCAGTTTTAAACTACAATGCAATAAAATTAAATAACAAGGAAAGTAAAGTGGTGGTGAACTTCTTATATGAGGAAAAATGTATTTACCTAAAATCTTGTTACTCATTAGTTATCTCCTATTGTATTGTCGAATTGTCACGTCCTTGCCTAATATAGTGTGAAGTACTCCTAATTGTCAGTCCCAGGTCTATAGACTAGCCTAAGTGAATGACACCAATATGATTTGGCAAGCTCACCCAGTAACTAGCCTACACAATAAATATTCGCCTCAATTAATTAACCTAAGACATAAGTAATTAACTAGTCACGTTTTAGTGGACATTCAAGCTAGTATAGTTTTCCCTAGCCATTTTTTCAACTCCTAACACGCACACTATTAAGCAAGAGATGACAACAAAACAATCAATAACTAGGTTTCATGCAATCCTAAGTAAATATTAACTAATTTAGCCTAGTATAGTAATGTAAAAATTAGCAATTAAGCAAATCAAACAATAACATATAGACATGATTGAATGTTTAATTAAATAACTTATCTCAACAATACATGAGTTCTTCAATGGCCAAAAAGGCCTAAAAAGGCTGCTAAAAATGACTATGGTTCGGTGGTGTAAGTTCCTCTAAAGTTGCACACCCAATAATGAAAACAATGTGATTATATTTATAGATTTTAGGTTGTGATGGCGTCACGTTGAGGTTGTGATGCCGTCAGCTTGCCGCCCATTCGGGTTTTGTTCTTGCACCAATTTAGTTGTGATAGTGTCACTTAGAAGTTGTGACGTCGTCAGCCTTGACTTAACTTGTCTTGATGCCGTCCTAGTAAACAGTCGCCAACCACTGTATGTTCAGCACCCTCAAGTGACGGTGTCACGTTGTAGCTTGTGACACCATCACAAGCCCTTCTTATGACGTCTTTGTCGTTTTCTTCATTTTCCATCCAATCGAGCCCAAAGTGCATCCTTTTCCATCAAATGCATCTCGGTAACTAAAACTCAAATAGAAACGATTTAGGACAATAAATGATTAAATATGCACGAGTTTAGAAGTTAATGACCCCTTAAAAGTGTATGAAATTGCACCTCATCACAAAACTTAAACCCTATTGTCTACCACTTTTAACTAGGTGGCGGCCATGGTTATTGGTCATCGCTACTATTAAAGGTACTTGCTAAGGTAATTTAATGATTCGTATAGGAGTCTTTCACGTGGTTATTGTATACTAAAAAACTATAATCAACAAGTAGCTATGGTCTATGCAAAGGCGTAGTCTTTAATAGTACTTAAATCATCCAAAACACATATAGAACGGAAAAACATGTATCATTGAATTAAATAGGTTCATAACAAGGCAAGCACAAAAGGCTTAGCCTTTCATAATAAATGATAAACAAAGATTATTCAAAGTAAACAAGATAATCGTAATCATAATACAAAAAACTAATAACCAATGGTTTATGATGTGTAAAACCTTTATTCTTGGTGTCTTTCTTCGCTCTTCAACCTCCTAAATTGACTAGGGTCTCAAAACCTTCAGAACTCTCTTTCTTGTGCGATATTTTTTTACATATAGGCAAAATGGGGTTGGGCCCGTCTGGTGTTATGGCGTATGCACGTAATTGGGCATACGCCATATGCCTCTGGAATAGCATATATACATCATCAAATCTTCTAGTCCATACGGCGTATGGTTGGATGGGTCATACGACGTATGATCTTCAACACTTAGTCATTAAATCATGACAAGAGCTCATCCGACATATGCAATAAGAGTGGCATACGGCGTATGCATCTTAAAAGCTTGAATATTTCTTGACAAGACGACTTCCGCCTTATGCTTTAGGAGTGGCATAAGGCGCATGTGTATGGCTAGAAATTGGCTTCGCCGCATTTTGGCTATTTTGGCCCGTTTTCGGTCTTTTTCGTGAGAATTCTCCTTTTGCTTCAACTAAACACTAAAATACAAATTTATAGCAATTTAGTACAATATCTCAACAAAGTAAGGCAAAAAAGAGCAGTTTTCGTGAAAACTTGATAGCAAAAACATGTATAATTTAGGAGCTATCAAATATCCCTCAACTTAACTTCTACTTGTCCTTAAGTAAACTCTGAATTAAATTAACACATTTAAGTAGTTTGTAAACAAAAAGAAAAGATTAGCTCAACAGGTTGTTCTAGGGGCATCTTGCACTAAAGTGAGTGCAATAAAAAGGTTTTCACTGGGGGTTGACTAACCGATGCGAAAAGTTAACATACACAAACAATAATGACACAACATGGGTTATTTAGGTTAATTCCTAAGATTGTTGCATTATCTCTTAATTATACCGATTACACCAAGTGTCCTCGGTGCAATGCACATTATTGTGGTCTACAAGCCACCGACACTCACTCATTTGCAGTGGAATTTATTTATAATGGGGAAACGGAATAAACTTAATTCTCACATAATGGATAATAAGGTAAATGTGCGTTCGGTCCTACTCTAAAGTAGTTCAGTTATTAAAGACATGTCCAAAAAATTTATTTTGAGGCATGATTTTCAAAATAAAATAGCAAGAAGAACAAGTGGTTATCATCTCTATTTTCCTCTCCAGACTTGAGATGTACAAGATCCCTATTTTACAAATATAAACATTAAGAATAAGTAAAATAGAAATAAAACGGAAAACTACCCAGATTATTGCTCAGAATGATTATGAAATTTAGGAATGCGTACGAAGGTAGACTTGTCAAAGATGTTGCCTTGAATCTCAGCATATCTCGTATTAAGTTCTACTGCCATTTAGGGGTCCATCAACGAAGACATCATTTATTGTGGTGTGTACATCATAACCTAAAAAGAAAAACAAAAGATAAAAGGTAAAATGCAAAACAGGCCTCCAATACGGTGTATGAGACCAAAGTCTTTACAAAGGAACACTATTGAAATTTTGAGTGGTTTTTATGATAAAAAAAACGTTAAAGTGATTAAGTTGAAACAAAGTTCAAACTTGATTACTTTCTCATGATTTTCACTCTATAAAATAAGGGATATGCCATATAATGCCAACTAGGCAATGGTTAAGACACATATAAAAGAAAACTTGGACTTTATTAAATTAAAAATCATATATAATTAGGTAATTTGTATATTTATTTATTGTGCATTAAATATATAATTATTTTAAATATATAATTATTTTAAATATGTAAATAATATGTTATTTAATGTCTTTTAACTATTATCCATTGAGAATTGTATAACAAATCTTTTAAAATAATACTTAACTAATGTGCCTAAGTCAAGAGAAAATGGTGGATTCCAGCGGAGAAAGAAAAAAGAACATGATTAAAAACAAGATCTCATATTGAAGTGTAATGAAGATTTAATAATCAGGTACAAGGGTAAAAAAGTACTATAATTGATTTTTTTTATTTGAGTTTATATATCTTTACTACTTATAAAGCAAAAATGGTCACAGGGGAATGTGAAATTGTGAAAAGTTGAACTTTTGGTCAATCCCGATTTTACCCCTGCACATGTGAAACGAAAATTAATAGCATGTCAAATGGAAAAACTTCTTCTATACTCTTTCTATGCATTCATATTATTCAACAAACAAAAATACTCCTCCGATTCAAAAACCTGGTACACTTTTAATTATCCATTCAAATCTTCTCTCATACTCGTGCGATTCAAAAACCTTTATTAAAAAACATCTATATATAAATCGATTCATACTATAAGAAAAGTTTGATTCAAGAATCCGATTTTTAATTATTCGAGGGATTATGTGGAACGATTGCTAAGGTAAATAAGGTTATCTATTTTTTTGTTTCATGACTTTATTTTTAATACAATTATTCTATTTTGATTCAAATATATGATATATTTCCATTGATTCTGATTAATTATATTTGTGTTTAATGAGAACCATAATTTTTTATTTTGGGGGAAATCACCTTGATCGATTCAATTGTGTGTTTTGTATTATATGAAGTTTTGGAATTACGCTTATGTTTATCATATATGAATATCTGATATGAAGAGTCGAGGTTGGAGTGAGGAGAGCGAGACAAATTGATGTGGGACTTAAGGTAGTAGTTGTCGTTTTTGTTGCGAATTATTATGACATTTTGTTAAGTTTCCGTTACATTTTTGTTGCATTTCTGTGATGGTTAATGTGTGTATTATATGAAATGTCGGAGATTTGAGGTGTTGTTTGTTATGTCAAAGTGGTAGATTTTAACTTAGTTTTGTGAATTGTGATGAAAGGTATGGTTTTTTTGCTAAACATGATAATGTAAATTTGAATTTTATTTATTTATTCTTTTATATGGTTGGTTGTAGGGAGTTTCTTAATATGACGATTGTACCGGGAGGGACTACGTGGGTGGCATGGTGGCGAATTAAGCTGCAAATAGTGTCCATCGGTGCTTTCGCAAGTAATTATATTACTTCCCTTTTCTCTCTTTTAGTTGTTTTACGCTCTACGGGCTTTGCAATTTTGGATTGCTTTTTTTCTCATTATGATCCTTAGAAGAGCAGAAAGCCGACTTTACAGAACTATCATAACTCTTTGCATTAATTTTAGTGCTGCACCTTGCTATATTTGATTTTAATTGAACGCCGGTTTTGCTCAAATAGAAACCATGAACTGCATAAAATTTACCTTTTTATCATAAGGAAGCTTATTGCTAGGAATGAATTGAGATTCTACAGTTAATCCCATACCAGTAAAGAGTAGGAAAAGTAGAACATGGATTAAAATCGTGTAAGAAAAATACTTGCTTTTAGTATTAGATTCAAGTGTATGGGGTGTTTGGGATTGCATATCTTATAATGTTGTTATAAACCATTCAACTGTTTATTTCTCGATCGTACCACCATGACCTTGAGTGGTGATAATGAATTTAGTAGTTATTCCAGCTTTTGAGTTTATGGCTTATTAGCTTAACTTAATACGCTATAGTTGAGGTTTGCCAAGAAATGGAAGCTCGAAGAAGGTGCAGACCACAAAGTCGGATTCCTAACACTGATGTCAATCCTAAAGTACTCCTGTGAGGTTGAAGTGAAGTATGTTACTATCTACGTATTTAGTCTTGATAACTTCAATTATTGCTGCTAACTACTGATTTGATGGATACAATGCCACATACCTGATATGGGACTCATCATAACATCAGCCACAATTGAAGAAAAATGAATGGCTGAATTTTTTCATACCAGGTTCTTTTACTACGATGATCCATATTAACAACCAAGTTATATAATTGTTTCTGTAATAACATAGCCTGAGTATTCCAAATTTGTATATTGATTAGAAAAAAAGAGGCCTTAGTTGGACCAGGAATTTAACATACCACAGGGGCTAAAATGGATAGCTTTGGGTGATAAAGTGGGGGATGAAATAGGTGGGTTTGGGGGCTGAAATCAAGCCGTTTGGGGGTTGAGATTGGGGCTGAAACGGGTGGGTTTGGATGCTGAAGCCGGGGCTGAAACGTGTGCGTTTGTTGGGGGCTGAAGCGGTGGGTGCGTTTGTGTGCTGAAATGTGTAGGTTTAGGTGTTGAAATGGAAGCTAAAATGGGTGGGTTTGGGGGCTCAAGTGGGTATCAGTTTTGAGGCTGAAATAGGTGTATTTGGGTGTTGAAACGGGCGATGTAATGGGTGCGTTTGGATGCTGAAATGGGTGTGTTTACGGGCTAAATTGGGTGGATTTTTATTTTTTATGCTGAAACAGGGGCTGAAATTGGTACGGGTGCTAACGGGGGGCTGAGTTGGGTGGTTTTGGGTGCTGAAACCGGCTCGCTCCGCAAACCTCAAAAGAGTGTTGTTTTTTTTTCTTTCTTTTCTTTGTTAAATTGCAGGCTGAGGAAGATGAGCTTGCTGAATTGCGGGCTGAAATGGAATCAAACAACAATCTATGAATGTTTGCAAAAATTTGAATTGTTACTTATTGTCTCATAATTGATGTAATGTTTTATTTTTCGTTTCACTAAATGTTTTTATATGTTCTTTGACACATGTTAAGAATTTTTGTTTGAGTTGAATTATCGCATGTTACAACCATTTGCAATTACATTTTGATATTTTTGCGTTCTATTTTGAATGTTACACGAAACTCTTACTACAATATCACATATCGTTAATTATCTGCCGCTAGGAATTCCGTTGCTATGCACGGGTACTCGCCTAGTAATAAACAATATGGAAATGCTAATGGCAGCCATCCAATCAGGGCTCTGGTTAAGAGGAAACTTTTTATTACAATTTAATGTAAGAAATGAAGTCATCCAATCAGAATTAAATGTTTGTTGTGCATCCAAATTTTTAAAGATTGTATTTATGTTTTTCGGGATTGACATTCAATTATAGTGATTTATAGATGACTTTGTAATAAAATTGATTCTCTTAATGACAACCTTAAGAGCTGTAATTAGCAAAACCCTAAACAATAATATTTGAAATATATTTTGGATATGTACGTATATTTTTAAGAATGTAAAGGATGTTAACGAAATTAGAATTTTTGCAAGGATATCGACGCAATTAAAGGTTTTGAATGACACAGATGAAATTCTCTCTAATAAAATTGACTAAACAATAAACTAGTTATTATCTTTGTTTTAAAATAAATGTTCAGTTTAAATTTTTGATTATTATTTTATTATTATTATTTTTTAAATTTTAATCTTAACTATTTTTTTTGTGTTATATAAAAATTGATGCAAAATATATGAATTAATTGTATTTTAAATGTATTTTTATTTATATAATTTAATCAATTATTAAATAACGTATATAAAATTATTTAAAGTCAAAGAAAAAAGAAAAAAGAAAAAAAAAAAAGATTTTAACTAGTCAAACTGAACTTTTATGTTGAAACGAAAGGAGTATAAACTGAAAACAAACTACCGTATCACATTTTGGTATCAAATTCAACTCAAAACAAACTTTGACATTTTGGTATCAAATTCATTGCGTACAAAATGAAAGATAATGAAAGAAAATGACGTCCATTGATAATTCTGGAAGCCTCTTTAACACGTGTCACCCATCCATATGCTGACTCCCAAATAAAATATCTCCTCAAAAAATAATATCCCAAGTAAGGTTTATTATTGATATATCCTTTTAACATACGGCGTTGTATTGACAAGATAAAATGGTTTTTTATGTTTCTTTGTTTCATATTTTCGTATTTTACAAATTTTGACTTGTAATGTTTTATAGTTTGTGTTTTTTTATTCTTTTTCGGATGGGTTTTATCCACTATATTAACATAACAAGATAATTTTTGTTCTGTATCTTTTATATTTTATTACTGTTAACTTATCAAACTTTATATTACTATTTAGTTTTTTATTTCACAGTTTTATGATAAAAAAAAAAGAAAAAAAAAAAAGAAGATAAAATAAGTTTAAAGGGAGGTGTTGGTACAATTATAGAGACTATCATCAAGTTTATAAGTAGCGTGAAGCGTGCCGTGGCGGCCTGACCAAGCTTCAAGCCTTAGGAGCTTTGGCGAATAAACTCAAAAAACTAAACTATTAATGCATTTTTCGTCATTTCTTTAAATAAACCCTTCTTCATCGGAGTTGAATTCTCACCCAATACTTGTTCTTCATCTAACACAAAATCATCATCGTGGAGTCCTCTGCCACCAACTGCGTCTCCACCATTCCCAAAGCTACCATCTTTTTCTATTTCCTCATCGTCATCACTAATAGCAACAATCCATGACCGCGCCTTACTAGCATCAAGAGAACGTAAAACATATGTGTTTTGATTATTCACTCTTGCCCACTTGTTGATTAGTTTGACATTAAATTGAACATATACAAGATCATGTAATCTTTGACTATCAAGCTGATTTCTTTTCTTTGTATGTATCTATTTAACAAAGTTAAAAATAGGGATTTTGTATATGGAGGTCACCCAAGTATTAACATTCTTTCATTAAGGTCGCCCATCTATGAAAAGTAACTTATAGTACGTATATTTCCCTTTTTGTCTATACCAGAGTTGTCCAGATATTGTAAATTTACGAAACTACCCAATCTAAAAAGACGACAAACACTTTAATTAATATGTAATGCCTAGTATACCCTTTAAAGGAAAAAAAATCTCAATCATATTAATTCACTTTCAATCTGTTATCGGATGATCAAAATTGATCCTTTCTCTTCATTCTCGTAATTCTCAAAATATAAGCAAATATTAGATTCTTATTTTTAATCATCAGTTGGTAAGACTGATGCTAATGGCAACACAATTTTTACAAAAGCAACTTCCCCACCTCAGCTTTCTCTCTCCACAACTCCACCCCACAAAAGCAACCCTATAACTCCCACATTTACTCCCCAGCCTTCAAAAATCACAAAAGCACTTGTTTCGGTTGCATCACCAACCGAATTTTAGAAAAAATCATCAAGTGATGCGTTGCATTGAGGAGATCTAAGAGGAGAGGCGCGTTGCTTTTGAGGTTGCTTGGTGAAAATCAATGCTCATTAGCATTAGTCTAACAACAATTTCCTTTAATTTTTTTTGAACGAATTTCCATTAATGAAAAGCAACACACAAGAGATGATATAAAATTAATTTATTAATTTAACGTGGCACACAAACAAAGAAGTACGTATAATAGCCATATAGACAGCTAACTTAATTTTTTGTTTCAACATTATTAGCTATCACAACCATAAGAAAAAAGGTTGCGTTATTTAAACTTATATCGTGAAGTTGTAATCAATTTGTTGAAACTTGTTATTAGAACTTAAAGAGATGGAAAATATTATATACTTGCCCATTGTAAAAATTATTTGCAGAAAATATGATGGATCAATGTTTTCACAGTGAAGATGAAGCACACTTAAAACCTTACTTGACGATAGGCGTACACTTTTTTTAGCTTGATCCTTGGTTTTGTTTCATATCAAAACAAGGGTGGTACTTTTGTATTTTTAATATATTAAGGGTGTTTTGGTCACTAAGCACTTCATATTGCCGGATTTAGTATAGATGGAAAGGGAAATATAGTTGAACGGTCTATAAGTTATTTTCATAGATGAGCGCCGTTAGTGAAAAAAATGTAAACCTTTGCTTTAGAAATTAAAGACCGAGTTAAAAATGGAAAACGTCCGCTAACGCCCACGGGACAATTTGAGCGGCCTCCATGTATAAAAATCCTTTAAAAATATTAATAGTTTAAAATATTATTACTTACATTTTAAGTTTTTCAGTTTATCAAATAATTACTTACCCCCTCGAAAGCACTCCAATTTCTTTCACAATCGGAGGAGCTAGTGGTCAATGAAAGGATCTTTATGACCAGTTTTTGTAGAATTGGTCTTGTATTTCCATAAGTCATCCACCAAGTACCTAGTCAAAATTTCAAAATTGGTAGAACTTTTATAAGTCATCCACAGTTATTTAATCAAAACGTAAAAACTTGAATAATATACCAGATCATAAGAAGTGAATAATATACCTGGATCATAAGAACTGTTATTTTCCAAAGACCCTTTTGCTGCTAACATTCTTCCAAAATCTCCTTTTTTAGCTTTGTACTTTGGGAGTTCCATATTCTTCACTTGCTTTTGCTTCTCAAAGTCACCATGAAAGTATTTTTTAAGACATGTGAATACCACATTCGAGACCATAACATCGTCTTTTATGCTTTGATCTTCAAAGAAGTACTGTAATAAGGATTCAATAGATAAGTTGTCAAATGTAATGGACTATCAAGCCAACCTTTTGATCTAGTCTCAATAATGTCGATAGTTAATCTCTACATTGTTGAAAGCAATTTTAATATCCTCTATTACTTTTTTAAGTTATCCATACAAGAAGCCCACTGATGGCTTTTGATCTCCATCAACTAGGTAAAGAACTTTGACTAATGGAGAAATCACCTTTAAGCATAAGTTTACCCTGTGCCAAAAAGATGAGCTCATAACAATGGAATATACTCCTTTTCATTCTTAGTTTTAGCTCATCTAGTAAACTGTTAATACAAATAATGTCAAAAACGTTATTTGCATTATTCGAACTATATACGTTTTGATAATTACAAAATATAAAAACACGATACGTAAAACTACATTTGATAAGTTTTTAACCGAGGAAAATCATTTCAACAACGTATTGACTACAACTTCACTTCAGGTATGAATAAACACATTACCGACATTAGTAAAGTCATCAAAGATTTTATTTTCCCAAAACTTCACATTTTTATGTGACAAAATATTTTTACAAAAGTATTTTTGTAATTAAAAAGTAATGTTTTATTACGAAAATAAATTTGAATTTCAAATCTCCCAACAACTAGTTTTCCTGCCTAAAATCAGATAAGTTTTTCACCAGATAAAATTTCACCACATCAGGACAAAAATAGGAGCGTATGTCGAACAATCATGTAAACATGGCGATTGTCCCTTATATATATATGGGACCGTCCAGTATTTAAAGGACCGTCCCCCGCTCCTCCGGGTACCTATAAATACTGCACTGTTTCTCAAAAAAACCAACCCTCTTTACACAAAACTTTCTGTTCTTTCTTTGATCACTATAACATGTCGATATATGTATATAAGTGATCCCGTTACCCTCTATATCAAAGTGCAAGAGAAGAACGCTCATATTCGTCAAGAAACGAAGTGTTAGAGTCATCACACACAAACGTTACTTGTGTTACGATTCTCTTCTTTCCCCAAACTCTGTAAGTTTTATATTTTGTAAATTTGTATATCCGACTTGCGTGTGAGTCATGATTAGGTGTGTTAGGAGAAATATGGACAAAGTGTAAGTCCGTGAAGTGGTGTGTCTAGATTAGGATTTGTGTAAGTCAGTGTGTCGGTGTGTGAAGACTTGGACTTGGTGTGAGTCCTTGAAGTGAAGATTTGGACCTAGGGAAGGTTCATGAAGACTTGGATCGGGTGAAGATTCAAGTGGACGGGGTGATCGTCCGTGTGAAGATTTGGACGGGGTGGTCATCTGTGTGAAGACTTGGATTGTGTATAAATCCAAGTGGACAAGAGTGCTTGTTCGTGTAGCCATGTAGGCTTTGTTTAGATTGGTTCTAGCTAAGATTAGAACTCGAAATTCCACTTAGTGTCGTTAAACTTGGTGTAAGCTTTGTGTACGGTTTGCTCCGCCAGAAGGGAGTGTGTTGACATAGTGATTGAGAACTCTCGAGTGTGGTACTCAGGGATTGGAGTAGGGCGAAGGGTGAGCTTCGTGCCGAACCACTATAAATCTCGGCCATGTGGTTGTGTTCTTTCCTTATCTCTTGTCTTTACTTTACTTATTTATATATTACTATTATGTTTATAGATCTCACATAACTATTGAATCTAACTGTTTTTCAAAAAGAACTTAAAAGAACGAAAAATCTTTTACAATGTAATTCTAAACAGTGAAACTATTCAAACCTTCCCCCCCTTCTAGTTTCTACAATTGGTATCACAGCAGGTCACTCAAGAGCTTTAAAGTACACTGTACTTTAAAACTTGAATCGATCTATGGAGTCTGAAAGATATCTAGAAGGGCGTTTTTTTGAAAGAACCACCATTTTTCAAAAACATTAATTTTATTGAATGGAAAAATAGATATGAAAGTTATGTGAAATCAATAGATCAAGATCTTTGGCATGTCATTTCAATTGGTGATTTTCAACCAATGGAAATAAATTTTGAAAATCAAAGTCACTATTTCAAAATAAAGTTTTGTAAAAATATTGAAGCAAAAATAATAATTTATAAATCTTTGCCGAGAGTTGAATATGAAAGAATATTTTTGTATTAAACGGCAAATGACATTAGGAAAAAATCTTTTAAACTTTAATCAAAGAAATAGTTAAGCCAAAGATAACCATATTGATCTTGAAAATACACATGAACAATTCGTCGCCTGTGAAGACGAATTAGTAGATAGATATTTAGATAGATTAAATATAAACGCTACTAGTTCAAGTGTTTTCAATGAAGGTAATTCCATTAAGGACTACATGAGTAACTTACGAAGAAAACTCATTGATAAATCTTGAAGTGATACAGATGAAGAAGACAACGTGCACTTTGAATGCGAAATATGCCAAAAGGTTGAAACTTCAAGTGAGGTACACTCTGAAATAGAACACTTTTGTTATGACCCATTTATTCTAGAATTTTCTGTCACACCCCCAGAATCGGGTCCAGCGGAAGCTTGCATGTAGCTGGGGTGTAACTCAATTGGTATCACAAAACAAGTGCAAAAATGGTTTTCACTTCAATCATTTAGAATAAGATCGTTTAACCAAAAGTATTGAATTTACATTGTTAAAAATAGTGCGGAAGTAGGCCCTTAAAATAGTTTAAACCGTTCCCCATATGAATATCAGAGTCTTCTATGACCATGTCATGCTCTGCCAAAACCTCCAGTAGCGTGCCATTTCTTAATACCTGAAAATACATGCTAAAGCGTCAACACGAGGTTGGTGAGTTCATAGAGTTTAGTGAAAAAGAATGTAATGTAAAACATTTGAATGAAGATTTCCCAGCAAAGGCATCGTAAATCCACTCAGTTCCAAGTCCCGCCCATACAAGACTTGCAACCTGTGTGTTTACAACCCACTGCCAAATATGATCTGGTTTGTGTAAACAAAAGAAATATTTGGACCAAGATTCAAAGATAAGTGTAGTTTGACCAATACATTTGGTTACGTGACCAATTCATTCGGTTATGTGACCCATACATTCGGTTATGTGACCCTTTCATTCAGTCATGTATGTACATAGCAATGGAGCCGGTTCATTCGGTTAAGTGTGCATAATAATGGAAAAGGCTTTGGTCCAAAGGTAAAAGGATTAAGTGTGATGCAAATGAATATACACTACACTCGATTGAGTAACAAATTCATAACTGGAGCAAATAAATGTTTGACTAAACATGTAGCATAATCAATTAAATCAAGTATACATTTAGATGAAAACGAGCATGTATTCTCCCCCAAAGAGTTTACCAAAACAATTGAAAGAGTAGGGGCTATGACTCACCTGGTGCGATAGCTATGATGACAAAAGTGGATACACTGAAATGAGGCACGATCTCTAACCGCAACCTAATATGAATGATATGATCTAATGTAAAAATTGAAATGATGCTACACATGCAAATACGTATGTTGTCGATACCACTCGTGAAATTTGAAAATAATGTTTATCGTCGAAAAATACATTTTTGACGTCTCGTTAAATTAATAACCACTTTTCATGTAAATATGTTGAAACGGTACTCCACGATCCTCGTTTGGTGTTTTATCGGAAAATATAATGTTTTCGTCGTAAAATGACACTTTTCATAACTTGAAAATATGACCAAAATGGTCTCGCAAAACTAGTCGCGAAATAGTGAATATTAAGAGTTAGGAAAGAAGCTCAGTAGTTTTAGGAAGCTTTTCACATTATCTAAAAGTCGTAACACTGAAATTTTGTCCATACGGGTTTTGATCATAAAGAAAAATAGCCGTGAAGTGAGCTGTTTGGGCTGTTTTGGCAGATTCTGGGCAGTTTTCGGGAAAGTTTGGAAGGCCATATGTTATTCATTATTAATCCTTTTGACAAATGGTTGGATGTTTTGAAAACTAGGCTGAGTGAACTAACTTCTTGGCAAACATATAAATTTTCGAGAAATGAGTTTATCAATGAGAAAAGTGGTGCCGAACATGGTCACCCGGTGAAATGATTAATACTTGGAAAATTTTCCAAGTGTTGTGCTGAAGGAAAAATATTAAAATCGTCTAAGTTCAAACGCTTGTATCTTTTTCGTTAATAGCTCGTTTTCTACGTTCTTTATATACACGGTTTCATATTAATATATACTAATATATTTTTAGTAGGTCAGCTCCTCTAGATTACGTCTAACGCCTCGTTTTGCCCGTTGAAATTCGTGCATCAGCACGTATAATTTTCAGAAAATAGTTTTCATCGTTAAACTTGTTTTTAACATATCTCCTTCGTTATAAACTCGTTTTAATCCGTTCTTTCGCCCATAGCTTCGTTTTTTAAATTATTTTCTGAATCTCTAGCCCAATGTTACCCGAAAACCCCTGAGTTTTCTTTATTTTACAAAAATGGACAGCAACTTTCTAATAGTGTTTAAAATTCATTTTCTTGGTTCTAAACTTGTTCAAAACTTAACCAACCTATTTCAAATCAACTCCACAAGCACCCAATCCTACCATACACCTTCTTAGGGTGTCATGGGGTCCTAAACTTCACAAAATATTGTAGGATTTCAAGGGAATGATCATAGGCTTTACGTATACTCATAAAAACCATAAAACTTGTAAAGTGGTATAAATAACATATGTAACTTGCATGTTTAACCAATATATCTTGAAAATACATCATGTTACTAGTTAAATGAAAGTATTAGATGATGAAAAATTATCACTTGAAGCTTACTTGATATGTATGGAGTTTGATGATGTTTAGGATGAAAACCTTGGGATTTTTATTTCAAAATCCTAACAAGGGTTATGTAGATTACTTGTAAATGACTTTGTTCTTGAAAATTTTTGATGTCTTCTTGTCTTGTGTTTCTTGGCCGATCATAGTAGAAGGAGAGAAAGAGAGGATAGTTTGCTAGTTGTTTTGTATAATGAATGAAAGAAATGGGAAGGTAATTAGTATATGGGTGTAGATATTTTCTTTTGAAAGTCTTGGCCTTTGTTAATTAAATAACACATGGACTGGGGGGGGGGGGGGGGGCATAGGGGCAGTTTTTTAGGGGAAAGGTGGGAGAAATGTGGCTAATAAATGATCTTGTCTAGTTGATGGATGAGTTAGTGTATTTTGTGTATACTTTGGGTGTTATCGGGTACCGAGTTATCTTGAAATAAATGTTAACGAGGTGAAATAAAATATGAAGAACTTGTAAAAATTATGAAATTGCATTCCTGATGAGAATCGGGTGTTAAAATAATTATCGGGTTGAAATAACGCAAACCGACGGAGTTTTAAGCTTTGACCGGAAAATGTAGCAGTTGGTTTGAAAACACTGGGTAAATTAATAATATGTTAGGAATACGATTATTCATATGAAGACTCGGTCACCCCGAGTATAGTTTAGCATATTGTAGCTCGTAGTAATTATCATATTAGTTAGTATGTAGAGTAGAATTAGTTAGTATTTGTGGAGTCGGGTCGGGTCTTGACCCACTGTCAGCCCGCTCTACAGCCCCGTTTCAAGGGGCGTTTCCATTGTAACTATATATAACCTTTCCCACCCATGGGAAAGGGTTGAACCTTCATTTGCAATCTAACATTTCACCATTTTCTCTCTAAGGTTCCATCTCTTTCTCTCTCTAACTTCTCACTAGAAATCTATATCTAAATCAACCTAAACACTTAACCATCCATGTTCTCATATTAGAGTATACTACAATTGGTATCAAGATCCATGGTTCTATCCTAGGATTCGTGGTATGCTCGGATTTATTGATTGGTTTGTGTGCTTGGCTTGGTTCGAATGGGTTTAGTGGTTTTCTCACCTTATTGATCTCGTTAGGAGTTATTCATGGCATTCCTCTTGTACTTTCTTGCTTAAAAGTAGTGTAGACACCTTGTAGTGACTTTGGTGTAGTCACTTCATCGTTTGTGTGGGCTGTGGTGGAAATTCGTGGTTCTATTCTTGTTAGTGAGTTGACAATTTTCATTGTAGCGAGTTGATAACTTCTGTAGCGAGTTGGCGTAGAGGGTTGACGGTTTACTATTTTGGGACACACGGACAAATCGCTACGAAAGTGACACTTTTGTCTCATTACTAGCGAGTTGTCAGATATAGCGAGTTGTTCAGAAAGAGTATAGTACCAGCGAGTTGACACCAGAGTGTTGGCGTTTTGTCACTTTGGTACATACGGACAAACCGCCAAGATTGTGACAGTTTTGTCTCATTACTAGCGAGTTGTCAGGCTTTGGTACTAGCAAATTGGTTGTAGCGAGTTAAGCAGTTAGCGAGTTGTCAGGTTTTGAACTAGCGAGTTGGTAGTAGCGAGTTGAACAGTTAGCGAGTTGTCAGGTTTTGAACTAGCGAGTTGGTTGTAGCGAGTTGAGCAGTTAGCGATTTGTCTGATTAGCGATTTGCTTCCAGTTAGCGAGTTGTCAGCCAGCGAGTTAGGTCAAGGGTTCAGCGTGTTGATATTGTCAGAGGGTTGATACGCTCTAGTGAGTTGTTCAAAATCTAGCGAGTTGTGGAATTTTAGTGAGTTGCTTTGGGTGCATTAGTGTAAGTTGTGTGCTGTTATGACTTGAGTTGTTACCACCATCTCTATAGTAACTTGACGTTGTGAGGCTAATCTTACGACTTGACTTGTTATTTTAATAGTAACTTGACGTTGTGAGACTTAACTTACGACTTGACTTGTGTTCTGTTGAGCGGTTGTAATTTGACTTGTTGCAGCATTACACGAAACACACTTGTGTCTACAACATGACCTTTGGACTTACTCACTTTCAATAGCATGGCAAGTACTTCCTCTGATGACATTCAGGCTGCAGGGTCGGATACTCGTCCTCCTATGTTGGACAGCACTGATTATGAATCATGGGCACAAAGGATTCGCCTCTACTGCTTAGGAAAACGGTGTGAACATCTTGAAATCCATTGATGAAGGACCTTTCCATATGGGCACAACTAGAGACACAATCGCAGCTACTGATGACCAACCTGCGGCAGTCGGTCCAGAAAGACCTCGCACCTACAATGAACTTTCAGATGAAGAAAAGAAACACTATGATGCTGACATCAGAGCATCGAATATTGTCATTCAAGGGCTTCCTAAAGATGTCTACAAACTCATCAACTTCAACACAGAAGCCAAAGCAGTTTGGGATAATGTGAAGATGCTTCTTGCAGGGTCTGAGTTAACCAAAGAAGATAGGGAGTCTCAACTATATGATGAATTCGAGCACTTCAAAATGAACCCAGGTGAAAGCATCACTGACTACTACGTCAGATTTCACAAGCTGGTCAATGACATGAGAGCCATCAAGATGACAATGCCCAACATTCAGCTCAATTCAAAATTCGTGAATAACATGGCACCAGAATGGGATAGGTTTGTTACAACTGTTAAACTCAACAAAGGTCTCAGGCATACTAATCATGAACAACTCTATGCATATCTCCAACAACATGAGAAACATGCAGCTTATGATCGGTTAATGAGAGAAAAGCTCAGTCCTACAACAACAAATGAGTCTCTTGCCTTTGTCTCTAATGTTCAACAACTCACTCAACCTTCAAATGATCAATCTCAACCACCTTCATCCAGGTCTACCTCAACTAATGGTCAATCATCAACTCCCTCACCACCTGCCTTAAACACACACCTTGACTCTGGGTATTCTCATACTGACATGATGATTGATAACCTCTCCAACCAAGTCTCCTTATTAGTCCAACAGTTCAGAGCTGTACTTCCACCAACTAATAACCAATTCAGGACTTCATCTAACCCACGAAATCAGGCAGTCATAGAAGATGGAAGGTTGGTGGTGCAGAATGTGCAAGGAAGACAAAACGTCAATCCAAGAAATGCTGGTAGAGATAATGGGAAGTATAGAGTCGGGAATGTGCTTCAAGTACAAGCTAGGCAGCCTAAGTGCTATAACTGTGGAGGGTTGGGCCATATAGCTAGGAATTGCACTCTCCCAAAGCGTCCTCAAAACTCTGAGTACTTCAAGGACAAGATGTTGCTAATGCAGGCGCAAGAGAATGGAACTGCTCTGGATGAAGAAGCTTTGCTCTTTCTGGCTGGTGATGACAAGAATACGTTTGATGCTGATGTGGATGATCAACCTGTTCTGGACATGGCACTAAATGATCCGAACATCTTTCAATTTGAAGACTGTGATGCTTTTCATTCAGATGTTGATGACGAACCCATAGCTCAAGCCATCTTCATGGCTAATCTGTCTGCAGCTGCATCATCCCACATCAGTCTGGCTCATCCATCATATTTGCCATCTCTGAGGTACCAACGTCACTAAATTCTAATCTGAATTACTCTACCAATCCACAGGGGGGCATGTGACTCGGTACAACCCAAGAATATTGACAACACAGACACCACTAATATAGGAAATACCAATAATATCCCATATGAACGGTATGTGAATGACAATAAAATGACAGTTGTACCAAGTGACATGTCGTTGGTTGATTCTAGAGAACTTGAGCTACATGAGCACACTATATACAACCCTGATGACTCCTTGATCACTAGACTTAACATCCTTAAGGATCAGGTGGCCATATACGAGCAGCGTGCTAAATTTGAGCTTAATGAACGTGAGCATAAAATGGAATGGCAAATGCGTGCTTACATATATGAAAACAATTCCAAACAAGAAACATTGAAAAGGGAGTTAGTATCTTTAAAAAAACAATTGGATCAAACTGTCAAACAAAAACAGGAAATTCAAAAGGGGTTGACTTCAATCAAACTCGAATACAAAGATAAAGAAACTAAACTTCTAAATGATTTCTCAAAACTTAAAATGTTGAAAAACAAATTGGAAGATAAGTTGTACACGCAAGGCCAAACCATTCAATCTGCTCAAATGACGCAAAACCATCGGAAACTAAGAGATGAATTTAGTGAACTAGATGCCTCTAAGACTAAAGCCAAATTTCTTAGAAATGGTATAGGTGCTCAACCTGCGCTATATGATGCAAACACTATGCTTGACCCAAACCATGCCCCTCCTGATGTGAAATCCTATGACGAGATTGATGAGGCTGAGGATAGAACTAGGAAAAAACTTGCTGAGCGACTAAAGGATCCCATGTGCATTGCTAAAAATATTGTGTTTCACCATGATTATACTAATGACAATCATTCAGCCATTTTTGTTCCTCAAAAGAAAATCCTCCCTGACAAAGTGTTTTGGAATATTGACATGGAAAAAATGAAAGCTGAAAGAATTGTAGGTAACACACGTACCATCTTTAGGATTGTTGACCCAACCATCTATCCCCTGCACACACCCAGGCATCTAGTACCATATACTCTTCCCACACAGTGTAATACCCTAATTGCGTTATATGTTCTAGGTCAATTGTTTAAGGACTTTGAAAAAGCATGTAAAACAAGAATTACACCAACATGGATTACAGAAGGGGAAAGGGGTTTTGAGCAAACAAAACAGTGTTACCTAACTGAAGTCATGCCATTTTCGATCTTCTTAAAGAACATTTTGAAGGCCTTAAAAATACCATTAATAATGATGTGACTCAAATGAAAAAGGTTTTTAAAGAGGTGGAAAATGAGTTTGACACATGTTTTGAATTAGCCAAAAAGGATGACGTAATTCAAGCTCACTCAAACACGATTCGGAAGTTGAGGGCACAAATTGCATAATTAAAGTCGAACAAAGGCGACGTGACCAATACCAATTACCAGATGTTGATAGATTCTCAAAACTATCAAAAACAAGGCATTATCAATGTATTACAACATGAAAATGAGTGGCTTCGTGCTGAAATGTCAAACTCTAAACAACGTTACAAAGAGTTATTTGAGTCTATTAAAATAACGCGTGACCAAAACAATGAAAGAGTCACTTCTTTGCTAAACGAAATTGAGAATCTAAAGACTATGGTAAAGAGTAAAATGCTCGTCGTTTCATGTGATCATGCAATTTCCAATGTTCATGCTTGTAAGAAATATGCGTGCGATGCTTTGAATGTCTCTCTTCCCCTTAGGAACAATAAGTTAGTCCATAGCAGCTATCTTAGATATCTTAAGGATTGCCTGGTCATGCTTAGAGAAACCATTGAAGATGAGAAGATACCTAAACCACTGGATGATGTTATTATTGGTGCATGCTTCCTCACTAATAGAGCCCAGGAATTATTAGAATATGCTATAGGATCATGCCCCAAGAATGATAACAAGTCGGATAGGTCATTTGCGTCATACTCTAACAGTGACAACAAACATGTTACAATTGATTATCCCCAAACCATGTCACAATCCACAATCATGATCACCGGTAAACAAGTAGCAATTAATCATACTAATGTTCCCCTCATTGCTTCTACAGGAGTAAAAGGTGTATCTAAAGGTAGCAAGTCACAGCCTAGGTGCAATACAAAGAATGATAGGACTTTGCCGGCTAAGAGTACACTTATGAAGGAAGTAGAAGAATCCTCTAGGAACAATAAAGTTATGCTTAATGAAAGGAATCGAGTTAAATCAAACATTTGTCTTAACAATGATGTAATTAATTCGAATTCTGGTGCTATTTGTAAGACTTGTAACGAATGTTTATTTTTTGGTAATCATGATGCTTGTGTTGTGACCTTCTTAAAATCCACTATGCAATCTCCGGTCATGAATGTTTCAAGTAATAAAATGGTTAAAAAAGTCTGGAATAAAACAGGGAAGGTGTTCACTAATGTTGGTTATCAATGGAGACCTACTGGAAGGAAATTCACCTTAGGAGAAAAGTGCCCATTGACTAGGATCACTAACTCCAAAGTTGTGCTAGTTAAGAAATGGAGACCTACCGGTAGAAAGTTCCCAATTGAACCACTTAGTACCACTCCTAGGTCTAGTGCATCAAAATGTGTTAATTCCAGTGATATACCCGTGACTTATGATAATCCAATATTTGTGTGTACTAACCAAACGAACCCCAACTGTTTGTGGGGCTCCAGCTTTTTCAGTTATCCACCATTGTCTGGTTTCAAATGCAGGTCGTACAAATCGTCCTTTGGTATTTGGACTCAGGCTGCTCAAAACATATGACTGGAGATCGCTCGCGGCTTAAGAATTTCGTGGAAAAGTTCATTGGTACGGTCAGATTCGGGAACGACCATTTTGGATCTATAATGGGTTATGGTGATTATGTCTTTGGTGACAGTGTGATATCCAGAGTATACTATGTGGAGGGACTTGGACACAATCTATTCTCTGTTGGTCAATTCTGTGACTCTGATCTAGAAGTTGCCTTCAGAAAGCACACTTGTTTTGTTAGAGAATTAGATGGTGTAGATCTCCTCAAAGGAAGTCGGGGGACTAACCTTTATACCATCTCTATTGAAGACATGTTGCGGTCCTCTCCAATTTGCTTACTCTCAAAAGCCTTTAAGAACAAATCATGGTTATGGCATCGTCGTTTAAACCACTTGAACTTCGGTACCATCAATGAACTCACTCGTAAAGATCTTGTTCGAGGCTTGCCCAGACTTAAGTATGAAAAAGATCATCTATGTTCCGCATGTCAACTGGGCAAGAGCAAAAAGCACACCCATAAACCCAAAACAGTTAATTCCATCATGGAAGTCCTCCATATTCTTCACATGGATCTCTGTGGACCAATGAGGATTCAAAGTATCAACGGAAAGAAATATGTGCTTGTTATTGTTGATGATCACTCTCGTTTCACGTGGGTAAAGTTTTTATGATCAAAAGATGAAACTCTGGAAATCATCATCAAACTCATTAAACAATTGCAAGTTCGACTCAACAAAACAGTTCGGTTCATTCGTACTGATAATGGAACGGAGTTCGTGAACAAACAACTTACTCAATTTTATGAAGGTGTCGGCATTAGTCATCAAAAGAGCATTCCACATACACCTCAACAAAATGGAGTTGTAGAAAGACGTAATCGCACCTTGGTTGAAGCTGCTAGGACTATGCTCATCTTCTCCAAAGCTCCTATGTTCCTTTGGGCTGAAGCAATTGCTACTGCATGCTACACACAGAACCGATCCTTGATACATCCTCTCTACTGCAAGACTCCATATGAACTGGTTCATGGCAGAAAACCTGATCTTTCGTTTCTTCGTGTATTTGGTGCATTGTGCTATCCAACAAATGACAGTGAAGACCTTGGAAAACTCAAGGCCAAGGCTGACATTGGTTTCTTCGTTGGCTATGCTCCAGAACAAAAGGGATACCGAATCTACAACAAACGTACCAAAGACATAATGGAAACAATCCACGTTACTTTCGATGAGCTGACAGAGCAACTGGTTCCTGGACAACCAAGTTCTGGACCCGTACCTAACCTTTTGTCTCCTGGACCTATAAGCTCCAGGCTTGTACAGAATCCCACTCCTGCTACTCCTTTTGTACCTCCTACAAGTGATGATTGGAAGAAGCTTTTTGACCCCATGTTTGATGAATACTTTGAACCTCAAAATGTGGATGCTCCAGAAGCCACAGTCGTTCCACAACCAGCTGGGGTAGCTAATGTCCCAGATGATAATGCTGGACCATCCACTTCATTATCATGGGATCCTGAAGCTCCCACCAGCAGTCGTTCAATTACCACATCTATTGGTCAATCGTCATCTGTACAACGAGTAGCAGCTGTGGATAATTCTTTTGAAGTTAATCCTTTAGCTCCACCTGATAATGAGCCGTTTGTTAACATCTATGCTCCTGAATCGTCAAAGATGCTACATCCTCAGATGAATCTAACACGGCTACCTCAGTTCCCTATCCTCAACCTCATGAACACCTTAGGAAATGGACAAATGATCACCCAATTGACAACATTATTGGAAACCCCTCACGTCCGGTATCAACCCATAAGCAACTTGCTACTGACGCATTGTGGTGCTTCTTCAATTCTATCCTCTCTAAAGTTGAGCCAAAAGATTTCAAGGATGCAATGTCTGAACACTCATGGTTCACTGCTATGGTGGACGAAATTCATGAGTTTGATCGACTTGATGTGTGGGAATTAGTACCGCCTCCTGAGTGTGATATGATCATTGCTCTCAAATGGATATTTAAAGTTAAACTTGATGAGCATGGAGATGTATTAAAGAACAAGGCTAGGCTTGTGGCAAAAGGATATCGTCAAGAAGAGGGTATTGACTTTGAAGAATCCTTCGCACCAGTTGCTAGAATTGAAGCCATAAGAATATTTATGGCAAATGCTGCTAGTCAAAATATGGTGGTTTATCAGATGGATGTTAAGACTGCATTCTTAAATGGCGATCTTAAAGAGGTGGTGTATGTAAGCCAACCCGAAGGATTCGTGGATCCTGAACGTCCTAACCATGTGTATCACTTGAAGAAGGCTCTTTATGGACTTAAACAAGCTCCTAAGGCGTGGTACAACACCTTGTCAAAATTCCTTCTTGCCAACAAGTTCTCCAAAGGTGCTGTTGATCCTACACTCTTTACTAGAAAAACAGGCAAAACATTTCTTCATGTGCAAATCTACGTAGATGATATCATATTTGCCTCCTCTGATCCCAAAGAGTGTGATCGTTTCTCCCAAGAGATGAGTTCTGAGTTCCAGATGTCCATGATGGGTCAAATGTCCTTCTTTCTAGGCTTGCAAATATCTCAGAATCCCAATGGCATCTTCATCAATCAATCCAAGTATGCTAATGAAATTTTGAAGAAATTTGGATTTGATTCCTGTGACGCAGTTGATACTCCTATGATTGAAAGATCAAAACTTGATGAAGATGATGTTGGGATCTCGGTTGAACAAACCAAGTATCGAAGCATGATTGGTTCCTTAATGTATCTTACTGCTAGCAGACTGGATCTACTATTTGCAGTTTGCATGTGTGCTCGGTATCAATCCAAACCTACCAAGAAACACCTGGAAGCTGTCAAGAGAGTCTTTTGGTATCTTAAAGGAACAATCCACATGGGCCTATGGTACTCAAAGGACACTTCTATGGCACTCACAGCCTATTCGGATGCTGACCATGCGGGATGTCAAGATACTCGTCGAAGTACATCTGGGGGTGTTCAGTTCTTGGGTAATAAGCTAGTTAGTTGGTCTTCAAAGAAACAAATGAGTACATCATTATCCTCCACAGAGGCTGAATACATTGCCATGTCCTCGTGCTGTGCTCAGATCTTATGGATGAGATCTCAACTTTCGGACTATGGCTTCATATGCAACAAGATTCCCATGTATTGTGACAACAAAAGTGCGATTGCACTTTGCTGCAACAATGTCCAGCACTCAAGAACTAAGCACATTGACATTCGACATCACTTCATCAGGGAGCAAGTTGAGAAAGGAATTGTGGAACTTTACTTCGTGAGGACTGAGTTCCAGCTAGCTGATATCTTTACCAAAGCACTTTCTAGGGATCGATTTCAATTCATCCTCCCTCGCCTTGGTATGAAGAGTCTCACTCCTGAGGATCTCATAAGTCTTCAGGAAGATCAGGAGGAGTCAAGGGTTTGCTTCACATATCCTTTGTACATAATATTAAAAACAAAAAGAAAATAGAAAAATATAAAACCTTTAAAAAAGATTGAGAAAATCATAAAAACCAAAAATATTCTTCTGACGACATGTCTCTTGTCTAATCAATATTATGTCTAGAAATGTCATTCAATAATGACACGGAAACATACATATGCTTGAGCAAGAGTTTCTTTGATTAATAATGTCTTCTAAAACATGTCGTCTCTAACACTATTCTTTCAAAATGGTTTGCTATTACTTCAGATAGCAACCCGGTCTTTATATTGGGGAAGGTTCGTCGCCAAAAAGACGACTGTTCCTAACAAAGGCATGAATTACTTTACATTTGTGCCTTTCCAATTTGATGTACGCTTAAGTGCATCATTTCTAGTAAAAGAAGAGAAGTCTTCTTTGCATCTCAAATATTTTTCCTACAATGATTCTTCGGGAAACTATTTGTTCGAAACTTGGTGGTACCATGGTTTTTGAAGATCAAACAAACTCAAAATGTAGTTTAAAATTTGTCACTCAATCGATGCTATAAGAATTAATACTTTATGCCAAATGCTTAATATTATATGTGTCATCGATTGAGGGGGAGAACGATTTCAAAAACTATATATCATCAAAACAAGATCTTTGTGCATAACTCAAGTGGATTAAATGCAATTGTTATGTGTTAGTATATAAAATTTTCATGAGTCTCTTGCTAAACTCAACATTATTTATACACTCATCACCTCTAACACATAACATACTCCCTCAAGGTTTGAGGGGGAGCAAAATATTGTCTCAAAATCAGTCATTCTTAAAAATGTCACATCTTTCTCTAAAAACTTTAAACTTATTTAAATCACTTGGGATCACAAATCTCAATTGGTTTGAAATTTTTGATCGGGGGAGAAGATGTGATTTAAATATGAAAAACTAATTAAAACGTGATGTTTTGAACCCAATAACAAAAATATGCTCTTCCCTATGTGCCAAACTCTTCTGTATATCAATGCACATATTGAGGGGGAGCAAAATGGTTTGTAAAGAAGGATCCTTGCATCTCATATGAGTGCTTCTCAGTCTTGACTCATGAATTGACGAAACACAAATGTCCTGAATCGAAAGGACTAGTCCTGGACGGGCAATAACTTCAAGCTGGTTTAACCAGTGATGTAAGCGTGTCTCGAAGAGGTCTAGTTTAAGTAGAATGTACCGTTTCGAGAAACCTTGGGTGAATCTGATCGGGCCGGGTAATAACTTCAAGCTAGTTTAACTAGTAATGTAAGCGTGTCTCGAATGCCCGGTCATGTTCACTTAAGGTAGATCAATTCAAAAAGTTCAACTCTTCCCGACATGTGTAAATTTTCAAATCAATAAATATGAGCACATGTTAAGGGGGAGCATTTGAAAATGACAAAACTCTCAATGTGGTCATAAAATGTGTTTCTCTATCATAAACACGTTGAGAGAATTTTCAATGATTTGGTATATGGCAACATAGGATAGTCATGAAGTTATAAGGTGGCTAAGGTTAGAAAAACCGTCCTATGATCCGCCAAAGCCGGAGGGATCTACCCATGGACAATACCAAATAGATAGTATTAGAAAGTCCGTAGGTATGATTATGAAAAAAGGAGAAATGTGAGAATGGAGAAAGAAGGGGTTGAAGAATTAAAAAGAAATGAAATGAGAAAGGGTGAAAAGAAATAGCCCTCCAATTATTCAACCTTAGGGCAGAAACCGGGTTCAATTCATAATCTAAGGCAACATCGGTATTGAAGACAAGACGTCATGGACCCAGTGACGCAATGCACTAAACCTTATAGCCACTCAAGTTCTCTTAAAAGAAATTGTTTCATTCTCATGGGGAACCAGCGTAATCTATCAACGTATCTCTTAGAGATGGATGATATTGAAACAGGAGACCTCTCCCTAATCTCCGCATAGGAAAACCAAATGCACTTATTGAGTCTAGAGCCTCGAGATGCATAAAAAGATCTCATAGGAACACGTGCTACTTCTACCCTAGTTGTTCAACATTAAGGACACCAGTGGTAAACTATGAGTCCTACGCAGATCTTAGCAATCTACCAGAACATTTATGAGGGATGCTACTTTAGTAACTCCCAGTGATTGAATGGAAATTCCTGCCAGGGTCAACATCAAGCAGCCCTAAAAGCAGGTCACTTAGGTAATTCCTTGTGGATTACGCTTAGTGGTCGCGATGGTTAATAATGGTCAACAGTCGTGGAGTGATCTCCAGCGACTCACCCAATCGTTGATCTACTTAGGTAGGTCGTATAAATCCTTTTAGGGTTTGCCGATTGGGAACAGTCTTGGTAAGGATTAGAAGGAGTCTTCACACTATGCTGTTGACAATCTCTAATTCCAAACCTATAAGTACCGGAAGATTTGTTGCTAACTGTCTACTTGCAGGAATTTCTGACGGTTGCGGCTGATTGCTGAAAAGATGCTGATCCATCAACACATGCTCACACTTCAACTTCACAATCTAAGAAATCATGATCATTGATTGGGCCTCAAATATGCTTCTAAAACTCTGATGTAAAAGATCATGATGTTCGGATCACATGGAAACGTTACTGCTCATAGATGACCCTCTGACAATCATTTAGATGATGAAGCTGTTACAATTTCCAAAGATCATCCACCATATTGAAGGTGTCATCTAGAGTCTACCACTTAATGCACAAAGATCTCAACAATGAAGAATCAAAAGGCTACGAGCTACGAAGATGTCATCAAAGATCTGAATGCTATGATTCAACATTTATTTTCCGGGGTGACCTCCCTTAGGGGGAGATTGTTAGGAATACGATTATTCATATGAAGACTCGGTCACCCCGAGTATAGTTTAGCATATTGTAGCTCGTAGTAATTATCATATTAGTTAGTATGTAGAGTAGAATTAGTTAGTATTTGTGGAGTCGGGTCGGGTCTTTACCCACTGTCAGCACGCTCTATAGCCCGTTTCAAGGGGCGTTTCCATTGTAACTATATATACCCTTTCCCACCTATGGGAAAGGGTTGAACCTTCATTTGCAATCTAACATTTCACCATTTTCTCTCTAAGGTTCCATCTCTTTCTCTCTCTAACTTCTCACTAGAAATCTACATCTAAATCAACCTAAACACTTAACCATCCATGTTCTCATATTAGAGTATACTACAAAAGTATTTTGGATTATTAACAGATTGGGTCCTTATGGTTTGCATAATTACAACCTTAGTCCTTGTTAATAATATTATTCTTAAAAATAAAACATTATACCGTATCCATATCTCAAGTCCAACAATAAGCCAAGCCCAAGTTAAAACCAAAAGCCCAATCTCTTACTACTCCTACCCGGTCCATCATTTTACCTAGGTCAACCATTGACCTTGACCGGTCAACATACGTTTAATATTAATTCCCCAAACTAATTTTACCCACCCCCATTTTACCCTCAAACCCAGGAACGATGAACCCTAATTTACTGTTCATGCGAGTAAAATCCATTTTCACAGCAATTAAGGGTAATTGAGGTATTGTACGTGTGCTTATAGAAGATACTGACATGGCAGGCCTGCCATGTCAGTAATCCGTGTGAAAAGACGCGTAAAATGATTAGGCAATCATGATCCTAGGGCTGTGGATTAAGGATTGAATACCAAGGGTGATCTAAGGGACGAGAATGACTCAAAGAAATACAAGATGACGCGGATTGTTGAGCTGTATCACTAGAAGCATCCCAGGGACCTCACCTCTTCAAGTATATATACCCCCCTCCAGTCACAGATATGGTGTGTAGTTTTAGGGTTTCAAAATTTGTTTAGTTTTATGCTTATTGTATTTTCCTTTCAAAGATTTGTACTAAATTCTTAAAATTAATATAATCAAGTTTTATTTTCTCAGCTTATTGTCTTTTTTCTATTTCTTATTTTGATTTCAGTTATTTACCTTATTGTTAGTTTAAATCTATAGATTTAGATTGTTTACACTTTCATTTAAAGTTCTGTTGCAATTTATACTTAAAATCCAAAAAAATAAAAAAATTCAGAAAAAATAAAAAAAATTAGTTTCAATTATAATTTCAAGTTTCAAATAGTTTATTTACTATTGTATATAAGCTTATATCAGCTTCCATATATCTGTTTGTGAGTTTATCCCCCGTTTTCTTACGTTTTCATCCGTTTTCTTATGTTTCTGAATATGACAAGTGATTTTCTGAATATCACTTGTGATTTTCTGAATATCACTTGTGATTTTCAGAATATCACAATGGATATTCAGAAAATCACAAGTGATATTCTGAATATCACAATGGATATTCAGAATATCACCCAAGTGATATTCTGCATATCACAAGGGATATTCTGAATATCACAAATGATTTTCTGAATATCACATGTTTTATTTTGTGATTTTCTGAATATCACAAGTGATATTCTGAGTATCACAATTGATATTCTGTGATATTCAAAAAATCACAATTGATAGATATTCAGAAAATCACAAGTGATATTCAGAATATTACCAGTGATATTCAGAAAATCACAAGTGATATTTTGAATATTACCTGTGATATTCAGAAAATCACAAGTGATATTCTGAATATCAATTGTGATATTAAAAAACGTATGGAAAACATAAGAATTGATGAAAACATAAGAAAATCACAAGTGATATTCAGAATATTACCAGTGATATTCAGAAAATCACAAGTGATATTCTGAATATCAATTGTGATATTAAAAAACATATAGAAAACATAAGAATTGATGAAAACATAAGAAAATCACAAGTGATATTCAGAAAATTACATAATATTACAAGTGATATTCATAATATCACTTGTGATTTTCAGAATATCACTTGTGATATTCAGAATATCACAAGTGATATTCAGAAAATCACAAGTGATATTCTGAATATCAAAAGTGGTATTCTGAATATCACAAGTGATATTCTAAAAATCAAAAGTGATATTATGAATATCACTTGTAATATTATGTGTTCTAGCTATTTGATGTGTTTTAGACGTGCTTTTAAGATTTATTATGTTTTCGTCTGTTTTTTCTTACGTTTTAATCCGTTTTTCAACGTTTTCGCACACTTTTTATCCATTTTCATACGTTTTCATCCGATTTCTCATGTTTTCGTTCGTTTTCATATGTTTTCGTCCGTTTTCATTGTTTTTCTTTTGTTTTTGTCCATTTTCATATATGTTTTTACGCTTTCATACGTATTCGCGCGTTTTCTTATGTTATCGTCCGTTTTCTTATGTTTCTGAATATGACAAGTGATATTCAGAATATCACTTGTGATTTTCTTAATATCACTTGTGATCCCAATTGATATTCAAAATATCACTTGTGATTTTCTAAATATCATTGGTAATATTCTGAATATCACTTGTGATTTTGTGAATATCTATCACATGTGATTTTTTGAATCACAGAATATCACTTATGATATTCAGAATATCATTTGTGGTACTCAGAATATCACTTGTGATATTCAGAAAATCACAAAATATTACATGTGATATTCAGAAAATCACTTGTGATATTCCTAATATCCCTTGTGATATTCAGAATATCACCCCACTGGGATGATATTCTGAATATCACATAATATAACTTGTATTTTCGTCCGTATTCATACGTAATCGTTCATTTTCTTATGTTTTGTCCGTTTTACCTTTTTGAATATCACAATTGATATTCAGAATATCACTTGTGATTTTCTAAATATCACTTGTGATTTTCTTTTTCGTCCGTTTTGATACGTAATCGTCTATTTTCTTATATTTTAGACCGTTTTCATGCATTTTTTAATATCACAATTGATATTCAGAATATCACTTGTGATTTTCTGAATATCACTGGTAATATTCTGAATATCACTTGTGATTTTCTAAATATCGTTGGTAATATTCTGAATATCTCTTGTAATTTTGTGAATATCTATCACTTGTGTTTTTTTTAATATCATAGAATATCACTTATGATATTCAGAATATCTTTTGTGGTACTCAGAATATCACTTGTGATATTCAGAAAATCACAAAATATTACATATGATATTCAGAAAATCACTTGTGATATTCCTAATATCCTTTGTGATATTCTGAATATCACTTATGATTTTTTGAATATCATTGAATATCACTTATGATATTCTGAATATCATTTGTGGTACTCAGAATATCACTTGTGATATTCAGAAAATCACAAAATATTACATGTGATATTCAGAAAATCACTTGTGATATTCCTAATATCCCTTGTGATATTCAAAATATCACCCCACTGGGATGATATTCTGAATATCACAGAATATAACTTGTGTTTTTGTCCATTTTCTTACATTTTTGTCTGTTTTCATACGTTTTTTAATATCACAATTGATATTCAGAATATCACTTGTGATTTTCTGAATACCACTTGTGATTTTCGTTTTCGTCCGTTTTCATACGTAATCGTCTATTTTCTTATATTTTCGTCCGCTTTTATACGTTTTTGAATATCACAATTGATATTCAGAATATCACTCGTAATTTTCTGAATATCACTTGTGATTTTCTGAATATCACTGGTAATATTCTGAATATCTGATGAGGCGAAAAATGAACCACTTTTAGGGGGTCATTTAAGCCCGGAATTGACTTTATTTGATCAAATATTGCCCTAAATCGTTCCTTTTGTGATTTTAGGTACTTTGGGAGTGAAATCTGGAAAAGGAAGCAATTCGGACGTTTTTGGAGCATAAAAGTGAAGAAAACGCCAAAGTCTTAATTTTCCTTGCTGGGAACAGGAGGTGACGGCGTCAAGAAGGAATTTCTGACGGCGTCAAGAGTAATTTCCATGACGATCCAGTACAGATTTGAAGGCGTCACGAAGTAGGGCGTCAAGAGTAAAATTCATGACGGCCTGGAAATGCGTAACACATGACGGCGTCAAAAGTAGATCAAGGAAGTCCGAGAAGTATTTTGGCGGCGAGGTGACGGCGTCACAAGATTTGTCTTGACGCCGTCAGACCCTATTTCCTATATATATTTTTCTAATTTTCACATTAAAAAGAGAGAAGTTTTGGAGAAACCCTAAGTACGAACTTGGTGCGAATTTTACAGGTTTTTCAAGGGTTCTAAGCCCTTGATACCTTTCATGTGTAATTGAGATAAGTATTCTTTTAATTCAATCAATATGTCTATGTGTTGGTTGTCTATATCTTGTTCTTGTCTTAATTCCATCATGCTAGGCTAGATCTATCTTGTGTTTGCTTGGATCTAATAAAACCTAGATGTTAATTATGTGTTGATTACTTGTTTATAATTGTATTAGATGAATGAATTCGATGTTAGGCTTAAGAAAACTGGCAGATCTCCAAATGGTAACATGCTTGAACATCTTAGGAAACATGAACTGATGTGCACTAGGTTTTATTGGTTGTATTTAATGCATGAGCCACTGTTTACAATCCCTATGGTTGTGCTGGGCATGGCATAGGAGGAGATAAGAGCTCATAGGATTGGGGAGTTAAGTGCGCCACCCCATGAATGGTATTAAGGAATACAATCCGTCATCCACGCAACTATAACAAGTAATTAACATGTAAAAGATATCTAGGGAGTAGTGAAATCTAAGTAAACACATTTTCTCCACTTATTGCTCACAACCTTAGTATAATTTAGTTTATTTTCATTTTCAGTATTTTATTTTGATTGCATCTTTAGTATTGGGTTAGTTGACTAGCAACTAATTCCGCCCAAATCCTTCAAACCCGAGATTTTTAATTGCTTTCTAAAAAATATAAAAATACAAAAATAATCATCCTTCATCTTTAGAACTAGTATTTAGGTTTTCTAATCCTAGCGACACTATTCTTAGCTGAACGATCAATCCCCCGGTACTTGTCACTATACTATACTACAGCGATCAGGTATACTGCCTGGTGGGGGTTGTATGCTTCTCAAGATCCCTTGAGAGGTAAAGCCTGGTGCGATTCCCACGTATCAAGTTTTTGGCGTCGCAGCCCGGGGAATAGTTATTGTCTAGGTTAGAATATCTTTTTATTAGGTCTACTTGCTAGATTCCTTTCTAGTAAGGTTTTATTTTTATTTTTAGGTTTTCTTTAGTCTATCTTTTTCTTTGTGTCTTTGTTAGTAAATTAAAATTCATTGACTATTCCGTTGACCAATATGGAAAACGCGAATCCACCCCTTTCCCCTAGAGAAGTGGCTGTGTAACGTGAACAAATTGAGAGTGAGATTAGGGAACTTAGGGAGCTTAATAGGTTGATTAAGGTTGAGCTCAAACATGCATTTACTGAGCTAGCAACTGCCTTGTATTCAAATAAGGACCTAGGGCCTAATGACTTTGTGAATGTTGTTGAGGGACTTGAAGAAGGGGAAATAGATCCGAAGCTTAATGACTATTTTAATCTATACCCCACTAAGGAGGAGATTGCATATTATAATAATCTTATTGATAACCCGCGATCTCCTTTCACTATAATTGGACCTAAGATAAAGAGAGGCGATCCTAAGAATGCTAAGATACCATGTATGATTGGGTATAGGCACATTAACAATGCTTACATTGACTTTAAATCTCCAATCAACATTATGTCCTCAACTGTTTATAATGATATAGTGAAAACAAGACTTGAACCTAGACAAGGTCCCAAATACCCCGGTGGAGTTTGTAACTTTGTCGGGAGAGTCAAAGGTCTACACGTCTTTGTTGGTAATTTCACTTTTGTCACCGACTTTATGATTGTGGAAGATCTTGCTAATGTTATTGATTGTCGATTATCCAATGTTGTGTTTGGCAAACCGTTTATTGAGGAGTCTAAGTTGGAATATGATGAGATAGAAGGAACGATCCGATTTGCAAGTAGCACCGATAGTATCACTTATAGGATGCCTAATAGGATGAAAGAATTTCGCTTTATATCCCGGTTTGATAAGGATAACGTTGGTACTTTTGAGGACATCAATGAAGAGGATAAGAAAAAGGGCATGGATTATGTATGGGAAAAAAGGAGTCTTTATTACAAAGATTGCTTGGCCCTAGGACCAAGGTATAAAGTCGATAAGGAATTTGCCCAAAAGATTATGGGGGCGGTTGAGAAAAAGGTGATTGGTTTCTACAAAGAATATTTACAATCGGAGAGTGGAACCAACGATGAGGTCACATAGTAACCCATAACCTTGAGTCTAGCTACAAGACTCGTAAAAAAAGAAAAGCGCTTCTTGGGAGGCAACCCATGTTTTGTGTGATTTTATTTTGTTTGTTTGTTATTTGCTTCCGTATGCATGCTTTATTTTTATTGTTGGTAGATCATGTTTCTCAATTAAATAGTGGAAATACTTTACTTTGTTGTTTTGGCCTAGTCTTAACTCGACCTAAAAGTATTTTTGCAAAAGATAAGTGTAAGGGGAAACCCCAAATATGTTTTCAAGAAACAAACCGATCATGATTCTCCACAATATTAAATGAACATGTATATTCGTATTTGTTAGAGTCAAATGCTTGTATTGAGTCATAATGAAGTTTTGCAGGATTTTCCAGGAAGTGAGATCAAGTTTTTCCAGAAATTTTCCGGAAACTTAACATAAGAATTTCTGCAGGTCACTTCTGACGGCGTCACGAGTTAACTCTTGACGGCGTCACGTGTAAAAATCTGGAAATTTTACTAGTTTTGTTTTTCTAACGGAGTCTTATGGTTTTTGTGAATTATTAAGTTTTATAATCTCCAGGAGATCTGCAAACTTCATTCCACAAGCATTATATCTTATCTTGTTTTCTAGGATTTAGTAACTTATATAGGATGCCGTCGATTTTACGCGAGATTGTCATGTCTATTTTCTCAGGATTTACAGGTTATGTATGACAAGAAGATGATTTATATTCTGGAAGGGAAGCTTTGATTGTTCATTTTCTTGGAGGAAGATTTAACCTGACCACCTTATTATCCATACCGAGCGAATCAGGGGAGTATTTGATTTCATTTGTTTTACTTATTTCACTTTTACATTCTTTACTTGAACATTGGGGACAATGTTCATCTTAAGTGTAAGGGGAGGGTAAAATGATGATACCTTACATATACACTTTCGCTTGAGTTTGTTTGTTTGATAGTAGATGTGTAATAAAACTATGAGAAATACTTGTTAGTGCAATTTTAGCGCCAAATTTATTTTTTTTTTACAACATTTAGGAGTGAAACTTTAGCCATAGCAAGCGTCTCATGGATAGAAGATTGTATGACTAGCACATAACCGTATCATTCAAAAAAATTTTCCACCCAAATATGTGAGGTTCGCCTTTAGATTTGATAGGAAAAGCATTTACTATTAGTGCTTATGAGTGTACCGGTAGCATTTAGATTCTAGAACTTGCGTTAGTGATGCATCCCGAGACCGCTAGTGAGACTACATTCGTGTAGTAGGATTTACTACATGATAAGAGGCATTAGGATCACCCTTGTTTTAAACCCGTATCATAATTATTTGATCATTTAAGTCATATTACTTGACTAGTTAAGTCAACTAATTTTTCCTACACCTTAGCGTTGTACTCATTTTTAGTACACGAAACCCCTAGTACACCCCTCCGAGCCTATCTTTTCGTTTCTAACTTTAAGCATTTTACTTAAAGGAAGAATTTGTTACACCCCACTTAAATGTACACCCAAATCGCCTTAGCCTTCCGTGTATGCGCTCATTTTTAGTGCATTATTGTTATTTGTTAAACCCTAAGTTAATTATCTAATTGATTACATGGTTGCTAAGTCGAGTCATATCCTTGTACATATTGTTTTGGGACGATTGGGACTCATGGGTAAAGTACTTATTTTATGGAGTAATGGGGAAGAACATCATATATTACCCCCGTATGTGCGTTAATCTTAAAAGTACTCCAAGTGTTTTAATTTTCTTAATTCGAGTCATTAGATTAGTTTATTGTAAAGTATGTAAAAATTCAAGTGTAAGGGGAATGTTCATTCCCTATGATGTATTATTTTGGATGGTAAGGTAAGAGTGTATGCAAAAAAAAAAAAAAAAAAAAAAAAAAAAAAAAAAAAAAAAAAAAATCGAAAAAATCAAGAAAAAGAAAAAAATATATATAGAAAAAGAGAAAAAAAAGGAAAAAAAAAAAAAACATACGGACTACCATCCCGTTTCATTCTATGTTCATTTTATGTTTTTATTATTTTTCATTTATTAGCTTAAGTCGAGTCTAGTCTTGGCTTAGCAACGCCATATTGTTCATGTAATTGACCAAGATTGTTAACTCGTCACCAGTAAAACTTCCTTTATCCAACAAAACCGTGTATTTCATATCCCTACACCTAACGTTACAACCCTTTAAAAAGACCTCTTTGATAGTTTATCCTAGGTGCTTACGCCATGTGGTGGAGATTTGATTCTTTCCCAAGCCTATGGTAATCTATTTTGCTATGACAGGTAGTGAGAGATATCTTCCGTTTCTATATTGTAATTTATACTTTATTACACCCGAGAGATGTGAGTATCTAAACACTATTTGTGAGGTGCTAGTATATGACCTCCGTGCTTGTCTATTGGTCTTTAGTGGTACGATTATTTGTTGTAATTACATTTATATTAGTGTTAAATGACCCCTAACTTGTATTTTGAGTAGAATAAAAGCGCATTTGCTTGAGGACAAGCAAATCTCAAGTGTAAGGGTATATGATGAGGCGAAAAATGAACCACTTTTAGGGGGTCATTTAAGCCCGGAATTGACTTTATTTGATCAAATATTGCCCTAAATCGTTCCTTTTGTGATTTTAGGTACTTTGGGAGTGAAATCTGGAAAAGGAAGCAATTCGGACGTTTTTGGAGCATAAAAGTGAAGAAAACGCCAAAGTCTTAATTTTCCTTGCTGGGAACAGGAGGTGACGGCGTCAAGAAGGAATTTCTGACGGCGTCAAGAGTAATTTCCATGACGATCCAGTACAGATTTGAAGGCGTCACGAAGTAGGGCGTCAAGAGTAAAATTCATGACGGCCTGGAAATGCATAACACATGACGGCGTCAAAAGTAGATCAAGGAAGTCCGAGAAGTATTTTGGCGGCGAGGTGACGGCGTCACAAGATTTGTCTTGACGCCGTCAGACCCTATTTCCTATAAATATTTTTCTAATTTTCATATTAAAAAGAGAGAAGTTTTAGAGAAACCCTAAGTACGTACTTGGTGCGAATTTTACAGGTTTTTCAAGGGTTCTAAGCTTAGAACCCTTGATACCTTTCATGTGTAATTGAGATAAGTATTCTTTTAATTCAATCAATATGTCTATGTGTTGGTTGTCTATATCTTGTTCTTGTCTTAATTCCATCATGCTAGGCTAGATCTATCTTGTGTTTGCTTGGATCTAATGAAACCTACATGTTAATTATGTGTTGATTACTTGTTTATAATTGTATTGGATGAATGAATTAGATGTTAGGCTTAAGAAAACTGGCAGATCTCCAAATGGTTACATGCTTGAACGTCTTAGGAAACATGAACAGATGTGCACTAGGTTTTATTGGTTATATTTAATGCATGAGCCACTGTTTACAATCCCTATGGTTGTGCTGGGCATGACATAGGAGGAGATAAGAGCTCATAGGATTGGGGAGTTAAGTGCGCCACCCCATGAATGGTATTAAGGAATACAATCCGTCATCCACGCAACTATAACAAGTAATTAACATGTAAAAGATATCTGGGGAGTAGTGAAATCTAAGTAAACACATTTTCTCCACTTATTGCTCACAACCTTAGTATAATTTAGTTTATTTTCATTTTCAGTATTTTATTTTGATTGCATCTTTAGTATTGGGTTAGTTGACTAGCAACTAATTCCGCCCAAATCCTTCAAACCCGAGATTTTTAATTGCTTTCTAAAAAATATAAAAATACAAAAATAATCATCCTTCATCTTTAGAACTAGTATTTTGGTTTTCTAATCCTAGTGACACTATTCCTAGCTGAACGATCAATCCTCCGGTACTTGTCACTATATTATACTACAACGATCAGGTACACTGCCTGGTGGGGGTTGTAAGCTTCTCAAGATCCCTTGAGAGGTAAAGCCTGGTGCGATTCCCACGTATCAATATCACTTGTGATTTTCTGAATATTTATCACTTGTGAATATCACAAGTGATATTCTGAATATCACAGAATATCACTTGTGATATTTTGAAACGTATGAAAACGCCTGTGAATGGCCAAAAACACAGAATATCATCTGTGGTGCTCAGAATATCACTTGTGATATTTAGAAAATCACAAAATATTACATGTAATATTCAGATAATCACCTGTGATATTCCGAATATCCCTTGTGATATTCATAATATTACTGGGGTTATATTCTGAATATCATAAAATATCACTTGTGATATTCCGAAACGTATAAAAACGTCTAAGAATGGCCAAAAGCATTGAAAAATGGACGAAAACGAATGAAAATGATGAAAATGTAAGAAAACGGAAGAATATGTATGAAAACGGAAGAAAACATATGAAAGCATAAAAACACTTATGAAAAATGAAGAAAACGTATGAAAAATAGGACAAAAATGAAAGAAAATGGACGAAAACGAATGAAAACGAACGGAAATGCAAGAAAACGGATGAAAACGCAAGAAAACGGATGAATATGTATGAAATGGACAAAAACGTATAAAAGCGTAAAACACGTCTAAAAACGGATGAAAACGTATGAAAAAATGGACAAAAACGCAAGAAAACGGATGAAAATGTATTAAAACGAACGAAAACGTATGAAAATGGATGAAAACGTATGAAAACTGACGAAAACGTGCGAAAACATAAGAAAATGGACGAAAACGTATGAAAATGAACAAAATGCATGAAAACTGACGATAATGGGCGCAAACGGGCAAAACGTATGAAAACGAGAGAAAACGTATGAAAACAATAAAAAACGTGTGAAAGCGGAAAAAAAACGTGAACTAAAAAAAAGTGAATTAAAAAAAAGAATAAAAAAAGAATAACCTTCATGAATTGAATGAACAACAAAAAAGAAAGAAAAAAAAAAAGAAATGAACAAAAAAGGCTACACGAAGAAAGAACAAAAAAAAGAAAGAAAAAAGAAATGAAAAAAAAGCCTACGTGAAGAAAGAACAACAACAACAATAATAATAATAATAATAATAATAATAATAATAATGGCAAAAAGAAAAAAAAAAAAACAATGGACTTATGTTTCCCTCTTTAATCTTAGGTTAATCTCCACCATTAGATCAAACTAGATAGATGGTGGGGATTTGTCTCTTGTTATGCACCAAAATTAGAGTGTGCAATATAAAGTGACTCATATCAATCATTGAATTTGAAATTTTAGCTATATAAAAAGAGCAATTGTATTATTTAGCATATATCACCACAAATCAGTTTTAATATGAACACATGATCTATATAATCATCATATATAAAATAGTATCTTGCACAAATTGTAGCAACTAATTAAATAGATAGATGATCACTGTCATGTATTCGTAGATTGTTTGGTTACTGATGGATTATACTAGTAATATTTACGTAGTATATACATATATATTTTTACCTATTGCTTAAATACTTCAACAATTACAATCCAATCAAACAGTTTGATCTACAAACAGTTAATTACTCAAACAACTATATATACTTATGTGGTTATATTTTAATTGGTAAATCGATTCACATATGCTGGTTTTGAAAAAATTATATATATAGATTTACTTTTTAGGTTCGTGATTCGGTATATATAACTTTGAAAATAGTTTTAGATCAACATATTACCAGACAATACCTCAACTGAAACTCCATATCTCAATATCGCAAACATAAGTTCGTTAACATTCACAAACAATCATAAATATTGTTTATGATTTCTTTTTATTATTTCCAACCACCGATGTATAAACTTGTGATATCATTAGTAGGTCTCTTTTTTCTTAAAAAAAAAAAAAAAAAAAAAAAAAAAAAAAAAAAAAAAAAAACTCAACAAGTGCACACCAACGAATAACGTAAGGTTAAATTAATATATTAGAGTTCTAAGACTTACCTTGTGGAACTGAATAATCATAATGGTCGACTGTTACCTCGTTCTTTCTTTCTGAGACATCCGTGCTTTAAAAATCAAAAAACACATGTAGAGCGCGATAACGTGTTGTGAACAAGAGAGTTGAAGGAATGAAAAATATTTCAGGAGATTTACAAAGAGTATATATAGACAAACATTAAGGCAAAACCCTAATAGCTAACATGGGCTAGGACCTACTATGAGATATATGCACATCCACTAATAATTATTCATAACGTACACAAGGTTATATAGGGAAGAGTTAAAATAAAAAGATGATTTTTGGTAAAAAAGATAAGAAGAATTTTTGACCCTTGATTAAAAATCAATTGATGAGATTAATCACTATAATAATTATTGTTGGAAGGGCAAACAGGTAATTTTCCCTTAAAGAACCCCTCTAACCACCATCAAATTTCTCTTAGCCACCATAACTGAAACTTCTTTCACACTCTCTCTCTAACTTGACCTTCTCCCTCTAAATATCACGATCTAATATTTCAGATCTTTGTTAACTGAAGATACCCACACTGATTCAATGAAATCGAAGCTCCAATTGGTGATTTCATGGTGAACAATGATGTTTAGTGGCAACGAGAATGTTCGTGGCTCAAAGAAACCAGGTTTTGTTCATATTATCATATAGGTGCATGATTTGTGTTCATATTGTTCATTAAAAATCTTTAGATAATTATTGTATAACCTAACATTCTTGTGTTAATCTATATTGTGTTGTGCATCAGATTTAATTGTACTTATTTTGTGCATTAGATTGCCTAAATATACAATAGATTTTATAAAATATCAGTAACAAATGTAACAATTTTAGGCAATTGTACCTGTATTGTGAAATAACCTTATTTTGGGCATAAAAATGGACCAAATGTGCATTAATATTCATTTAAAGTTAATAAACTGATATTCTTATGTTGATCCATATTCTGTTAAAATTTTGACCATATTTAATTATAAATGTATTGCGCATAAAAATGGCTAAATATGCATCAGTTTTCATAGAATGTTTGTAAAAAAATGTGACATGTATCGGTATTGTGAGTTATGTGAAATAATACTGTTGTGTGCATTGAAAATTGGTTTAAATGTGCGATAATTTTCGCTGGAAGTTAGTAAAGAGGAATACGTTTGGATAAGCATGATTTGTGTGAAATGACATTGGTTTGTGCATTACAAAATAGGATAAATGTGCGATAGTTTTTGCTGGAAGTTAGTAGAATTGGGATAAATTCGGGTAATCATGATTTGTGTGGAATAAGATTGGTTTGTGCATTATAAAATGGGCTAAATGTGCAATAGTTTTTGTATGTTGTTAGTAAAAGCGCGATATGTTAGATACTTGTGTGTTGTGTGAAATAACATTGTTTTGTGTAGTATAAAATGGGCTAAATGTGTGATTGTTATCGTAGGTAGTTAGTAAAAGCGCGACACAATTGGATAATTCATGAGTTGTTTGAATTAACACTGTTCCGGGCATTAAAAGATGGCCTAAATGTGCATTAATATTTTCAGGAAGTTACTAAAGGTACGATACAGTTGGATAATTCATGAGTTGTGTGAAATAACATTGTTTTGTGCACTAAAAAGTTGTCTAAATGTGCATTAATATTTGTAGGAAGTTAGTAAAGGTACGATACGGTTGGATAATTCATGAGTTGTGTGAAATTACATAGTTTGTGCATTAAAAATGGGCTAATTATCCATTAGTTTTCAAAGGAAGTTAGTAAAATTGCGTTTCATTTTGATAATCATGTCTTTTGTGGAATAAATTGTTTTATGCATTAAAAAATGGCAATGTACAATATATTTTGTAGAAAGTTAGTAAAAGTGATATAAGTTTAGATAATTATGAGTCGTGTGATATAACATTGTTTTGTGCATTAAAATTTGGGCTAAATGAACATTTTTTTGTATGAAGTTAGTAAAAGTGTAACAAATTTTGATAATCATGAGTTGTGTGGAATAACACTGTTTTGTGTATTAAAATATTGGCTAAATAAGCATTGGTTTTTGTAGGAAATAAGTAAAAGTGTGATATATTTGGATAATCATGAGTTGTGTGGGACATCACTCTTTTGTACGGAGCTATTAAAAGTGATGTCCCTAGGTGCGTAACACGTTATGGTTTAAACTAGCACTTTTTATATTTGCTACTATGGTTTGGCATTGTACCTGAAGGAACAAAAGTGCCATACTTTCGATCTGCACAATGTCTTCTATATTATTGTAGCAGTTATACCATATTGGATTCGATTCTTACAGGTCCCTTTATGCACTTTATTCTTTCACTAAACAAATGCATTTAGAAAATTGACTATTATGTCTTTCAAGTTAGTTAAACAATCTTTCAAGTTAGAAAATTGATTCGATTCTTATAGGCTTTTTTAGGTTGGAACTTGTTTCCAACTGAATAGATTCAAAACAAGCACTTAGCAATATAATACATCCAGGCTGTTAATTTTTTTTTACCATGTTATTTAACAAAGTACTACCAATTAACGAAAGATATTTTCTTATAGTGTGTTCGCCTTTTTTTTTGAAGAAAATGACTGGATATAGTTGCTTAATGGTTCAATATACTTCTTGACCATCATTGTAGTAGTGCTCAGAACTGCGTTTGAATTGAAGATGGACACAACTTGGATGGTTTTGGCCCTTGTGTACTCAATTGTTGCAATTTGTTTCAACCTATATTGGGATATAGTTATGGACTCGAACCTTATAGAGAGGAACTCAAAGAACATGTTTCTTAGGGGCAAGCTTTCAGTATCGCGCAGAAGTGGTACTTTGTGGTGATGGTATAAGGCGAAGTCTTAACCTTGTCATTTTTGCATTGAAAATGGGTTAGAATGTATTTTAGTTTTCAAAGGAAGTTAGTAAAAGTTATATGCCCAGGTATTCAATGCTTTATGGTTTAAAATATACTACTTTGTGTGTTGAAATAAGCTAAAGGTGCCTATGTTTGATTATGTTCTTTGCAGAAACAACTTTTTGAGCGAGTACTTGGCATACAAGGAACATCTAAAACTTTGTTCTATGAAGAAGAACGTTTTTGTAAGATTTAAAATTAGCTAGAGAGCAAAGAAACACTGTATGGATTAGGGTATCTTTAGAAATGGAAATGTGGATTGAATGGTGAAGTGGAAGATCTGCAAAACCAGAATCATGATAGCATGTATTAGTTCGATTTCATTTTGTTTTAAAATAAAACAATTGTACTGTTGTTGTATTGTATTTCTTTAGAAAGGAGATGTTTATTCATGATTACTTATATCTTAGTTGAATTGTGTAAGGAAATGAGATCACCTTTGGCAATAAACACATTTTGTATCTCTTTGATGTACTTTTTGAGAATATCATTGCTTATTATGTTTGAATCGTTGATCTACATAAGCTTAAAACTATTTTGTGCATGAAAATTGGACTAGATATGCATCATTATCCATATGGCGTTGGCAATAGTATTATGTTTTATTTTTATCCGAATCAGTTGTTTGAAATAAAGTTGTTTTGTGCATGAAAATTGAGCGAAATGTGCATCAATTTTCGTATAATGTTTGTAAAAGTGTTATGTTTCTATGATCGGTCTCAGTGTTTAAAATGAAGTTATTTTGTGCATGAAAATTTGTGAAATGTGCATCAGTTTTCTTACAATGTTGGTATTAAGGGGTGCCTCCAATATTCATCCAATTGAGGTGATATTTCAATCTGTTTCAGGTGCAATAGTTTGCCAAGTGGTCGGGTTAGGTGAGTTGGGTAATGGTCTAAAACAGGTTTTTCTTACTAAGGGTCTTAACATCATTTGAGATATTTCTGTTTCTATTCACAAGATCACTTTCTCTTACAAAAATGCCATTTTTTTGTTATACTTTTTCTTTTTGTTTTTTGAATGATAATAATTTGCTACAAATAATTATCTAATCATCACAACTTGAAACAAGAAGAAATTCCAAACACTATGTCCAACAACTCGTTTATTACAGTGATTACAAGATTCTGTTTATTCCATATCACAAAATCATTTCCAAATTGTATATCCAAACACTCCGTTTGTATAACGAAAAGAAAAGAATCAGCCACAGACCATTGTAATATATATATTTTTTTTCATTTATAGGTGACAACACCATTTCTTTTTAAGTTGATTCCTACTGTTGTACATCTTGAAGTATTATTGCTGTTATTGCTGCTTCTCCACGATTGGTTCTTTTCCATTGACCCGGATGCCATACCTGATTAGAAAATGATAAAATGGTAGTTAATCTCTATGATCAATAGCGTTGTAACTTTATAAGGTAATTAGGCGATAACCAAAAACTTTATTCTAAATACTTTTTATTTACATTTTTCTGTTCTAAGCACCAACAAAAGTTAAATCAGTGGTATCATCATCGTATTCGGAAATATTGACAAGATTTGGTGTAAATGAACCTAACTTATTCTGATACTTTAACACCTTAAAACACCGTTTTTGCAATAGTTTAGTGGCGCCACAAGCATTATTTCAAAAGATAGTTGATAAGAGATTTATAAACTAAAAATAACACTAACTTGTGCATGAAATTTTACTACAAACACAGCGCATAAAAAAACCTAATAACCCATTTTTGTGTTGCAAATACATTGATTTTTGCATCAAATTTCACTACAAAATCAATTTTTTGTAACCAGTTTACCCTTTAGTGATTTCATGATATCTCGAACATCCGTTTCGTAAATTTACACCAATAAGCATAATCATATTTACAGTAACACTAATAACACAAAATTTTGATACACCAATACTAGTTATTTGTGCATCAAATTCCACACATATCAATTTTTGATCAAGACACACTAATAACGCAAATTTATGTACAAAATAATATATAATACTAATTTGTGCATCAAATTTTACTATAAATACAAATTTCCATAAAAAACACTAATAACAAAATTTTGTATCACAAATACACTAATTTATGCATCAGATTCTACTACAAATACAAACTTTCTATCAAATTACACTAATAAAACAAATTTATATCTCAATTTACAATGATAGCAATAATTATGTATGTAATAACACGAATCTATGTGGTAAATTCCACCACAAATCCATAATTGTAGCAAATTACACTAAAAAACACTAATTTACATACCAGATTACAATAATATCACAAAATTATTATCAAATACAATAAATTACAACAAAAAGCTTAATTTTTTGTTGAACCGAAATCAATTTTAACACAAAAAATACATACCTTGATTATCACTATATTAATCAATAAAATTCATTACAAATTCGAAATTGAGCTTAGAATCTACAATTGTGATTATGTTAATAACCAATTGGTGTTACAAACCCTAATTTCATTGAATATTGGTGAAGGATTAAAGATTACAGTGAAAGGGATTATAGTTGATTGTGACTGCTAGTTTTAGGATTGAAGATTTGTTGGGTTTCTGTGTGTGTGTAGGTGAGAGATCAAAGAAGCGGTGTTTTAGTATATAGGTTAGTTACAATTAAAGTTGAATATGAAAATTACTTTTATACCCTTACTAGTTAGTTAGGATTATAGTTAATCTCAACCATTGATTTTAAATCAAGGGTCCAAAATCATTCTTATTCTTTTTACAAAAAATCATCTTTTTATTTGATCTCATCCCAGGGATGAGATCAAATAAAAAGAGAATTTTTGGTAAAAAAAAAATAAGAAGAATTTTAGACCCTTAATTTAAAATCAATGGTTGAGATTAACTTTCCATCATAACTAACTATTAAGGGTATGAAAGTAATTTTATACCCTCTAACAACTTATAAACCCATTTAAACCCAGGCTTCTTCTTCCACTAACAACCTATGAACCCACCATTCTTCTTCCACTCCACACACCAAAACATACAGTGAAAACACAAATAAAAACCATCATTTTTCTTCCCTTCCACACACCAAAACATACAGTTCTGATCTTATTATTTCCATATAAACACATAGAAAAACACACAAATAATCCTACAGATTCTTCAATCCATTCTCTAATGTTCAATCAAATTATGTTTTGTAAAATCAAACGATTACAATTGTCGATTATAAGCTCAATTTTCAAAATTTTCAGAATGTGATCGATTCATTATTACAATCGTGGATTATAACCTCAATTTTCTAGAATCTCATCGATTAATAATACTGATAATCAAGGTATATATTATTTATTTATTTATTTATGCTTTGTAAGTTTCTGCAATTTTAGATTTTTTGTCAATTTTACCTCATATATTAGTGTTATTATAGTTTTTGATGCACAAATTATTGCTTTTAGTTTAATATTATATATAAATTAGTGTTATTAGTTTAGTTTTTTGAATTTTTGTATTTGTAGTAGAATTTGATGCATAAATTAGTGTATTTCTGAGTTTTTGTGAATTTTACAGTAGGGGGATCGAATGGGAATCGATCGAGACTCCTTACTGCATCTAACCTAAATTAGTGTTTTTGTGACATAAATTAGTGTTTTTTATTTAAATTTATATTTTATACTAATTTGATGCACAAATTAGTATTAAATTTTTTACAGGGCACAACAAAGAAATCTCTAATGGAGTTGATCAATGAAGTCCCACCCATCAAAGTTGAGAGTAGAACTGCTGTTTGTGAAGGAGGTCTTTCTCTTACCCTCGACAAAATACTTGATCTGTAAATTATTCTAATCATCAAATTCATCACTTGCCTTGTGCATACAATTATGAATTTACTGTTTATGTAATTAGTTTGTTGTTTTTCATTACTGCAGATACTGATCCTGCACTAGGCCATCTCAAAGAGTTCATAGGTCTTGACAAGAGTGCGACAGCTATTTGCAAGTACTGTGGTTTACGCTATGTTCAAGATCACCATCACTAGATTTGTCCTAAAAAAAACCAGTGTTGACTCTGCGTGTTCATGCTTTGTACTTGGCAAGTCCAGGCTTTTGTGTTGCATTTTCTATTTTAGTAAAATGTTGTACTACTAAAACCTTTATAATGCTTCTTGGCATGCATTCAAATAAGGATAATGATCTGATAACTGTATTCAATTTCCAGTGGGGTGTCTAATTTGATATTAAAATGACTTTCTTATTTCTTTTCGTTTTTCCTGAAGCGAATAATTTTTCTCAATTATTTGCAAGTGTATACCGGATACAAAAAGGGCTTATCGTGTAATTTAAATCAAAGTTTGAGTTCATTATATGTAAAATTATATTGAACAATAATATAGAGATTTAACTTATGTATCTAAAAGGGCTCTCTTTCTACCTTAATTTCAGCACAGGGTAAGTTTATGCGAGAACCAATGTGCATGTGCAGTTGCGCACATGAATTACTAGGCGTCCACGTGCGCATAGATTCTTGTTTGAATTCATATAAGGGAAGATCACATGAGAACCAATGCTCTCAATGTAGATGAATATCCATTTTATCACAAGTCATTTTGCGAAATATGCAAATTTAACCACTCATAGGAAGGTATATCATTACCTTAAGCACAATCTTGTAAGTTACTGGTGATGGGCGTAGCTCCTTATTTCCATGTGCAAACTGAGGCAAATGAAGTGAGGAACTGTGGATATTACAATGTACATTTAAATTGCCTATATGCAACATACAAGGAAAAGTCACAGTAAAGCAAAAAAAAAAAAAAAAGAATTAAAGATAAGTTTAACACTTTCACTCAAAGTTCATTAAAGGTAATAACTTTTTATCTTATACACATGTATTTCATGGGTTACTTTAAATTCAAAGTCAGACATGGACAAGATAACAATTAAGAGAAAAAGGATCTGGAAAGCAACATTTGGTTTTAAAGGCTCTGATTCAGAGAGCTCTTATGAGCGTCAGTTTGCCTACAAGAATAAAGAATTTCACTAACCAAATGTAATATAGCTAATAGAATGTTACCGTCATCGCATATACCTGAAGCACGGTCTATATAATACTTAAAACAGTATCTCGTCTAAAACTCTTGTTTAGTGCACGCTAATTTGTATGGTTCAGATGATACCGATATAACATAATTAAAACATTATCTCATCTAAAACTCTTCTAAATCGTTTCATTCAACATAAATAACCACTGTATACTTTTGACACAAACAATAAACCAACTGGTACTAGACTACAACAATTGATACATGAACTAAACTTTAAATATTACAGTAACATTTTCTAGTTCGCTACATACTAGCCATGCTTCAAGAATCTGTCATTTTCCTTGGCCCTGACTCATATGTTGAACCTTTTGTTTCTTGTCCCTGCTTGTTTTGGAGTTGGGCTTTTTAGGATCGCTGGTGTTGGAGCTGCTCTGAGAAGCAATGACATTGGGCACCTCTGTGAATTCATCTTCGATGTCTTTTTCTTTTTCCTTCGATATCTGAAGCACAACAAAAACAAAGGTTTTTGGTGTCTGGCATATCATCGTTTCATAGCTAAAAATGCATGAATGCTTGATGCAAAACTATTATCGACCTACATATTAATGCACATTTAGCATGTCAATTTTACAACTAGCGAAAAGTAACAACATATATAGTCCATTTTTATGCGCAAAAGAATGTTATTTCACACAACTCACAATTGCCCATACATATCGCACTTTTACTAACTTCTTACAAAATTTAATGCACATTTAGCCTATTTTTAATGCACGAAACAATGTTATCACATAACACACGATTACCAAAATATATCGCACTTTCATTAACTTCCTACTAAAATTAATGAACATTTACCCAAATTTTAATGCGCAAAACACTGTTGTTTCACATAACACACGATTACCCAAACATATCACACTTTTACTAACTTCCTACAAAAATTAATGCATATTTAGCCAATTTTTTAATTAACAAAACAGTTTTAACCATATATCACTAATGCATAGTTTACATAAGAGGGTAACTTTCTAAGATTTCTTTCATCACTTTATACAATCGCATTACTAAAACCCAATGTAGATTTGCACCATTTTTAGTGAACCATGATTTTTCAAACATTAGCATGCTCGTTAACTAAGTAGGTCACCTTTTAACTTCCTATGAAAATTAATGTACATTTAAACAATTTTGATGCACAAAATAGTGTCATTTCAAACAATAGTCTACTAATTTCCTAAGCATGCCACCTTTTCTAAATTCCTATGAAAACGGGTGCATATTTGGGCCATTTTAATGCACGAAATAGTGTTATTTCACACCATAGAGTGTTGATTACCTAAGTAGGTTGCCTTTACTAACTTCGTATGGAAACAAATGTACAATTAGACCATTTTTAATGCACAAAATGATTCCAAAAAAGAGCAACCAATCCAAATACCCCCTAAATAAGTGAGATGTATCATGATAACTGCAAAGAAGTCAGCCCAAGTTGAAGGTTGCTAACCAATCTTAAATCCTCCTTATCTGTTAAGTTCTCATGAGATGATGCTACGTTATTATCGGCAGTTTTCTCTTCACCGTACTATTTTCCATCCTTATTGCTTGTAAGCTCCAACGTCTCATGGTTTGAGCAACTCATCTATGTACAATCAGGTGCTAAGGTTGCAAGTTTCTGGTCTACAAACTTTAGTAGCTCTGCTCGAGTTGAAGATTTCCAAATAATCTGTCACCATATTACACCATTAATAACAAATGAAAATTTACAAGTTTGTACCATTGAGATATCACTCATTGCCAATAAAATTGATATCATATGTTGATCATTGAGGACCCGATCAGAACAATAATCCAATTATTTCACGTTTTACTAATTTCCAATGCCTATCATTACGCCTAACTTCTAGTCAAAACTAATTCCCGTTTAGCCCATGTTTAATGCACAAAAAAAGGTGAAAGTCTTAGCCAAGAACACGTTGATTCCAACGCCTATCACTATGCCTAACTTCCTGTGAAAACTAATGCTCGTTTAGCCGGTGTTTAATGCACAAAAATGTGTAAGTCTTTGCCAAGAACACGCTAATTTCCAATGCCTATCACAATGCTGAACTTAATGTGAAACATTAATGCTCGTTTAGCCTGTGTTTAATGCACAAAAATGTGTAACTCTTAGCCAAGAACACGCTGATTTCCAACGCCTACCACTACGCCTAACTTCATGTGAAACCTTAACGCTCGTTTAACCCATGTATAATGCACATAAATGTTTAAGTCTTAGCCAAGAACACACTGATTTCCTGCTTACCACCTTGCCTAACTTACTGTTAAAACTAATGCGCTTTTAGCCCATTTTTAATGCACTAAACAATGTCATTTCATACAAAGGCATGTTGATTACCTAACGATGTCACTTTTTCTAACTTACTAAGAAAACTAATGCACATATAACCCATTTTGATGTGCAGAACAATGTTATTCCACAAAACAATACCTTTCTAACTTTCTACAAAAGTTAATGCACATTTAGACCTTTTTTTGTTGCACAAAACAGTGTTATTCACACAACTCATGATTATCAAAAGTTGTCACATTTTTACTAACATTCTGCAAAAAATAATGCACATTTAGCCCAATTTAACTAACTTTCTACAAAATATAATGCATAGTTAGCCACTTTTTTATGCATAAAACATTATTATTCTATAATAGTTTCTACAGTGACCCAATCAATTTCCTTTATAGGATTTACCTGCTTCTCACCAACAGGCAAAAACAAATATGCCTTGGATGGATCCCAGGGAGTGGTGGATGGGTCGACATCCACATCCATCCAATATAATGCTCGTTAATCTTACATGGAAACTTTTCAATGAATCCAACTGTAAAAAAAATAATTTAAGTCAACAGATTGATTCTGGAAACAACTCAAACTAAAAGGTCAACAAGCAATAGAAAATAAGAAATCAACATGACATTTAGTATCTTCACATTTTTACTAACTTCCTACAAAAATTAATGCCCATTTAGCCCAATTTTACTAACTTCCTACAAAATCTGATGAACAAAACAATCAAATATGCTACTAATCCTTATTTTAATGAACAAAACAATCAAAATTCATTCTAATCTTTATTTGTAATGCACAAAACAATCAAATCTGCTACTAATCCTTATTTTAATGAACAAAACAATCAAAACTCCTTCTAATCTTTATTTGTAATGCACAAAACAATCAAATCCGCTACTAATCCTTATTTTAATGAACAAAACAATCAAAACTCCTTCTAATCCATATTTTAATGAACAAAACAGTCAAAATTCATTTTAATCCTTATTTTGATACCGTTCTTCCAGTTCTTAATCCTTTTGCTGCTTATTTTTTCAAACAAAATGCATTTAAATCTGGCTACTGTATCATAATATGAACAAAATCAGATTTAGTTGACTTACCTTTGCTTTTCAATGTAATTTTGTAGATGATTGTATGAAACTGAGGATTTGATGATCGGATTTTAATGAGATTGATGATCGGAATTGATTAAGAAGATGATCGGAATTTTATGGAGAAGATGATCGGAATTTTAATAAGATCAGAAATTTTTGAAAGAGAAAGTAGTTGGAAGAGAGAGAAAGTAAAGATTGATCTGGTTTAATGAGACCGAATGGTATAATAATGTGTTTATGTATTTTTACTAAAAGACGTTTTTGCCCTTCCAGCCTTAATTACGTGTATAGTTTTATCTCATCCATTGATTTTAAATCTAAGGGTCCAAAATTCTTCTTAGTCTTTTTACCACAAATCCTCTTTTTATTTTAATCGCTATATATATATATATATATATATATATATATATATATATATATATATATATATATATATATACACTAGCTTCATGACCCGCCCGATGGGCGGGCGAGCCTCATGTGATATCTTGTATGTTATTTCTAATTTATGTAACTAATCTATTTTAACTAATAAAATAAGATTTTGTACAAGCGCCCTAAAGCAGGAGCATTAAAAAATAAAATTAATTACACATCTAAAATTCCATAATTAGAGCAATTGTACAAGCACCCCAATGCATTATACTTTTAAACTCAAAATGACAAAGTCAAAATTCACATTAGCTCCTTTGACTCCGTATTTTAGGATACTCATAAAAACGCTCCCTTTCAATCAATACAAAACATGCTCCAAATCAATTGATTATCAGTTTCAATTCATCATTTAATATCAATATAAATCATCCCAAAATAAGTTACAGTTGTTGTCAATGGTATTCAATTTTCAGTTTCAATTCACCAACAAAATTCAATGCATTAAAAAAACATCCAAAAATAACCTACCAATTGGTCTATATATGTTTGATTCAAGGATTATCATCAACCCTAAGTCAGTCGAATCCAACTCAATGAGGTTTTTTTTTTTTCCCTTTCTAATAGGTTCTCAATCTTCTCCTTAATTTTGTTATTTTTTCTTATGATACATTTTTTTTGTACAAATCGTTTGTTATGGGTAGCTATTGTTAGAGGACAAAGCTGCCCAAATCATTAGTTATAGGTAGATATTGTTAGAGGACAAAGCTGCAAAAATCATTAGTTATGGGTAGCTATTGTTAGAGGACAAAGCTGCCCAAATCATTAGTTATAGGTTTTCCATTTCAGTTTTTTATTTTGGAAGATTTATGGGTTTCAATTGGTGTTGTTTGTTTCAGATCAATTCGACCAAAGATTCGTAGGGAGATCGGAATTTCAAACAGAATGAAACATCATATTTGCTTCAAATGGTATTGTTTTGGTTAAACAAAATTGGTAAGCATTTCTTATTTAGGCTTTTTAATTATAATTTATAATTTTTATGGAATTGGAATTGTTAGTTGCAAACTACAATTATTTTGTTTGTGTTCAATTTGTGTTTCATGAAATGCACAATTTTTTTTTTAAAAAGTGTTAAATTGCATTTGAATCTTTTTTAATATATAGTTTGATTGCAGTTTTAATGCCTTTGAATACTTTTTTTATATGCTTTTGATTCTTATTTTGAATGATTGTGATTTAAATACAGGTGGGGACTTAATACAATGATGATTGTGGTGGTGGTTGTAGAAGCTTGCAACTGGTGAGTATTACAAAAAAAATATTTTCTATGTTTTTAATGTTATATGTAAGATTTTGGATACTGATTCTATGCTCTCAATTTCTCATTTTAGACAATTATGCATATATAATTTTGTAATCTATTTAGATTTTCTTAATAATGAGCACGGCATTTTGATTATTTTTATAAAATTAATCAATTGATTAAACATATGAATATGTGAATGAAGATAATTGATGACTGGTCTTTGTTAATTTAATTTTGACTATAGAGTTGATCAAATAAGTTTTTGTTCTTGAATTGATTTTGTTTGTGTCATTTTTTATTGCAGGTAATTGGTGTTATTTGGAATTCTAGTTTTTATTAGGGCGATTATTGCATCTAAGTTTGATGGTAAAAGTAAATAAAAAAGTAAAAGAAGGTAAATTAGATAATTTTTTTTTTTTTTTTTATAAAAAACTATGTTAGGTTAAACATAATTTGTTTATCTTATTCATCTTGATAGTTATAGAATTATTATTCTTGTGCGAGGTACGAAACTTTCTCATTGCAGATGGTTCACTTATCTGAATTCGGATTTCTCAAAGGGAGGATGGACACCGGAAGAGGATATGCGAGGTAAAGCTGTACTCGAATCTTTCCATTCTATCAACATAATGAAATCATCATCCTGACAACATTTTTTGCAAGTTAAGGAAAAACATTCTATTATAAATATGTACAATGAGAAAGTTGATTAGGAAATATTCTCTCACATTGAGGTAATTGGGACCACAGTTACTTTTGAATGGGGTTCTACGATCAATGGAGAGAAGGCAAAGCTGTTTTTATTGATTGTAATATGAATGTACTATCATTAGTTCTCTTTATAAATTTTAAAAAGTATTTATTGGTTGATTTGTAGATTGATAGAAGGACAACATGTAAATTCACTTTGTTTCCAGCACATTGCCAACAAGAAACAGTTGCGATGGTAAGCCCCAATATATAAGTAGCACCATGATCTTTTGATTGGCTAATGTACCGGAAATAAATACATGATACAATATCATTAGTTTAAGATTAGTTGGAACATAGTTGGTATTCTCTTGCAAAATTTACATATTGCAACACGGTGAAAACAACCAGCTATATATTATGTGCACTATGATTGAGTCATGGAAATGGCAACAATTCATTGAAAACCATTTAATAATGTTACGAGTATCATATTAAGGGACGATGTATGTACACAAGATCACAAGCAAAGTCCATGTCATCAAGTATGTCTTTTGGTCTCATTTTAACCGTTTTTGGGGTTATTTATGATATGGGTTTTCTTTATTGATCTTAAAATTTGTAGCTTTTTAAATTTTTCTGAAGTTATGTTATAAGTGTTTTCGTGTTATATTAGCCGCTTTTCGATTCATTTGTGATATGGGTTGTGTCCTGACTCTTGATCTTAAAACTTGTGCCTTTTTCATAGTTTTAGGATGTGCGAATATATTAGTCCTTTTTCGCGTAATCTGTGATATGTGTTTTTTTACTCATCTTAACATTTGTGATTTTCTTAAATTTTAGGATGTGATAATGAAGAATTTTGAAATTTATGATATAACTTTTTTGCTGTTTTATTAATTGTTTTTCAGGTTTTGTTTTTTTTGACCTTAAAAGCTCTGACTTTTTGTTTCAGGATGTGTGCATGATTAATCTTTAAAGGGTCTGTCGAAATCAACATAAAAAATGAAAAACATCAAGAAAAAGAAAAAAAATCGGCACTGTTTGATATAACAATGGTGCACCAAATCAAGAAGAAAAGGATGAAACCGCGAGGACATTGTTCATGGACTTCTACAAATTTATATGCTAAGCAACTGGTAACCTTTTACAGATTTGGAAATGTACCTGAGGTGAGAAACATGCAAAGGCTTCCGAATACACTATCGTCACAAACTTATGGTGGTCCTATTGTGCCTACAACAACAGTGAGTGGCGGTATTAGCAATAATAATGGTAATGGCCATATTGCTATACTCCCAAATCATATTTGACTTCCTGTATGTACACTTGCTGATATAAATCTTTTAAATTTGTGTTGTCTACATCCTCACCTGACATTTACTAATTTTCATACCATGGTATCCAAAAGTTTATAAACTTTATTTCCAGGTACCTGATGAGGCGAAAAATGAACCACTTTTAGGGGGTCATTTAAGCCCGGAATTGAACTTATTTGATCAAATATTGCCCTAAATCGTTCCTTTTGTGATTTTAGGTACTTTGGGAGTGAAATCTGGAAAAGGAAGCAATTCGGACGTTTTTAGAGCATAAAAGTGAAGAAAACGCCAAAGTCTTAATTTTCCTTGCTGGGAACAGTAGGTGACGGCGTCAAGAACAACACCCTGACGGCGTCAAGAGTAAATTTTCATGACGACCCAGTATAGAATGGACGGCGTCATGAAGTAGGGCGTCAAGAGTAAAATTTATGACGGCCTGGAAATGCTAATACATGACAGCGTCAGAAGTAGATCAAGGCAGTCCGAGAAGAGTTTTGGCGGCGAGGTGACGGCGTCAAAAGCTTTGTCTTGACGCCGTCAGACCCTATTTCCTATATATAGTTTTCTAATTTTCACATTAAAAAGAGAGAAGTTTTGGAGAAACCCTAAGTACGAACTTGGTGCGAATTTTACAGGTTTTTCAAGGGTTCTAAGCCCTTGATACCTTTCATGTGTAATTGAGATAAGTATTCTTTTAATTCAATCAATATGTCTATGTGTTGGTTGTCTATATCTTGTTCTTGTCTTAATTCCATCATGCTAGGCTAGATCTATCTTGTGTTTGCTTGGATCTAATGAAACCTAGATGTTAATTATGTGTTGATTACTTGTTTATAGTTGTTTTGGATGAATGAATTTTATGTTAGGCTTAAGAAAACTGGCAGATCTCCAAATGGTAACATGCTTGAACGTCTTAGGAAACATGAACCGATGTGCACTAGGTCTTTATTGGTTGTATTTAATGCATGAGCCACTGTTTATAATCCCTATGGTTGTGCTGGGCATGGCATAGGAGGAGATAAGAGCTTATAGGATTGGGGAGTTAAGTGCGCCACCCCATGAATGGTATTAAGGAATACAATCCGTCATCCATGCAACTATAACAAGTAATTAACGTGTAAAAGATGTCTAGGGAGTAGTGAAATCTAAGTAAACACATTTTCTCCATTTATTACTCACAACCTTAGTATAATTTAGTTTATTTTCATTTTTTAGTATTTTATTTTGATTGCATCTTTAGTATTGGGTTAGTTGACTAGCAACTAATTCCGCCCAAATCCTTCAAACCCGAGATTTTTACTTGCTTTCTAAAAAATATAGAAAATACAAAAATAATCATCCCTCATCTTTAGAACTAGTATTTAGGTTTTCTAATCCTAGCGACACTATTCCTAGCTGAACGATCAATCCCCCGGTACTTGTCACTATACTATACTACAACGATCAGGTACACTGCCTGGTGGGGGTTGTAAGCTTCTCAAGATCTCTTGAGAGGTAAAGCCTGGTGCGATTCCCACGTATCAAGTTTTTGGCGCCGCAGCCTGGGGAATAGTTATTGTCTAGGTTAGAATCTCTTTTTATTAAGTCTACTTGCTAGATTCCTTTCTAGTAAGATTTTATTTTTATTTTTAGGTCTTCTTTAGTCTATCTTATTTCTTTGTGTCTTTGTTCGTAACTTTTCACCATCCGACATCATGGACAACGGGAACATCTTTGAACCCGTCATCCCACCACAACAAAACCCACCACTAGAACCTCTTAGGCCCCGAACCTTAGGAGAGTATTCCCGACCTAGCCACCAAGGCTACCGAAACACCATTGAGCTCACCGGAGCTAATGTGACCCCCTTACGATCCGACACTATCCGGTTGCTGCAAAGCGGATGTGCATTCCATGGACTTCGTTCCGAAGATCCAATCCAACATCTTAAGGACTTCCTCAAAATCGTAGATTCCATAGACCTAGATGTTGCAACTAGAGAAACAACCCGATTACGCCTATTCCAATTCTCTCTACAGGATCAAGCTAGTCAATGGCTTGAGCGTTTACCCACGGGATCCATCACCACATGGGATGATCTCACCACTCGTTTCCTTGCTCAATTTTTCCCACCGGGGAGAACTACTAAGCTTAGAAATGACATCTTGATGTTCCAACAACGTCAAAATGAAACCTTTTACGAAGCATGGACTCGATATAAAGACCTGCTCCGAAAAGTCCCTCATCATGGCATCGAACCATGGCTCCAGATTCAAATCTTTTACGATAAAGTTGACTATCAAACAAGGAGAGCCATTGATTACGCAGCCAAGGGCAGGCTAAATAGACTCAGCATTGACGAGTGCTGGAAAGTTCTTGAGGGATTGGCACAATACGAAGAAGAAGGATGGGAGGACCCGATGTTTCCAAGCAAGGGAAAACTTGACTACGCACACGCCACCCAAGAACAGTTGTTAGGAAGCATCGAGAAGCAGGTAAAAGAATTAATGAGTATTGAGAAACCTACTGCTGAACCCATGTGGAGTCCTAATTTACGTAGGAATGCGGTTATCAACCACAATTTTCCTGAACGTTCACGACAAGAGGAATTCGAAGGGATAATGGTAACTTTCATGGATAATCAGGAAAAACATATCCAGCACCTGGAAGCACGCATGGAAAGCACTCATAAAGCTTTTATGAATTTAGCAGACCAATTCATATCAAGGGTCAAAGAAAAGATCAAAGAAAATTCCGTACCTAAAAAAATTGAAAAAGTCTTCGAGGTTTCAACCCCTTTGGCGTTTGACCAAGAGGATAGCGAGAAATTTTCCCTAAGTGCTTCACCATTAACTACCCCCCGTTCTCGTGAGCATCCCCAGGAAGAGAAGAATTCACAATTCCATAACATTTTCGTTGGATGTTTGCGAACCACATTCCCAAACCTATCCAAGAGACGTTCTTTGGGTTTTAAACCCGGTGTAAAGAGGTTGTACCTCAAAAACACCACTGATTTGAAACCCTCTATGGGACAACATCTCTTTTTACACACCAGTGACCCGTGTGCAGGTTACAACTTAGCCAAAACGTCACCCAATCCCATCTACAACCTCACCTCTTTCCGTGACAGTAATGAAACGTTCGACCCTGGTGGACCTCGTTAACGGAATAGCTACTCATGGTTTTACTAATGTTTAGCTATTCACACAAAGTGCAGGGACTAAATGTGGAATTACTCCATTTCTCACCTCACACGGGCATCTGACGGCGTCAGACAAATACTCTTGACGCCGCCACCTCGATAGATCAGCAATATTAACCCAAAACCAATCACTTTCAACCCATACCCCACAAATTTCACCCAAAGTGCTGCTACTACAAATCTCCACCCTTCAATTCGACGTCTTCCGCAACCAATCTTCACTTGGAAAATGAGCAAGAGATCTCGTCAACATTGTGGCAGTTCCTCTAGGTCCCAAAGAGTTAACTATGGAGAATTGGTCCATAGTTGGGGCGAGTTTGACACTGTTGGCGCCACCACCAAGTATGCAGAACTTTGTAACCACCATATTGATGTTGGGGCTGTGGTTGATTAGGAGTTTCTTAGGTCCCAAGGGTTGGAAGCTGCGTTTTTGGAGAGGATCCACATTGATGGGTTTGCGGGTCCTCAATGGGAGAGGTTGTTTAGGATTAGGGAGACGGTGTACAGTGAGTTGGTGAGGGAGTTCTTTGCGACCTTCCGTTTTGATCAGGCTGAGGCTAGGACGGATGTGGGGGGCACCACTATCTATTTTAGGCTAGGAGGGGAAGTGCGGTCATGTTCGGTCACTGAGTTTGGTTGGAGGATTGGGTTGTATACTGAGGAGGATGCTGATGATGAGGTAGGGCCCCAGCAGCATCAGTTCCAGGGTTATGAAGAGGGGACAGCTGACTACTACCGACACATGAGTCGGGGAGACTGGCAGGCACACCAGGGTGCTTGGATGGGTCAGGTGGACGCATGGCGGACCACCACTGACCAGCGCTTTGACTGGATGTATGATCACACCATCCGCCAGATGCAGCACCTCTTCACCCGAGATCAGCTTGAGCCTCACCTGCAGATTGACCCATTCCCTAGCCGTGAGACTGACTACCCTCCCTACGGGTACACCGGACACCTCCTTCCTGGCTATGACTACCGTTTCGGTCCTCCTCCCCAGTGATTTTTCTTGATATCTGTTATTTGTGAACAATTTATTGATGGTCATGTAATTCAAAACAATTGATACTGTAATAGTTTAGGATTCGGCCTCTGTTGGCCTTGGACAATTTTATTTTCATGTTTATTTTTTTTTGAAATAATTGAATGTGCTTGTGTTGACGTTCTTCATTTTGTGTGATTTTATTTTGTTTGTTTGTTATTTGCTTCCGTATGCATGCTTTATTTTTATTGTTGGTTGATCATGTTTCTAAAATAAATAGTGGAAATACTTTACTTTGTTGTTTTAGCCTAGTCTTAACTCCACCTAAAAGTATTTTTACAAAAGATAAGTGTAAGGGGAAACCCCAAATATGTTTTTAAGAAACAAACCGATCATGATTCTCCACAATATTAAATGAACATGTGTATTCGTATTTGTTAGAGTCAAATGTTTGTATCGAGTCATAATGAAGTTTTGTAGGATTTTCCAGGAAGTAGGACCAAGTTTTTCCAGAAATTTTCCGGAAACTTAACATAAGAATTTCTGCAGGTCACTTCTGACGGCGTCACGAGTTTACTCTTGACGGCGTCACGTGTAAAAATCTGGAAATTTTACCAGTTTTGTTTTTCTAACGGAGTCTTATGGTTTTTGTGAATTATTAAGTTTTATAATCTCCAAAAAATCTGCAAACTTCATTCCACAAGCATTATATCTTATCTTGTTTTCTAGGACTTAGTAACTTATATAGGATGCCGCCGATTTTACGCGAGGTTGTTTTGTCTATTTTCTCAGGTTTTCTAGGTTATGTATGACAAGAAGATGATTTACATTCTGGAAGGGAAGCTTTGATTGTTCATTTTCTTGGAGGAAGATTTAACCTGGCCACCTTATTATCCATACCGAGCGAATCAGGGGAGTATTTGATTTCATTCTTTTTACTTTTTAACTTTTACATTCTTTACTTGAACATTGGGGACAATGTTCATTCTTAAGTGTAAGGGGAGGGTAAAAAGATGATACCTTACATATGCACTTTCGCTTGAGTTTGTTTTGTTTAATGGTAGATGTGTAATAAAACTATGAGAAATACTTGTTAGTGCAATTTTAGCGCCAAATTTAAAATTTTTTACAACATTTAGGAGTGAAACTTTAGCCATAGCAAGCGTCTCATGGATAGGAGATTGTATGACTAGCACATAACCGTATATTCAGAAAAATTTTCCACCCAAATATGAGAGGTTCGCCTTTAGATTTGATAGGAAAAGCATTTACTATTAGTGCTTATGAGCGTACCGGTAGCATTTAGATTCTAGAACTTGCGTTAGTGATGCATCCCGAGACCGCTAGTGAGACTACATTCGTGTGGTAGGATTTACTACATGATAAGAGGCATTAGGATCACCCTTGTGTTAAACCCGTATCATAATTACTTGACCATTTAAGTCATATTACTTGGCTAGTTAAGTCAACTAATTTTTCCCACACCCTTAGCGTTGTACTCATTTTTAGTACACGAAACCCCTAGTACACCCCTCCGAGCCTATCTTTTCGTTTCTAACTTTACGCATTTTACTTAAAGGAAGAATTTGTTACACCCCACTTAAATGTACAACCAAATCGCCTTAGCCTTCCGTGTATGCGCTCATTTTTAGTGCATTATTGTTATTTGTTAAACCCTAAGTTAACTTTCTAATTGATTACATAGTTGCTAAGTCGAGTCATATCCTTGTACATATTGTTTCGGACGATTGGGACTCATGGGTAAAGTACTTATTTTATGGAGTAATGGGGAAGAACATCAATTATTACCCCCGTATGTACGTTAATCTTAAAAGTACTCCAAGTGTTTTGATTTTCTTAATTCGAGTCATTAGAATAGTTCATTGTAAAGTATGTAAAGATTCAAGTGTAAGGGGAATTTTCATCCCCTATGATGTATTAGTTTGGATGGTAGGGTAAGAGTGTATGCCAAAAAAAAAAAAAAAAAAAAAAAAAAAGAAAAAAAAAAAATCGTGAAAAAGAAAAGAAAAATAGAAAAAGAGAAAAAAACATTAGGACTACCATCCCTTTTTATTATTTGTTTATTTTATGTTTTTGTTAATTTTCATTTATTAGCTTAAGTCGAGTCTAGTCTTGGCTTAGCAACGCCATATTGTACATGTAATTAACCAAGATTGTTAACTCGCCACCAGTAAAACTTCCTTTATCCAACAAAACCGTGTATTTCATATCCCTACACCTAACGTTACAACCCTTTAAAAGACCTCTTTGATAGTTTATCCTAGGTGCTTACGCCATGTGGTGGAGGTTTGATCCTTTCCCAAGCCTATGGTAATCTATTTTGCTATGACAGGTAGTGAGAGATATCTTCCGTTTCCATATTGTAATTTATACTTTATTACACCCGAGAGATGTGAGTATCTAAACACTATTTGTGAGGTGCTTGTGTATGACCTCCGTGCTTATCTATTGGTCTTTAGTGGAACGATTATTTGTTTTAATTACTTTTATATTAGTGTTAAATGACCCCTAACTTGTATTTTGACTAGAATAAAAGCGCATTTGCTTGAGGACAAGCAAATCTCAAGTGTAAGGGTATATGATGAGGCGAAAAATGAACCACTTTTAGGGGGTCATTTAAGCCCGGAATTGAACTTATTTGATCAAATATTGCCCTAAATCGTTCCTTTTGTGATTTTAGGTACTTTGGGAGTGAAATCTGGAAAAGGAAGCAATTCAGACGTTTTTAGAGCATAAAAGTGAAGAAAACGCCAAAGTCTTAATTTTCCTTGCTGGGAACAGTAGGTGACGGCGTCAAGAACAACACCCTGACGGCGTCAAGAGTAAATTCCATGACGACCCAGTACAGAATGGACGGCGTCATGAAGTAGGGCGTCAAGAGTAAAATTTATGACGGCCTGGAAATGCTAATACATGACGGCGTCAGAAGTAGACCAAGGCAGTCCGAGAAGAGTTTTGGCGGCGAGGTGACGGCGTCACAAGCTTTTTCTTGACGCCGTCAGACCCTATTTCCTATATATAGTTTTCTAATTTTCACATTAAAAAGAGAGAAGTTTTGGAGAAACCCTAAGTACGAACTTGGTGCGAATTTTACAGGTTTTTCAAGGGTTCTAAGCCCTTGATACCTTTCATGTGTAATTGAGATAAGTATTCTTTTAATTCAATCAATATGTCTATGTGTTGGTTGTCTATATCTTGTTCTTGTCTTAATTCCATCATGCTAGGCTAGATCTATCTTGTGTTTGCTTGGATCTAATGAAACCTAGATGTTAATTATGTGTTGATTACTTGTTTATAGTTGTTTTGGATGAATGAATTTTATGTTAGGCTTAAGAAAACTGGCAGATCTCCAAATGGTAACATGCTTGAACGTCTTAGGAAACATGAACCGATGTGCACTAGGTCTTTATTGGTTGTATTTAATGCATTAGCCACTGTTTATAATCTCTATGGTTGTGCTGGGCATGGCATAGGAGGAGATAAGAGCTCATAGGATTGGGGAGTTAAGTGCGCCACCCCATGAATGGTATTAAGGAATACAATCCGTCATCCATGCAACTATAACAAGTAATTAACGTGTAAAAGATGTCTAGGGAGTAGTGAAATCTAAGTAAACACATTTTCTCCATTTATTGCTCATAACCTTAGTATAATTTAGTTTATTTTTATTTTTTAGTATTTTATTTTGATTGCATCTTTTGTATTGGGTTAGTTGACTAGCAACTAATTCCGCCCAAATCCTTCAAACCCGAGATTTTTACTTGCTTTCTAAAAAATATAGAAAATACAAAAATAATCATCCCTCATCTTTAGAAATAGTATTTAGGTTTTCTAATCCTAGCGACACTATTCCTAGCTGAACGATCAATCCCCCGGTACTTGTCACTATACTATACTACAACGATCAGGTACACTTCCTTGTTGGGGTTTTAAGCTTCTCAAGATCTCTTGAGAGGTAAAGCCTGGTGCGATTCCCACGTATCAAGTTTTTGGCACCGCAGCCTGGGGAATAGTTATTGTCTAGGTTAGAATCTCTTTTTATTAAGTCTACTTGCTAGATTCCTTTCTAGTAAGATTTTATTTTTATTTTTAGGTCTTCTTTAGTCTATCTTATTTCTTTGTGTCTTTGTTCGTAACTTTTCACCATCCGACATCATGGACAACGGGAACATCTTTGAACCCGTCATCCCACCACAACAAAACCCACCACTAGAACCTCTTAGGCCCCGAACCTTAGGAGAGTATTCCCGACCTAGCCACCAAGGCTACCGAAACACCATTGAGCTCACCGGAGCCAATGTGACCCCCTTACGATCCGACACCATCCGGTTGCTGCAAAGCGGATGTGCATTCCATGGACTTCGTTCCGAAGATCCAAACCAACATCTTAAGGACTTCCTCAAAATCGTAGATTCCATAGACCTAGATGTTGCAACTAGAGAAACAACCCGATTACGCCTATTCCAATTCTCTCTACGGGATCAAGCTAGTCAATGGCTTGAGCGTTTACCCACGGGATCCATCACCACATGGGATGATCTCACCACTCGTTTCCTTGCTCAATTTTTCCCACCGGGGAGAACTACTAAGCTTAGAAATGACATCTTGATGTTCCAACAACGTCAAAATGAAACCTTTTACGAAGCATGGACTCGATATAAAGACCTGCTCCGAAAAGTCCCTCATCATGGCATCGAACCATGGCTCCAGATTCAAATCTTTTACGATAAAGTTGACTATCAAACAAGGAGAGCCATTGATTACGCAGCCAAGGGCAGGCTAAATAGACTCAGCATTGACGAGTGCTGGAAAGTTCTTGAGGGATTGGCACAATACGAAGAAGAAGGATGGGAGGACCCGATGTTTCCAAGCAAGGGAAAACTTGACTACGCACACGCCACCCAAGAACAGTTGTTAGGAAGCATCGAGAAGCAGGTAAAAGAATTAATGAGTATTGAGAAACTTACTGCTGAACCCATGTGGAGTCCTAATTTACGTAGGAATGCGGTTATCAACCACAATTTTCCTGAACGTTCACGACAAGAGGAATTCGAAGGGATAATGGTAACCTTCATGGATAATCAGGAAAAACATATCTAGCACCTGGAAGCACGCATGGAAGCACTCATAAAGCTTTTATGAATTTAGCAGACCAATTCATATCAAGGGTCAAAGAAAAGATCAAAGAAAATTTCGTACCTAAAAAAATTGAAAAAGTCTTCGAGGTTTCAACCCCTTTGGCGTTTGACCAAGAGGATAGCGAGAAATTTTCCCTAAGTGCTTCACCATTAACTACCCCCCGTTCTCGTGAGCATCCCCAGGAAGAGAAGAATTCGCAATTCCATAACATTTTCGTTGGATGTTTGCGAACCACATTCCCAAACCTATCCAAGAGACGTTCTTTTGGTTTTAAACCCGGTGTAAAGAGGTTGTACCTCAAAAACACCACTGATTTGAAACCCTCTATGGAACAACATCTCTTTTTACACACCAGTGACCCGTGTGCAGGTTACAACTTATCCAAAACGTCGCCCAATCCCATCTACAACCTCACCTCTTTCCGTGACAGTAATGAAACGTTCGACCCTGGTGGACCTCGTTAACGGAATAGCTACTCATGGTTTTACTAATGTTTAGCTATTCACATAAAGTGCAGGGACTAAATGTGGAATTACTCCATTTCTCACCTCACACGGGCATCTGACGGCGTCAGACAAATACTCTTGACGCCGTCACCTCGATAGATCAGCAATATTAACCCAAAACCAATCACTTTCAACCCATACCCCACAAATTTCACCCAAAGTGCTGCTACTACTCCGAATCTCCACCCTTCAATTCGACGTCTTCCGCAACCAATCTTCACTTGGAAAATGAGCAAGAGATCTCGTCAACATTGTGGCAGTTCCTCTAGGTCCCAAAGAGTTAACTATGGAGAATTGGTCCATAGTTGGGGCGAGTTTGACACTGTTGGCGCCACCACCAAGTATGCAGAACTTTGTAACCACCATATTGATGCTGGGGCTGTGGTTGATTGGGAGTTTCTTAGGTCCCAAGGGTTGGAAGCTGCGTTTTTGGAGAGGATCCACATTGATGGGTTTGCGGGTCCTCAATGGGAGAGGTTGTTTAGGATTAGGGAGATGGTGTACAGTGAGTTGGTGAGGGAGTTCTTTGCGACCTTCCGTTTTGATCAGGCTGAGGCTAGGACGGATGTGGGGGGCACCACTATCTATTTTAGGCTAGGAGGGGAAGTGCGGTCATGTTCGGTCACTGAGTTTGGTTGGAGGATTGGGTTGTATACTGAGGAGGATGCTGATGATGAGGTAGGGCCCCAGCAGCATCAGTTCCAAGGTTATGAAGAGGGGACAGCTGACTACTACCGACACATGAGTCGGGGAGACTGGCAGGCACACCAGGGTGCTTGGATGGGTCAGGTGGACGCATGGCGGACCACCACTGACCAGCGCTTTGACTGGATGTATGATCACACCATCCGCCAGATGCAGCACCTCTTCACCCGAGATCAGCTTGAGCCTCACCTGCAGATTGACCCATTCCCTAGCCGTGAGACTGACTACCCTCCCTACGGGTACACCGGACACCTCCTTCCTGGCTATGACTACCGTTTCGGTCCTCCTCCCCAGTGATTTTTCTTGATATCTGTTATTTGTGAACAATTTATTGATGGTCATGTAATTCAAAACAATTGATACTGTAATAGTTTAGGATTCGGCCTCTGTTGGCCTTGGACAATTTTATTTTCATGTTTATTTTTTTTTTTTGAAATAATTGAATGTGCTTGTGTTGACGTTCTTCATTTTGTGTGATTTTATTTTGTTTGTTTGTTATTTGCTTCCGTATGCATGCTTTATTTTTATTGTTGGTTGATCATGTTTCTAAAATAAATAGTGGAAATACTTTACTTTGTTGTTTTGGCCTAGTCTTAACTCCACCTAAAAGTATTTTTGCAAAAGATAAGTGTAAGGGGAAACCCCAAATATGTTTTTAAGAAACAAACCGATCATGATTCTCCACAATATTAAATGAACATGTGTATTCGTATTTGTTAGAGTCAAATGCTTGTATCGAGTCATAATGAAGTTTTGCAGGATTTTCCAGGAAGTAGGACCAAGTTTTTCCAGAAATTTTCCGGAAACTTAACATAAGAATTTCTGCAGGTCACTTCTGACGGCGTCACGAGTTTACTCTTGACGGCGTCACGTGTAAAAATCTGGAAATTTTACCAGTTTTGTTTTTCTAACGGAGTCTTATGGTTTTTGTGAATTATTACGTTTTATAATCTCCAAAAAATCTGCAAACTTCATTCCACAAGCATTATATCTTATCTTGTTTTCTAGGACTTAGTAACTTATATAGGATGCCGCCGATTTTACGCGAGGTTGTTTTGTCTATTTTCTCAGGTTTTCCAGGTTATGTATGACAAGAAGATGATTTACATTCTGGAAGGGAAGCTTTGATTGTTCATTTTCTTGGAGGAAGATTTAACCTGGCCACCTTATTATCCATACCGAGCGAATCAGGGGAGTATTTGATTTCATTCTTTTTACTTTTTAACTTTTACATTCTTTACTTGAACATTGGGGACAATGTTCATTCTTAAGTGTAAGGGGAGGGTAAAAAGATGATACCTTACATATGCACTTTCGCTTGAGTTTGTTTTGTTTAATGGTAGATGTGTAATAAAACTATGAGAAATACTTGTTAGTGCAATTTTAGCGCCAAATTTAAAATTTTTTACAACATTTAGGAGTGAAACTTTAGCCATAGCAAGCGTCTCATGGATAGGAGATTGTATGACTAGCACATAACCGTATATTCAGAAAAATTTTCCACCCAAATATGAGAGGTTCGCCTTTAAATTTGATAGGAAAAGCATTTACTATTAGTGCTTATGAGCGTACCGGTAGCATTTAGATTCTAGAACTTGCGTTAGTGATGCATCCCGAGACCGCTAGTGAGACTACATTCGTGTGGTAGGATTTACTACATGATAAGAGGCATTAGGATCACCCTTGTGTTAAACCCGTATCATAATTACTTGACCATTTAAGTCATATTACTTGGCTAGTTAAGTCAACTAATTTTTCCCACACCCTTAGCGTTGTACTCATTTTTAGTACACGAAACCCCTAGTACACCCCTCCGAGCCTATCTTTTCGTTTCTAACTTTACGCATTTTACTTAAAGGAAGAATTTGTTACACCCCACTTAAATGTACAACCAAATCGCCTTAGCCTTCCGTGTATGCGCTCATTTTTAGTGCATTATTGTTATTTGTTAAACCCTAAGTTAACTTTCTAATTGATTACATAGTTGCTAAGTCGAGTCATATCCTTGTACATATTGTTTCGGACGATTGGGACTCATGGGTAAAGTACTTATTTTATGGAGTAATGGGGAAGAACATCAATTATTACCCCCGTATGTACGTTAATCTTAAAAGTACTCCAAGTGTTTTGATTTTCTTAATTCGAGTCATTAGAATAGTTCATTGTAAAGTATGTAAAGATTCAAGTGTAAGGGGAATTTTCATCCCCTATGATGTATTAGTTTGGATGGTAGGGTAAGAGTGTATGCCAAAAAAAAAAAAAAAAAAAAAAAAAGAAAAAAAAAAATCGAGAAAAAGAAAAGAAAAATAGAAAAAGAGAAAAAAACATTAGGACTACCATCCCTTTTTATTATTTGTTTATTTTATGTTTTTGTTAATTTTCATTTATTAGCTTAAGTCGAGTCTAGTCTTGGCTTAGCAACGCCATATTGTACATGTAATTAACCAAGATTGTTAACTCGCCACCAGTAAAACTTCCTTTATCCAACAAAACCGTGTATTTCATATCCCTACACCTAACGTTACAACCCTTTAAAAGACCTCTTTGATAGTTTATCCTAGGTGCTTATGCCATGTGGTGGAGGTTTGATCCTTTCCCAAGCCTATGGTAATCTATTTTGCTATGACAGGTAGTGAGAGATATCTTCCGTTTCCATATTGTAATTTATACTTTATTACACCCGAGAGATGTGAGTATCTAAACACTATTTGTGAGGTGCTTGTGTATGACCTCCGTGCTTGTCTATTGGTCTTTAGTGGAACGATTATTTGTTTTAATTACTTTTATATTAGTGTTAAATGACGCCTAACTTGTATTTTGACTAGAATAAAAGCGCATTTGCTTGAGGACAAGCAAATCTCAAGTGTAAGGGTATATGATGAGGCGAAAAATGAACCACTTTTAGGGGGTCATTTAAGCCCGGAATTGAACTTATTTGATCAAATATTGCCCTAAATCGTTCCTTTTGTGATTTTAGGTACTTTGGGAGTGAAATCTGGAAAAGGAAGCAATTCAGACGTTTTTAGAGCATAAAAGTGAAGAAAACGCCAAAGTCTTAATTTTCCTTGCTGGGAACAGTAGGTGACGGCGTCAAGAACAACACCCTGACGACGTCAAGAGTAAATTCCATGACGACCCAGTACAGAATGGATGGCGTCATGAAGTAGGGCGTCAAGAGTAAAATTTAAGACGGCCTGGAAATGCTAATACATGACGGCGTCAGAAGTAGATCAAGGCAGTCCGAGAAGAGTTTTGGCGGCGAGGTGACGGTGTCACAAGCTTTTTCTTGACGCCGTCAGACCCTATTTCCTATATATAGTTTTCTAATTTTCACATTAAAAAGAGAGAAGTTTTGGAGAAACCCTAAGTACGAACTTGGTGCGAATTTTACAGGTTTTTCAAGGGTTCTAAGCCCTTGATACCTTTCATGTGTAATTGAGATAAGTATTCTTTTAATTCAATCAATATGTCTATGTGTTGGTTGTCTATATCTTGTTCTTGTCTTAATTCCATCATGCTAGGCTAGATCTATCTTGTGTTTGCTTGGATCTAATGAAACCTAGATGTTAATTATGTGTTGATTACTTGTTTATAGTTGTTTTGGATGAATGAATTTTATGTTAGGCTTAAGAAAACTGGCAGATCTCCAAATGGTAACATGCTTGAACGTCTTAGGAAACATGAACCGATGTGTACTAGGTCTTTATTGGTTGTATTTAATGCATGAGCCACTGTTTATAATCCCTATGGTTGTGCTGGGCATGGCATAGGAGGAGATAAGAGCTTATAGGATTGGGGAGTTAAGTGCGCCACCCCATGAATGGTATTAAGGAATACAATCCGTCATCCATGCAACTATAACAAGTAATTAACGTGTAAAAGATGTCTAGAGAGTAGTGAAATCTAAGTAAACACATTTTCTCCATTTATTGCTCACAACCTTAGTATAATTTAGTTTATTTTCATTTTTTAGTATTTTATTTTGATTGCATCTTTAGTATTGGGTTAGTTGACTAGCAACTAATTCCGCCCAAATCCTTTAAACCCGAGATTTTTACTTGCTTTCTAAAAAATATAGAAAATACAAAAATAATCATCCCTCATCTTTAGAACTAGTATTTAGGTTTTCTAATCCTAGCGACACTATTCCTAGCTGAACGATCAATCCCCCGGTACTTGTCACTATACTATACTACAACGATCAGGTACACTGCCTGGTGGGGGTTGTAAGCTTCTCAAGATCTCTTGAGAGGTAAAGCCTGGTGCGATTCTCACGTATCAGTACCAATAATGTTAGGCGCAAAAGAATCATCCAACAAGTTGAATCAGTGGCCTATTCAGAAAATTTACTTTATGTGAGAAACGTTCGAAGGCATTCGAACACACCATTGTCACAAAATTATGGTTGTCCTGTTGTTTCTCCAACAATAGCGGATTATAGTACTAGCAATAATAATGGTGATGATAGACTGCTAAATTTCCATACTGATATTTGCTTTACTATATGTACACTTGCTGATATATACATGTTAGGTATGCTGCCTACCAGTTTGTTGATAAGTATGGAAAGGTACACTCATATATACTTATGAGCTTCAACAATCGTTATAAACTGTGTTTAAACATTTTTTTGGTGCGATATGTAGTATGCGGAGAAGGGTGTCTTCCCGCATGAGATTACCAACTGTGATGGTAAAAAATATGCTTTCAAATAACTGATGGGAATTGGGATTTGGTGAACGGGCTGTTCCACGATTCCTATGCAGGTTATGATTGAGATAACATACATTTTCATTCAAAAGATTCTCTACGGCATTATTGTATATGCAATGATTATACGAGTGGACAGTAGTGAAGTAATTTTGTGTAGGAAAAGAATCTGCTCTTTTGTAATGCAATATAATATGTTGATTCTTTAATTTATTGATGTATTCTCAAGTTTTATCGCCAAATATCTATCAAGATACTCTGACCAGGAGACACTACTCCAACTTTTATAGGAAAAGTAGTTGACATGGTTCTAAGTTTCTAACGTCTAATATATAGTTGTGGCTCTCATATCTAAAGATCTTATTCCTTTTATTATTTACAAAATCATTCTATGTTTATATATACTTTTGATGCTTTTTATAGATATATGTTAAAGTATCATAATTTAAGTTCATTTCCTACATTTATTCAATGTTTTGACACTTTACATTTTTATATCATCCTCGATCAACATATTATTTACTAACATATTCCATGTCTATGAAAAGTGCTATGAATGAGGGTGTCACACAAGACCCAACCCGTTTAATGTTTGCGATTAACACGGTTAAGGGTCCATATGATGACAACTGCAGGAATGATATTTAAAGAACGTATAGGCTACAATAGTTTAAATATGGTTCGTTAGTGGCTCTCATTTTTTAAGAATACATATAAGGTACAACAATTCAAAATTGGTTCATACATTAAACACTGGTCATTCCATATATGTGTGGTCAAATTATTCTTATATTACATGTTATGTCATTCAAGGTAAAGTGGCATTTTCTTTTATTGATTAGTAAATATCATAGAACTTTTTATTTTCAGGATATAATTATTGAAGGTGCATTTCTTCACTGTTAGGATTCTTGGCCATTATGATCAATTGAAGTTATGTTCAACAGATAGGCATTAGTTGAGAATTGTTACGTGTGTCTGCCAAGTCAGAAAAACCTTATTCACGTGAACCAGAGAGATGGTCTATGAAAAGTTCTATGAATTTGGTGTGTTCATGGCATTTAGAGAGCGCCTGGTGTTATAAGACATATGCCTACATTATCTTCCGGATCATAAAATGCTATTAACTTGATTAGCGCTCACCAACGTCTTTTGCTATTATCTCATTGTTTATTTCATATATATGGAACATGTTTACGTTTGTTGTTTTCTTATTCTCTCATTTTCATATTTCTTTGCAACACAACAAAACACTCTTTTTTTCAACAAAACAAAAACAAAGTCAATTTAAATGATTTAGAATATAAGCGTAAGATATTTAAATGTAATGAAACAAAAACAAAGTCAACCTAAAATGAAACCGGTTGTAGGAGATGGTACACACCTAAAATGAAACGGGTTGTAGGAGTGATTAAGTGATTTTGAATATAAGCGTAAGATATGTAACTATAATGAAACGGGTTGTAGGAGTGATTAAGTGATTTTGAATATAAGCGTAAGATATTCAACAGTAATAGCTAGATGGAAAGTGATTTAGAAGGTATGCCATGTCTCTTTTATCTTCATGCATCAATACATGGTAAACACCTAAAATGAAACGACTTGTAGGAGATGGTAAACGCCTAAAATGAAACGGGTTGTAAGAGATGGTAAACACCTAAAATGAAATGGGTTGTAGGAGTGATTGAGTGATTTTGAATATGAGTGTAAGATATTTAACTATCAAGAAATGGGTTGTAGGAGTGATTTAAGTGATTTTGAATATAAGTGTAAGATATTTAACTATAATGAAATGGGTTATAGGAGTGATTACGTGATTTTGAATATAAGCATAAGATATTTAACTGCAATAGCTTGATGGAAAGTGATTTAGAAGGTATGCCATGTCTCTTTTATCTTCATGCATCAATACATAGTAAACACCTAAAATGAAACGGGTTGTAGGAGTGATTAAATTATTTTGAATATAAGCGTAAGATATTCAACTGCAATAGCTTGATGGAAAGTGAATTAGAAGGTATGTCATGTCTCTTTTATCTTCATGCATCAATACATGGTAAACACCTAAAATGAAACGGGTTGTAGGAGATGGTAAACGCCTAAAATGAAATGGGTTGTAGGAGTTGTGATTTAGAATATAAGTGTAAGATATTTAGCTGCAATTAACACATGTTGTAGGAGTGTGTAAGTGATTTTGAATAAAAGCGCAAGATATTTAATTGTAATGAAACGGGTTGTAGGAGTGATTAAGTGATATATTCAACTGCAATAGCTTGATGGAAAGTGGTTTAATGGTATGCCATGTCTTTGTTATCTTCATGCATCAATACATGGTAAACACCTAAAATGAAACGGGTTGTAGGAGAGATTAAGTGATTTTTAATATAAGCGTAAGATATTTAATTGCAATTAAACAGGTTGTAGGAGTGCTTAAGTGATTTTGAATATAAGGGTAAGATATTTAACTATAATGAAACGAGTTGTAGGAGTGATTAAATGATTTTAAATATAAGCGTAAAATATTCAACTACAATAGCTTGAAAGAAAGTTATTTAGAAGGTACGCCATGTCTCTTTTATCTTCATGCATCAATACATGGTAAACATCTAAAATGAAACGGGTTGTATGAGATGGTAAACACATAAAATGAAACGGGTTGTAGGAGTGATTAAATAATTTTGAATATAAGCGTAAGATATTTATCAGCAACGAAACAGGTTGTAGGAGTGTTTAAGTGATTTTGAATATAAGCGTAAGATATTCAACTGTAATGAAACGGGTTATAGGAGTGATTAAGTCATTTTGAATACAAGCGTAAGATATTCAACTGCAATAGCTTGATGGAAAGTGATTTAGAAGGTATTCCCTGTCTCTTTTAAAATCTACCATCGTATTTAAGGGTGGGTATATATGCAGAGTGATTAAATGTTTTAGATATAATTTACCTAAATATATTTGAATACTTTATGTTTAGTTATAATTTTATTGCATACCTGTTTTGTTATAAGGGCCAAGAATCATAACAACTATAAAGACCAAGAATCAAATAATAAGATCTACCATCGTATTTAGGGGTGTGTATATGTGCAGAGTGATTAAATGATTTAGAATATAAGTGTTAGATATTTAACTGTAATGATACAAGTTGTAGGAGTGCTTAAGTGATTTTGAATATAAGTGTAAGATATTTAACTGTAATGAAACGGGTTGTAGGAGTGATCAAGTGATTTTGAATATAAGCGTTAAATATATTATGAATTACAACCTACTTTTACTTACATTTTCTATGGACTATTACTTGTGCACGGAATGAACATTTGCTATTAAATTGATTAGCGCTCACATACGTCATTTGCTATTCAAGACCGTCAAATTTGGAGACGACAACGCATGGACGTTAACTATTTTAATTGTTACAATCTCAATTGATTATCGAATAATTCATGTATTATCTCATTGTTTCTTTCATATACTAATGAAATGTTTGCGTTCGTTGTTTTCTTATTATCTCATTTTCATATTTTTTTTTAAAACCCCGTGAATCCACAGGTCTTTAAGCTATTAGAAATAAAAGGTGATTAATTTGACTTTCATATCCTACAACATGTCGTTCTTTTTTGATGATAAACACTTAAATTACTCCATCCATCCATTCACTCACATATCAGATTTACATTTAAGCAACAAGCATATGTTGGTAGATCATATGATTGTTTACAATGTATTTTCTAACTATTGTTATTATTATCGAACTTAAAACGATTCGATTTTTAAAATAAACAAATATGAACGTATTCGGAACCAAAGTATTTAGATTGTAAACTTATAATTGCTTAAAAACGCATATTTGTTTTCAAGTCAAGTATTTAAATTTAATAGTCCACATGACACGACAATTTTTGCTTTTCTATCTATTGAAGCCGCTAAATGCACTTAACACTTTTATACGTTTTATACCATTCTTACAATTTACATAGACTCTTATCAACAACTTACTTTTTTTTCTTCATTTTTACCTGCTCATGCACTGAACATGGATTTCTCAATTGTTTGACGTTAACTGCATACCTTTGCTATTCAACACATCTACCTGGTGGACAATATGATTCATGCACGTTTATTTGCTTACTATTTACAAACTAAGTTGTTTATCGTATTGATATGTGGGAATCGCATCAGGCTTTACCTCTCAAGGGATCCCGAGAAGCTTACAACCCCCACCAGGCAGTGTACCTGATCGTTGTAGTATAGTATAGTGACAAGTACCGGGGGATTGATCGTTCAGCTTAGGAATAGTGTCGCTAGGATTAGAAAACCTAAATACTAGTTCTAAAGGTGAGGGATGATTATTTTTGTATTTTATATTTTTTAGAAAGCAAGTAAAAATCTCAGGTTTGAAGGATTTGGGCGAAATTAGTTGCTAATCAACTAACCCAATACTAAAGATGCAATCAAAATAAAATACTAGAAATGAAAATAAACTAAAATTATACTAAAGTTGTGAGCAATAAGTGGAGAAAATGTGTTTACTTAGATTTCACTACTCCCTAGACATCTTTTACACGTTAATTACTTGTTATAATTGCATGGATGACGGATCGTATTCCTTAATACCATTCATGGGGTGGCACACTTAACTCCCCAATTCTATGAGCTCTTATCTCCTCCTATACCATGCCCAGCACAACTATAGGGATTATAAACAGTGGCTCATGCATTAAATACAACTAATAAAGACATAGTGCGCGTCGGTTCATGTTTCTTAAGACGTTCAAGCATTTTACCAATTGGAGATCTGCCAGTTTTCTTAAGCCTAACATATAAATCATTCATCCAAGACAAGTATAAACAAGTAATCAACACATAATTAACATCTAGGTTTCATTAGATCCAAGAAAACACAAGATAGATCTAGCCTAGCATGATGGAATTAAGACAAGAACAAGATATAGACAACCAACACATAGACATATTGATTGAATTAAAAGAACACTTATCTCAATTACACATGAAAGGTATCAAGGGCATGGAACCCTTGAAAAACCTGTAAAATTCGCACCAAGTTCGTACTTAGGGTTTCTCCCAAAACTTCTCTTTTTTTTATGTGAAAATTAGAAAACTATATATAGGAAAAGGGATCTGATGGCGTCAAGAATAAACTTGTGACGCCGTCACCTCGCCGCCAAAACTCTTTTCGGACTGCCTTGATCTACATTTGACGCCGTCACGTGATAATCATTTCCAGGCCGTCATGACTTTTACTCTTGACGCCCTACTTCGTGACGCCGTCAAATCTCTACTGGACCGTCATGGAATTTTGCTCTTGACGCCGTCAGGGAATTACTCTTGACGCCGTCACCTACTGTTTCCAGCATGGAAAATTAAGACTTTGGCGTTTTCTTCACTTTTATGCTCCAAAAATGTCCGAATTGCTTCCTTTTCCAGATTTCACTCCCAAAGTACCTAAAATCACAAAAGGAACGATTTAGGGCAATATTTGATCAAATAAATTCAATTCCGGGCTTAAATGACCCCCTAAAAACGGATCATTTTTCGCCTCATCATATACCCTTACACTTGAGATTTGCTTGTCCTCAAGCAAATGCACTTTTATTCTACTCAAAAGACAAGTTAGGGGTCGTTTAACACTAATATAAAACTAATTACAACAAATAATCGAAAGTGCATATGTAAGGTATCATCTTTTTACCCTCTCCTTACACTTAAGATGAACATTGTCCCCAATGTTCAAGTAAAGAATGTAAAAGTTAAAAAGTAAAAAAAATAAAATCAAATACTCCCCTGATTCGCTCGGTATGGATAATAAGGTGGCCAGGTTAAATCTTCCTCCAAGAAAATGAACAATCAAAGCTTCCCTTCCAGAATATAAATCATCTTCTTGTCATACATAACCTGTAAAACCTGATAAAATAGACAAGACAACCTCGCGTAAAATCGGCGGCATCCTATATAAGTTACTAAATCCTAGAAAACAAGATAAGATATAATGCTTGTGGAATGAAGTTTGCAGATCTCCTGGAGATTATAAAACTTAATAATTCACAAAAACCATAAGACTCCGTTAGAAAAACAAAACTGGTAGAATTTCCAGATTTTTACACTTGACGCCGTCAAGAGTAAACTCTTGACGCCGTCAGAAGTGACCTGCAGAAATTCTTATGTTAAGTTTCCGGAAAATTTCTGGAAAAAACTTGGTCCTACTTCCTGGAAAATCCTGCAAAACTTCATTATGACTCAATACAAGCATTTGACTCTAACAAATACGAATATACATGTTCATTTAATATTGTGGAGAATCATGATCGGTTTGTTTCTTGAAAACATATTTGGGGTTTCCCCTTACACTTAACTTTTGCAAAAATACTTTTAGGTGGAGTTAAGACTAGGCCAAAACAACAAAGTAAAGTATTTCCACTATTTAGTTTAGAAACATGATCTACCAACAATAAAAATTAAGCATGCATACGGAAGCAAATAACAAACAAACAAAATAAAATCACACAAAACATGGGTTGCTTCCCAAGAAGCGCTTTTCTTTATTTACGAGTCTTGTAGCTAGACTCAAGGTCATGGGTTACTACGTGACCTCATCATTGGTTCCACTCTCTAGGTCGTCTTCTAAACCAGTTTTGTACTCCGGACCTAGTTGCAAGCATTCTTTGTAGAAACCAAGCATTCTGTTCTTTACATACTCTACTCCTCTACGTCTATCCTCCTCATTCCTATAATAAGCCGCTTGCTTGTGTTCCTTTTCGAAATTAGAGAGAAGGCGGTATTGCTCATTCTTGTAGGGCATTTGATACGCAACCTCATCATTCTCTTCCTTGAATCTAACTATCCCTAAAGTCGGATCATAACTCATCCTAGTGGCCTCAACAAATGGTTTTCCAAATATTATTTGGCTTAGGCAAGCATCTATCACCGGACGAGTGTCCTCAACTATCATAAAATCGATCTCATAGGTGAGATTCCCTATAATCACATGCAGTCCCTTAACTCTTCCTGCAAAATTACTTATCAGATTCTTATCGGGCATCATCCTAAAATCAAGTTGCTTCTTCATCACCCAATTGTAATAAGTCCTAGTCATGATGTTCACGGGGGATCTAGGGTCGATGTAAGCTTTCCATATATGCATGTGCCCGATATTGCATGGGATGTTAATGTTAGAGGGGTCTCCCATTTTGATAAGGGGGGTGCCAAGGATATATGGTCTCTCGGGACTCTCGAATAAATCCTTATAGTATTCTCGTTCTTCCTTGGTGGGCAACTTATCAAAGTATTCTTCTATAGGCTCTACCTCAACTTCCTTACTCTCATCCTTAGTCTCGGCTTCTATTCTAACTTCATCCTTGTCACTCTCTTCAATCTCCTTATCTATTGGCTTAATGGTGACAACATTGACAAAGTGGACATGTTTGGATGATGAGGGGTCCTTAATTTGGTTTCCGTTATTGGTGTCCCTAGTGTCCTTCCTAGGTGTGACTAATGCTTGGTTGTTGAGGGCTTTCAACAAGTTGTCAATCTTGTTGGTTATCTCTGTTTGTTGTTGGTTGAGTTTGGTTTCAAACCTAGCTATGCGAGCCTCTTGAGATGCCATGAACTTAGACATCAATCCTTCAAGATTGTTAGTACTACCAAAGTTGTTAGAAGGATTGTTGTTGAGAGTATGGTTGGAGGGTGGACCGGTTGGTTGGTAATGATTAGGCGGATTGAAAGAATTGGGTTGATTTTGTTTCCACCTAAGGTTTGGGTGATTTTTCCACGAGGGGTTGTTTGAATCACCGTAAGTGTTTGGCTCAGGCTTGAAAGTGTACCACTTATCTCCCACTTCGTCGGTACGCGTGGATGCGTAGTCCGCAAAAGCTGTTCCGGGGAGTTCCACACAATCACGAGTGTCGTGGGGACCACTACATAATTCGCATGAAGAAGTGATTTTGTTCACTTGACTCGAAGGCTTAGGAGCTTCGTAAGATTTCATGAGAAACTTGACTTGGTCCTCAAGTTCCATGATCCTACGGTCGGGAGTGCTAGAATTGTTCGAAGGCAAAGATATTGCCTTGACCGTTTTGTTCAAGTCACGGGGATCATTCCAACTTTCGTTGTCATAGAGAGCAAGATCTTCTATGAGTTCCCATGATTGTTCCGCACTTAGATCACATAGCTTACCACCGGACGATTGGTCAATGGCTCACCTCGTGGAGAGATCGATATGGTCATAAAAAATTTGGACTCGGAGCCAAAGATCTATGCCATGATGAGGGACTTTTTAGAGTAAGTCCTTGAAACGAGTCCATGCTTCATAAAGAGATTCATTTTGACGTTGTTGGAACATCAAGATGTCATTTCTAAGCTTAGTAGTTCTTCCCGGTGGGAAAAATTGAGCAAGGAAACGAGTGGTGAGATCATCCCATGTGGTGATGGATCCCGCGGGTAAACGCTCAAGCCATTGACTAGCTTGATCCCGTAGAGAGAATTGGAATAGGCGTAATCGGGTTGTCTCTCTAGTTGCAACATCTAGGTCTATGGAATCTACGATTTTGAGGAAGTCCTTAAGATGTTGGTTTGGATCTTCGGAACGAAGTCCATGGAATGCACATCCGCTTTGTACCAACCAGATGGTGTCGGATCACAAGGGGGTCACATTGGTTCCGGTAAGCTCAATGGTGTTTCGGTAGCCTTGGTGGCTAGGTCGGGAATACTCTCCTAAGGTTCGGGGCCTAAGAGGTTCTAATGGTGGGTTTTGTTGTGGTGGGATGACGGGTTCAAAGATGTTCCCGTTGTCCATGATGTCGGGTGGTTACGAACAAAGGCACAAAGAAATAAGATAGACTAAAGAAAACCTAAAAATAAAAATAAAATCTTACTAGAAAGGAATCTAGCAAGTAGACCTAATAAAAAGAAATTATAACCTAGACAATAACTATTCCCCGGGCTGCGGCGCCAAAAACTTGATACGTGGGAATCGCACCAGGCTTTACCTCTCAAGGGATCTCGAGAAGCTTACAACCCCCACCAGGCAGTGTACCTGATCGTTGTAGTATAGTATAGTAACAAGTACCGAGGGATTGATCGTTCAGCTTAGGAATAGTGTCGCTAGGATTAGAAAACCTAAATACTAGTTCTAAATGTGAGGGATGATTATTTTTGTATTTTATATTTTTTAGAAAGC